>OZ012662.1:55847743-56158197 GCA_963942545.1 Oxycera nigricornis
ACACGGCTGTGTTGAGATCTGCTAAGGATCTAAACAACACACCGGATAAAAAGACACTGGGAGGTTGCCTCAACACCACGAAAGGTGAACGAGAAATTAGGAATGTCCCTCTGATTCGAAATGCTTAGTCCTTCGCTAAGCTATCCCGTGAAAGGAGATACAGTAGACACATACCTGAGTAGCACTCGCCACCAGATTATATGTTATGGTTCACCCGTCTGATCGAGGCCTAATATCGGGGCTATTAACTCATTTTCGACACAATGGGCGCCACCGCGGACCGCAGTGACCAATATTACAAAAATGATTTTTGAAAGAGGAAGAAAAGTGTAGCAACATTTAAATAGAAATTGACAAAATTTAATAAAAATGAGAATAATTTCAATAACTAAGATCAAACAAATGCCAAGATAAGAAGAAAAATAGAACTTACTTGAAAAAACTAATGAATTAATTAATTAATTTTAATTTAACTGAATTACGGATTCAGTCAAATAAAATGCAAGAAAAAATCAAAATACTATAGATTAATTCCATCACTATTCAAAACCAAAAAGCCATTGCTTGGGCGCCATTTGTTGCGACCTCCGCGTATTGGACGACTGCGGGCCACGGAAAATTTTATTTGAACCTAGCCTTCCATCCCCTGTATAGCGCAACGATGCCGGCTAAAGCTCAGCGCGTGGGTGTGGTTTCTTTAGGAGGTTAGGCTAGGCCCGTGTCGATCCAAATAACATGGGACAAGGGATGGGAATCAGAATTGGGTGTTGGTACTAAGCCTGGAAAAAAAAAACTTAGGCCATGATACTGTTTAAAAGGAATATAGATATATTTTCAAATAATTCAAATAAAAAACTAACATCATAATAAACTTATAAAACAACAAAAAAAAAATAATTCGAAATAATAAAAAAATTAAGGTTTGAAAGAAAACTATAATAAAGAAAAATATCAAAAAAAAATATGATTAAAAAGGAAATTATGATAACTAAATAATAATAATACAAAAATAGTAATTATGATTTTAAAAAATTATAACAACAGAAGAAAAATAGGAGAAGAAAAAAAAACCTAAAGTGAAGTGGAGTCAACACACACAAAAATATCAACCTTACTCCAAATAGTTATCGGTATCCAACTTACCCTGGCTGATGATGAGCGCTCCTCACAGCTGGTAGTTGTTCTGAAACCCCCCAAAAAAAATAAACTTCACTTCAATTCACTCGCTAGGTTTTTTCTCTCTTAACAATTATTTCACACCAATTGAACGTCATCTATTTTTTTTTGTGCTCTAATGCAAATCGTTTTACAAAAAAAATACAAAAGGAATATAATTTATAAAAGAATATAATTTTCGTACAATTGCAAGAATCATAATGAGATTTTCTTTATCAATTCCCTCATTTTAGAATTTATCTCCCTAATTGTGTACTGCTGAAAGACCGTTTTTACTCAATGTTCACTCACGTTACCGCCACCATGAACATCAAATACGGCGAAAAAAAACTCCAATTTTTTAAATCGTTTCATTTTTTTCAATCTTAGTTTGACTCCTGCTTCCCAAAATACACTTCAATTTCACAAAAAAAAATGTTTCAATTTCGACACCGCAGTGATCGTCGGAGATCCGGAACCTTCCACTTCCCAAACTAGCCTCCTTCCTTAATTTTTCGCGATCTTCTTTTTTTCTTCTTCTAACAAACGAACTGCACACTTTCTCCTTCCACAACCAACTCCAGTTTTTCGTGATCTTTCTTTTTTCTTCACAACAATTCAACTTAACGCCTGATCATTCCACAACCAACTCCACTTTTTTCGTGATCTTTCGTTTTCTTCACAACATTCAACTTAACGCCTGATCATTCCACAACCAACTCCACTTTTTTCGTGATCTCTCTCTCTTCTTCACAACATTCAACTTAACGCCTTATCATTCCACAACCCAACTGCCAAGTCCCTCTCGTTGTTTTTTTCCACTCTCTTCCCATCTTTTTGGGGGCCGGATGAAAAAGGTCCCGCTGGCTTCCAGTTGGATGCAGATTCCAGATCTTTCCTAGTTGCTAGGTCGCATCAGCCCGCTACTTGGCATTGACCTTTCATCCGCATTCCAACTGAAAAGCTGCAGGACCAAGCCGGAAAAAAAAATGCAAGAAAAAAAAAATTACAGGCAGCTCTGGGGATCGAACCGACATCCTCATGGTTCTGAGGCATCGACGCTCCCAGAAGGCTACTCTCTAGAGATGACAAAAGGGTGTGACATTATTCAAACTAAATAAAAAAAAACATGTTGCAATTTATTCGCAACAATCCTTATCTCCGTTTATTATTGTACTACCTTCGCGAAGGTAAGGGTGCACTTTTCGGTGTTTTCTGCGAAGACATCGTATATGGAGGACTGATTTCTCCTGGTTTGTTAGCTGCCGATGGTGAAGAGGGCGGCAGGAAAGAAGAAAAAGAAAAAGAAGAAAAAGAAAATCCAGTGGAATACTGCTGTCACATATACTACGATTTCTGCAAGTTTGTCTGCTATTGTTTTTTCAAGGAAAACACGTAAAACAGTCCAATGATTTTATCACAATCGAAATTCTTAATTGAACAGTACGACCCAAAAATGGCCCAACTTAATTGATCTCGCGCTCTACCTCGACTCACTCCCGTCCACACCATTTCCGGCACGCCGAACTTCGAAAAGCTACTTTTTCGCGTGATTGATCACTCGTATTCGCGAAAGCTTGAGCAAGGTCCGAGGGTTGGAGCGAGATGACGCGTCGGAACAGCTTTTCGGAGCTTGGCGAGCTTTACACTTTCAGATAATCATTGCCAGGTAGGTATTTCCCTGATTTTAGTTATTTCGGGCAGAAAAGGCGCGAAGATCATTTAAATTCAGTTTATGCTGATACGTAACAAACGTGGGGACGACCCCGCCCTGAGAAGAGTCTCTCCACGATAAAGCCGGGCTATGAATGAACTCTAAGTAAGGAATGATTTCATGGTTGATATGAGGATAGGCAGGTGTAGTCAAAACGTCTAAACGTCGAAATCATCATGGTCGATCAAACGAACCAGGAGGGTTTTAACAAAATGGGAAGTCTTACGTGAATCTCAGCAGATGAAGTCAAAACGTATTAACGTCGAAATCATCCTACATGTTCACGGAAGTTCCTCGATACGGTATTACGTTAAGGTAACCCTACTCGATCGACAGTTTTACCCGAAATAAGCCTTCAAAACGAACTAATTAGTCGAACTAGCCTAAAACAGAAACGGAACCTATCGACGGCGGGCTACTGAGTTTTTAAACAAAATGAAACACTGGCGTGTTGGAAAGATGATTAATGAAACAGGTTAAAACAGATCATGGATAACGTCACGAAAAGATATCGGGGCACTACACTACACTGAAAAACGAAATGGTGGTCCGTCCGAGTTTTACACTGAGGTTGAGCTGTACTGACCAAAAAGGATCGACCTTTGCCCTCTGTATCGAAACCCCATAGAGGACCTCAAGTCTAACCTGACAGATTTCAACCCCAGTCTCGGATCGGGCAAATAAAACAAACTAGAACTTAAAAAACCAAGACAAATACATACAATTTTGAGTTTTATATGAACCCCCCACCCCTAAGATAGTTGACTAGCAACTGAAACGGTTGTATACCGGAAATAAAAAGATGAGGAATACTAGATTCCGATAGGTAAAATGGTTAATATTCAGAAGATAAAGAGCTATGGTTAGAATACAAAAAAATGGTCTCACTTTTTGTGAGCAATTATTTAGGGACCCCGAGGATCGTCACTGCCTTAGTTGTTTATGACTACAAACCCTGTTATCGAAAATATACACTAACACGATAGTATATACAACACCAAATATTTACATTATATACAGATGTCAACGCTCAACGCGGACTAGTTAAGGGACCCCAGAGGTCGTCAATTCTCTAGCATTTTATGACTCCAAACCCACTTATTAACCTGATCTAAGAAATACTGAAAATAGCGTTGCAGATAACTTAATTAACTTTACTTTTATATAAACAATGAACGATTAACGTCCACACATGATGCAACTAAAACATTACGTGTTGAAGCCACCAGGAAAACTTATTGGCCCGTTAACTTTCAAACCGATACTTTAGCTTAACCAAAATGTAAAGAGTAACATCCACACTGATGAAACCATCGCTACGCGCGAGATCACCAGGAAAACTCATTGGATTGCTGCTTTTATAAGGGACCACGCCCCAATTAGTTATTCAAATGTTATATCTGCAACCTATCACTCAAACCAAACTAACAATAATCCAACACTATTAACGATAATTAGAAGATATGAGTATGTTTTAATACCTACGATAAGATACTATAATATACGATATGATATAAAGGCTAGGATAGATAAGATAAAAAAAATTTAGTTACGTTTTTATGTCTTGTACATGACATATTCCCATAGATTTCCCAGATGGGTCACGAATTTCGTATGCGACTTGTCATACCGGGCGAACTATAACTCCAGGTACAAACTTCAGGGCAAGTTTGGCGGCGAAGTGGTCGGTGGCCTTGCTAAGAATGTGGTTGCGAACGTAAACTGTTTGGCCGTTAGCAAAAACGCAAGGTCGGCTACGCAAGTCGTATCGATGCTTACCTCTTTGGTAAGCTTCCTGAATCCTGTGGGTTACTGTATTCTGAATTGCACGTAATTTATCATTACGTTCCGTAATGCTTATTTGTCCGTCCGAAAGAGAAGATAATTTCTTAGTAAGGAATACTCAGATCCATTTTGAATGGCTTGCAAACCAAACATTAAGAAATGTGGTGAAAAACCGGTAGATTCGTGCACAACATTACGAAAAGCGGCACAAAATTCCCCAAAATGTCCATCCCAATTGCGATGATCATTTCCAATGTATGATCGAATGCCAGACAAAATGGATTGATTAGTACGCTCAGATGAGGGGAGTACCGTAGAGAAAACACATGGGTAACACTGAAATCAGTCATGAGTTGGGAGAATATTTTTGAAGTGAACTGAACTCCATTGTCAGAATGAAGACATTCAGGCACTCCATAAGTATGGAATATACTTTCAATGAGGAAACGAACGACTGCTTCTGAAGTAGCCTACGGCATGGCCTAGAACCATATAAATTATATAGTGTTATGGTCTAATACCACGAGGAGTTGGGTGTAACCTAATTTAGACCGAGGATATGGATCTAAAAAGTCAATAAACATTCGTTGTAATGGACGTTCAGAAACACGAATTTCGCCTAACGGAGGTCTCAACGTTTGATTACTGGATTTGGTTTGTTTGCAAATAGCGCAGTGACGAATAAACTTTATAACATCCAACTTAAGATGTGGCCAGCAATTGTAACGGCGAAGGATTGCTGCTGTTTTATGAACTCCACAATGTGAAGCTAACGGAGGGTTATGCGTTTTTGCAATTAGACGTTCATGCAGACTCTCCGGGACCCATAATTTAATTTGCGGAATATTTACATCGTTATTCGACAGGACACCAGTATTTATGTATATTTTACCGTCTCGTACCCATAAATTGGAAAACTTATCGGGTTCTCGCTCAATAATCGCGATGCGATGCATTGAGTTTGCCGACATGAAATCAATAGGATGTTCTACCCCCTCGGTATCCTTTTGGAAAAGGACACTACCGATACCAGTAGTACTAGAATCACATTGAATATAAAAATGTTTAGAAAAATCGGGATTAATCAAAACGGGTGCAGATATTAACGCTAGTTAAATCTGTTGGAAAGCGTTTTCCGCAGCATCAGCTCACTTGAAGGAATGTTTGCCTTTCAGTAGGTCCGTTAAAGGAGCGGTAATGATAGCGAATCGAAGAATGAAGCGCCGATACCATCTGGCCATTCCCATAAAACGACGAACTTCCTTTGCAGACTTCGGAGTCGGATATTCGACAATACTTGAAATTTTAGTGGCATCCGTTTTAAAAATTCCGTCACTCACAATGTATCCGAGGTATTTTATTTCACGTTGAAGGAAGTTGCTTTTCTGCCCATTGATAGTGAAACCAGCGGCCGTGAGAAAGTTGGCTACTTGGCCTAATAGATCGATATGCTCATCGAACGTGGCACTAGTAATAAGTAGATCATCTAGATACACAAAATTTTTATCCTGGAACTCGTGAGGAATAACTTTGTGCATAAGACGACATATCGTTTGTGGTGCATTACACAAACCAAAAGGCATGACTGTAAACTGATACAAAGGTCTACCAGGAACAGTGAAAGCGGTTTTTTCACGGGACTCAACAGATAAGGGAATTTGGCAAAAGGCATCCTTCAGATCCAAACTAGTAATAAACTCGGTGGATCGTAAACGCGATTAAAGTCCGTCAATTAGCGGAAGAGGGTAAGCATCCTTGATTGTCACTTCGTTTAAGCGGCGAGCATCTAAACACAACCGATTTTTACCCGGTTTCCGAACTAACGTAACATGAGAACTCTAAGAACTCTGACTCTTCGATAACTCCCAAAGAGAGCGTGCGATCCAGTTCCAGATAAAGCTGATCCTGAATCACAGGGGAAACAGTGTTATGACGCTGTTTGATGCGTTGCGCGGGTCCGGTATCGATAACAAGCGACAATAACGAAGTCCTTGTTCGTTGAAAGAGGCAAAAGTTTGTATAACTGATTGTAGTCGAACTTGTTGATCAGTAGTAAACTGATGAAATGGGTTGATCTCTGGGTTAGAGATAGATGAAATTTCCGAAACGAAGGGTATTTGAAACGGTACTATGTTGAAGGTATTCCAGAAATCAATTCACAAATAAACGCGATGTTCCAATGAAGGTACTACCAAGAATCCAAGTGGTTTACTCAAGTTATCAAAAGTGACGTTAGTATCAACGTATCCCCATACAGATACTCGTTAACCAGAAGCAGTACTGGTGTGAAGTTTGTAGTATGTAAATAAAGATTTAACGAAGATATAAGCTCTAGAGCCCCTGTCCTAATACACTAACGCTGGCTCCGCAATCAAGCAGACCGCTGAGTTTATGCCCATTTACAAGAATGTTTCGAAAGGGACGAGAATCGGTATTAGTTTGATTTGTATACACGGAATGAATAGCTGCTTTACGCAGTTGTCGGATTTTATAGAAGTACAAGGCTGCCCGTTTACGTCTACGAATTTGACTATTAGAAAGACAATGATAATTAGAGGTATGACGACAATTAAAAATTTTCGTGGGTAGATTGATTGTATCGGGCTTATGGTTTAAGCACATGTTTGTGATAAGATTGACTTGAGGCACGAATTTGGTTTGGGTACTAAGTTCTCTCGTCAACACGGGAGAAGGAAGGATACATTTATTTATCGACGTGGATAGTGATTCGACTTGCCTGGAAAGGTTGTCGGTGATCGGTCGCCCCACTTTTGAGGTCACGAAGTTTGATTCCCAGGAGTGGGCCGGTTCCCCGCGAACAACACACTACTCTGGAAGTTTTCCGACAAGGAACATTTAGGACAATTTCGTTTGAGGACTCCCTCGTGTCCGCAACCGAAACAAAAGACTTGTTTTGTGGGCTCTGGACAATTGGAGAAAACATGTCCAATGTCACGACAATTCCAACTGACACTATGGTTATTGGAAGTAGCGACTGGACGTTGAAAGGTAGAATTGTCAGATCTACGAAACTAATTACGATTGGTGGATGGCCTTATCGGTTCATTGCGCTCCGGGTCAATGGATTGGGTATTGTGGCTAATTTCGTGAATGGAACGCCGCAATATGGGTGCGGGTTTTTGGATTGGACTGTTGCGATTACAAACTGACTGAACTGAAATACAACATTGTACCAATTCCTGAGTGGCTGCAAACTGTCAACCAGCCAGGTGGTCGCTGAGATCCGGATGCATGTTACGGTATAAGATTACTTGCAAATCAATATCCGGGAGTATGTTAGTTAATTGAAGAGACATATTTTCAATGTCATCGAAAAATTCGATGAAGGGTTCGTTATTACGTTGAGTCCGAGCGTCAATACGTCTACGGATGTCTACTTCAGATGTAATAGAACCATACTTGCTCAAGAATGCATTTTTGAAACTTAACCAATCAGATAATTTGGGTTTTAATTGTAGGTATTTCCAATACCACACGGCAGCGGGTCCACAAACCAATAAATGGAAATTTACAATTAGTTCGGGATATGGTACTTGATAGGTTTTTGAAAGTGTTTCCAATTGAAATAGGAATGTCTCCGCGTTGAGACCTGAGGTGGATCCGTCAAAGCAGATACCCCATCGGAAGATCGGGACATGTGTACGGAACGAAGAGTTGGAATGCTCTCTCCCGCAGCTTGGAGGAACATTTGAAGGGGACCCAACAGAATATGAGGACGTAGAATGGTCAATTCCCTCAACAGGGAATGTGAGATTAGGTTTGGGCACGAATAATGGCAATTGACTGACATCAGATTCGATTGGAATGCACACGGAAGTATTTACTTGGGAACTACCTCCCACCTCAGCTACTTGAACAGGATCGGATGAGTTCCGATTATATAGATTTGTTTTTATGGTGCTTCCTCGCCCCAACTCCAACGAATGGCTACTTTTAGACCGAGTGTTAGACATATTAGGCGTAGAAAACTTATGAGGCCAAAATGCCATGTTCATGTTGTTACGGAATAATATGATTTATAAAAATTACGTTAAAACGAGGACCGATATAATAATTTAGAATTATATACAAAACGGTATACGATAGGATATATATTAAATATTTTCGTAAGGGAAATTAAATTCGACGAAATTATATTTACACTCGACGATATTTTGATACAAAACTAATATGGCGATACTGATTACTCGCTAATAAGCGAAACGCCCCAAAAGCTAATACTACCTATAGTGATCAACCTGCGTTATCACTACGCCGACGATGGATATTAAAGAAAAGATATATTAGATATACGATACCGGCACCGATTAGTGTGTGTGGGGGTGTGTGTGCAATTTACAAAAGTTTTACATAATTTGTACATAAGTTTTACAAAGTTTTACATTAGTTTTTACAAAGTTTTACAAAGTTTTTACAAAGTCTAACAAAGTTTTTACAAAGTTTTACAAAGTTTTACAAAGTTTTAAATAAGTTTCTACAAAGTTTTACAAAGTTTTCATAAAGTTTTACTTCTACTTAAAGGTACCTTTACAGGTTTGTATAGACATTAAACCTGGTTAAATGGAATGTATTGGTTTTGTACTTTAGTTTTATATATTTATGATATTAAAGTGTGTGATTGCTTTCCTCCACAAAAGCAGCGATGTGGGAACGGGTAATTTTCAGATTTTACATTAATATATTTTTGTACTGGGACCGGATGTCGAACACTCAAATTACAAAGTACATGTGTGAGGAATTCACCCATGAATCGAAAAATTTTCGCGATACTACCAGTTTTCAGCCAAAAATTTACTAAATTCAAGAAGAAGTTGCTTTAGATAATCTCGAGAATCGTTAGCGATGGAATCAAAACGTATCAAGCGACAACAATTGCTACAAAAGCTTGCTTGACTCAAACTACCACGCGGCTAACACATCACAACACGATTTTCGAATTTACGAAGAAAAAACTTGAAACACGAAAGAATTTGCAGATATATTGCCGTAGAATAGACACGAAGGAAAAAGAAATAATATGGGAAAGGTCCCATAGATTGGGCGCCATTTGTTACAATCCCGACTTCGCGCACACAGCCGAGGATCCGAGATCGAGTGCTCCACCATTTTGGACGCTCCTCGACCCCGGATGCCTCGTGTGCACCCGTGCCACCGGGACTTTTTCAAAGTCGACCACATAGTGGCGGTCCCGATTTAACATATTTCCGCGACTAGCTCACCGAGTCGTGGGTTTTTTTTTGAAAAAAAGAAAAGATGAACCACGAAACACGTTCGCACACGCGTCGCCGATGCTAAAGAAAAACAATCACATAACTTTTTTTAGAATATGGACGCCATGCCAAGCTATTAAGTACATTTTTATTATCACAATGTCGCCAAAAATCAATCGAAACAAAAATACATTTTCCATTTTGTTTTGTTATCAAATAATCATCCTGCTGTGCAATAGGTCCTTAAATTTATAAAATATAAAGTTATTATTGATCGATGTAGTTTACTTGTCCAAAAGATGAAGTTCTCGAGGGTTAATTTTTTTAGTGGTTGACATCACAACCATGTCCATAGGACATCCGTCCTGGATCCTTATCTCCGTTTATTATTGTACTACCTTCGCAAACGTAAGGGTGCACTTTTCGCTGTGTTCTGCGAAGACATCGTATATTGAGGACTGATTTCTCCTGGTTCGTTAGCTGCCGATGGTGAAGAGGGTGGCAGGAATATGTTATCTCCAAGGAAAATCCATTGGAATACTGCTGTCACATATACTACTATTTCTGCAAGTTTGCCAGCTCTTGTTTTTCAAGGAAAACACGTAAAACAGTCAATGATTTTATCACAATCGAAATTCTTAATTGAACAATACGACCCAAAAATGGCCCAACTTAATTGATCTCGCGCTCTACCTCGACTCACTACCGTCCACACCATTTCCGGCACGCCGAACTTCGAAAAGCTACTTTTCGCGTACCGTGGCGTAATTGATCACTCGTATTCGCGAAAGCTTGAGCTAGATCCGAGGGTTGGAGCAAGATGACGCGTTGGAACAGCTTTTCGGAGCTTGGCAAGCTTTACACTTTCAGATAATCATTGCCAGGTAGGTATTTCCCTGATTTTAGTTATTTCGGGCAGAAAAGGCGCGAAGATAATTTAAATTTAGTTTATGATAGGTACGTAACAGCGTATTTTGCCGCCTTCAACAGTGGGATCAATTCAAAACGTGAAACTTCCGACATTTTGGAAACGACAACCGAAATTGTGGTTTTTGAGTGCAGAATCTCAATTTGTGGTAAATAAAATTTACACAGACAATACGAAATTTCACCCGATAATCGCCGCACTTGATCTATCGTGGATCTGTTTGAAAACCTGCCATTAATGGATAAATACGCGACACTCAAATCAATTTTGAATTCACGATTTTCCGATTCGCCGGAAAATCAGCTTCTGCAAGCCTTGTCGCAAGTTGAACTTGGTGACGCAAAGCCTTCCCAGTTGTGGCGCAAGATGAAAACTGATGGAGAGCAACTAAGTGAGGATGCTCTTAATACTTTTTGGCTCAAAAAGCTTCTCTCACGTGGCCGTGAAGTGCTGGCTGTGGTTTCACATGTGTCGGTAACAATCCTAATCGCATTGGCGGACAAAATTTTACGTGAAGATGTCTTTACAAGTGAAATCGCTGGTGTTAGTGTCCCGCGAAGTCCATCACCAGCAGAAGACTTATCCACCCAAGTTGCTAAGTTAACGGCAAAGGTGGAAAGTCGAAACGCAAGACTTTCGCGAAGCACGTCCAAAGTCCGGACTAGAGCACGATCCCGCTCAAAATCGAGAGGGATATGCTATTACCATCACGTTTAAGGTGCGAATGCTAAAAAATGCCGTGCTCCTTGTAATTTTTCGAAGCCTTCGGAAAATTACTGGCCTCGTCGCCGCTAGACGCGACCCGTGGTGACGAGAATGAGACAAACCGAATTTTAGTCCGTGACCGGAAATGTGGATATAAGTTTTTAGTGGACACTGGTGCAGATATTTCTGTCATTTCTCAAAGCAAGTCCACTTGTAACAAAACTCCGTCTGATATTCAACTCTTCGCCGCCAATGGAACGCACATCGAAACGTTCGGTGCCAAACTCCTCACGTTCGACCTTGGACTTAGAAAACTCTTTAAGTGGAAATTTGTGATTGCGAAAGTGTCGCGACCAATTTTAGGAGCCGATTTCCGAAAACATTTCGGGTTGTTAGTGGACGTGAAAACAAAAAACTTGTTGATCGCGTAACGAAGCTCCATGTACCTGCGACAAGCTTCAATGCCATCAGGTAACGAGTGTCCACCGTCGATCCCGCGAACAATTTTCAAGCGATCCTCGTCGATTTTCCGGAACTAATCACTCCAACGCTACCCACCAAAGTTGTGGAAAATGGAGTAGTTCACCACATACTCACCAAAGGTCCTCCACGAAGGAACGCCCGAGACGCCATGCAGCAGACAAATTGCGTGTAGCAAAAGCCAAATTTGAAGCAATGATGGAACAAGGAATATGCCGACCATCAAATAGTCCCTGGTCCAGTCCATTACCACTAGGAAAAGTTTCTAACATTCGCTTTAACCAGAATAAAGAAACCATCGGATAGAAGCATTATGGCTTTATTGAAAAATTTATGGATCGATTGTTTTTTTATTATTTCATTTTGTTGTCAAATCTTTTGCCGAAGTTTTGAAATAATCTTTCGAGATAGATTTTTTCTTTATTTTTGAATTTGTGCATCTTGCGAACAAATGGAGCAGTTAGCATTTTCATTATTCTTTAATAAACTCTACAAAAATATCATAAAAACAATTCGGAGAGAATAATAACGCAAAAAAAACGAACAAAACAAATCAGATAAATAAATATTGAAAACCCAAAAAATTAATTAAAATTGAAAATAGAAGAATAGAAAATATATATTCAATTTAATTTTGATTCAAATTTGATTCCATGCCTCAACTGGCTTAATGGCGCAGTCATCTATGTTAGCTGTTTTCTACAATTGAATAACTAAGAAACTTTAAATCGCTATTACTAGAGACAATAACGTCAAATATATTGATAAAGAACATGAAATTCTTCACATATGGCAGAGAAAGCTGCAATTTTTTTTGCATCGCTTCTTCAGTTTTGAGCCTCCCTGATTTCGTCATCATTTCTGGCTTAAAATGTGGGGAGCAGATCAACAGCTTATTTCGTTTTACTGCATAAATATCTGTTCTTCTAATGATCTTTAGCCATTTGTCTCGCCTTTTACAACAATCGTAAACGTTATACATTAATTAACCCGATCATACCAACAACGGTTGTAGGTCGTGCGAAAAATAATTGCACCTACTTGCTCTTATACACTGTCATTGTTCATTATTCCTAATAATAACGCCAAATCCTTTCTCTTCGTTTTTGTTCACAAAACAAAGGACATTTCGCTAACTGCTATGAAACTTACTCAAAAAACTTGCAGTTTGCAAATCGCAGAAAAAATGCAAATGGGTTTCGAAAATTGAATTGTAAAAAAAAATGTTGTAGTGTTATATATCGTATCGTTCCAACATGCGCTAACCCTAAACAATGGTCATCTCTAATTTTATTTTGATTTGGCTGATATTCCCTATTTCATTTACAATATAACTATGTTTCTACGTTTAAGCTGCAATTATATATTAGCAATTTCACAAACAAAAATATTCAAGTTGAATTTCTAAGGAAATCATCTAGAATTGTTTGTGCATGCGTTTGTGTCCTTTCAAAGATTCCAAATTTTTTATTCACGTTTTTTGAATAAATTTCGCATCACATATCTTACGTTCTGTAGGCCCTGGAAAATCAAAAAAACTTTTTCACTTTTTCTGCCACTTTGTTGTGTGTTTCTGTCTGACACACAACACACTTTTTCGCCCACTCAACATCTTTACAACACGATTTGATAAAATCGAGTAGCGAAATGTCATCAAAAATGTTTCTCCATTCAATTCCACGAACCACAGTTTGAATGTGTTTTTTCGCGCGCGAAATGAAAAACACTTTCACGAGGTCTGGCAGTGCCCCGACCAGTAAATTACTGCAATATAAACATAAACATAAATGCGAGCAAACATATGATAAATGAAGGAGAAAAATTGATTTTGTCCCGTAGAACCGTGGGCCGCACTTGATAGTGTGCTTTTATATAACCGATTAACTACCGGTTCTTACATATAATGTGGCTCGTATATGTGCTTTTTATTTTCCATATATACTGATAATCCTTGCTTTGCATGGTGAAATGGAAAGGAATTTAACTTAATCAATTTTGTCAAGACAATTTAGAAAGATGCCAAATAGACTAAAAAAAGTGTCGTGTTTATATGTGGAGGAAAAGTTCGCTAAAATTCTTCATCCCATGCACACGTGGTAGTGCTTACCATTCGTCACTTTTCACAAGCACATGACAGTAGTAACACAGGCGCTCTTAGCCAGTTTGCAATGCGTTTGATAGGTACATATTGTACCCCTACATGCTCAAGTGTGTTAGTTCGCTAAAATATTACCAAATTGTAGGATTTCTGACAGCTTAAATATGACCGAGATTTACCACTAAATCGACAGTTGTTGGAGTGAAGAGTGTTTCGCAAGTAGTAAGATAGTCACTTTTAGATAGTTTTTCACTGCGTTCGATAGGGTCAGGTTGTACCCCTTACATGCTCAAAGCTTGGCAGAGTCGAGATCTTAAAGATGAACAAATTGTGTTAATCTTGGCGACCATTTTTTATTGACTATGGCCGGCCGGCTGTTTGTGGTCGTGTGTACTATGTGATGGATCGTGAGGTGGGTTTTGAGAGCACTCAGTAGTTGAGAGCTGGTTTGAATACGGGGTAAGTGGTTTTGGCATGAGATATTGTGGAGGAAGTAAAGAGAGCCCAAATATTGTGTTTGAATAGAGAGGAATATATTTCTAGTAAGATCAAAAATCACTTGTTCTGTAACTTTGTTTATTTAGTTGGTAAGGTGAATGAACGAAAAAGGCAGACTGATGGGGAGTTTTGCCTGTAAAATCCAATACCTGCTTGAAGATCAGTTTTGTTTACTTTTGCTAATAATGATGGTTAAAAGCTCGGGACTCGTGAAAAAAATTTGCTTTTTACTATTGAAAAAGTGTACATTCGTCTATTTCTATTTTCTAGAATTAACATTACAGCAAAGATCTGATTGGAACCTTAGTCCATCAAATGCATCAAATTGTCAACTATTGTCTTTACTACTGCTATAAGCATATTGCTAGATGTAAAACGAGCGCGTTCATAATCTGCAGACGATAGACGAAGTAAGCGTAAACGTTGTCTTTCAAATACGCCTGTCTGACGGAAGTATTGAAATTGACAAGATTCGGAATGTATTTACAAGTTTCTAAAAAGTTATATAAATATACCAAAACATCAACCAGATGTGGATAGTATTTGCTAAAGTACATAGTAAAAAACATGACACATTGCCTAGTAGATGTTAAATACTTTTTTAGAAGGTAAAAGAAAAAGCACTCATTGTCAGGGAGCAGAATAAACACTTGACGTAGTCCTTCAAGTTGCTGTAAACGAAACCGCTTTTCACAAGTTGAAGTACTTTCCTCTCCTCTAGATCCAGATTCTTGAATGTTTTTCTTACTTCCATAACATTAAATAGCTCTGTCGACCAGTTCAGGGTGCAGCCTTTTGAAACGCATGTTTGTACTTGCTTATGCAAACATGATTACCAATTTTATATTAAGGTTTAGAAATGACATTAAGGCTCCTATTTACTTTTGACAGTGATGCATTAACACGGACAGGTTGCATATTAACGGTGCGATGCCTTGTTGTATTGTTTACTGAGAAGGCTGAGCCAATGGTAATTTCCGTTCATGCTGAACCGCATTTTACTCTTCAGACTACGATTAAATCTCTCGCCAATTGATGCTTTTAATGCGCTAAATGTAGAATAATGGTTTATTTCATAGTATTCCATCATCTGACGAAACATTTTGTTAAAAAATTCTTTTCCATCATCGGTTTGTATATTTCTGGGTATATGTCTTTGATTCCATAGCCTTAGGCACATTATTGGAATTTTTACTTTTGACGAGCAGAGCCCAAGCGTACTTCGAAAATGTATCAATTATTGTCAATAGACATTTATAACCGCGATTTTCATATGCATACGCACTCATATGAACTATATCTGCCCGCTAAAGATCATTAATACCCCTTTTAACAACACGTCGACGTTTAATATTTGTGCGGGTCCATACAGCTCATCTACAACTTGTCTTCTACTCATCTTGACAAATGAATGAATAAAAGCTCTGTAATAGCTTTTATAAGAAGTTCTTCTTTTCCAAACACGAAACGATGCTGTACATGAAACACTCATTTACAATGATGGTAGCTGGACCGTGAGTGAAGAAAATGATTCAGTGCAATGCTGAGAAGCATGCAATGCCAATACCTATGCCCTATAAAAATATAGATAGAATATATTAGCTCATTTCCTGAAGAATTTCCAAGCAGTACGAATCAACTAATGCTTATTATACTGGACGACCTGATGTTAAATTCATTTTCAAGACAGGTATGTGAGTTGTTCACAAAAGGATCGCATCCGCGTATCCTTACTGTCATTTTTGTGATTTAGATTGTTTTCTATCAAGGAAAATTTTGGCGATGTATTTCGCCAAACTGTAAGTATCTAGTATGCTTCAAGAACCCATGAGACAAGAGTCAATTTCCCTAAACAGATATACCCTGAAAACAGTCCGGAGCTCATGAGAATATATAAAGGAATAATTCAACAACCTCATAGCTATTTGTTAATAGACCTAACACAGGATGTAAATGATACCTTATGTTTTCGCACCGATATATATAATATAAAGTTTTTAACGTGTTATTGTTCCCCAGATAGTTTAAAGGGAGACAATGGTGCCACGAATATAACGATTGAAAGACAACAAATATATCCTGTATGTTCTTGGAAATGAAAGTATGTGTTTTAGAAAGACTATACTGAAAACAGCCGATCCAGAAGTCATCAAAACTTTTTGTGAAGTCACATACAACACATTGAAAGGAAACCATCTAGAAAAACTTTCACACGGCTGTGTAAATATAAAAAAAAAACATACGTATACTTGCTTATGTAAAAAAACCTGTTCCACAACAGCGTAAAGTATTGGGTCAACAAGGCGGATTCTTACCTGTATTGCAAGGAAGTGTACTTTCAGGTGTGATTGGTTCTTCAATTGAGAAATATGCATAAGAGCAGTAGTCTTAATAATGCTTCTTTTATCTCCGGAGGTATATGACAGCTTAAAAAAAGAAATTGTGAGTTCTAGTTTACAAAGTTTGCTTGACAAAAACATGGAAAACATACTGAACTGCAAAAACCTTAGTGATAAAACGAAATGGTATCAGTAAAGGAATGTGCTTTTCAAATTTTTAAACACAAGAAGAACAAAAAATTCAGTTATGGAAATGAAAGCTGAAAATCTTCCTTGGAAAGACTACATGATGGGTCGAAAATATAAAAATCTGCTCGATAATACCGCCCAGATGAGGATTGTACCTGAAAATGAGAAACCGATGCATACTTCAATTTGAGAGTGGAAGAGGTAAATGAAACGACGCCTCATGCTTTAAGGCGGCGTTTATTAGCAATTGGAGTAGCAAAAAGTCTTAAACCAGCTTCCAAAACAAGAAAAAGTATAGCCAATTCATATGATGAGAAGGACTTCAGAATAATAGTCGCGTATGATGGAAATACACAGTATAGAACTCCATCAGATATGAGTATTAATCAACTGGACGATGTGGGCAACGATTTGAATAAAGCAGATTATAAAGGTGCTGTAACGTCGGATTTCGATTTCAACATGAAGTTGCAAAAAACCTGAGAAACAATCTATATTAAGACCCTCTCGTCTGAACCTTCTCAATATGAGGCTAACTTTCCCATGAGAAGACCCACACGACAAACTGAACGGTTACGATTAAGAAACGTGCTTAGTTCCAACGTGCAAAACTTGAATTGGGACAGGATTCAAAAATGCCTGTAAACATAATAGAAGATGAGTTCTACGTGCGTCTCCTGAGTAACAACTCATTGCGTACCTACCCGAAAAACACTTCATCATCTTTTGAGAACATATTGCCGGACTCTTGCATGCTAGGTGATGGTTGGAAAGTCAGAATAATAGAAATCATGTTGCTAAAACGCGATAATCAGAATAGTACCTCTAAACGTTCCATATTTTCTAAAGATGAAGATGAGGAAACACAATCAAAAAATTACGCTGTTCAACCATCCCGAAAGAATCGAAAAATTTACCCTCTAAACATAATAGTTAAATTGTCAGAACTCTACCATAATGTACGGTTTTTAATGGAAAAATGCCGACTTACGCAGAAAATGTAATGCCAAAAATATAAACGACATAAACTTTTCATCTTTTTGTTGTCTTTCTTGTTAGCTGTGAAACTTGATTGGTGCACTTATTATCTGAATGATGTTAAATACATAATTTACAATCACGTTCAGCATGATGGAGATTATAGTAAAGGTCCCGATTGAAGGGGGAAAATACATGTAGAATTTAAAAGAAAATGCCTACTTCAGATTGATTTAAAAACTATGTGTTGTTTATTCAGAATATTTTAAACATGAAATCCTTAAAGAAGATGTTTCAAAGTACTTGAAAATATTTTTTTATACTTTTTCAACACAAATTGGCGGCGGTGTGAGCGAATGAGAAAAATACATCAAAAATGCTTCGTACAACTTAATGCCATCTCCGGAGATCCTGCAACATTCCGAAAAAAATATGTAAATGAGATATATAGTTCATATGTTGACCAATAAAATTTATAAAAAAATCAAATTTTTACATTAATTTTAGATTAACCAAAAAAATCGATTATTTTTGCTAAAAATCGCGTTTTAAACATTAATAATCAAATTATTTTTCGAAAATTACAAAAGCATGTATATTTACCGAGTAGATTATATTTTTTTTCTAGATGTGGTATAAATTTGAGCCGGATCGGTGCAATATATTTTGAGATATTTTTTACGGGAGTTGCAAAAGTACTACTTTGAGAAAAACGCGTTTAAAATTTGCAGTAGATAAAAACCATTGATTATTAGTTTTTATTATAATAACTTACTCGTGAGTCAGCGATTTCAGGTGTTATTTCCCTAGAATTTCAGATTTATAAGAATATGGTAGGGATGCACAATAAGAGAACCGCCCTTAGCGCCAGAGAGAAAGTAGACAGGGACGCGCGGCAGGTGTGCTCGACTTACTGGGGAACGTTGTGCTGCTTATAACGGACTATAACTCGAGAACGAATACGAATATCGCTTCAAAACTTTTTTTGGCGTATTTTTTGAGTATTTGGAACATTTTAATGTAAGAGGGGAAAATCATTTTTTGAGCAGTTACATGTATTTCCCCCCTTAAGTGATATGAAGAGCGTGGGGGAATTCCGCTTACATGATTATCAAGGAGTAAAGGATGCTGATAAAGTATATATAAATTGATTTATAGATGATATAATAGGACAGATTCCACGAGAAAGGAGGAATCATGCAGAATTGCTGAAAATAATTGATGCATACATACACCCCGTGCATAGTATAAGGAAGGAAGAAGAAAAGGAGGCACCTCCTATACATTTAACCTTAAAGATCATGGAGTAAAATTTAACGTAGAGTTTTCGATACCATTCCCAGTTAACCTCAAGGATTTTATTGCATTGTTACAAAGTGGGATAGATTTTGATGAAAATGAACTTAAAAACAACTTGAATGTATGCCAACGACGAAAGCAAATTTCCAATAAAAGTAGTCAGGAAATTCAACAGACGATAGCTCGCGCGGCTGAAGATTCCGGTGGTGAGATATTACCAGGTGAGTGGGCGAAAAAGATTCAGATCAGATTTTGAATATACCATACAGAAAAAGGTTGTACCAAGTACCAATGGAATTGTCAAAAACTGTCAGTCTGTTTATCGATGCGTTCTTTAAAACATGCGTTGAAAAACGGGATCCTGATTTGATTAACGCAACAATAAAGGATTTTTTGAAAAAGTTAATGATTCTGGATAATATAAAGCAACTAGAAAAATCCATTAATGCGTTGCAGAATAGAGCACAACGTGAAGTAGAAACGAGAAACGTTGAGGGATCTACTAGAAACGATTAATGCACATGTTCACAAATATTTTTAAACCGAGAATAACGGCTGAGAACTAGGTAATTTCAAACCAAGCCGTACGATCACCTTTGTAATGCTGCATTTTAAGCGGGGGTTAAAAACTATCATATATCTAAAAAGTATTGATACGAGTCGAAAGCGACATTTTCTGTCAATGCAATGAGTACTCATTTTACTCGGTATTATCTTACTGAAAATGGAGGATATTTTTCAGATATTGAAGAGTTGTATCGAATACCATTTTTGTACCAGCGCAAACAAGGAATCGGCAGTTATAAGCAGAATAAGCTATTTGACAAAATGTCAGGCGGCGGTAATCGAACGACTATAAAAAGAGCCAACTTCTTAAGAAGCCTACATATAAAACCATCGCTTAAACGTAAAAGCCGTTATATCATTAGTTAAAAATAAGAAAACCATAACAAGTAACACTTTTAACCCGTCAGCGGTGACGCAAAATTATCTTACATAGTTGGTGACGTCGGTCTCAGAGACCGAAAATTTCGAGTGAAGATCAATCCAAAATAACACAATTTCTGTAAATGTAGCAAATTGAACTTAAAAAATACAAGGTTAAAGTATAATAAAACACAACAAATTAATAAACCACATCTCGTTTATTAATAATAATAAAACTCCCCTGCAACACTAAAAAATTACCTAATTTTCATACACATATTTTTAAGTTTAAATTCAAATAATTTACATATCATTAATTTACTCAAAACAGTCTTGGATACAGTTTGAAAACTAAGCAATCTACAAAAAAATTAAAATGTTTTAAGTCATTGAGTAAATAATAAGCCAAAAAATTATTGGAAGTTTCATTCACTTTCCACTGAAATTGTATTGCACAATATGACGTATTGTAGTCGCAAATAAAAGGATTTCGGATTAAAATTGTGGATGATTATACGATATTATGTAAGGATCACATACGATGATGTTTTTGTCTGAAATTCCTTTGTACATTTGGCTTGCGTTTTGTTGCAGACCATATGTACTCAAAACGTGTTTTCAAGTCCACCACAACAACAGGTACGCAAAATTATGCACAAGTATTATTTTTAGACATTTGAGACACCATCCTTATTCAATTCATTTATAGGTAAAATTTGAGATACTAAATTTGAATCATTTGCTGATCTGGTATAAACTTCCTCATAGAAAAATGCCAGCCAATACATAACATACTCAAGTGACCACACATGTAAAAAAATACCCAATTGAATCATTTCACTTACGTAAATGGTGACGTCGGTCTTACAGACCGGTTTAGGGCTTATCTCTGGAATTCGCACTCACGTTACCGTTACTTGATCGACTATCAAGTGGAGATGTCCGATCAGGCAGCTATGCAAAATTACAGCCAGAATCGACAAAGGATTAAGAAATTATTCTATGTTTTCTACGAAACTGGTCTCACAGACATATGGGTCACCGCTGGCGGGTTAAATCACGTAAACATTTTGTTAAACGCGTGTTAGATATATTTGACCAAGAACATGTCACTTCATAATGAATGCATGAAATCTGAATTGGATTTATTCACCACAACCCCAGTTCAGAGTAATATTTTTAAAACAGAGATAGTCTCGTAGAAGCCAATAGTGCCATGAAATAATTCTACAGATTTGGAATTTGTATCTCGTCGTCATCGCGATACATATCGGGATTTATCCAGCTTTACAGGAATTCGCCAACACCGGGCAATTAAAATTTTTGAACGAAAGTGTAGCTGTAAAATCCGAAGCAGAGTATCTTAAAATAGAACACAATGTAGATATCATAATTGTTTTATCGCATTGTGGGCTAGATGTTGACAAAATCATAGCCACTAACGCTGGACCGCTAATTGACGTGATTGTGGGTGGTCATTCTCATACATTTCTATATACAGGCGATCAGTCTCCTGGACCTGGTACTCCACGAGATAAGTACCCAGTCGAAATTTTGCAAGAAAATGTTATGCTAAATATGTAGGTGATATAACCATATATTTTGATAAAAATTGTGAAATATCATACTTTGAAGGTGCTCCAATATTCCTTGACCATCATGTCGCTCCAGGTTTGTTCTGTATTTTGATTGATTTCAAAGCAATAATTTTTATTCGCAGACCCTGATGTGTTTAATGCACTTATACCATGGAAAGAAACTATTGATGCAATAGGAAAACAAGTAGTTGGAGAGACACGTGTCATGCTCTCTAAAAGTAGCTGCTATTGCTCGGAATGTAATTTGGGAGGCTTCATTAATGACGCTTTCATACATGCAGTAACTTACTCGATGGATATAACAATAATGACAATTTTTAAGCATTCTGGTTTCAGTTTGCAAAGTCTGCATCTCCTCAATGGAACTATTGGACAACAGCATCTATTTCTTTGTAAAATGTTGGAGGAATTCGGACAACTCCTAATAAAGGAGGTATGTGATTGTATTTGTATTATTATATTAAATTGCAGTTTGTTTTAAGCTCTCACATACTCACATTTGATAACTGCTGTGCCGTTTGGAAATACAATTGATTCGTTTGATTTGGCTGGAAAGCATCTCCTAGATGCTTTGGAATATTCTGTTCAAAAATCATCTTATGAAGGTAACTCCAGCTTTTTGTACATGCTACAGTTGGCTGGACTGAGGGTAGAATTCAACATCTCCAACCCCGTAGGACAACGTGTTGTCAACGTTTTAGTTCGTTGTCAAAACTGCACAGTTCCAAAGTATGAACCTCTCGATCTTGATACTTTGTATCGGGTCGTCACATCATCATTTTTAACCAATGGTGGAGATGGTTTTACAATGATAAGAGATAATAAACTCGGCTTAGTGTAAGTACTATAGTTCGAGTTTTAGTTGCAGTTATGATTTTATTTTTTGATAAATATTATATTTAAACCCACGGACCAGTTGATATAGACGCAGTAACTGAATATGTTTCAAATGTTTTCTCCTGTATCAGCAGGATCTGATGACCGGATTATCATTTTGAAATAAATTTGAGATTGATTATATTTATGCACGAAAACAGAAAATAAAAATATAAATAAAAAATAGAGATATATTCAATGATATATACATATAAATACACACACTGTGTGTGTATACAGTCAGCGAAATTACTATAAGCGCATTCTTGAAACACTAGCTAGCTTCTGGAGAAAGTTTTTCTATTTTTCTGAATGTTTATCGAATGATTTGAATTGCTAAACTTAGTAACTGCAACATCAAATCTCAAATTAGACTTTTATGCTCTTCAATGAAGAAGAATAAGAAGTACATAACAGCCAAATGTCAGTGCGAAATTCGATAAGCGCACAGAGAAACAAATTGACGTACCGTAGACTTTATTTACGTTGAAATTAATTATTAAACAAACACGGTAAGTGTGTAAACTTATTAACAGGATCAGTGTACGTTCCGAGAGTGTGATAAGGAACTTTATCAAATTAGGCTCAAAATACGGAAAAAATATGGCGAAAAAAGAAAACACCAAGCTTAAAGCTTAAAGCTTGACTGACGCCTCAAAGTGCAGCTAGTAAAGTTTAAGAGTAGTAAAGAAGATAATTTTCCAGGCGATGAGACAATCAAGAGGGCTGATGTCCAAGCTGATCCAGTAGGTGTTGCCAACAATCTAATGCATTCATTCTTTAGACAATACATGGTTCAATTAAATGGTAAAAATATCGTACAGACAGACAATAACTATCATTATCGTGCATATGTTGAGAATTTGTTGAATTACGGCAAAGATGCAGCTTCAATGAATCTCGAATCTGTTGGCTGGTATTTGGATCAAAATGAAATGGAGATGATTGAAAATAAAATGCCTATCAGTGGGTCCAAGGGAATTGAATGAAGGGTATATTAAAAGATATACACTGTTGGAGAAAAGCAATGTGGTTAAGCTAATGGGGATAATCCACTAAAACATGCTTCATCAAGAATAACTTTTGTTAAATTGTGTTGACTTGCGCTTAACACTCTCTTTGCAAAAAAAAAAACAGAATTTTATCTGTATTCGAATGAGGATGACTTCAACTCGAGCAACAAATTTCTGGAGGCATCACTGCGCATGAGCCATGTAACAGTCAATCCATCTATATTGCCGGCACATGAAGCTGTTCTTCAACGCTCAAACGTGTAGAAGTAAAAACCTACACACTACCCGCCACCACATTCACACTTTCACTTGACAATGTGGTTATAAGACAATTGCTGAATCTGTTGGTTTTCGGCATGGTTGATGATGATTCCTCCACAGGCAAGCACACAAAGAATCCATACAATTCGTAACGTAACAGCATAACAAATTTCAAATTATCTGTGAATGGCATACAAGTTCCAAATCAGCCTATAGAATTAGATTTTTCTAAGCAAAACCCTATCAGCACTATAATTTATCTAACCCTCTTCAAGGGCACTGGTATCAACTATTTCGATAAAGGTGATCAGATACCCAAAAAGTTTTTCCACTGCAGATAACTCATATGACTCGAGATGTGAGAGTTTGTTGAATCAAGGCGTGATAAGGATTGAGAAAAGATTCAGAGAAGCTTTGAAGAAAAGTGTTACCTGTGCCATTTACGCAGAATATGACGGAAGTATTGAAATTGACAAGATTCGGAATGTATTAACAAGTTTCTAAAACGCTAGATATATGTACCAAAATATCAACCAGATGTGGATAGTATATGCTCAAGTACATAATAGAAAACATGACACATTGCCTAGTAAATGTTAAATACTTCTCAGAAGGTAACTTAACCTGTTTTAAGAAAGTATCACTAACGGGGTTTAACTCACAGAACAAACTTTACTCAAAAGAAAGAAATCACGTATAAATATCCTACTTTCTCGGCTATAGCTACAGATCAGACAGACGTTTTTGAAAAATTGGAACTGAAGCGACTCGATGATGATCTTATCAGATTTTTGGGAAAGTTTTCAACAGTGTTTGTGTGTGGATTCTACAAAAGAAGTCTTACAAAGCTACGTGACATCACATATTTAGGTTGTAAATCTTGGAAATATATTCCTAAAGGGACGGGATAAACACAATAGCGATCATAAACACGTTACGAAATAATATTATAGCAAAGAGGTTTTTTGAAGGTGTATGTCCCTGCGATCGTTTACCTTGGAAAATAAGAAAACCGGCATGCGTCACAGCCAACACAGATCCGTCCTGAAAGATTGACGCTCATTGGGTGGCATTCTACTTCCATAAAAAATGACTGGCTGAATATTTTGACTCAATTAGGAAATATATAGTACAAGTAAAAAGCAGTTAAAAAAATTTTGAAGTCCGCTTTCCAATACTGGGGTCGGGGAGGAACTGGAAGAAGCACAACCAACATTAGAGTATGCCTGGGAAAAGTTGCATAGCCAAACGAGTACTTTCCAGAATGAGTATACCGGCGGTGTCGACGAGCCGATGTTTAGTACTCGACCAAAGCAACTAGGAGAACATTTCAAAGCCAGTACAAAGAAGGAGGGGTTCCGACCAATCCTCAGATGAACATGCTTTCAACAGAATGCTAAGGTAAAGGGATGACGAGTAACTGGGTCTATCAAATATTCCTATGGTTTAAACGATGTTAACCTTAAATTACGGCGATCGATCCGGAGCTTTGCGTTGAGGCTCAATCGAAGAGATTGTACTTGCACTTTCTTGACTTTACCAGGGATAAACGGGGCCCGAAGGACTTGTCCCTACCGGTTTCTATTGAGAAATCTATGGAGGTTGAAACTTAGTGGCAGAGTTTGATGCCCAAAGCGGGTATAGTCACTTCTAATACAATTTGGGACCGGTATCTATTCGACAACCATTCTTTATCGTTATGCATTGGTGTGCTGTTGCGCTTTCAACAGGGGTGCCGCTTCCCAAAGAGCGATAAAGATGCTGATAGGTCCGATTCAAGCAAGCTCTGGATAAGATCTGGTACTCATATTCGAAAAAGCCGTACTCATAACATAATTTATGGCTACTGACAGTATGTTTCTGGTGGCTTTGGTGCGAACTCATCGTAACCCGTGACCAAAGAGGCTCTTAGAGTTAAGATAACCTGTCAAACCACACGTTTATTCTAGGAACGCTTTCTTTAAACAATTCCTCAAATTCAACGGTAGAGTGTTTATGAACAATAATTAACGGTTGCAAAGCGCTGCACCGGTAGTATTCTTTGAAAATTTCTTAAGCATTTGTCTCACTTTGACTTTGAATTGAACGATGATGAACTTTTGAATCTACATCGGAAAATCTATAAAACAAGTTTACTGCAAAACGCTGGTGGTGACTGCATTCAATTCCCCAGAAGATAGATTGGAGGTATGAAAGCAGAGATTACAGCTAAGAGTTAATGTTCTGATTCAATTACCAGTAAAAGTAAAATGAATTCAGGCGTAATTAACAAGTTTGTGAAAAGAAGCCGACCAAAGTGTATATTTATACAATAGAAAAGAAGCAAAAGTCTTTTTTTTTACCCACAGGATCCGTTGGAGATCATGGCGATAAAGCAGCTGGTCGGAATATCCCGATATATAAAAAAAATCCAGAACAAATGTTTAAAATCTAAGGTGCCGAATGAGAATATCTTGCTGAACTATACTTACTACCTTGATAGAAATTAAAATCGAAAAATCATCCAAGGGTTCGATGTGTCAACATTCAAAGCAAAAATTGTTTTCGATTTGCACGAACATTTTCCAGTATCAACAATATGCGCAGCGTGGACTTGATTGTATGAAGACTTGGGAAGGTTGAGAAACAAAAAGCAATATCCGCACAACCAACCAGGTTTTTTCAAAACATTCCGGATACGAGTAGGTGAAGGTCATATCAAATTGAAAACCAATGATCTATTCAAGCTGTTTTAAATGATGGACTTTTTCAATCTTGTAATATTTCAAAACAATACCGATTAGGACGGGGTAAAGGAGTTTTATCAAAATAACGTGAAGCGATATAAACAAAAGAATGAGCTGAACAGTAACGATTTTTTCATAACATCACGCGCTTCTTATGTGCACATCGATTATTCAAATTTATTTTATGAAATTCCATTTTTTGTGATGTTTTTTTAAACATAATGGGTTTATAATACATAATCAGTTTTTATACGAAAAAATGTTTCTTTAATTTCAAAAATGCATGATATGATACATATTCTCTAATAAATTTCTTTTTCGCATCACCTCGCACATATATTGTTCAGTTCAAGTAGTCTTGCATGATTTCAGGTGGTGTGATGTAATTAGCGCTACCATCCCTCCAATATAACGCGTGTGAGCAGAATTGTACTGATTCTGTTTTCGGACCTCCGCTGACAATTCTTGGTATGGGTATGACGGTGTAAAATGGTGCGAGATAGGTTGCACGAAGTCAAAAGCTAGTGAAGCTAGTTCCCTTAAGAAATATTGTTGATTATTTCCAGTTACAAACTATATAGCAAAAATAAGCTCAGTCATGATAGCTAAATAAGATGAGAGATGAGAGAATAAAATTTTTGTTTCAGTTTTACGTTATTTATATATTGTAATTTGCACTTATTACAATTGTGTTTTGGCTTATAAGGTAACAAATTAAAAATATTTGTGCTGTGTTCTTTAGTTTTCTGAAACCGTAAATGTATGAAAAATGATCTTCAACGACAACCCTTTTATCGAAGGTGAATTGGAGACGTTTCCTTTCAACATAGCTAACAACAGTTTCAGGATGTTTACGCTTAATTTTGCGATCATCCATTACCCAAATTGCGCCATCTCGACTACAGTCAGTTACCAACAATTTCAGACTTTTAAAATTCACCTTTTCGGAATTCTCAAAATAAAGAGTTATTCCCCTACACTTTGTAATATACTCAGCTCGATTTTATATTTCGACCTTTAGACTACATCAGACCTGTTATTGCTAATGCACAACATGGTTTTGTTGCTGGTCGTTCCTCACTTACTAACCTCTTAGAATTCTCCGATTCTGCGGCCAAGTCTCTGGCCAATAGAGAGCAAATTGATTGCATTTACACGGATTTGTCTAAGGCTTTTGACTCCGTTGACCACAATATTTTAGTGCGTAAGCTGAAGAGCTATGGCTTTCAAGGGTCTTTACTCAGATGGTTCTCTTCCTATCTGGTTAACCGTGAATGCATTGTCTCCTTTTGCAAACATACATCTGCTCCTTTCTATCCATCATCAGGTGTTCCGCAGGGCTCTATACTGGGTCCTCTTCTTTTTTTACTTTTTGTCAACGATTTGCCTCAATTCATTCAGTCTCCCTGCCTCCTGTACGCTGACGACTTTAAAGTCTTTAGGACAATCAATTCCATTATCGATTGTCAAGCCCTTGACCAGGATCTATGTGCGTTTCAATCCTGGTGTGACCTCAATAATCTAACGATTAATGTTGAAAAATGTCATAAACTTACCTTTTCGCTCAAATTCAACACTATTGTTTTTCCTTATTCCTTACATAGCAGTACTCTCGTTGAAGTCGATCATTTCTGTGATCCAGGTGTCATATTCGATCGCAAACTAAAATTTGATCATCATAGTGCCAATATCGTGCTTAAAGCGTCAAAGCTTTGTGGACTCTTACTTAGAAATTCCACTGCATTTCGGAGACCCGAAACTAGTATGAAATTTTTCAATTCTCTCGTACGTAACTTGGTCGAATACTGCTCGCCGATCTGGTCTCCACACAGCAAATGTGATACAAACTTGATCGAATCTATTCAGCGTAAGTTTACCCGCACTTTATTCTACAAATTCAATATTCCCTATGCTCCTTACGATGTTCGTCGCAAACATTTCAAACTTGCCACCTTGCAACAACGTAGAATATATTTAGACGAATCTCTCCTTTGCAAGCTTTTTCTGAATATCCTCGACACTCCTCTCTGCAATGAACTTCGCTTCCGTCACTCTTCTCACCCTTGTAGAAACCTTACGATCTTCGCCCCTCCCTTCACCACGTCTAACCTATATTATAATTCTCCCCTGACTCGCTTACAACGAAATCATGACCTCATGCAGTTTGGTTCCTTCGGTTACTCTTTAAATACTTATAAGATCAAACTAAGAAATCTTATATTTTCCTCTTAATTGTAGTTCTCATATTTTCTAATTCATTCACGACTGTTCTTTATTCTTATTTACTATACTTATTTCATTAATTAATTCATTTACTCTTTAGTGTTATCTTAGCCTTAGTTTAGTTTATCGCTACTATGTAATTGGAACTCTTCTGTTTAGTAGCTTTGTCAACAATAAACAATAAACAAATAAACAATAAACTATAAGTTTTAGGGCCAGGACTCACATATTCTGAAATGTAGCCATTAGGACCGAAGTTTTCAATCTCATTAGTTAAATCGTCCAGAAAGTTTCATATTGTGATGGGGATAGAAGTACCATCATTTACAAAAATTAAACTGTCAGTGTCCTAATAAAGTATCTTTCTACAAACTTTTTCTTGCACTTCCTAGAGCCTGAGCTTAGAATATGCTGTAGTGCAGGCAGCTATAGGTATGTTCACGTTTGATAGTGTATTTAAATTTTCATCTATATTTTTCCAAATGATCCATAAAATGTCTTTAAACACTGGTAATCAGGAACAGATCTCTATACCGGGATATGACTAAAATCACATAATTCTTTAAAACTATTCACTACATTGGTGTTTGAGCGATTTTCCCTCTGAGCGAATTCACCCCCAAAAGAAATTAAGACAAACATATATTTGCAGTGTTACGTCTACTCGGATTTGTCTGGATTTTTTTTGTCTAAGTTGTTTATATGATACGACTTTATAAATCTTTCTTCATCTTTTCCGTCGTACATTCACTACCGCACCTGCTAGCTGCTGGCTTATCTTTAAGAAAGTGTTGATGTATTCTGTAAATAGGTCTCCTATTTTTGTAGTGGGATCATACACCGCATGATTATATTTCCAAATGTCATACGCAATTTTAATTTTATACCCTTTTTTTACAGTTAAGGCTACCCCAAATATAACCCATGTACCAGTAATTTCCTTTCCAGTCTCATTATGTTGACATCCTGACACTATATTTTCAGATGCACATGCTCTACATAGTGCAAAAACAGCTTTTGATTTTTCTTGAAGGTTAGTACGGGTAAGAAAAAATACTTGGGGGAAAAATGGTACAGGTGATAAAACCATGCATTGAGAATATTTCTAACTTCATGGGTATGTTCCCGTTTCTGCATATTTCCGGATGACCAATGGGGTATGGAGCATATTTATTAATGTATGGGTACAGACTTGTTAAGTCTAGATATCTTATTAATTCATTCTCTCTGCACTTATGGTATAATCTAAACACCTCAGCCACCACTAAAAATGGCATCACGAGGGTTTAGTGGTTTCACCATATTACTCAAGAGTTATTAATTATCCATTATCATTAGGGATAATAATATATATGGGGATGATAAAGGGTGATCTGAGTTTATAGGACGACAAATAATTTATAATTTAATAGTCAATTATTCAAAAATTTATCAAGGATTCCAAAATAATAATTATAAACTTTATTTTTTATTTTTTATTTTGTGGGTAGTATTATTTATTTATTTATATATATATATATATATATATATATATATATATATATATATATATATATATATATATATTAAGTAATACATTATAGTAACTTATAAAAAGAATGTTTTTATTTTTACAATGAAAATGTAAGGTTTTAGTTAAACTATATAAGTTTGAAGTATAAATAGAGTTTAACCATTAAAGAAAAAAGTTAGCAGCTTTTCCTTGATTCTCATATTTCTTTAATTGGAAATTAAATTTCATTAATATCATTAACAATGATATGCTTCTTTTTGACTTCAATTAATTTATAAAACAAAGGATAATAAATATCTAAAGTAAGCTTGAAACTAACTGCGATTTATCGCTTCATTATTTAAGGAAGACTAATTGTGTGTTAGTACTTTTTGAATGCAAATCAAATGTTATTTTTAACTACAACCCTATAGTTATGATGATCATTCAAGGGCTCCTTGTTTCATTCATGATATAGTCCAAATAGTAAAATAATAATAAAAATAGAAATTCTTAGAGCTCACGTTATTACATTAGATAAATTATTAATAGGAATAATTGGCAGAATTACAGCAATTTCTACATCATAATAAAGAAAACAATAGCGATTTAAAAAAATCGTAGTGAAAATGGAAGTCGAGAGGATCTTTTACGGTCATATCCACATTCAAATCGTGAAGACTTATCTCGACCATATATGTTTTTTTTTTGATAGGATTGATGCCAATAATATTACAATTCTTGAAATTAAAAAAATTAGTAGTAGTATTAATCTTATTGAAATTATTTTTAAACCTTATGATTGGAAGTCATATATACTGATTATAGATACTATATAAACTATATCCTCGTCATCAGTAGATTGAGATATATAAAAAAAATCAAACGATATCAACAAAGTGTCAGTATCAGGCTGCTGCTTCGAATCCGAAGTGGTGAGTTTTAGAGAAATGATAATTAAGATGTCGGAATAAACACACAGCTAAAAAAGTTGTTCCAATTAGAACATGAATCTCGTGGCATCCTGTTGCTATAATAAATGTTGGTCCATAAATTGCGTCTGCCATTGTAAATGGAGCTTCTATATATTCGTAGGCTTGAAGAATTGTAAAGTAAGCTCCCAATAAGATTGTAAAAAATAATCCTTGAGTAGTTTGTGAATGATTCCCTTCTATTAATCTGTGGTGGGCTCATGTTACAGTAACTCCTGATGCTAAAGGAATTGCTGTATTTAATAGTGGAATTTGGAAAGGATTAAATGGGATAATTCCAATAGGGGCCATGTTATTCCTAATTCTACAGTCGGAGAAAGGCTACTTTGAAAAAATGCTCAAAAAATGAAATAAAGAAAAATGCTTCTGAAACAATGAATATTATACCTCATCGTAGTCCAATAGGGACAGGGTACGTATGAAGTCCTTGAAAAGTTCCTTCTTGAGAGATATCTCGTCATCATTGCTATATTGTTAGCAGTGTAATTATTGTACCAAAAGCAAATAGTGAAATATAATATTGGTGAAATCATTTAACTAGTCCAGATACAATTGTTATAGCTCCAATAGCTCCAGTAAGAGGTCATGGGCTACAATCTACTAAGTGAAATGGATGATTTGAGTGTGTTGACATTAAACTTCTCAAGAATATAAAGTTCTAAATACAGCGAATACATAAGATTGAATAATTGTAACCGCAGATTCAAGAACTAATATAGCAATTTGTCCTACTACTAATAAAGTAACTAATATTATTGACAAGGAAGGACCTGTATTTCCCATTAGTGTTATTAATAAATGATCTGCTAGCGTTCTAGGACGAATTAAACTACTAATAGTCTCAATACAAACTATAAATGGTATTAAAATAACGGGTGTTCCTTGAGGAACGAGATATACTGTATATCATCAATTCACCCATATAGCATAAATCTTATTCATAAAGGTAAAGCTAATCTTAGAGTTAAAACAAGATGACTTGTTCTTGTAAAAATTAATGGAAATAATCCTAAAAAATTACTAAATAGGATTAGTGAAAATAATGAGATAAAAATAAAAGTTCTTCCATTAAAATAAGAATTTTTTTATAGTGTTTTAAACTCTTTGTGAAGTGTCATTAAAATATTATTTCAAATAATATTATGCCGTGAGGGTGTAAGTCAGTAAGTGGACGGAATTATTAATAATCCAATAAAAGTTCTTATTCAGTTAGTTATATCAACTAACTTAAAAATTCTAGATGAAGGATCAAATACAGAAAATAAATTGGTCATCATTTTCAATTTATTGAGTTGACTGAATTAGTTTTATTCAATATGTGCTTAAGGATATTACTAAAAAAGCAAAAGTAATTTAAGATGTTAAATATAATAAATGGAATTGAAAAAATTAAAAATAATAATAATCATCTATCTATTTGTGGAATTAAAAAATATTAATAATAATTAATAATTTTAGTTTGACATACTAATGTTATTTTTTAACTAATTTTTTCATTAGAAGTAAGTGCTAATTTACTATATAGTGGTTTAAGCGACCAATACTTGCTTTCAGTCACGTAATGAATTTTAATTTAATGGAGAAATTCATTTAATAAAAAAATTAATTGGGACACTTTCAATAACAATTGGTTTGAATCTATGGTTTGCCCCACAGATTTCAGAAGATTGACCGAAGAATAGTCCGGGTCGTCTTATTATAAGATAAGTTTGATTTAATCGACCCGGGGTTCCATCTACTTTGACACCTAAGGCAGGCACTGTTCATGCATGAATAACATCCGCTGGGCAAAACAATTCGGTTATCTGCATCTAATAGTCGAAACTAGATGTGTAACGCCACCAAATTTGATGCGCTGATGCATTGATACCGGCGCCAGCAGTAGTATCAAAGCATTGCGCTGATACCACTGCGCTATAACACCATGATTACATTTGGCATGGCAAGGCTTGATTGGTTTGGCGCTCCTCTTTAGTTCATGTATTCGTAGAAAATGGTATGAGCGGCGATACTTGTGCTTTTGATGAAAACATTTAATTCTATTTTCTTTCGATGCCGACACCGCATACTTGTATACTTTGTGAGTTCCATTTCACATAACGCAATACATTGCGAATGTGGTTTTCTGCTCGAGAAAATTTCATGCTACAAAACTAAGCATTTCGCATGAAATATTTGATTTGGTTTTCAGATTTTCGTAAATTATACTAATTAAATGTGTTAGCGCCGCAAACAGTAAGTTAGTGTAGTAAATAAACCATTGAAGAGTTATTCGATTGAAGGTTTAGATTTCAAAAGTCTAAGTAAATAAGTGGTTCTATTTTTATCAAACTGTGTTAAAGAATTGGTTTTGATTTAAAGCCTGAAAATAAAGTAATAGGAGTCTTAGACAAGTTTCTTCATACTATTAAGGTACTTTGAATATTTCTTACTGTACATAATTCCTATAATCTTATGTGTAGAAAATGTCCTCAAAATTAAAAAGCCTAATCTGGATGTATTTTTCTGAGACATCAGAAGACTGTAAAATCAAATGTAATTATTGCGGACAAAAACTTTCAGTGGTGAATAAGTTGACTTGTGGCCTGATAAGATACTTAAAACGAAAGCATCCAGGACAACAAATGACAAGGCAAACACCATCTACCAGCCGTCAAGAGGTTTTAAAAATATCAACTGCATCTCTAACGGTAGTAGCGTTAGAGACGCAGCTCCAAATATTCAACAGATTCAAGTTCAATTGATATTGCAAAATATTTCAGTAAACCACTATCATTAAAAAACAACGACAAATTGATCGCCAGCTGATAGCTATGATAACAAAAGAGTATCATCTTTTCAGCATAGTAGAGGATAAAGAATTTAAAAAGCTGCTCTTTCTTTTGAATCCGAACTATAAACTACCCACCAGGAAAACAGAATCAAACTCTTTAATACCTGCAATATATAACGAGACAGTGGATGTTGTTAAATCTCGCTTAGAAAGAGCCGATTTTGTTTGACTTACTGTAGACGCAGGAACATCCCGTGCAAATGATAATTTTTATAGTGTAACGGCGCACTATGTCGTAGAAGATGAAAAAAAATCCTTTCTTGCCTCAGACTTACTAAGCTGCACACCCTTTTCAGAAAAACACACTGGACAAAACATTTCAGCGGAATTGAAAAGTGTTGAAACGATGTGGAACCTACAAGGCAAAATTTCAGCAGTTGTGACGAACCATGCCTCTAACATGAAATGTGCTGTGCGTTTGTATGGATGGGAGAATTGGAACTGTTTTGCTCATTTGTTGAACATTGTAACACAAGCTGGTCTTAAGGAAATAAGTTTTGTTGTTCAAAAACTCAAAATCACCAGCAAATACTTTAGTAAGAGCAGCAGTGGATATAATCAATTTAAAGCATCGCAAGATGAAATGTGGCTTCTAAACTTGAAATTAAAAAATGACGTTCCAACTCGATGGAACTCGACTTTCGAAATGCTTCGTCGATCTTTGACAGTAAAAAATGAAATAGTTTCCACCACGGTACTAATTAATTCTTCTCGTAAGTCTTCTACAGAAGAAGGGTTACCCATTCTCAGCAATAACGAGTGGTTGATGGCTGAACAAGCAATCGAAGTGCTTCATATATTTGGCACAATAACTAATGCTGTTTGCGCCGAAAAATAAGTTAGCGCTTCGTCAATTATTGTTTATTATAAAAAATTAAAAAATTGCTTAACATCGTTCAGTGAAAAAAGTGAGTTGTTACCCGAGGTGAAAAGCTTGAATTCGAACTGATGTTTGAATTGGATTGCAGATTGTATAATCTAGAACAAAACAATCTGATTGCGTTTGCTGCAATTCTCGATCCAAGATTCGAAAACTTTGGATTTATGGACGAGCACAATTATGAGTTAGCTGTCAATAAAACTTGTTTGGAACTGGAAGGTGGCTCCGTTGAAACTTTGAACACTATTGACCAGCCAAATCCAGTAATCACAGCAAGTCCTCAAAAATCACAACCTGTATCAAGTTTAAGTGATCGTTTGGACATGCTATGGGAAGATTTTGACTCTGAAGTTAAGCAAAATATGAATCCCAACAACGTCTCTTCCATACGGATGGAAGTAGAGAAGTACTTAGCGGAGCCTATGTTGGCGCGAAAAGATAGCTGTGGTAATCTGGAAGATCTATTGTTGTGGTGGAATAGAAGAAAACAAATTTACCCAAAGCTCTAAGTTTTAGTTAAAAAAGTATTATGTGTCATGGCCACTTCTGTACCCTGTGACCGATTTTTTTCTAAAGCGGGCCAGATTGTATCTGAGAAACGAGAGAGGCTAAAAACGAGCAAAATCTCAAAAGTTGTTTTTTAAACTATAATATAAATAACGACTGAAAATGTGATTTTTCACACAAACTACATTTAATCTTACAGTTAAGAGGCTCTTTGAAAAGTGATTTAATTTGTTTTGAGAAGCATTCTATTATAAATTTCAGTTTCAAGTTTTTTAGTTTTAATGAAGATATTCGTGTAAAGACTGTTAAGACTGAGTAAAAGCATTTATTTTTTCTTTGAAAATTTTGAAACGAAATAAAGTATTTGTGTATTTTTAATTTATTACTTAAAATAAAATCATTTTCTGTTTTAATTTCTATGCTCCCAAATGTACGTTTGCTTTTAAATTTCCGCCCTGCTTTTGCTTTGAATCAGAAGATACGTTTAATTGCATCAAAATACGCACAACATTGGATACAAAATCTCCAGCTTGTATAATTTGAGATCAAATCTTATTTGCAGTTTCTAATTTTCTGTCAAAAAGCGCTTGATAACATGTTTCCATAGATCATAAATTATATGAAGATCACATTATTTTCCTGACCATACAAATATTGTTTTCTCGAGCTACCATCAAATCGCGAACAAGCCTGTTATGCACTGCTTGACTTACATTTTTTGTAGGACTTCAATATTGACTCTGGTTTCTGTTACTTTTAGATTCTAGCATTTTGTTGTCATAACGTTCCATAATGTTTACACATATTTCGGATGCATAATAAATATTCCTAATGGACAGCCAAATTAGTCCACACCAATATTTATTATCGCTTTCGTGAATACGAATCACCACGTAATTTGAACGCGATTGACACATGGTTATTCTCTACACTTGAGATGTATATATAAATCCACGCATCTGATAGTGCATCTCAAGTCACCATGTGTAAATCGTCTTTGTAAACCATAATTAGTTTCGTTAATGTATTTTGAATAATTTGAAAGGCAATGCGGTTTCTTACAAACATAAGAGCATTTTTTTAGAACATTAAGAAGAGCAACCGAGGTGTAATTAGACTGTGTAAGATAAGTTTAAGTCAGTCGATTTTAAGATACAAGACGGCTCATACCGTAAATAGTAGATATAATCAATCAATTAATAAAAGTCGTGTATAAATAAGGATCATTTTGTTTTTCCTTTCTGAAAGCTTCGACAGAAAAATTAATAAGTGAATTATTAATTAATCATATATTCTTCTCTCCGAGGGCGTAACAAATCGGTGGCAGCGGTGGAGCATCCTGAAGCTCCAGTCTCTTCAACGAGCGTGTTTCCAGACGGAAACACACAGGTCCTTGCGGAAAGAAGCCCGGATTGCGGATTGCGGAATTCTGTCATAAGCTCCAGACTCTTCAACGAGCGTCTTTCAGACGGAAACGGACAAAGGTTTTTGCGGAACGAAGCGCGGATTGCGTCCGGAAATATTCATACGAAGTGTAGTCAGAAAAACGAGTGCCAGTCTCAACCATCGTGGGAAATAAAATTCAGCAGAGACAACAATGATCCCGTTTTACGTCCTGTGGATACTCACGTAAATATTATTAATTTATTATCGATATTTATATATATTTTTTGCGGTATATTTATTTGTGGTGGTGATCTACGTCTAGATTGTAGTAATAGTTCTAGAGAACCCTGTGTGTTGTTTTTGTGAAATAAGTGATAATTATTTTTGCAAGTTCATAACACGTGAATTCGTGAATTCTTCCTGTAAAAGTGAAACCGTTCTGGAAATCTTTTGATGGTTCTAATTAAAGATTTTGTTGGGAAAACTTACGAAGTTTCTCACACGTGGGTATTAGCGAATGAAAAAGGCTATATAGTTCATTTCGAAGGTGAATTTATTTCGCGTGCTGATTACCTAAAAAAGTCTAAACCAACTAAGGTGGATAATAGTATTGTTATTGAAGGCGCGAGTTTTAAAAACGCTAATTTTGAAATCAGTGGCGTCGACATTGTAAGACTTAGCTCTTCGTCGGAAGATCGAATATCTTCAATTACCAATCTTTCTTCTTCTGAAACTATGGCCAAAATTTCGTATACCACTCTTTTTTCATTTGTTTCCACTTTTGAGTCCAAAAGTTAAGAAATTTTTTCGTTCATTGAAGCTTGTGATCATGCTAATGCCCTGGCATCAGAGTCACAGAAACCCGTTTTGTTTCGCTTTATCCAAACTAAGATTCGCGGAAATGCGGTAACGATTTTGATGAATCGAGAACTAAAGTGTTGGGATGAACTAAAAAGTGAATTACTGAAGATTTTTCGTGAGCCACATAGCTCACTACAATTGCATCGGGAATTGATAAGTTGTAAGCAGGGAAAGGATGAATTGGTGATTAAATATACTCAACGAGTAGAAACTTTGCACCATAGATTGCTTCAAAGCAAGATTGGCTCCGTGAAAAAGGAACACGAAGCCGGTCAAAAAGCTTATTTGGAGGAAGAATCCACCACAGTTTTCATTAACGGGTTGCGAGAACGACTTTCGCAATATGTAGTCACACAAAAACCCAGTAACTTTTCCGAAGCAAGTAAAGCCGCGTGTGAAGAAGAATAGCGTTTAAACCTGTTCAAATCAAAAACTGATCACGATTATTCGAATCGGAACCTTGCAAAGGTTAATAAATTACAGGTGAAATGTTTTAACTGTGGGAAATTAGGGCATACCAAAAAATATTGTAGAGCACCCCTCAAAAGGGATAACGAGAGAATATTTAACGAAAATCTAAGATTTAAAAAACCTGTAGATCAAAGGCGAATTGAAATCCCGGATAGTCCTTACGTCACTGTGAATATTAACGGCGAAATTTACAAAGTGCTGATTGACACGGGCGCTGAAGTGAATATGATTAAAGCTTCAGTGGTTTATGAAAAGGATGTCAATCAGAAAAGAAAATTGAAATTTCAGGGAATTTCTGGAAAGCCAGACTCAGCAATTGGCGAGACAGTAATAAATTTCACCATGACGCCTAATATGGTGGGGAGAGACAAACCTTTGTCTGTTAAATTTCATGTCGTTCGTAATGATTTATTGGGCAATTTCGATGGTCTTCTTGGAAGCCAATTTCTTAAGGAGTATAAGTACGATATCTTGTATTCAGAAGGTACTTTAAAGGGTTTGAATGAAAGAATAGATCTTCATTACGAAAGTGAAGAAAAATTTGTCGAAAGGCGTTCCGAATCCTTTCGAATCGTTGCTGTTGACAGTGCAATTCAAGATGGAGATGTTGTGATATCATCACAAGAACTAGAAGGTCTATTTGTGCCAAATTGTGTTGCAAAGGTAAGAAATGGGAAAGCTTTGGTTCCTATTGTTAACACACTTGATGAACGAAAATGTATTTCCAAGGTAGCTTTAAAAGCTGAAAGTCTAGAAAATTACCAGTTAGGTGAATCTTGCAGTAATAGAGACCTTGAAGTTGTCAACAGTATTCGAACATCTCATATGAGTGATTTTGAAAAGTCTGAACTTGATAGTATTATTTCAAAATACAGCAGTTTATTTTGTTTGAAAGGTGAAAAACTGAGTGCAACGGATTTTATAAAACACAAAATAAATGTCCAAGCTGGGACAGTACCAATTTATTCCAAGGGATATAGATATCCGAAGGTTCACGAAGAAGAGGTTCGGAACCAATTAAATAAGTTAAAGGATGATGGATTAATTAGAGACAGCGAATCACCATGGAACAGTCCCTTGTGGATTGTCCCGAAAAAAGCTGATCAAAGCGGTGCTAAGAAATGGCGAGTTGTTATCAATTTTAGGAAATTGGATGACGTAACTATTTCTGATAGCTACCCTCTTCCAAATATTACTGAAATTTTAGACCAGTTAGGCAGGGCCAAATACTTTTCTACTTTGGACCTTGCATCAGGTTTCCATGCAATACCTCTTGAGAAAGAAGATATGTGTAAGACAGCATTTAGTACTCCTTATGGACATTTCGAGTTTACACGAATGCCCTTTGGATTGAAAAATGCTCCTGCGTGTTTTCAGAGGCTCATGAATACCGTACTTACCGGATTACAAGGAATAAAGTGTTACGTCTACTTAGATGATATTGTTGTTTATGGCTCTTCCTTAGAAGAACACAATAGTATATTGTGTGAAATTCTGGAACAACTAAAACGGGCTAATTTGAAGCTGCAGCCTGACAAATGTGAGTTTTTACGGAAGGAAGTTTGCTATTTAGGACATATTATAACTGGAGATGGTGTCCGTCCTGACCCGGTAAAAACTTCTAGTATCGAGAAGATGGTTAGACCAATTGATCAAAAGGGTATCAAATCATTTCTAGGCATGACCGGTTATTATCGGAGGTTTATCAAAAATTACGGCTTGATAGCAGAACCGTTGAATAAACTTTTACGAAAGAATGTTGTTTTTGATTGGGGAGATGAACAGGAAGCTAGTTTTCAAACGTTGAAAAGGATGCTTACCGAAAAGCCCAATACCCAGATTTTTCTTAAAGATTTATTATTACAACTGACGCTTCCAATCATGGAATCGGAGCAGTCTTGAGTCAAGAAGACTCAACCGGTAAGAAGGATTTACCAATTCAATACGCTAGTCGTACATTGAACAAAGCTGAAAGAAATTACAGCACCACGGAAAAAGAATGTTTAGCCACTGTTTGGGCCGTTAAACAATTTCGTCCTTACGTTTATGGTACTCGATTTCTAGTGAGAACAGATCATAGACCTCTTTTGTGGCTATTCAAGGTTAAGGATCCTGGTAGCCGATTGATAAGATGGAAACTCAAACTCGAAGAGTTGGAATATGATACTGAGTATGTAAAAGGGAAAGATAATGCCGTAGCTGACGAGTTATCTAGAAATGTAAGGGTTATCGAAACAAAAAATCCTAATGACGATTTGTTGAATGATCTCTATGAGGAATATGAGCGTAGAGCGCAAGAATTAGAAAATGATGGTATCCTACCAGCCAATTCTAATGAAAAACTCACTAGGTACACAGAAAATACAGCCCCTTTACCTAATCCTGTAATAACCGACACTATCTCTTCTCACGAGCAGATCTCGTCAGAAGGAATTTTACATAACTATGACGAACATATAATTCCAAACAGGGAAATCGAGTATGTCGAAGACTCCGAGCGAAAAAAAGAAATACTTCGCGAATATCACAATGGTCTGATGGGGGGACACTTGGGACAAAAAGCAATGTTTGCTAAAATTAGAAGTCGTTACATGTGGCATAATATTAAAAAGCATGTCGAGAAGTTTGTCAATGAGTGCCTTGCTTGCCAGAGAAGCAAAGTAAATAGGAAACCTCATAGGAATCCCATGACTATCACTACGTCTTGTGAAGAGTCGATGGAGAAAATTTCCTTAGATTTGGTTGGACCATTCGACACAACAATAGATAAAAATAGATATGGCTTATCTATTCAAGATGAAGTCACTAGATACATCCGATTTATTCCAATTGTCGATAAATCAGCCGAAGTTGTGGCTACAGCCATAATGTCTAATTGGATAACTTACTTCGGTGCACCGAAAATTATCCTCACAGATAATGGCACTGAATTTTGTAATAAATCAATGGATGCTTTCTGTAAAATGTTAAAAATTAAACTAGTTACGACTACAGTAGCATATCCCCAATCAAATGGAAGAATAGAAAGAGCGCATAACAGATTGTGGGAATTTTAAGGTCAACAAAAGACGATTGCATCACTGCAATGCAATGTTGGGACAAACGAATGATGTTTGCTGCTATGAGCTATAATCATGCTGTTCATAATACTACCGGATTTACTCCACATGAAATGCTCTTTGGGACAATACCAAGAAATTTAAATGGTGTTGACAAATTCAAATCAAAAACTAATTTTGAATATATTGATGATCTGAGAGCCCGTTTAATTGAAATTAATAGAATAGCAAAGGAAAGGGAACTACAAAAGAAAAAATGTTCTAAACAACGTTACGACGAGCATATCGGAAAAGTTCCCAAATTTAAAAAAGGGGACAAAGTTCTGATTAAAAACTCCTTGAGGTTAGATAAGGAAGCACCTTTATATAAAGGTCCTTTCCAAGTTTTCGACGTAACCGATGACCATGTTACAGTTAAAATAAAAACCAAACTTAAGAAATACAACAAGGCTAACGTTAAGCTTTATGTTACAGGAACTCGTTTGCAGTCACCAATGCCCGGAACTTCCGGCTTGATGAGTTAAATGGCGACGCGGGAATTTATTTTAAACACATAGGAAAGGCTAAGGAAACTAGTAATAAGCTTACTTTAATAAACGTTATACATTTAGAAGATTTAGAATCAGCTGTTGACCAAATTAGTAATTTAGTTTCTGGAATTAACGATTTGTGTGTGACTAGTCTCCCCAAATGTTCAGCATATCAACATAAAGCTAAATTAGAGATTCGGGGATTGAATCACAAACTAGAATTGGTTTATCAATTATTGGGGGAAACAAAAGCTAAACGTATTCGTAAGGGACTCTTGAATTTTATTGGAAGCGGACTCAAATTTTTATTCGGTACACTTGACCAGAATGACGCTGATTATTACAATAATGTCATTCAGACACTTGAAAATAACGGGAAGCGTATCAAAGACGGCATGACTGAAAATCTATCACTTATGGAATCTTTGAATAAGCAAGTTTTCAACATTGCTAAGTATTCAAATTTAACGCAAGAAAAAGTAAATTCGGTTGTAGAAGAAGTTAATAAGCTAAAAATTAACAACAATAATGCAGATCGTTATAATAAGCTTGAAAATTATTTCGAGGAATCCATGACAAAAATTAATCACAAACTTGAGTTTATTCATATGGAAATTGAGCAATTGCTCAATGGTATTATCCTTTTGCAGTTGGGTAAAGTACATCCATGTTTAATTGCGCCTGAGGATGTGTTACAAGCACTTATTAAATCGCAAGAAGAAGAAAATTTGGTATTTGAACCGCGTATCGAAAATTATGCCGCTATAATCGATTCCATGGATATTAAAGCTTTTACTAAAAATAAGAAACTTGTCATTCTCTTATCCACAAATCTTATCAGGAAAGAAACATTTGATGTTTTTAAAATGATTTCAGTACCAAAAGTTGTCCAGAACGGGTTGGCTTTGATCGACCTCACGAATAAGTTCTTTATCATTCAAGAAGATAAAGAAAAATACGCTACATTAGAGAACTTAAGTAATTGTAAGAAAGTAAACACAATTTTTATATGTAATTCTTTAATTTTAAGAGAAACTGCTTTGGATTCTGATTGTGAAATTAACGTATTTTTGCGACAAACACATAAAAATTGTAATGTTAAAGGTTTAAATATTGACATAGACACTTACCGGATGACAAGGAATAAAGTGTTTCGTCTACTTAGATGATATTGTTGTTTATGGCTCTTCCTTACAAGAACACAATAGTATATTGTGTGAAATTCTGGAACAACTAAAACGGGCTAATTTGAAGCTGCAGCCTGACAAATGTGAGTTTTTACGGAAGGAAGTTTGCTATTTGGGACATATTATAACTGGAGATGGTGTCCGTCCTGACCCGGTAAAAACTTCTAGTATCGAGAAGATGGTTAGACCAATTGATCAAAAGGGTATCAAATCATTTCTAGGCATGACCGGTTATTATCGGAGGTTTATCAAAAATTACGGCTTGATAGCAGAACCGTTGAATAAACTTTTACGAAAGAATGTTGTTTTTGATTGGGGAGATGAACAGGAAGCTAGTTTTCAAACGTTGAAAAGGATGCTTACCGAAAAGCCTAATACCCAGATTTTTCTAAAAGATTTATTATTACAACTGACGCTTCCAATCATGGAATCGGAGCAGTCTTGAGTCAAGAAGACTCAACCGGTAAGAAGGATTTACCAATTCAATACGCTAGTCGTACATTGAACAAAGCTGAAAGAAATTACAGCACCACGGAAAAAGAATGTTTAGCCATTGTTTGGGCCGTTAAACAATTTCGTCCTTACGTTTATGGTACTCGATTTCTAGTGAGAACAGATCATAGACCTCTTTTGTGGCTATTCAAGGTTAAGGATCCTGGTAGCCAATTGATAAGATGGAAACTCAAACTCGAAGAGTTGGAATATGATACTGAGTATGTAAAAGGGACAGATAATGCCGTAGCTGACGAGTTATCTAGAAATGTAAGGGTTATCGAAACAAAAAATCCTAATGACGATTTGTTGAATGATCTCTATGAGGAATATGAGCGTAGAGCGCAAGAATTAGAAAATGATGGTATCCTACCAGCCAATTCTAATGAAAAACTCACTAGGTACATAGAAAATACAGCCCCTTTACCTAATCCTGTAATAACCGACACTATCTCTTCTCACGAGCAGATCTCGTCAGAAGGAATTTTACATAACTATGACGAACATATAATTCCAAACAGGGAAATCGAGTATGTCGAAGACTCCGAGCGAAAAAAAGAAATACTTCGCGAATATCACAATGGTCTGATGGGGGGACACTTGGGACAAAAAGCAATGTTTGCTAAAATTAGAAGTCGTTACATGTGGCATAATATTAAAAAGCATGTCGAGAAGTTTGTCAATGAGTGCCTTGCTTGCCAGAGAAGCAAAGTAAATAGGAAACCTCATAGGAATCCCATGACTATCACTACGTCTTGTGAAGAGTCGATGGAGAAAATTTCCTTAGATTTGGTTGGACCATTCGACACAACAATAGATAAAAATAGATATGGCTTATCTATTCAAGATGAAGTCACTAGATACATCCGATTTATTCCAATTGTCGATAAATCAGCCGAAGTTGTGGCTACAGCCATAATGTCCAATTGGATAACTTACTTCGGTGCACCGAAAATTATCCTCACAGATAATGGCACTGAATTTTGTAATGAATTGATGGATGCTTTCTGTAAAATGTTAAAAATTAAACTAGTTACGACTACAGTAGCATATCCCCAATCAAATGGAAGAATAGAAAGAGCGCATAACAGATTGTGGGAATTTTAAGGTCAACAAAAGACGATTGCATCACTGCAATGCAATGTTGGGACAAACGAATGATGTTTGCTGCTATGAGCTATAATCATGCTGTTCATAATACTACCGGATTTACTCCACATGAAATGCTCTTTGGGACAATACCAAGAAATTTAAATGGTGTTGACAAATTCAAATCAAAAACTAATTTTGAATATATTGATGATCTGAGAGCCCGTTTAATTGAAATTAATAGAATAGCAAAGGAAAGGGAACTACAAAAGAAAAAATGTTCTAAACAACGTTACGACGAGCATATCGGAAAAGTTCCCAAATTTAAAAAAGGGGACAAAGTTCTGATTAAAAACTCCTTGAGGTTAGATAAGGAAGCACCTTTATATAAAGGTCCTTTCCAAGTTTTCGACGTAACCGATGACCATGTTATAGTTAAAATAAAAACCAAACTTAAGAAATACAACAAGGCTAACGTTAAGCTTTATGTTACAGGAACTCGTTTGCAGTCACCAATGCCCGGAACTTCCGGCTTGATGAGTTAAATGGCGACGCGGGAATTTATTTTAAACACATAGGAAAGGCTAAGGAAACTAGTAATAAGCTTACTTTAATAAACGTTATACATTTAGAAGATTTAGAATCAGCTGTTGACCAAATTAGTAATTTAGTTTCTGGAATTAACGATTTGTGTGTGACTAGTCTCCCCAAATGTTCAGCATATCAACATAAAGCTAAATTAGAGATTCGGGGATTGAATCACAAACTAGAATTGGTTTATCAATTATTGGGGGAAACAAAAGCTAAACGTATTCGTAAGGGACTCTTGAATTTTATTGGAAGCGGACTCAAATTTTTATTCGGTACACTTGACCAGAATGACGCTGATTATTACAATAATGTCATTCAGACACTTGAAAATAACGGGAAGCGTATCAAAGACGGCATGACTGAAAATCTATCACTTATGGAATCTTTGAATAAGCAAGTTTTCAACATTGCTAAGTATTCAAATTTAACGCAAGAAAAAGTAAATTCGGTTGTAGAAGAAGTTAATAAGCTAAAAATTAACAACAATAATGCAGATCGTTATAATAAACTTGAAAATTATTTCGAGGAATCCATGACAAAAATTAATCACAAACTTGAGTTTATTCATATGGAAATTGAGCAATTGCTCAATGGTATTATCCTTTTGCAGTTGGGTAAAGTACATCCATGTTTAATTGCGCCTGAGGATGTGTTACAAGCACTTATTAAATCGCAAGAAGAAGAAAATTTGGTATTTGAACCGCGTATCGAAAATTATGCCGCTATAATCGATTCCATGGATATTAAAGCTTTTACTAAAAATAAGAAACTTGTCATTCTCTTATCCACAAATCTTATCAGGAAAGAAACATTTGATGTTTTTAAAATGATTTCAGTACCAAAAGTTGTCCAGAACGGGTTGGCTTTGATCGACCTCACGAATAAGTTCTTTATCATTCAAGAAGATAAAGAAAAATACGCTACATTAGAGAACTTAAGTAATTGTAAGAAAGTAAACACAATTTTTATATGTAATTCTTTAATTTTAAGAGAAACTGCTTTGGATTCTGATTGTGAAATTAACGTATTTTTGCGACAAACACATAAAAATTGTAATGTTAAAGGTTTAAATATTGACATAGACACTTACCGGATTACAAGGAATAAAGTGTTTCGTCTACTTAGATGATATTGTTGTTTATGGCTCTTCCTTACAAGAACACAATAGTATATTGTGTGAAATTCTGGAACAACTAAAACGGGCTAATTTGAAGCTGCAGCCTGACAAATGTGAGTTTTTACGGAAGGAAGTTTGCTATTTGGGACATATTATAACTGGAGATGGTGTCCGTCCTGACCCGGTAAAAACTTCTAGTATCGAGAAGATGGTTAGACCAATTGATCAAAAGGGTATCAAATCATTTCTAGGCATGACCGGTTATTATCGGAGGTTTATCAAAAATTACGGCTTGATAGCAGAACCGTTGAATAAACTTTTACGAAAGAATGTTGTTTTTGATTGGGGAGATGAACAGGAAGCTAGTTTTCAAACGTTGAAAAGGATGCTTACCGAAAAGCCTAATACCCAGATTTTTCTAAAAGATTTATTATTACAACTGACGCTTCCAATCATGGAATCGGAGCAGTCTTGAGTCAAGAAGACTCAACCGGTAAGAAGGATTTACCAATTCAATACGCTAGTCGTACATTGAACAAAGCTGAAAGAAATTACAGCACCACGGAAAAAGAATGTTTAGCCATTGTTTGGGCCGTTAAACAGTTTCGTCCTTACGTTTATGGTACTCGATTTCTAGTGAGAACAGATCATAGACCTCTTTTGTGGCTATTCAAGGTTAAGGATCCTGGTAGCCAATTGATAAGATGGAAACTCAAACTCGAAGAAATGGAATATGATACTGAGTATGTAAAAGGGACAGATAATGCCGTAGCTGACGAGTTATCTAGAAATGTAAGGGTTATCGAAACAAAAAATCCTAATGACGATTTGTTGAATGATCTCTATGAGGAATATGAGCGTAGAGCGCAAGAATTAGAAAATGATGGTATCCTACCAGCCAATTCTAATGAAAAACTCACTAGGTACATAGAAAATACAGCCCCTTTACCTAATCCTGTAATAACCGACACTATCTCTTCTCACGAGCAGATCTCGTCAGAAGGAATTTTACATAACTATGACGAACATATAATTCCAAACAGGGAAATCGAGTATGTCGAAGACTCCGAGCGAAAAAAAGAAATACTTCGCGAATATCACAATGGTCTGATGGGGGGACACTTGGGACAAAAAGCAATGTTTGCTAAAATTAGAAGTCGTTACATGTGGCATAATATTAAAAAGCATGTCGAGAAGTTTGTCAATGAGTGCCTTGCTTGCCAGAGAAGCAAAGTAAATAGGAAACCTCATAGGAATCCCATGACTATCACTACGTCTTGTGAAGAGTCGATGGAGAAAATTTCCTTAGATTTGGTTGGACCATTCGACACAACAATAGATAAAAATAGATATGGCTTATCTATTCAAGATGAAGTCACTAGATACATCCGATTTATTCCAATTGTCGATAAATCAGCCGAAGTTGTGGCTACAGCCATAATGTCCAATTGGATAACTTACTTCGGTGCACCGAAAATTATCCTCACAGATAATGGCACTGAATTTTGTAATGAATTGATGGATGCTTTCTGTAAAATGTTAAAAATTAAACTAGTTACGACTACAGTAGCATATCCCCAATCAAATGGAAGAATAGAAAGAGCGCATAACAGATTGTGGGAATTTTAAGGTCAACAAAAGACGATTGCATCACTGCAATGCAATGTTGGGACAAACGAATGATGTTTGCTGCTATGAGCTATAATCATGCTGTTCATAATACTACCGGATTTACTCCACATGAAATGCTCTTTGGGACAATACCAAGAAATTTAAATGGTGTTGACAAATTCAAATCAAAAACTAATTTTGAATATATTGATGATCTGAGAGCCCGTTTAATTGAAATTAATAGAATAGCAAAGGAAAGGGAACTACAAAAGAAAAAATGTTCTAAACAACGTTACGACGAGCATATCGGAAAAGTTCCCAAATTTAAAAAAGGGGACAAAGTTCTGATTAAAAACTCCTTGAGGTTAGATAAGGAAGCACCTTTATATAAAGGTCCTTTCCAAGTTTTCGACGTAACCGATGACCATGTTACAGTTAAAATAAAAACCAAACTTAAGAAATACAACAAGGCTAACGTTAAGCTTTATGTTACAGGAACTCGTTTGCAGTCACCAATGCCCGGAACTTCCGGCTTGATGAGTTAAATGGCGACGCGGGAATTTATTTTAAACACATAGGAAAGGCTAAGGAAACTAGTAATAAGCTTACTTTAATAAACGTTATACATTTAGAAGATTTAGAATCAGCTGTTGACCAAATTAGTAATTTAGTTTCTGGAATTAACGATTTGTGTGTGACTAGTCTCCCCAAATGTTCAGCATATCAACATAAAGCTAAATTAGAGATTCGGGGATTGAATCACAAACTAGAATTGGTTTATCAATTATTGGGGGAAACAAAAGCTAAACGTATTCGTAAGGGACTCTTGAATTTTATTGGAAGCGGACTCAAATTTTTATTCGGTACACTTGACCAGAATGACGCTGATTATTACAATAATGTCATTCAGACACTTGAAAATAACGGGAAGCGTATCAAAGACGGCATGACTGAAAATCTATCACTTATGGAATCTTTGAATAAGCAAGTTTTCAACATTGCTAAGTATTCAAATTTAACGCAAGAAAAAGTAAATTCGGTTGTAGAAGAAGTTAATAAGCTAAAAATTAACAACAATAATGCAGATCGTTATAATAAACTTGAAAATTATTTCGAGGAATCCATGACAAAAATTAATCACAAACTTGAGTTTATTCATATGGAAATTGAGCAATTGCTCAATGGTATTATCCTTTTGCAGGTGGGTAAAGTACATCCATGTTTAATTGCGCCTGAGGATGTGTTACAAGCACTTATTAAATCGCAAGAAGAAGAAAATTTGGTATTTGAACCGCGTATCGAAAATTATGCCGCTATAATCGATTCCATGGATATTAAAGCTTTTACTAAAAATAAGAAACTTGTCATTCTCTTATCCACAAATCTTATCAGGAAAGAAACATTTGATGTTTTTAAAATGATTTCAGTACCAAAAGTTGTCCAGAACGGGTTGGCTTTGATCGACCTCACGAATAAGTTCTTTATCATTCAAGAAGATAAAGAAAAATACGCTACATTAGAGAACTTAAGTAATTGTAAGAAAGTAAACACAATTTTTATATGTAATTCTTTAATTTTAAGAGAAACTGCTTTGGATTCTGATTGTGAAATTAACGTATTTTTGCGACAAACACATAAAAATTGTAATGTTAAAGGTTTAAATATTGACATAGACACTTACCGGATTACAAGGAATAAAGTGTTTCGTCTACTTAGATGATATTGTTGTTTATGGCTCTTCCTTACAAGAACACAATAGTATATTGTGTGAAATTCTGGAACAACTAAAACGGGCTAATTTGAAGCTGCAGCCTGACAAATGTGAGTTTTTACGGAAGGAAGTTTGCTATTTGGGACATATTATAACTGGAGATGGTGTCCGTCCTGACCCGGTAAAAACTTCTAGTATCGAGAAGATGGTTAGACCAATTGATCAAAAGGGTATCAAATCATTTCTAGGCATGACCGGTTATTATCGGAGGTTTATCAAAAATTACGGCTTGATAGCAGAACCGTTGAATAAACTTTTACGAAAGAATGTTGTTTTTGATTGGGGAGATGAACAGGAAGCTAGTTTTCAAACGTTGAAAAGGATGCTTACCGAAAAGCCTAATACCCAGATTTTTCTAAAAGATTTATTATTACAACTGACGCTTCCAATCATGGAATCGGAGCAGTCTTGAGTCAAGAAGACTCAACCGGTAAGAAGGATTTACCAATTCAATACGCTAGTCGTACATTGAACAAAGCTGAAAGAAATTACAGCACCACGGAAAAAGAATGTTTAGCCATTGTTTGGGCCGTTAAACAATTTCGTCCTTACGTTTATGGTACTCGATTTCTAGTGAGAACAGATCATAGACCTCTTTTGTGGCTATTCAAGGTTAAGGATCCTGGTAGCCAATTGATAAGATGGAAACTCAAACTCGAAGAGTTGGAATATGATACTGAGTATGTAAAAGGGACAGATAATGCCGTAGCTGACGAGTTATCTAGAAATGTAAGGGTTATCGAAACAAAAAATCCTAATGACGATTTGTTGAATGATCTCTATGAGGAATATGAGCGTAGAGCGCAAGAATTAGAAAATGATGGTATCCTACAAGCCAATTCTAATGAAAAACTCACTAGGTACACAGAAAATACAGCCCCTTTACCTAATCCTGTAATAACCGACACTATCTCTTCTCACGAGCAGATCTCGTCAGAAGGAATTTTACATAACTATGACGAACATATAATTCCAAACAGGGAAATCGAGTATGTCGAAGACTCCGAGCGAAAAAAAGAAATACTTCGCGAATATCACAATGGTCTGATGGGGGGACACTTGGGACAAAAAGCAATGTTTGCTAAAATTAGAAGTCGTTACATGTGGCATAATATTAAAAAGCATGTCGAGAAGTTTGTCAATGAGTGCCTTGCTTGCCAGAGAAGCAAAGTAAATAGGAAACCTCATAGGAATCCCATGACTATCACTACGTCTTGTGAAGAGTCGATGGAGAAAATTTCCTTAGATTTGGTTGGACCATTCGACACAACAATAGATAAAAATAGATATGGCTTATCTATTCAAGATGAAGTCACTAGATACATCCGATTTATTCCAATTGTCGATAAATCAGCCGAAGTTGTGGCTACAGCCATAATGTCCAATTGGATAACTTACTTCGGTGCACCGAAAATTATCCTCACAGATAATGGCACTGAATTTTGTAATGAATTGATGGATGCTTTCTGTAAAATGTTAAAAATTAAACTAGTTACGACTACAGTAGCATATCCCCAATCAAATGGAAGAATAGAAAGAGCGCATAACAGATTGTGGGAATTTTAAGGTCAACAAAAGACGATTGCATCACTGCAATGCAATGTTGGGACAAACGAATGATGTTTGCTGCTATGAGCTATAATCATGCTGTTCATAATACTACCGGATTTACTCCACATGAAATGCTCTTTGGGACAATACCAAGAAATTTAAATGGTGTTGACAAATTCAAATCAAAAACTAATTTTGAATATATTGATGATCTGAGAGCCCGTTTAATTGAAATTAATAGAATAGCAAAGGAAAGGGAACTACAAAAGAAAAAATGTTCTAAACAACGTTACGACGAGCATATCGGAAAAGTTCCCAAATTTAAAAAAGGGGACAAAGTTCTGATTAAAAACTCCTTGAGGTTAGATAAGGAAGCACCTTTATATAAAGGTCCTTTCCAAGTTTTCGACGTAACCGATGACCATGTTATAGTTAAAATAAAAACCAAACTTAAGAAATACAACAAGGCTAACGTTAAGCTTTATGTTACAGGAACTCGTTTGCAGTCACCAATGCCCGGAACTTCCGGCTTGATGAGTTAAATGGCGACGCGGGAATTTATTTTAAACACATAGGAAAGACTAAGGAAACTAGTAATAAGCTTACTTTAATAAACGTTATACATTTAGAAGATTTAGAATCAGCTGTTGACCAAATTAGTAATTTAGTTTCTGGAATTAACGATTTGTGTGTGACTAGTCTCCCCAAATGTTCAGCATATCAACATAAAGCTAAATTAGAGATTCGGGGATTGAATCACAAACTAGAATTGGTTTATCAATTATTGGGGGAAACAAAAGCTAAACGTATTCGTAAGGGACTCTTGAATTTTATTGGAAGCGGACTCAAATTTTTATTCGGTACACTTGACCAGAATGACGCTGATTATTACAATAATGTCATTCAGACACTTGAAAATAACGGGAAGCGTATCAAAGACGGCATGACTGAAAATCTATCACTTATGGAATCTTTGAATAAGCAAGTTTTCAACATTGCTAAGTATTCAAATTTAACGCAAGAAAAAGTAAATTCGGTTGTAGAAGAAGTTAATAAGCTAAAAATTAACAACAATAATGCAGATCGTTATAATAAACTTGAAAATTATTTCGAGGAATCCATGACAAAAATTAATCACAAACTTGAGTTTATTCATATGGAAATTGAGCAATTGCTCAATGGTATTATCCTTTTGCAGTTGGGTAAAGTACATCCATGTTTAATTGCGCCTGAGGATGTGTTACAAGCACTTATTAAATCGCAAGAAGAAGAAAATTTGGTATTTGAACCGCGTATCGAAAATTATGCCGCTATAATCGATTCCATGGATATTAAAGCTTTTACTAAAAATAAGAAACTTGTCATTCTCTTATCCACAAATCTTATCAGGAAAGAAACATTTGATGTTTTTAAAATGATTTCAGTACCAAAAGTTGTCCAGAACGGGTTGGCTTTGATCGACCTCACGAATAAGTTCTTTATCATTCAAGAAGATAAAGAAAAATACGCTACATTAGAGAACTTAAGTAATTGTAAGAAAGTAAACACAATTTTTATATGTAATTCTTTAATTTTAAGAGAAACTGCTTTGGATTCTGATTGTGAAATTAACGTATTTTTGCGACAAACACATAAAAATTGTAATGTTGAAGGTTTAAATATTGACATAGACACTTACCGGATTACAAGGAATAAAGTGTTTCGTCTACTTAGATGATATTGTTGTTTATGGCTCTTCCTTACAAGAACACAATAGTATATTGTGTGAAATTCTGGAACAACTAAAACGGGCTAATTTGAAGCTGCAGCCTGACAAATGTGAGTTTTTACGGAAGGAAGTTTGCTATTTGGGACATATTATAACTGGAGATGGTGTCCGTCCTGACCCGGTAAAAACTTCTAGTATCGAGAAGATGGTTAGACCAATTGATTAAAAGGGTATCAAATCATTTCTAGGCATGACCGGTTATTATCGGAGGTTTATCAAAAATTACGGCTTGATAGCAGAACCGTTGAATAAACTTTTACGAAAGAATGTTGTTTTTGATTGGGGAGATGAACAGGAAGCTAGTTTTCAAACGTTGAAAAGGATGCTTACCGAAAAGCCTAATACCCAGATTTTTCTAAAAGATTTATTATTACAACTGACGCTTCCAATCATGGAATCGGAGCAGTCTTGAGTCAAGAAGACTCAACCGGTAAGAAGGATTTACCAATTCAATACGCTAGTCGTACATTGAACAAAGCTGAAAGAAATTACAGCACCACGGAAAAAGAATGTTTAGCCATTGTTTGGGCCGTTAAACAATTTCGTCCTTACGTTTATGGTACTCGATTTCTAGTGAGAACAGATCATAGACCTCTTTTGTGGCTATTCAAGGTTAAGGATCCTGGTAGCCGATTGATAAGATGGAAACTCAAACTCGAAGAGTTGGAATATGATACTGAGTATGTAAAAGGGAAAGATAATGCCGTAGCTGACGAGTTATCTAGAAATGTAAGGGTTATCGAAACAAAAAATCCTAATGACGATTCGGTGAATGATCTCTATGAGGAATATGAGCGTAGAGCGCAAGAATTAGAAAATGATGGTATCCTACCAGCCAATTCTAATGAAAAACTCACTAGGTACACAGAAAATACAGCCCCTTTACCTAATCCTGTAATAACCGACACTATCTCTTCTCACGAGCAGATCTCGTCAGAAGGAATTTTACATAACTATGACGAACATATAATTCCAAACAGGGAAATCGAGTATGTCGAAGACTCCGAGCGAAAAAAAGAAATACTTCGCGAATATCACAATGGTCTGATGGGGGGACACTTGGGACAAAAAGCAATGTTTGCTAAAATTAGAAGTCGTTACATGTGGCATAATATTAAAAAGCATGTCGAGAAGTTTGTCAATGAGTGCCTTGCTTGCCAGAGAAGCAAAGTAAATAGGAAACCTCATAGGAATCCCATGACTATCACTACGTCTTGTGAAGAGTCGATGGAGAAAATTTCCTTAGATTTGGTTGGACCATTCGACACAACAATAGATAAAAATAGATATGGCTTATCTATTCAAGATGAAGTCACTAGATACATCCGATTTATTCCAATTGTCGATAAATCAGCCGAAGTTGTGGCTACAGCCATAATGTCCAATTGGATAACTTACTTCGGTGCACCGAAAATTATCCTCACAGATAATGGCACTGAATTTTGTAATAAATTGATGGATGCTTTCTGTAAAATGTTAAAAATTAAACTAGTTACGACTACAGTAGCATATCCCCAATCAAATGGAAGAATAGAAAGAGCGCATAACAGATTGTGGGAATTTTAAGGTCAACAAAAGACGATTGCATCACTGCAATGCAATGTTGGGACAAACGAATGATGTTTGCTGCTATGAGCTATAATCATGCTGTTCATAATACTACCGGATTTACTCCACATGAAATGCTCTTTGGGACAATACCAAGAAATTTAAATGGTGTTGACAAATTCAAATCAAAAACTAATTTTTAATATATTGATGATCTGAGAGCCCGTTTAATTGAAATTAATAGAATAGCAAAGGAAAGGGAACTACAAAAGAAACAAGCCGTGAGGTGCGACCCATGAGGTCCACACGGTCAACTTCCCAGTAATATCTAAAAAGATATTGAAAATATTAAACACAATAATAATTATGGAAATAATACTACTTCAAATAATAAAAATGTACTTCTCGTAAAAGTTATTGGAATGACTTAATATTAATCGTTTCATCTACGGGAGCGTCCATTGATTGAGTATTCATCGGAGTGGGGACAGATTACAAAGCAGTTTTTTCATAAAAGTCAAACATGGTGATGTGAAGACTATTGAAAATCTGCTTAAATTTTGCAAATATTAATAAACTTTGATTGACTTTACAACAATGTCTTTAGAATAAGAGATTTAAGGTATTATAATTCGAATGAACCCTTTTTACATGGTGACTTTGAATGATTTTTTATGTTTAATTTAATTTTTTTTGTAATCATGAGAAAAGTTATTGCTGGTTTCTCTACAAAAATTGATAAAATTTTATAAATTCTACAAACATTTATTATTACGATGTGCAAATCAGGTGAAAAATGAATTTTTCTATGAAAAAAACAATACTTTTCCAATTTTTTTCAATAAATTTAAAAAACCACTTTAAAGATTTTTTTAACATATAAAAACATCATTAAAATGATAATACGCGTCGATTGACACCTTAATGATGGAAATATTATATTTAGTTCTCGAGATATAATGAATGACGTAAATGACCTTGAACGTTTAATGATTTTTTATTTTTTATTTAATTTTTTTCATAATCATGAATATAGGTTTGCTGGTTTTTTCACAAAAACTATTTGGAGTATATAAATTATATAAACATTGATTACTTAGGTTTGAAAATTAGGTTAAAAATTTGATGTTTTTGAAAAAAAACCTAATTTTTTGCACTTTTTTTAAAAAAATTAAAAAACGGCTCCAAGAATTTTTTTAAAAATTTGATAGGTTCATATCAATGTTAAAACGCGTCGATTGACACCTTAATCATAAAAATCGCATGTTTGGTTCGTGAGATATAGTGCATAACATGGTTGACCTTCAAGGGGCGAAAACAGCAAACCCCCCCGACCGAAGTATCCCAAAAACTAATCAGCTCATGAAATTGCAAAGACGCTTCGATTGACACCTCAACGAACTCGATATGACTTTGTTTACGTGAGTTATGGTCGTAGAAAAAAGTGTTCCGAACGTACGTACGTACGTACGTACGTACACACACACACACACACACACATACATCTCCCTTTCTAAAAACACTTTATGTATACTCTATAGACCTCAAAACGTAAAGAAATGTTGAAAATTTCAATTTCGATTTTCGAGGCGATTACAAGAACTTCCCATATACTGGGAAGTTAACAAGCCGTGAGGTGCGACCCATGAGGTCCACACGGTCAACTTCCCAGTAATATCTAAAAAGATATTGAAAATATTAAACACAATAATAATTATGGAAATAATACTACTTCAAATAATAAAAATGTACTTCTCGTAAAAGTTATTGGAATGACTTAATATTAATCGTTTCATCTACGGGAGCGTCCATTGATTGAGTATTCATCGGAGTGGGGACAGATTACAAAGCAGTTTTTTCATAAAAGTCAAACATGGTGATGTGAAGACTATTGAAAATCTGCTTAAATTTTGCAAATATTAATAAACTTTGATTGACTTTACAACAATGTCTTTAGAATAAGAGATTTAAGGTATTATAATTCGAATGAACCCTTTTTACATGGTGACTTTGAATGATTTTTTATGTTTAATTTAATTTTTTTTGTAATCATGAGAAAAGTTATTGCTGGTTTCTCTACAAAAATTGATAAAATTTTATAAATTCTACAAACATTTATTATTACGATGTGCAAATCAGGTGAAAAATGAATTTTTCTATGAAAAAAACAATACTTTTCCAATTTTTTCAATAAATTTAAAAAACCACTTTAAAGATTTTTTTAACATATAAAAACATCATTAAAATGATAATACGCGTCGATTGACACCTTAATGATGGAAATATTATATTTAGTTCTCGAGATATAATGAATGACGTAAATGACCTTGAACGTTTAATGATTTTTTATTTTTTATTTAATTTTTTTCATAATCATGAAAAAAACTTTTGCTGGTTTTTTCACAAAAACTATTTGGAGTATATAAATTATATAAACATTGATTACTTAGGTTTGAAAATTAGGTTAAAAATTTGATGTTTTTGAAAAAAAACCTAATTTTTTGCACTTTTTTTAAAAAAATTAAAAAACGGCTCCAAGAATTTTTTTAAAAATTTGATAGGTTCATATCAATGTTAAAACGCGTCGATTGACACCTTAATCATAAAAATCGCATGTTTGGTTCGTGAGATATAGCGCATAACATGGTTGACCTTCAAGGGGCGAAAACAGCAAACCCCCCCGACCGAAGTATCCCAAAAACTAATCAGCTCATGAAATTGCAAAGACGCTTCGATTGACACCTCAACGAACTCGATATGACTTTGTTTACGTGAGTTATGCTCGTAGAAAAAAGTGTTCCGAACGTACACACACACACACACACACACACACACATACATCTCCCTTTCTAAAAACACTTTATATATACTCTATAGACCTCAAAACGTAAAGAAATGTTGAAAATTTCAATTTCGATTTTCGAGGCGATTACAAGAACTTCCCATATACTGGGAAGTTAACAAGCCGTGAGGTGCGACCCATGAGGTCCACACGGTCAACTTCCCAGTAATATCTAAAAAGATATTGAAAATATTAAACACAATAATAATTATGGAAATAATACTACTTCAAATAATAAAAATGTACTTCTCGTAAAAGTTATTGGAATGACTTAATATTAATCGTTTCATCTACGGGAGCGTCCATTGATTGAGTATTCATCGGAGTGGGGACAGATTACAAAGCAGTTTTTTCATAAAAGTCAAACATGGTGATGTGAAGACTATTGAAAATCTGCTTAAATTTTGCAAATATTAATAAACTTTGATTGACTTTACAACAATGTCTTTAGAATAAGAGATTTAAGGTATTATAATTCGAATGAACCCTTTTTACATGGTGACTTTGAATGATTTTTTATGTATAATTTAATTTTTTTTGTAATCATGAGAAAAGTTATTGCTGGTTTCTCTACAAAAATTGATAAAATTTTATAAATTCTACAAACATTTATTATTACGATGTGCAAATCAGGTGAAAAATGAATTTTTCTATGAAAAAAACAATACTTTTCCAATTTTTTTCAATAAATTTAAAAAACCACTTTAAAGATTTTTTTAACATATAAAAACATCATTAAAATGATAATACGCGTCGATTGACACCTTAATGATGGAAATATTATATTTAGTTCTCGAGATATAATGAATGACGTAAATGACCTTGAACGTTTAATGATTTTTTATTTTTTATTTAATTTTTTTCATAATCATGAAAAAAACTTTTGCTGGTTTTTTCACAAAAACTATTTGGAGTATATAAATTATATAAACATTGATTACTTAGGTTTGAAAATTAGGTTAAAAATTTGATGTTTTTGAAAAAAAACCTAATTTTTTGCACTTTTTTTAAAAAAATTAAAAAACGGCTCCAAGAATTTTTTTAAAAATTTGATAGGTTCATATCAATGTTAAAACGCGTCGATTGACACCTTAATCATAAAAATCGCATGTTTGGTTCGTGAGATATAGCGCATAACATGGTTGACCTTCAAGGGGCGAAAACAGCAAACCCCCCCGACCGAAGTATCCCAAAAACTAATCAGCTCATGAAATTGCAAAGACGCTTCGATTGACACCTCAACGAACTCGATATGACTTTGTTTACGTGAGTTATGCTCGTAGAAAAAAGTGTTCCGAACGTACACACACACACACACACACACACACACATACATCTCCCTTTCTAAAAACACTTTATATATACTCTATAGACCTCAAAACGTAAAGAAATGTTGAAAATTTCAATTTCGATTTTCGAGGCGATTACAAGAACTTCCCATATACTGGGAAGTTAAAAATGTTCTAAACAACGTTACGACGAGCATATCGGAAAAGTTCCCAAATTTAAAAAAGGGGACAAAGTTCTGATTAAAAACTCCTTGAGGTTAGATAAGGAAGCACCTTTATATAAAGGTCCTTTCCAAGTTTTCGACGTAACCGATGACCATGTTATAGTTAAAATAAAAACCAAACTTAAGAAATACAACAAGGCTAACGTTAAGCTTTATGTTACAGGAACTCGTTTGCAGTCACCAATGCCCGGAACTTCCGGCTTGATGAGTTAAATGGCGACGCGGGAATTTATTTTAAACACATAGGAAAGACTAAGGAAACTAGTAATAAGCTTACTTTAATAAACGTTATACATTTAGAAGATTTAGAATCAGCTGTTGACCAAATTAGTAATTTAGTTTCTGGAATTAACGATTTGTGTGTGACTAGTCTCCCCAAATGTTCAGCATATCAACATAAAGCTAAATTAGAGATTCGGGGATTGAATCACAAACTAGAATTGGTTTATCAATTATTGGGGGAAACAAAAGCTAAACGTATTCGTAAGGGACTCTTGAATTTTATTGGAAGCGGACTCAAATTTTTATTCGGTACACTTGACCAGAATGACGCTGATTATTACAATAATGTCATTCAGACACTTGAAAATAACGGGAAGCGTATCAAAGACGGCATGACTGAAAATCTATCACTTATGGAATCTTTGAATAAGCAAGTTTTCAACATTGCTAAGTATTCAAATTTAACGCAAGAAAAAGTAAATTCGGTTGTAGAAGAAGTTAATAAGCTAAAAATTAACAACAATAATGCAGATCGTTATAATAAACTTGAAAATTATTTCGAGGAATCCATGACAAAAATTAATCACAAACTTGAGTTTATTCATATGGAAATTGAGCAATTGCTCAATGGTATTATCCTTTTGCAGTTGGGTAAAGTACATCCATGTTTAATTGCGCCTGAGGATGTGTTACAAGCACTTATTAAATCGCAAGAAGAAGAAAATTTGGTATTTGAACCGCGTATCGAAAATTATGCCGCTATAATCGATTCCATGGATATTAAAGCTTTTACTAAAAATAAGAAACTTGTCATTCTCTTATCCACAAATCTTATCAGGAAAGAAACATTTGATGTTTTTAAAATGATTTCAGTACCAAAAGTTGTCCAGAACGGGTTGGCTTTGATCGACCTCACGAATAAGTTCTTTATCATTCAAGAAGATAAAGAAAAATACGCTACATTAGAGAACTTAAGTAGTTGTAAGAAAGTAAACACAATTTTTATATGTAATTCTTTAATTTTAAGAGAAACTGCTTTCGATTCTGATTGTGAAATTAACGTATTTTTGCGACAAACACATAAAAATTGTAATGTTAAAGGTTTAAATATTGACATAGAAAGTTATCACTCTATAGGTGAAAACAAATATTTATTTGTAGTATATCCGACAGTAGTTGGAAGATTTATTTGTAACAGCTCTGAAGAAATCGCATTGATGAGCGTTGGTATTTTAACATTGACACCAAATTGTATTTTCGAAACGATTGACGCGACCATTCGTAGTTCCGGGATAAATGTTAATATGACTTTTGGAAACCGCGACATGATGCGTGTTGTATCTGATTGTTGCGAACGGATTAAATTAGACGAATTTAGTTTTGACGACAAACCATTAACCAAATTGAGAAATAAAAACTTGGAGGATCTTCATGATTTGACTGTGGAAATTCGACGTTCCAAACTTTTTTGGGAAACGGCCTTATCGCCAATTCCACCAGATTCACGACCATTAGTGGGAGGCGTGCTTTTAACGATATTCGTTCTTTTAGTTGCATACACATGTTATAGATGTTCTTGTTTTAAAAACATTACAAAAATATTTTCCTTTTTCTGCCTAAGGAAATGTTGGGCCTTAGAAACTATACCGGAAAGGCAATCAAACCGGGAAATACACGGTAATGATGGCGATCTCCAACAAGAATTAGGATTGGAGCCGTTGTCCGGAAGTTTACGTTCTAGATATCCGTAGACACTCTTAAGGGGGAAGATGTTATGCACTGCTTGACTTAAATTTTTTGTAGGACTTAAATATTGACTCTGGTTTCTGTTACTTTTAGATTCTAGCATTTTGTTGTCATAACGTTCCATAATGTTTACACATATTTCGGATGCATAATAAATATTCCTAATGGACAGCCAAATTAGTCCACACCAATATTTATTATCGCTACCGTGAATACGAATCACCACGTAATTTGAACGCGATTGACACATGGTTATTCTCTACACTTGAGGTGTATATATAAATCCACGCATCTGATAGTGCATCTCAAGTCACCATGTGTAAATCGTCTTTGTAAACCATAATTAGTTTCGTTAATGTATTTTGAATAATTTGAAAGGCAATGCGGTTTCCTACAAACATAAGAGCATTTTTTTAGAACATTAAGAAGAGCAACCGAGGTGTAATTAGACTGTGTAAGATAAGTTTAAGTCAGTCGATTTTAAGATACGAGACGGCTCATACCGTAAATAGTAGATATAATCAATCAATTAATAAAAGTCGTGTATAAATAAGGATCATTGTGTTTTTCCTTTCTGAAAGCTTCGACAGAAAAATTTATAAGTGAATTATTAATTAATCATATATTCTTCTCTCCGAGGGCGTAACAAGCCCATAAGATTGCATTAATTTCAATACCGATCCGATGTCGCAAAGTAGCGCTAGACCAACATCGTTGGCATCGTATCGTACAGTAGTAGAGCTAACACCTAACACCACAGACGTCCAATCCCCAGACTCAACGCCAATGCAAACATCCAGCAAATAATTTTTATTGACGTTAAATATTGAATCGCTTGGTATCGAGCTTGATACCCAAATGCGCCACTGATTCCGCGGCTGGTATCAACGCAGTGGTAGCATGAATGGAGGAATCAACGCAATTGCGCCGCGCAACGCTGCGTTAAGGCCGCCATTCACGAGCAGTCCAAACGGCCTGAGTCCATTTGGGAGTCAAAAAAATGGGCGCACTCACGACCAATCCATGGAGCCAGAGTACAAACCGCCTCAGTCGGTCATCTGAGCTGTAGCTGCATATTGGAGAAATTGTATTCTATTTTAATACTACTTTAAAATTAAATAATTATGAATGAATTAGAAATTTTATATGCTATAACTGCTTGTATTTACATAAAAAAAGAAAACCTAAAAGCAAGTGGCAGAAAAAATGGCTTGGTAATAGAAGAGAATTAAGTCATGTTAAACTGGTTCAGCAACTTTCACTTGAACCGTCTGATTGGCGTAACTATCTTCGAATGGATGAGACGACGTACAATAATTTGCTTCAAAAAGTTACCCCATTAATTAAGAGAAACGATACAAACAAGAGACAAGCGATCACACCACACGAGAGATTGACTGCTACTCTTCGTTACTTAGCAAGTTGATGTACCTATGAGGATCTGAAATTCCCTACAGCAATCCAGTCCATCCAGGTTTCACCATACACGGCAAGTGGGGCCAATTGGACTGATGGATCGGTCGTGTATGTGGGGCTTTACACATGTCTAGTCGAAACCCATTTTCTGGTAAGTCGTCTGTTGGTACTATATATGAATCAAATTCAATATCTAAAAAGTCTGAATAATCATAAGATCAGTATCACTGGTGTCCAATTGTTTTTAGAGTTATTATAGGTTCATTAATTTCATCTAATAAATTGAGTAATCGTAGTGAGGGGAGAGCAATAAATAAAAGAATAATTGCTGGTAAAATTGTTCAAATTATTTCAATAGTTTGTCCATGTAAAGGGAATCGGTTAGTGTAAGAATTAAAAAATAATATATATATTAAATATCCTACTAATACAGTAATTATAATTAAAATTAATAATGTATGATCGTGAAAAAATGTAAGTTGTTCTATCTTGAAATCCTAAGTTTGCTCATGTTGGCATTATTCTAACAAAAGAATACCTTTATATATGAAGCTTAAATCCATTGCACTAATCTGCCATATTAGAAATTAGTTAGTGACGGAAGTTTAGAATAGCTTTGTTTGGCTGGTGGTGTATTTTGGTATCATTCAATTGATGAAGATAATTGAACTGGGTAAATCACTGAACGTTGAGAGATTATTCTCTCTCGAATAATATACAAAAAGAAAATAATCCCTAATATCGAAATTGTAGAGGCGATTGTTGATACAATATTTCATGTTGTGTAGGCGTCTGGATAGTCTGAGTATCGCCGGGGTATTTCTGCCAATCCTAAGAAATGTTAGGGGGGGGGGGAATGTTAAGTTTACTCCTACAAATATGATTAGGAATTAACTTTTTAGTCACTTAGGATTTATTGTTAATCCAGTTAAAAAGGGGTATCAGTGTATACATTCTCCTATAATAGCGAAAACTGCTCCTATTGATAAGACATAGTGAAAGTGAGCAACTACATAAGAAGTGTCATGTAAGATAATATCAAGGGAAGAATTTGCAAAAAACTACTCCAGTTAATCCTCCTACTGTAAATTAAAAATACAAACCCTAAAGCTCAGATAATTGCGGGAGAGTATGTTGTCTGAGTTCCGTGTAATGTAGCTAATCATCTGAAAATTTTAATTCCTGTAGGGATAGCTATAAAATGGGGCAATTTTTTGTCAGGTTAATAAAATCAATGTATTTATTCAACTTAACCCTTCTATAATTCTTGGAAATCAAAAGTGGAAAGGAGCAATCCCTGATTTTATTATTACAGCTGTAATAGTAAGAAGTTGATATAAATAAGATATGATACACTATTGATTTTTATTATTCTAACAATTAATGATACAAAAAAATTAGAAGAAGCAATTGTTCCTGCAGATATTAAATTATACCTAAAAGTCATAAGGGGAATAAATGATAATAGATTAATTTCTAGTCCTATTCATGCTCTTTAGCCAAGAAGAAGATGTAATTGCATTTATTGTTTCTCTTATTAAAGTAATTAAAAAAATTATTTATTGAGAATTATTAAAAATTCAAAAGAAAAGGATTATAACCTTTATAAATGGGATATGAACCCATTAGCTTAGTTAGCTTATCTTTTTAGTAAATGTATATATCTTGGTGTATGATGCACATAAGTTTTTGATACTTATGGAAATAGTTTAACTCTGTTAAATATAAAATTAATGAATGTAATTATAAACTATTTTCTCCATCCTATCAAGATAATCCTTTAGTAAGGCAATTCATTTTTATATTTTTTAACTTAAAAAAATACATAAATAATTTTATGCAATTATTTTATTTAAATTTAAACAATACAAAAAGTAAGAGGAATTGAAATCATTTTAATTAATAAGCTAATAGATTTAATTAACCAAACATTATTTGATTATGGTAAAATTGTTACGCCTCTAATTTCGCGTAACGTCCGCACTGCACCATAGCCGATCCCAACCACGGTTCGGACAATCCCACCCGGCTTCACCCGCGAAGAGGGGTGAGGGAATATGTAATTTAAAAAAGAAAGGGCGCCACCCGTTTCTGCGCCGGGACTGCCCTGTCCGCGAACCCTGAAACGGGAATAGGGTCCGCGACGACCCGAAACCACCAACAAGGATAACCTGAAACAAGAGGAACACTACCGCCGGAAACGCGATTCCGCGTCGCCACTTCACAAAATCACACAATTTATCTCAAATTCAAGCACAATTTATTTAACGAAAAAAACTAGCTAAACCCTAACTTCTAACTGGCTACACTTAAATCTACTTACAATTTTTTTGTTTCCTTAATCCTATGTTGCTCGGCTGCTTCTCGCTCCTCGCTCGCTCGTCGCTAGTCGTCCTCGTCTTCTCCTTAACTTCGCTACTCACGCCCACTCGGCTTTCCGCTTCGCACCGTCCACCACTTCGGCACCAAACCCAAAAAGAAAAACTCCCGACTCGACCGCCAAAACGTCTTCCCAGCTTCACCACGACCAAAAACCAAGACCTCCGAACAAAGACCACGCAGCTTGTACCCCTACGTCCAAGGCCGACGTCCAAACGAAAAAGAATCCAAAGAAATCACGCAGCTTCTACACCAGCGGTCGACGTTCAAAAAGCCCCGTCAGCTGCTCCCGCAATCTATTTAAGCCAAGCCCAGTCCCGTTTTTCGTGTCGTAGGTCGACGACCACTCAGCTGGCAGTTGACCCCAGCAGCTTTCAAAAGCTTTTCAACTGGTTTCGCCAGGGGTCAGTCGTTGTGTCTCGATGCGAGGGGATTTCCGATTGCCGCCTGTCCGGCGAAAAACTCGCGGCAGCCGCCAGCCATGGCGAATTGCCAATGCCAATGGTTGTGGGTTTCACTGGCGCATAGGGGACTCCATTGGGGCGCATCGTAGACCGGGCGGGGCCTTGATTTGGGATCTGTTGCGACGATTGGGTTAGCGTTGTTGTTGTTGTTGTTGTGATCGTGGGCAACTTATCCGCAGTGTCTGTGCCGTGAACTGTGATACATTTTGCTGTTGATCGCTCACCATAAAAACTACTATTACTTCTTAGCTATCTAATCTAATTTCCTAACCAAACATCTTTATATTCCATCAATTCCAATAATCCTTATCTAAAGCGACCTATGCCCTAATTCTTATGTCTATATACATATATTCAAACCTCTAGCCTAAATTAATCTACTCCATATAATTCATTAATTAGTAACAATTCAATTCATTAAGTAACAATATAGTTCATTGGGTTGATTGTGCGAAGTGGCGATCGTGACATTAACAATTTTGCGCAAGACAGCGGTTACCCGCACGGTGGTTTGGGGTCTTCACGGACAGGGAAGTCCCATATTTCGCCCTTGATGGTTTGGGATGGACTACGTTGCGTGGCGAACGTAACAAAATTCGTGATTTTCATTGTTCAAAATAGGCAAAATAACTCCAATTTTGAGGGTTATATTAAATTTTTATTAAAACTAGTATATTTTACAACACAGGTTTATTTATGTAAGGTTAATTATTCATTTAAACGAGAAACTATAGCAAATCTATATAAAAATAAATGTTTACCTTTACTCATTATATTATTTGTATATTTCCGAATAAATTTTGAAACACAGTATGTAAGTATTACATATTGTAATGTATATATTTAATAGTTAATATATATATAAATATATATATATATATATATATATACATATATATATATATATATATATATCCCCCTTCCTAGATTCAACATGGCGAAGTTCACCGAAGCCCTGGTTGACCGTCTAAACAAGGAGGAGCTGGCGTATGAGTTGGAAGTACGCAGCATGCATACGGGGACCGTCGAGGCCATGCGGAAGGAGCTCCAAGAGACGCTGCGGGCGGAGGCGCTGCTAGAAACGTCCCTATGCGCCATCCACTACCCGTTCACATACGAACAAGACCTGGAGGCTGTCACGGCAAAGGTGAAGGAAGTAGAGGCGCTTGCGATGGATTTCAGGGGGGACCTCTAATCCCCTGAATTTCTGAAGGCTCAGGCTAAGTCGGAATTCGGGTTGCGGCGGATCCGTAACATGCTCCGGGAGAAGGGTACAGAGGAACCCGCCATCGAAGCACTGCGACGGCGTCTGGTGCAGGCTATGGGCAGGATTGTCGTAGCGGCCGAAGACCGAGAGGAAGAAGACGATTCCGCACCGACAGTCGAAAATTCGGAGGACGGGAAGCCACCAAGAGGAGAAGTGTCGGAGATGCCAGCCTTTTCGACACCCAAAAAGTCCCCGGCGGCTACGCCTAAAATCCTGGAAGTAGCCAAATGGGCCATTAAATTCTCAGGTGAGGCCTCGGGCGCTGTTAGCGCCTTCTTGGAGAGGGTGGAGGAGCTCAGAGAAGCTCGAGGTATGACGAAGGCCCACCTGTTCCGCTCGGCCATCGATCTCTTTGAGGGCAAGGCGCTAATCTGGTTCCGAGCCAATCGAGGATCCTTTGAGACGTGGGACGAGGTTTGCAGAGAGTTGCGGGCGGAATTCCTGCCTCCCGACTATGACGATCGGCTATGGGCGGAGATTCGCCACCGAACTCAAGGCAATGGTGAGTCTATCGGCGTGTATGTAGCAGTGATGGAGGGATTATTCCGAAGGTTGTCCACTAGGTGCGGCGAGGGAAAGAAACTAAGGATTCTGCGGAAAAATATAGCCCCGTTCTACCAGACTCAGTTGGGTCTCATGCCGGTGGGAACGATAGCCGAGCTCGTCACTCTGGGGAGGAAGCTCGAATCCACAAGAGTGGCGGTGGAGGCCTTTGTACCACCACCCAACCGGAGGGCTCCTAGGCTCCTGGAGCCTGATCTGGCGTACGTGGACACCCGAGAGCCGGCAGTCGCCGCAGTAGCTGGGGAAACGAGCGGAAGGCAATGTTGGAATTGCCAGGGGACCGGCCACTGGTCTCGGGATTGTCGGGAAGCAAGGGGTTGCTATGGGTGCGGGCGACCGGGCACAGTCAGGGCCAGATGACCTACCTGTTCCCCGGCAACCGCACGGTGGTTTGGGGTCTTCACGGACAGGGAAGTCCCATATTTCGCCCTTGATGGTTTGGGATGGACTACGTTGCGTGGCGAACGTAACATTACCCCCCCTTCTTTAAGTGGATTTTCCCAAAATCCACTCCAAACAATAATAAACGGGACGGAGCCACCGAGCGGTCTGTGGACACGGCCTTCAGCGTGCACACGGCTTGCAATTTCTAGTTCTTACGTCGCGTTCACTGAAGCTCGAAACCAAACTTACGAGTCACACTCACCAGACCAACGTATTAACCTACCAAACCTACGCAACTTACCCACAACCGAACTTGGTATAGAAAATAAACTAAAAGGGGGGATATGTAACAAAAGGAGAAAAGGAAAAAAACGGAAAAGTCTAGAGAGGGGTGGAAATATCCGTTAAGACCCTAGGAGCAGGAAAAGAAAATGGTCGCGGGGAGGTGACGAAGTCCTGAACCGGTATGGTCTGTACCAGTCTATACTTGGCCGTATGGTTAGTCGTTGTAGGGCTTCAGGTCCTTGGCATGCCATACGTCGGCGTCTTTGCTCTTCTCGTCCACTAAACGGTAGGTGGCCGCAGACACCTTCTCCTTCACTGTAAAAGGCCCTTTGTATTCGGGTGCCAGTTTCGCGGAAAAGTCATGGGCCGCATCTGAGAGGACAAAGTTCCTTCTCCACACCCGGTCATTTGGATAGAAGGATTCTTCTCGCTTCCGGAGGTTATACCGGGTCTGTGCAGTTTCCGCGGCCTTGCTTAAACGAGCAGTTACTTCCTGGCGAACCCTGTTCAGCGCTTCGGCCCGGTCCTTAGGATGTAGATCCCGTTGTTCCCCGTTTGGAGGCGTGGGTTCCCCGCGGAAGGCCACCATCTCCCTTCCGAAGTTGAGGAAGTACGGCGTTACGCCCATCGCTTCATGCGTGTATGTTCGGAGCGCACAACCTATCTGGGCGAGATCGTTGTCCCACATGCGGTGATTGTCTGCCACATAGGAGCGCAGCATCCGCTTGATGTTCTGCTTGACGCGCTCTGCTGGGTTGGCCTGTGGGTGGTAAAATGCAGTATATTGCACCCGCGTTCCAAACTTATGCGGCAAGTTCTCGAAGATCTTGGAACGAAACTGCACCCCGTTGTCGCAAATGATCACTGCTGGTACTCCGAACAGCATGAAGACGTATTCCTCCAAATTGCGCACCACTTCGGGTGCCTTGGCTGTTCGAAGAGGGAAGATCATGGCAAATTTGGTGTAATAGTCCACCAAGCTAAGGATATAGCAGTTCCCACGAGTCGAGCGTGGTAGGGGGCCTATCAAGTCAACACCGATAATCTCCCACGGGTGTTTGGCCTGCCCTGCTCGAGCTACCATCGAACCTCGGGGTGCTCGGCGTTCGACCTTGACTGCCTGGCATATCTTGCACTTTCCACATATTTCCGGATGTCTGTCCTCATCCCTGCCCAGTAAAAGCGCTGTGTCACACGATCCAGCGTCCGTTTCACACCCATATGCCCCGCCTTTGGGTCATCATGACCTTGCACAAGTGCCCTGCCTCGTTCTTCCTCAGGTAGTACCCGTTTCCACACCTGAGTTTCCAACTCTGGGTATCGTCCGGGCATGTGCTTCCACAGTACATCCTCTTCCAACCTCCAGTCCGCGTATTTCCCCGGGTTTTCCGTCACTCTTTTCTTCATCCGCTGGTACCATCTCCATGTTTCCACTCCTACCGAGGCTACCTCTGGAACCCCTCGAGACAGTGCATCGGGCACCAAGTGCTCTTTGCCTTTCCGTTGTACGATGTCAAAATCGTATTGCTGTAGTCGAACTGCCCATCTTGCCAGGCGGCCTGTTGGGTCTTTCAAATTATTCAACCATACGAGTGAATGATGGTCGGTCACCACGGTGAAATGCGTACCTTCCACGTAAGGGCGCAGTTTTTCCACCGCTCACAGAACCGCCAGACACTCCTTTTCAGTGGTGGAGTAATTCCTCTCCGTCCTGCTTAGCGACCGGCTTAAATAGCAGATCACTTTTTCACCCTCCGGGTGAGTCTGACTAAGCACCGCGCCCAGCCCCAGATCTGATGCATCCGTTTGGATGCTGAACGGAAGGCTATAGTCCGGACAAGTCAGGATGGGTGCCTGAGAAAGACGTACCTTGGCCTGACCGAAAGCCTTTTCGCATTCTTGCGTCCAATCGAACCGCTTGTTTTTTTTCAGGAGGTCCGTCAAGGGCGCCATTGCTGTTGCAAAGTCTGGAATGAATCGCCGGTACCACGACACCATTCCTAGGAACTGCCGAACTCCCTTGACACTAGTCGGGCGGGGAATTTGGAATAGGCACTCCACTTTACCCGGATCCACGTTCAGCCCCTTCTCGTCCACTACGTAACCCAAGTATTTTAGCTGGCGTCGACAGAATTCGCATTTCTCTCTGGCGACGCGTAGCCCCGCCTCCCGAAGCCTGCGGAATACTTCAGAAAGTACCTCCACGTGCTTCCGGAAGTCTTGGGTGACAACCACGATATCGTCCAGGTATGTGAACACGTAGGGCTCGAGCTCGGGTCCCAACACTCGGTCGATCAGACGCTGCTATGTTGCAGGTGCGTTTTGTAGCCCAAAGGGCATCCTATTGAATTGAAACAGCCCACGTCCTGGCACCGTGAACGCTGTATATTGGCGTGACGCCTCCGCCATGGGTACCTGCCAATACGCCGACTTAATATCTAATGACGACAGATACCTCGCATCACGTAACTTATCGAGGGTGGCTGCTACATAGGGTAGTGGATAAGCATCTCGTTCCGACACCTTGTTTAATTTTCGGAAGTCGACGCAGAACCGGTAGCTCCCATCCTTCTTCTTTACTAGAAGGATCGGCGACGACCAAGCGCTCGATGAGGGCTCTATAACGCTCAGCTGGAGCATCTCCTTCAGTTCCGAATCGATGTGCTTTTGTACTGCAGGCGACACCGGATAATAGCGCTGCTTGATGGGCAATGCGTCGGTCTTGATGACATGTTCCACCATGGTGGTACATCCTAGCCCTGTACCCATTCGGTCAAATTCCCTCTCTAGGGTCTCCTTCAAGATCGCCTCCCCGTGAGGCAAAAGCCGAGAGCGTGGTAGTAATTGTTCCGTGGAGCCACATTCCAGCGAGCTAAGTAACTCCCGCGTCCCTCCTCGAACGTCCAATAGGACCCCGAAACGCCGCAGGAAGTCCACCCCAAGTATTGTTCTCTCCTTGAGGGACGGGACTACCAACATTTCCATCCATTGGGTATCGCCACCGACTTTGATCGGGACCCAAACAGCTCCACTGACGGTACACGCAAGGCCGTTGGCCATTCGCACACCTTGGTGTTCCGAATTTCTGAGCTCAAACCCCAGGGGCCACAGTTCTTCCCATGCATTTTCACCCAATATCGTTCTAGAGGCCCCCGAATCTACCAATCCCAAGAACGTTCGACCCTAAATATCCACACTAAGGTGGGGTCGGTTATCCCCTGACCGTTGTTCCAGGAGAAAATCTACCGGGACTCGACTCTTTCGCTTCGGCCGTCCGCCCGTTTTCGATGGCTTCGACTTGCGCGAGTTTTCCTTGCATTCAGTGGCCCGTTGGCCAACAACGCGATGTGCATGGGGAGCTAATTCAGTCCGGACTTGCGCGGCCGTCACCAATACCGTGCTCTGCCTGCCGCTTGGTGAGCACGGGAATCGTTTCCCGACCGCCTCGGTTCTGTGTTCCGGGAGTCTGGGCGGGAAGCCGGCCCATTTCGATAGGTTGCCGGGGAACAGGTAGGGCATCTGGCCCTGACTGTGCCCGGTCGCCCGCACCCAAAGCAACCCCTTGCTTCCCGACATTCCCGAGACCAGTGGCCGGTCCCCTGGCAATTCCAACATTGTCTTCCGCTCGTTTCTCCAGCTACTGCGGCGACTGCCGGCTCTCGGGTGTCCACGTACGCCAGATCAGGCTCCAGGAGCCTAGGAGCCCTCCGGTTGGGTGGTGATACAAAGTCCTCCACCGCCACTCTTGTGGATTCGAGCTTCCTCCCCAGAGTGACGAGCTCGGCTATCGTTCCCACCGGCATGAGACCCAACTGAGTCTGGTAGAACGGGGCTATATTTTTCCGCAGAATCCTTAGTTTCTTTCCCTCGCCGCACCTAGTGGACAACCTTCGGAATAATCCCTCCATCACTGCTACATACACGCCGATAGACTCACCATTGCCTTGAGTTCGGTGGCGAATCTCCGCCCATAGCCGATCGTCATAGTCGGGAGGCAGGAATTCCGCCCGCAACTCTCTGCAAACCTCGTCCCACGTCTCAAAGGATCCTCGATTGGCTCGGAACCAGATTAGCGCCTTGCCCTCAAAGAGATCGATGGCCGAGCGGAACAGGTGGGCCTTCGTCATACCTCGAGCTTCTCTGAGCTCCTCCACCCTCTCCAAGAAGGCGCTAACAGAGCCCGAGGCCTCACCTGAGAATTTAATGGCCCATTTGGCTACTTCCAGGATTTTAGGCGTAGCCGCCGGGGACTTTTTGGGTGTCGAAAAGGCTGGCATCTCCGACACTTCTCCTCTTGGTGGCTTCCCGTCCTCCGAATTTTCGACTGTCGGTGCGGAATCGTCTTCTTCCTCTCGGTCTTCGGCCGCTACGACAATCCTGCCCATAGCCTGCACCAGACGCCGTCGCAGTGCTTCGATGGCGGGTTCCTCTGTACCCTTCTCCCGGAGCATGTTACGGATCCGCCGCAACCCGAATTCCGACTTAGCCTGAGCCTTCAGAAATTCAGGGGATTAGAGGTCCCATAAACATCGACGACCAAGATGTGGAACTCGACGTCCACGTGATTCGAGACAATCTCATCGCATACTACCTGCTTTTGGGTGGGGGGCTTTCGGAATTCGTCGAGATCCGCATCAGGAACCGCAATGCTGTTGTGGTGAAGTTTGACCCCAATCCGAAGAAAGAAGAGCCTCACGACGCAGAAGGAACAGAAAATTCCGTGAGAGAGGTAATGAACGTAAGCATCAGAGACAATGACGTCGTACACGGAATTCAACTGTATAACATCAAGGACGAAGCCGTAAAAAAGGACATAAAGCAACTCATTGAAAAATACTCACCTCAAGACCTGGTGCGCTCCGGGGTGAGAATGAAGATCGTTCTGAAGGATGAGATCCCAGTGCATCAAAACCCAAGGAGACTAGGAGCTGAGCAACGGAAAATCGTCAACCAAATAGTCGACGAAATGGTCAAGAACTAGGTCGCGAGACCTAGTGCATCGGAATACGCCAGCCCGATTCTCCTCAAGACCAAGAAGGACGGAAAACCAAGATTGTGCGTTGATTACCGTCAATTGAACAAAAAGATTGTAGGAGACCATTTTCCATTGCCCTTCATCGAGGACGTGCTGGACCGCCTGCAGAATGGAATGGTATTCACAACGCTTGACCTAGAGAATGGATTTTTCCACGTAGCAGTCGAAGAAACGAGCATCAAGTACAGCTCATTCGTGACGCCTGACGGGCAGTATGAGTACCTACGTGTCCCGTTTGGACTCTGCAATTCTCCTGCTGTTTTCCGAAGGCCCATCCGCGTTGTCTTTAGGGAGCTGCTGGCGGATGGTACCATGCAGGCGTACCTTGATGATCTCATCATCCCAGCCAAGACCGAGGAGGAAGGTCGTGAGAAGTTCAAGCGTGTGCTGGCGGTGGCAAGAAAACACGACGTCCATTTTAACTGGAGCAAATGTAAGGTGTTGGTCCGACGCGTAGAGTTCCTGGGCAACGTCATCGAGGGAAGGACTATTATACCTGGCAACGAGAAAGTCTTAGCAGTCAGGAATTTCATGCAACCGAAGACACCGAAAGAGATGCAGAGCTTTCTGGGGCTGACGAGTTACTTTTGAAAGTACATTAAAGACTTTGCTCGGATTGCTCGGCCTCTATCAGATTTGCTCAAAGACGGAGTTTCTTTTGAGTTCGGAATGCCACAACAAAAAGCATTCGACGAGATGAAGGACGTCTTGACCAGTGGCCCAGTCCTCGAGCTCTACCGTGTGCGCGCGGAGACTGAACTTCATACCGACGCGTCGCAGTACGGAATGGGAGCCATTCTTTTGCAACGAGATTCGGAAGATGGGGGAATGCACCCCGTACACTACGCCAGCTGGAAAACAAACCCCGCCGAAGAGAAGTATACCAGCTACGTGTTGGAGATATTAGCGGTTGTGAAGGCCCTCAAGAAATTTCGGATCTACTTACTGGGACACCCGGTGAAAATCGTGACAGATTGCCAAGCCGTTGCTCTGACCATGGCGATGAAAGAGACGTGTCAACGAGTAGCTCGATGGGCATTGCTCATCGACGAATATGAGTTCATTTTTGAGCACCGACTAGGAAAATCCATAAAGCATGCCAACGCACGCGACGCCCTTGTGTAACGTGTTCAACGGGCACAACAGGACGATCCCGAGACCGCTAAATCCATTTTATCGATGCATAAAGGCGACATCAAATATTTCAAGTTGCAACATGGAATCTTCTACAAAGAACTGGAGGGAAACCTCCTCCTGGTGGTTCCCAGGGGCATGCAGTACGACGTTATCCGGCATGCCCACGAACGAGGACACTTTGGAGTCAACAAGGTCCAGTACCTGATTAAGCAAGCCTACTGGTTCCCTCACATGCAAGCCCGGATCAAGAAATTCATCGACAACTGCGTTGTATGCATTTTAGCCGAGAGGAAACAGGGAAAATTTGAGGGATTGCTGCGTCCCATCGACAAAGGTGACCGACCTTTTGAGACGTACCACGTCTACCACCTGGGTCCCATGCCTTCTTCGAGGAAAAGTTACAACCACCTTTTCGTGGTCACAGACGCTTTCACCAAGTTCGTATGGATTTACTCCACTAAGTCGACCATGGGTGAAGAAGCCATCACCAGGATGAAATCACAGGCCGTGACTTTCGGGAATCCTAGACGCATCATTTCAGATCGTGGAGCTGCTTTCAGTTCCAACGCCTTCAAAGAGTACTGCGAACAAGAAAACATCGAACATGTCTCCATCACGACGGGAGTTCCGCGAAGAAATGGCCAAGTCGGAAGAGTCAATAGAATAAACATCTCCGTGTTGACCAAACTTTCTATGGAGAACCCCTCTGAGTGGTTTAAGCACGTCGATACGCTGCAACAGTGCATCAATACTTCCTACAGTCGGAGCATTGGATCCAGCCCATTCGAATTACTTTTTGGGACCAAGATGCATCTGAAAGACGACCTGGTCCTGCAAGAAATCATCGATCAGGAAGTCATCAGCATTTTCCGCGAGGGGAGGTCTAAACTCCGAGGTGAGGCCATGGCAAGCATCAGAAGAGTCCAAGAGGAAAATCGCAAGAGTTTCAACCGCAAGCGTAAAATGGCAAGACCCTACAAAGTCGGTGACGCCGTTGCAATCAAGAGGACTCAATTCGGGGGAGGGTTGAAAGTGCATCGGAAATACCTAGGGCCGTACAGGGCCACCACGATAAGACCAAATGAGCGGTATGGCGTCGAGAGGATCGGCGAGCACGAGGGACCTGGCGAAACAACGGCATCTGCCGACCACATAAAACGGTACCCGAAGACCCAGGACTCGGGCATGAGCCTTGAGTCAGACCCCGACGAAGAAGACGAAGGCAGCGCCGAGGACGGCGCCTGAGCAGGATGGCCGAGATGTGGGATTTTTCATTATTCAAATTTGAATTTCCCGCGCGCGCTCTGGAGACAGTGCGTTCACAATGAAGGGCCGACTTTGACAAAAGTGACAGAAGTGAAAGAAGTTTTTCGAAGAACGACGAACGAGTGAAGGACGCAAAAAACTACAACGCGCGAGACCAAAATTCATTTCTTAAAGTGAGCAGAATTATAATTTTTATTTTTTTGTAAATTTTTGGTAATAACTCATGGGGTAAACTGTAAATTAAATTTTTGAAATTTATTATTTTTATAATCATGTATATGCTTAGAACTAGCAATTAATTATAATAATGTTATAATTTATTATATTTACGTATATACCCATTATTTTATATTTAATTTTTTATTTAAACTTTGATTTTAAATAAAAAAATTAATTAATAGTGATAAAACTTGAATAAATATTGATTTGTATAATTAGAAATTAGTTGATAATTTATTTTAAGGAACTCGGCAAATAAATAAGTTTTCGCCTGTTCAACAAAAACATGTCTTTTTGAGTATTAATTTAAAGTCAGACCTGCCCACCGATAATTTTAAAGGTCCGCAGTATGTCAACTGTGCAAAGGTAACATAATCATTAGTCTTTTAATTGAAGGCTTGTGAGTTATCACATTGCACACACAGGTAATTTCGCAACTTCCATGCCCATTCAAGCTGGTGACCTAGATTATTTATTGCTAAGGTGGTAACTTTAATCTAGTATATAAGTAATAATAATGTTTAAGCTCGTTTAATTAGTTACGGTAACCCTCTATACATTATTCAATAACTCTTCAAGTGTTGATTATCGGCGCACAAGCGATTTGTCCTTTTTTCTTATATTCATAAATCACTTTGTTTATGAATTTCTAAAACATTTTGTTTACATAAATTCCACAAACCTTATCCGCATCTCGGATTTCAAAACTCTAGAACGATCGTAAATTTTCTGTATCGTCGAAATTTACGATCCTTCGTAGAATTTAAAGACCATAATTTATGTATTATGCTATTTCATTGCTTTGGGATTTAGAAGATAAAATAGATATATAAGAAATGGATTCGAATAAATCGGTGCCTTTTGCGATTGAGTTGTCAGACTAGTCAGGCCACAAAGGGACCTCGTTTTATTCAATTCATCCTAATTTTGTAACGAGTTCTATTCTTGTTTTAATTAAAAATAAAAACGTTTGAATTCAAAAGTCTTCGTGGTTTTTATTTCACCTACAAGGAGAAGTCGTAGCTGGCGCCCGAGCAAATTAAGAATTGTTTCCTTTAGAACACAATTCCGGCCGGAATAAAAGATCTGCTCCCGTGAGAACAAGGATCTGCCCGAGCAAATTAGGAAGCTGTTCCCGTGAGAACACAGCCGTCTACAAAGTTTGGGGGTATTAACGATCCTTCGTGGAAGCTTTCATGAAACAACAACTTTTATGAAATCGGCTGCACATCGAAGGTCCTGACAGTGAGGAAAGAGAATCTTGCGAAGCAGCTTCATAGTGACCAGATCCCGTACTGCAGTAAGTGCATCACAATTAATTACATTCAACGTTTGCATCAAAAAGAAGCCATACGGACTGTCCGAAGCAGTGGCGGCACGTCAGATGAGGCAACTTATGCAGCGCTCCACCTTATATTTTTGCTATTACAATAAATAATTCAATATTTTACTAAGCCGCCAAGATACTGTGCGCTCCCATCCCATCATTAAATAATAAATTTGCATACCCACATGTACTTATATAGCAGTGTAACATACACGCTAGTGTTTTAACTTTCCATATATATCATTCGCTACTTCTTGTCGATACACAAAATTGATCATGAGGCGAAACCGTCGGAGCCTCAGTTTCGCAGCTTTAATGAGATTATTTTTAGAAACGGCTGCCCTTTGATCCATTCGTTTCTATGGCTAGAACTGAGGCGACGAAATGTTCGCCTCTGCTTGCTGAAAATGAAAAGTTGTTGATCGATTTCCAAAATTCAACACTGACAGCACTGATTGTTATTTGGAAAGAAAATATAGTAGGTTTCAGAGTGCGATCGATGTTCGTGTGTGATAATCGTATTTTTTAAAGTGATCAGTGTTGGGATTAAAATTTAGAGCATGAATCCATTGCATGATATCGTGTTAACATGAGATAGAATTGCCTTTTTCAAGGCGTTCTGCCAATGAAAAACACGAAATCATTCAAAAAAATAGGCCCACACCTAAGGTAAGTATTTTAAGTAGTGATAAAAAAGATGGTCGTCAATTTAAACGCTCTTTGCAATCAAATTGGTATGAAACTCACAAATAGATTTGTGGAAGTACCTTTAAAGAACGTTGGTATTGTTGGCCATGCTTATTATTAGGAAAAATGAAAAGCGTCTAGACTAGCGATGGATATGCTGACTTTAAGAATTTTTTGAGAGCAGTTAAAATGCATGAAGCATTTCGAGAGCATATTCAAAAGTATTGTGCGGATGAGTTTAAACATGACAACAATTGAAAATGATCTAATGGAAAACGCTCGTTTATCTAAGATAGCATACAACGAAGATATCCGCAAAAATTGGTTGCTGATGACTTATATAATCGATACAACAATTTTATTAGGGAAACAGGAACTTGCTTTTAGGGGACATGATGAATCTGAAACTTCTCTAAATGAAGGAAATTTCAGGGAATTATTTAACTGTTTGATCCGGCGTAACAGCGAACTTGTTAAGCATTTAGAAGGAAAAAATGTTTTCACGGGGCAATCCAAAACGATTCAGAATGATGTGTTTTTGTTTTGTTTTGAAGACTATTCAAAAGACTACATAAAAAAAGAGACATCAGATACACTGTTTTTTCAGTAATAGTAGATGACACGACAGACATTGTGGCAAAGGCAGCTTTTTTCATAAATCATTCTAACGTACATCTATTTAGGACAGAATATTCAAGAAAAGAATTCTTCAATCTTGCGACACAAGATGTTATTCTAGACCGAAAATTGTACATTTTACCGCAAATACTTGGGAGAATCTCAGACAAGTTTTTCAAGACATGATCGAGAACACAGAGTTAGATTCAGATTCAATACATCTCGCAAAGGGTTACTTAAAGGAATTTTATGATTTTGAGTTTGCCTTCTTGACATTTGCATTCAAAGAAATTTTTTTCAATAACTGATATCTTTTTTCAAGTTCTTCAACTTAGTAATCTTAAAATTGATTATTGTGTTTTACAAGTAAAAATAGTATTAAATAGATTGAAAGAGCTACGAATAGAATCAACAGTGAAGTGTATTTTTCAAAAAGCTGCAAGATGAGTCCATGCGATTTTTTCGAGAAGTAGAAAGTATTATTTTATGAAATTTTGGATTGCATTATGTTCCAAATTAAAGTAAGGTTTGATGACTTTTACAAACTAGAGTTTATATAACTATTTAATACCTCCAAGGATGGAGAGTTTTCAAAACAATTTCCTACTAATTTAATGAGTTCGCTACAAAAAACCTTCCCAAACATGTTTGACATGGATCGTCTTAAAAACGAGTTAAGTATCATTTATCTAGATGCACAATTTCATGAAATTAGTTTGTCTGAAATGCTTAAGCTTTCAAACGATTTAGGGCTGGTATCAATATTTTCCGAAGTACATAGACTCGTAACATTGATTTTAACTACCCCAGTCGCAACTGTGCAGGTTGAAAGAGATTTTTCATGCTTAAAGCGAGTTAAAACTCATTTGCGAAATACCATATCTCAAAAGTGGCTTTCCGCTTTGTCAATTATGTCAATTCAAAATGAACTTAAAGTAGAACAAACTGAAATGAGTAGCCAATTTTATGATTTAATAATTGAAAAGTTTGCTGCCTTAAAAGATAGGCGAATTAATTGAATATATAAGAAGTTTAAATTGTTTTTTAATCGATAATGATCGAAAAGGATACATATATTGTCAGTTTATTTCTCATTTTTATTTTGCTTGATGTTGAACGTTGACCATAATTGCAAAGATTTTCGCATCTCTACGTTGAAAATACGTTTGTATAAAATTTTAAATGCATGTTATGAGTTTGAAAGTTCAAAGGAAGTTATTATGAATTGCATCAACACTTATAACACTTCCATAATGTTACTAGTATTAATAAAAACTAACACTTTGTTCAAATCTTAGCCAAAAATTGAGAATATGATGCATTCGTAACAAACTATCCCTTATACCGGAATAAATCGTCTGGGAAGTGTACGCAGAAAATAAAAAACCACTTAGGGAATATATTGCGCATGAGCCGTGCAACCGAAGAGTGATAGATGACTGGTTGGAGAAGACGGAGGTGGTTTAAGTCAGTAAAAATTCGACATGCCGATAAGCAGGAGCGAATCGGTATCTTTTGAAGATTTCCACCTCCCAACGACGAAAAAATAAATTAATGATAACTATGGATATAAATCTAAACAAACATATCGTTCCCAGACAACTTTAAAAATCAAATCGTAACAAAATATAATAATAACCTCCGTTACGGTATCATTTTGAATGGTACTTTGAGCCAGCCAGCCAGATTTTTTTTTATGGCTTTCGGTTTGTAGCGAAAATCATATCACCTTATTTTTCGCCTCACGTACTTATTGTGCCACGAGCCGCCACTGGTCCGAAGATTTCAACGATGCAACTGCCGACAGTTACCTTTTTTATGTAAGTCAAATATTTTCTTGTAACATTGGAATTGAACCATTGAACCAAAATAAGAAGTTAATTAAGTATTTACATTGTTTTTGAACGAATAGTGATTTGAAATAATATTTATTAATAAAAGTAAATTTCATTAAGTATAACTATTGATTTAAGTAGCTATCGTATGAAATTGTCAAGATTTGTGTAAACCAACTTGAGTGTTGCGAAAGTGAACGCGGTTTTGATACAAGTGAATACTGTGTGTGAAATTTTTAGGGATCTTTTAACGTTAAAGTTAATCTTTTGTGTGGCAAACAGTTTATCCTTTCGCGGCATTTTAGCGATAATGGAGAAAAATCAAGATACCTTGAGAGAGATTACGGGAGCCGTAAATTTGCAAATCGAACTAGCAAAACGATTAGAATTTCGAATTATTGCTCTCGAGGAAAATTTTAAGTCCCAAACCTCTAATCCTTCGGTATCATCGGATACCACGATCCCCACAACCGAACAAGATTTGGATAGCATAAAAAAACGTCCCGATTGTGTGAAGGACCTCCAAACCTTCGACGGAAACCCTGTGCAGTATATTTCATGGGTGCACAGTGTCGAAATGATCTTTGACGATAACAAAATCGTTCGACAGAAACCCATGTACAGGGCGATACTCCGACACATTCGGCAAAAGATAAGGGGTGCCGCCGGTTCCGTCCTTATCTCCTACAACATCTTTGATGAAGACTGGCCTTGTATTAAAAAATGCCTTTCTCTCCATTACGCTGACAAGCGAGACGTTTGCACCCTGGAGCACCAATTGCATTCTATGGTCCAGAGGAATAAAACAATCGATGAGTTCTATGCAGCCGTGAACCATCAACTTTCATTAATAATAAACAAAATTCAAACGGAAGACCGTTCCCCTGAGACTATCTCGGCATTAACCGAGAATTATTGGAATAGGGCATTAGACGTCTTTATAAGGGGCCTGAACGGAGACATCTCGAGGATGCTGGTAATACAGAAACCTCAAACACTTCCGAAAGCCTATGCTTCATGTCTTGAGATTCAAAACCTCAATTTTAGGAATTTTCAGATTCATAACAGAAATACAAGTAATGTAATCTCAGCTCCCGCAAATCAATTTTTCAGCCCAAAATTCGAACCCCACAAACAAAGACTACCAGTGAACGATAGAAATCATATATATAATTACCAAAACAAGTTTCGGTACCAACCTAACGCAACCAACCAGACGAACTCAGCCTAAACCACAAGTTCCGATGGATATAGACAAATCTATTCAGACCCGTCAAGTTGACTATATGAACAGACCATCTCAGCTTCCACAGAACAAGCGTTCAAATGATTCTTGGAATTATCCTAAGAAATCACAACGATTATTCAATCTCGAGTTCGATGAAGAATCTGAAGAAACCCATGGCAATCAATTTCAGAATGACTTCGGTCTAGAATGGCAAAACCAACAAGACGAAGATCACTCTAACGTAGTTGATGATTCTGAGGAAAATCATATAAATTTTATGATGGACGTCTCTCTAGCGTACCATACATAGAATACACCATTCGGGATGGTAAGGTGCTAGTATTTCTTGTGGACACTGGTGCCAACAAGAATTTCATTTCCCCCCAAAATCGTCTTTAACGCCAAACCTGTAAGAAATCCCTTTGATATTCGATCTACCGCTGGGCAAATATCTATAACTGAAAAAGTTAGTAGCCCTTTTTTTAAAGCATAGGTAATGGCACAATTTTAGATTTCTTTGTTTTACCGGGACTTGTGTCATTCGATGGCATCATTGGGGATGACACTTTGAAGGAACCAGAGGCTCTTATAGATAGAAAACCTAACTTACTCGTAATCAAACCTAACATAAAAGTTCCTCTTAAAGCAAAGGAATCAAAGCAGGTGAACAATATTGAGCACGTTGACTGCGAACATTTGACTAGTCAAACGAAAAGGAATTTAAAACACCTACTTGATAAATTTTCGCCGATTTTTGGTCCAGTAAGCGATAAAGAATTAGTTGACACAAGCGTTCGTGCCGAAATCAGAACCATTTCCTCTGATCCAATTTATACAAAATCCTACCCATATCCAGTTAACATGAGATCGGAAGTAGAAAAACAGATCAACCAAGTGCTCGATGATGGGATCATTCGCCCCTCAAAAAATCCATACAATTTGCCAATATGGATTGTTCCGAAAAAGTGAAATTCTGCAGGCGAAAAACAATATAGGCTTGTAATCGACGTTAAACGTCTTAATGCAGTTAGCTAGTTTTGGCAATTCAAAATATTTCACCACCCTCGACTTAACGTCGGGTTTTCATCAAATTAAAATGCTCGCGGAGGACACTCCAAAAACCGCATTTTCCACAGCAAACGGAAAATTCGAATTTACTCGACTTCCGTTTGGGCTCAAGAACGCACCTTCATTCTTCCAAAGAATGATAGACGACCTTTACCAAACGACGACCAAATAAGAGCCAACCAGTCGAAAAAAAGGAAATTAAACTTTAAAAGCTTCTTACTTCTTCCGAAATACTAATTTTCCCTGATTTCGAAAAACTATTTGTGCTCACAACAGATGCGTCCAATACTGCGATTGGAGCAATTGTATCGCAAGGCAAGATTGGTAAAGATCGACCTTTTATCTACATCTCCAGATCTCTTAACAGGACGGAGGAAAATTACGCGACCAACGAAAAGGAGATGTTGGCAATTGTCTGGGCACTGGATAAACTAAGATCATATCTTTATGACACAAAAAAGACCCAAATTTTAACTGATCATCAGCCATTAATTTTCGCCTTGAGTAATAGCAATCATAACGCTAAGCTCAAACGTTGGAAGGCAAGGATTGAGGAGTTCAATTATGAACTAATATCCAGACCAGGGAAAACTAACGTAGTAGCTGATGCACTCTCCAGATTACCAGTGGAAGCTAACATGCTAACATCAGACTCAGAAACAGCACATAGTGCTGAGGAAGATAACACTGATCTCATTCCACACTGCGAGGCCCCGTTAAATGTATTTCGAAATCAAATAATTTTTTCTGAAGGAAAAGAACTAAGTGCTTACGAACAACCGCATCCTTCTTTTCAAAGGCATTATTTTTTTATTTTTTTATTTGTTTATTAGGTATTCATCTTACAGACTAATATAGCCCAATTAAAAGACAAATTGAACAAAAAAGAAAAGAAAAATATAGTAAAGTAAAGCTAATTACATAAAATACGTTTTACATTTTGTTTGTAAATGTAGAATGAGTACGGAAACGGGCCAAGTAGCAGACTATTGTGGTTACGAGGAAGCCGCAACATCGGGAAATGGTACAAACTCTCAGTTCTAGCATATGAAACTGTTAATATAATGGCAGATCTGGCAGGGCGTTCTGCAAAACGATACTCTAACCAATCAGAGAGTGAAGAGTTTAATTGATGCTGGTGAAGCCGAAACAGAAAACATTCATCTAAAAGGAGTCTGCGGGATTGTAAAGTAGGAAGTTGCAGAAAGGAATGTCGCTCTTCATATGGCATATATGGGATTTTAAATTTAAAGATAAGGAAACGAGTGAATTTGTGCTGTACTGATTCAATCAAAGAATCCAAATATTGATATTGTGGTGACCATACTTGCGACCAATATTCAAGTATGGGTCTAACTAGGCTAGTGTATAGGTTGACGGTGGAGGAAATGTCAGTAAACATCTGAGAGTGCCTTAATACGAACACGGAGACACGAGAGGCACGTGCGGCTATAGCCACAATGTGAGGCTCAAATTTAAGTTTCGGATCGAAAACCACTCCCAGATCTTTTATTTGAAAAACAGCCGTAAGAGGAATATCGTGTAACATATAGATATGATCTATTGGACTGGGCTTTAGGGAGAAAGACATTTTGTGACATTTCTGGACATAAAGGGAGAGAAAATTAGTTTGACTCCAAGAATCAATCGCGTCCAGATCCCATTGGAGAGCAATACAATCCTCTTCCGAGCGAATAACTCGGTAAATTTTTTAATCATCAGCATATAGAAGACACTGAGACGCTATGACAGAGACAAGGTCATTTATGTAGAGTAAGAAAAGAAGAGGACCTAGAATAGATCCTTGAGGAACCCCGGCGGTAGGGTGGAAGAGAGAGGAATATGCACCACATGGACTAACACGACATGAACGCGAGCTGATATAGGATTCAAGCCAGGAGAGTAATGGCCCAAACAGGCCAAAGTAAGCTAGCATCAGAAGTAGAACATTTTGGTTGACAGTGTCAAATGCCTTAATGAGGTCAGTATACACTACATCAACTTGGGCACGACTGTCGAGAGCCTGTGCAACAGTTTGGGTAAGTTCAAGGAGATTCGTATTGGTTCACCGTTTTGAAACGAATCCGTGTTGGAATGGTGACAGCCTACAATTAAGAGCTTCGTATATTTTATTGTAGACAATGCGTTCAAGCAGTTTGGGAAAACATGAAAGTAACGAAATCGGACGATAATTGGAAGCATTGGAAGAGGATCCAGATTTGAGTACAGGAAAAATGTTAGCCAACTTCTACATATTGGGGAAGATACCGGAGGATAAACTGGCGTTAAAAATATAGGAAAATGGAACGCATAATCACGATTATAAGGATTTAATAAATACATTTGGAAGCCCGTCTGGGGGTCTACGCTGGAATCTAAAGAATTGGTTGATATTTGGATTTCAGCTGGGTCAATGGAAATACAATCAAGAATAGGTGGAAAACAAAAAGGAGTATTGAAAGAAATGGGGAGAGTGGAAGCAGGATATATTGACGAAAAAAATTCAGCAAAAATCTCGCAGATTTTTTCAGGAGTCGAACCTTGTTTACTGTCCCAGAAAACCGTATTAGGAATATTGAACGAAGACTTAAGGGAATTGACATAAAACCAAAACGGCTTCGTTTGGTCAGAGTGCAGTGAATTTTCGATATTAGTGAAGTAGTTACGCATAGCTCTTTTAATTTCTAGTTTGGCTGAAGCACGATGGTTTGAAAAGGCACAAGGGATATAGGTGACGACAACACATTCTATCATAGGAGGAGGGAGAAAGTCTTCACAGAGAGCGCTGGAAAGACAATTCTTCACAGCTATTAAGACACCACCACCGTCATTTTTATTAGATTGGTGAAGATTGCGGTCGTTACAATATGCGGTAAAATTAGGCAAACTTCAGAGTTAAAGATGCCAGAGTGTAGCCAAGTTTCTGTCAAAGAAATGATAGAGTCGTTTGCCAACTGGTACGATGGATTAAAATGCTGCAACTTGGTTCGTAAGCCACGTATGATTTGAAAATAAATACAATTTTTTTATTTATATTAGGACTTGAAGCACTTAAAGATGATGACGTGGAATTTGTTGAGGAAGATGGAGCTAGTGCTGCGACTTGCGAATACGTGGCTGGTGAAAATTCTTTGAACGACGGACGGTAAATGCTTTGACTAGTATTCCACTTGGCCAGAACGAGTTAAGTAGTGACTTGTATTCGGAAAGCACATTAATTTTGAAAGAAGCAATGACCTTATTTGCAATATTGTCTTGCGTAAGTTTTTTGCAATTAAGGAAGGAGGATGAAATTCCAAGTCTGGTAGTAATATAAGATTGAATGTCATTGCAAGAAGTCGCGTTTGCCAGCCGAAAGACAAAGATTTGTAGGGGAGGCGCCACGACATGCATTTCGGATTAAAAGGAGGTATCGACTCCAAACAATGTTGCTCAGCGGTTAGAGTAACGTGCGGTGCAGACCGTGGCGCAGCAGTAGCCACAACATGTAATGCAGGGCTCGGTGTCAATGATGGCCGCAGCTTTAGTGACGCGAGTGGAGTATCAAGCGAATTACACAAAACTTGAGCGGAAGATAAAGGCCAGGATTCAGTAAGTGGTGAAGAGAGATCAGCATGTAGACGCAATCCTGGTCCTGGAGCTGTTGGCTCTATCCGTGAAAGTTTTGGAACAGCAACTGAAGAAGATGCGTTTGATGAAGCCGTAGGTGGTACCAATATCGTACTAGAAGCCGTTGAAGAAGCATCGCTACTAGGTGCTAGGCGTTCTAACGAGGTTGGCGTGAATGACGCATTTATACAGTCCATTCGCGAATTCAGCGAAGTGTTCGTGTAAAATTTTCATAACGTCATTTATTATAGTATTTTTGCATGCATCACAACGATAATATATGTTGTTGCTTGGCAATAATTTCAACCAACAATGAGTTGACGTTGATGCACTTAGCGTGGAAAGCTTTGCCGCAGTAACCATCAGAGAAGATGAATTTGGGTCGAGTAGATTCAGAAAGGTTACACTTTGTGCATGTGAAACCAAAAGGAGGCAAATTAAGAGCCATTGGGTAAGAGGGTTAAAGGTTTAAGCGAAGCACTAGAAAGATTGTCTGTATATAGGCTTCATAACCGGATAGTCAATAACAAAACCGAACTAGTATCGACTGGAGGGTTAGAAGTTTAAGCGAAGCACTAGAAAGATTGTCTGTAGATAGGCTTCAAAGCCGGATAGTCAATAACACAACCGAACTGGTATCGACTGCCAATTCGAGGTCCAAACCGAAAAATCACTATCTAGGTGAAAGTTATACTGATGAGCTTGAAAGTCCGTTACCCTTTATGTGGTTATTCGGAAAAACAAAGAAACAAAGGGAGCACCAGTGATGAAAACTTTTTCACTTTTTCCACTTTTTCACTTTAGAAATTTAGCTGAAGCACACACTGAGTGAAGTCAATCCAAATGCGGGAAAAGTCGCGCAATCGCCGACAAAACTCGCGGAAACAGACTGATAGGATTATATTCGTTTGAAGCAAATTAACGAAGAGACTATGTTACGTTCGCCACGCAACGTAGGCGATCCCAAATCCTCAAGGGCGAAATATGGGACTTCCCTGTCTTTGAGACCCCAAACCACCGTGCGGGTAAAACGCTGTCTTGCACAAATTGATGATGCTACGTTCGCCACTTCACGCAACCAAGCCAATTATTGAATTATATTGTTGTTTTTGAATCATATTGTTATTAAGGTCAATATCTTGTTATTAATGAATTGTAGCGTTAGTAGTGAATTATATTGCTATTATTGAATTATATAAATATAGAGATGTAGGTAGGTTAAGGATATTGGAGTAAATAGATAAGTAGGTAGTAAGTTTGTTATGGAGGGTGTTCCGGACAACGGCACAGACACTGCGAATAGGTTGCCTACAATCCCAACAACAACAACGCTCACCCAATCGTCGCAACAGATCCCAAATCAAGGCTCCGCCCGGTCTACGATGCGCCCCAATGGAGTCCCGTATGCGCCAGTGAAACCCACAACCATTGGCATTGGCAATTCGCCATGGGTGGCGGCTGCCGCGAGCTTTTCGCCGGACAGGCGGCAATCCGAAATCCCCTCACATCGAGACACAACGACTGACCCCTGGCGAAACCAGTCGAAAAGCTTTTGAAAGCTGTTGGGGTCAACTGCCAGCTGAGTGGTCGTCGACCTACGAACCGAACGGGACTCGGCTTGGTTTAAATAGGATTGCGGGAGCAGCTGAGAGGCTTTTGAACGTCGACCGTTGGGGTAGAAGCTGTGTGATTTCGGGAATTTTTTTCGTTTGGACGTCGGCCTTGGGCGTAAGGTGCAAGCTGCGTGGTCTTTTTTTCGGAGGGCTTGGCTTTTGCCGTGGTAGAGCTTAGAAGACGTTTTGGCGGTCGAGTCGGGAGTTTTTCTTTTTGGGCTTGGCGCCGAACTGGTGGACGGTGCGAAGCGGAAAGCCGAGTGGGCGTGAGGAGCAAGTTAAGGAGAAGACGAGGGCGACTAGCGACGAGCGAGCGAGGAGCGAGAAGCAGCCGAGCAACATAGGATTAAGGAAACAAAGAAAAATTGTAAGTAGATTTAGTGTAGCTAGTTAGAAGTAGGGTTTAGTTAGGTTTTTTTTTTTGTTAAATATAACGTGCTTTGAATTAAATTATAGATTGTATTCTTGTGTGAAGTGGCGACGCGGAATCGCGTTCTTGGCTGAGGTTTTGTGCTCCCATATCGATCGGTGGTTTCGGGTCGTCGCGGACCCTATTCCCGTTTCAGGGTTCGCGGACAGGGCAGTCCCGGCGCAGAAACGGGTGGCGCCCTTTCTTTTTAAATTACCTATTCCCACACCCCTCTTCGCGGGTGAAGCCGGGTGGGATTGCCCGAACCGTGGCTGGGATCGGCTACGGTGTAGTGCGGACGTTACGCAAAATTATAGCCGTAACATTTGGCGCCCAACGTGGGGCCGTTATAAAAAAACAGGACTTGGGTACGGCAGCGTTCGAACGGCGGATCCGTTCGACAAGTTCAGTGAGTGTGTCTGTGTAATAAAAGTGGCCATATTAAAAGTGCTGACACGTGCGTGTAATTGCGGGAGTGTGAGATCGCGGGAGTGTGTTGATTGCGGGGGTGTGAATTTGCGGGTGTGTGAGTTTGCGGGTGTGAAGAGTGGAAATGAACTTATAAGGATATGTATATATAAAAAAATAATAAAACAAAGAAGTTTCCCTGTCTAGTTCGTTATTTTTATTCTTCTTGTGTTGTCGTAATTCGTGGTAGGTTCAACATGGCAAAATTTACGGAGGGTTTAATCGATCGCCTCAGCGAGAACGAGCTGAGCTATGAGCTGGCAGTGCGTGGGATCGCCCCTGGAACTGGGTCGGCAATGCGGATGGAGCTTCGGAAGGCACTGCGGCTTGGGACTATGATGAACGCGTCCTCACCTTACCCCTTCACTTACCAGCAGGACCGCGAGGCGGTGGAGATGGTAACGGAAGAAGTCGGGGCGCTATCAGCGGATTTTTGGGGAGATGAAAAGTCCACTGCGTTTTTGGTAGCCCAGGCAAAGACGGAGTATGGCCTGCGGAGGATCGGTAACCTGCTACGGGAGAAGAAAGCAGAGGATCCCTTAATCGAGAGGTTGCGACGGCAGCTTATGCTCGCTTTAGGACATATGCTGGTGCAGGCAGAAGAGTATGAAGAGTCTGGAAGTTCGGGAGCCAGGAAGTTGGAACGAGGCGAAGAAGCGACGACAACAATAAACATTGACACGAAGAAAATAGAAGACACAGAGTTGACGATCACAGAGCTGACCAGTAAGTGTCAGGCAGTCTGTGCTGATTGCCGGAAAGCAACTAATGACACCCAAGATCTGGAGAGGGAGAACGATCGGTTACGCATGCAACTGGAAGAGGCACGCAAACACATACTGGACGAAACACTGGCACGTGAAAATGTTGAGGACACACTCCGATCACTGCACGAAGAGCTGGAGTCTAAGGATCGGAATCATGCGATAGAACTGACCGAAGCGCGTACTAGATATAAGTTAGAAATTAAGGAAGTGCACTACCGTTTGTCTGAGCAATACGAAGCGAAGCTGCAACAGTCCATCCAAGAGCTTCGTGAACAAAATGAAGAGGAGCAGGAGAAGATCGAAGCGTTCTATGAGAACAAGCTTAAGGCTCTACAAAGTGAAGCGCAATGCAACCGCACCGCGGCTTCGAGAGTAACGAAGGAATTAGGAGAGTGCCGAATAACCGACAATCTGTTCTCACGACTCGAGGAGTTGGAGGCCCAAAATGTGTCCTTGCATGGTCGTGTACGGGACATAGAGGAGAAGCTTCGACTGGATCAGAGGTGCTCATGCGTCGAGCGGGAAGATGGTCAGGAAGCTGAGGTCGAAGGAAAAGTGAAGGTTTGCGAAGCGAAATCTACTGTGACAGAGTTGGAAGAAGATGAGGGAACCGATGCTGTGAGAGGAGTTTCGAGGGAGACTGAGGAGAAGTCCACAGGGGCTGAGGCTATGCCTAGAAGCAGACAGTCGCGATTGGGTAGGCTTGGTAGCAGGCAGTCTCAAGGAGGTGAGACTGGGCCTGAGCGCAAGAAGTCCCAATGGACTGGGTCTGGGGGTAGGGAGTCTCAGAGGAATGGACTGTGGAAGACAGGGAGGAAGCAGCAAAGACCTCATACGGGTAGAATTTCACAGGAAGGGAGTACCGACACGGAAAGATCCGGATCAAGGCAGAACAACGAAATTGACGACGGAAGGAGAAGGCATCGCGAAGAGGATCAAAACTCCTTACAGCTACCTCTTGTAAGGGAGGGTAAACTTTTGAGGGCTTTAGAAGAGGTGGGGTATGAGATACCAACCTCGTCAAATGCAAATCCGTTTGTAAGGGCAAGAGTTGTGTTGCAGGACGGGTCTGGGTCACCATTCGAGGACGGGGAGCAACTCTACACTATCGATCGAGTAGCCGATGCGGAGCAGAGAGACCGGACGATCGAGAGACCGGGAAGGCAGTTGAAAGAAGTTGAGGATGAAAGGGGCAAATAGTAGAGGGGTAGGGCTCGCCGATGCTCTGTAACCCCAACGTCATACGCATGCTGGTAGGACTACCGATAGGCACATGCAACCTATAATGACTCGCTCAGTACGTGGATAAGTGAGAGGTGTATGGATTGCCGGGGGTATTGAACACTTAGTCCTTACCCTTGTAACATTATGTTTGTAATCCCACCTTCCTTCTTCCTTTCTCCCTCCCTTTCCCATATCGTTTCATTCGTTAGTTTATTAGTGCGGTTATTTTGTTAAATAGTTCGGTTGTGGGTAAGTTGCGTAGGTTCGGTAGGTTAATACGTTGGTCTGGTGAGTGTGACTCGTAAGTTTGGTTTCGAGCTTCAGTAAACGCGACGTAAGAATTAAAAATTGCCAGCCGTGTGCACGCTGAAGGCCGTGTCCACAGATCGCTCGGTGGCTCGTTGGGGGTGTCCGCGTGTCGAACGTTACCGTCCCGGTTATTATTGTTTGGAGTGGATTTTGGGAAAATCCACTTAAAGAAGGGGGGGTAATGTTACGTTCGCCACGCAACGTAGGCGATCCCAAATCCTCAAGGGCGAAATATGGGACTTCCCTGTCTTTGAGACCCCAAACCACCGTGCGGGTAAAACGCTGTCTTGCACAAATTGATGATGCTACGTTCGCCACTTCACGCAACCAAGCCAATTATTGAATTATATTGTTGTTTTTGAATCATATTGTTATTAAGGTCAATATCTTGTTATTAATGAATTGTAGCGTTAGTAGTGAATTATATTGCTATTATTGAATTATATAAATATAGAGATGTAGGTAGGTTAAGGATATTGGAGTAAATAGATAAGTAGGTAGTAAGTTTGTTATGGAGGGTGTTCCGGACAACGGCACAGACACTGCGAATAGGTTGCCTACAATCCCAACAACAACAACGCTCACCCAATCGTCGCAACAGATCCCAAATCAAGGCTCCGCCCGGTCTACGATGCGCCCCAATGGAGTCCCGTATGCGCCAGTGAAACCCACAACCATTGGCATTGGCAATTCGCCATGGGTGGCGGCTGCCGCGAGCTTTTCGCCGGACAGGCGGCAATCCGAAATCCCCTCACATCGAGACACAACGACTGACCCCTGGCGAAACCAGTCGAAAAGCTTTTGAAAGCTGTTGGGGTCAACTGCCAGCTGAGTGGTCGTCGACCTACGAACCGAACGGGACTCGGCTTGGTTTAAATAGGATTGCGGGAGCAGCTGAGAGGCTTTTGAACGTCGACCGTTGGGGTAGAAGCTGTGTGATTTCGGGAATTTTTTTCGTTTGGACGTCGGCCTTGGGCGTAAGGTGCAAGCTGCGTGGTCTTTTTTTCGGAGGGCTTGGCTTTTGCCGTGGTAGAGCTTAGAAGACGTTTTGGCGGTCGAGTCGGGAGTTTTTCTTTTTGGGCTTGGCGCCGAACTGGTGGACGGTGCGAAGCGGAAAGCCGAGTGGGCGTGAGGAGCAAGTTAAGGAGAAGACGAGGGCGACTAGCGACGAGCGAGCGAGGAGCGAGAAGCAGCCGAGCAACATAGGATTAAGGAAACAAAGAAAAATTGTAAGTAGATTTAGTGTAGCTAGTTAGAAGTAGGGTTTAGTTAGGTTTTTTTTGTTAAATATAACGTGCTTTGAATTAAATTATAGATTGTATTCTTGTGTGAAGTGGCGACGCGGAATCGCGTTCTTGGCTGAGGTTTTGTGCTCCCATATCGATCGGTGGTTTCGGGTCGTCGCGGACCCTATTCCCGTTTCAGGGTTCGCGGACAGGGCAGTCCCGGCGCAGAAACGGGTGGTGCCCTTTCTTTTTAAATTACCTATTCCCACACCCCTCTTCGCGGGTGAAGCCGGCTGGGATTGCCCGAACCGTGGCTGGGATCGGCTACGGTGTAGTGCGGACGTTACGCAAAATTATAGCCGTAACAACTATTATCCAGACGTTGAAAGATAAACTTAATCCCAACATAATCAATGGCATTAAAATTCCGGAACAATTCATTCAGCTACTCAAGCAAATCTTTAAAAAACATTTTTCCAAATTCAAGATTCGCATCACTCAAAGAATGGTTCAGGATATTACCAATGAGGAAAACAAGTTCGAGATAATACAGGAAGAGCATCGCCGAGCGCACAGGAATTATAGAGAAACAAAGAGCAAATACTCGAAAAATATTATTTCCCGAAAATGTGTAAGCTAATTAAAACCTACACTAGAACATGCGATGTCTGTAATACTAGCAAATATGATCGTCATACACTGAAGCCAGAATTACAGGAAACACCTGTACCCCGATATCCAACCGATATTTTACATATTGACATTTTAGAAATTGGCGGCGAGAAATACATCTCTTGTATTGACAAATTTAGTAGATTCGCAAAATTATTATTATAAAGCTGTTTTACATCTTCGGGATAAACTTATTAAAGCAATCCATTACTTTTCCGCCCCGAAAGTTAAAGTCTTAGATAATGAAGGAAGCTTTATCAGCCCGACCATTTTAAATTTTTTGGAAATGATTCATATATCAATTTATCTCACGCCACCTCAAAAAAAAATGAGGTAAATGGTGTAGTACAACGCCTTCATTCGACTATTTCAGAAAATTGCAGATGCTTCCAAGGAGAGTATCCTGATCTTTCGCCAAAAGAACTTGTTACTGTAGCTGTGGATAGGTATAATAACATATATCACTCCGTGATCAGGGTGAAACCGGTAGACGTTTTTCTTGGAAGATCAGAACGTTTGAATTACCAAAACCTGATCGAATTTAGGACTAAACTAAACGAAAACCTTAAGCATGAGATTGTGCGCAAGCAAAAGAATCAAATAAAGAACTTTGTTTATGAATTTCTAAAACACTTTGTTTTTATCCGCATCTCGGATTTCAAAACTCTATAACGATCGTAAATTTCCTGTATCATCGAAATTTACGATCCTTCGTAGAATTGAAAGACCATAATTTATGTATTATAATATTTCATTGCTTCGGCGTTTAGAAGATGCCTTTTGCGATTGAGCTGTCAGACTAGCCAGGTCACAAAAGGACCTCGTTTTATTGAATTCATCCTAATTTTGTAACGAGTTCTATTCTTGTTTTAATTAAAAATAAAAACGTTTGAATTCAAAAGTCTTCGTGGTTTTTACTTCACCTACAAGGAGAAGTCGTAACTTGTATGAATGGCTGGACGAAATATTACCTGTCTCAATTTAATTTTTAGAATTTTATTTTTTAGTCAAAAAGCTAAAATAATATTAAAAGACGAGGAGAGCCTATAGATCTTTATATTGCCGATATTAATTCTATAAAGTTTAATTCAAGGTTAATATTTTAAGCTATTTTATTGCGGTGATAGTAAGATTTAAATAATTCTTATAATTAATTACACAAATTAGTGATTAGTTGATCGTTTTTTAGAGATTATTGGAATAAGTTACTTGAGAGATAACAGCGTTATTTTATTAGAGAGTTCATATCGATAAAAAAGATTGCGACCTCGATGTTGGCCTAAGAAATATGACTGGGTGTAGCAGTTCAATTTAATAAGTCTGTTCGACGTTTAAATTCTTACATGATCTGAGTCCGAACCGGCGTGAGCCAGATTGGTTTCTATCTTTAGTTAATTTAAACGTTTTAGTACGAAAGGACCAGGTATTTGAATTTTATTTTTTAAATATTGAATTTAAATAATTGATTAACTATTTTGCCAGATTAGTGCATTAAGTTTAGAACTTAATTATGTAATTTTATTAAAAATAGTAAATGAGTTTATTTGAGTTAGTTCTACCTTTTTTATGGAGCTTATTATAAATTATTTGTGTTATGATTAGAGTAGCCTTTTTGACTTCATTAGAGCGTAAGGTTTTAGGTTATATTCAAATTCGTAAAGGTCCTAATAAAGTTGGGTTAATAGGAATTCCTCAGCTTTTTTGTGATGCAATTAAATTATTTACTAAGGAGCAGACCTACCCTGTTGTTTAAAATTACATTTCTTATTATTTTTCTCCTATGTTTTCTTTATTTTTGTCTTTATCTTTATGAATATGTATGCCTTTTTAAGTTGATCTATATTCATTTAATTATGGAGTATTTTTTTATGCTGTACGTAGCCTATGAACGCTACGTGAATTTAACTGGTCAAAACATAATCAGAGACCCTAACAAGTTCTTTGATTTTGTTAATCTCAAAAGGAAATCATCGGGTTATCCAGCGTCAATGACCAAAAATAATACCGTATCTTCATCTCCGAAAGTAGTCTGTGATCTTTTCGCTGGCTATTTTAAAGAAGTTTTTTCACCGCCAAAGATTTCGGTAGATACGGAGTCCCCTAAAGTTAATCCAGTGGTACTGCTTATGGACATGTATCTCTCAAGGGAAGATGTTGCTCAAGCTATTAACAACCTTGACGGTAATAAGAGTCGTGGGCCAGATTTACTTTCTCCATTTTTTGTGGTACAGTGTATGGACCAGCTTGAAGTACCTCTTCACTATCTTTTTAATGAATCTTTGACAAATGGGAGTTTCCCAACTTATTGAAAATCTTCCCATACAATTCCTATCTTCAAGAGTGGTGACAAGCGTTCTGTCCTGAACTATAGAAGTATTGCCATTCTATCTGTAATAACTAAACTATTTTAACAAGTCGTTTGCCATAAACTCTCAGCTTTTAGTGAGCCTCTTCTATATGAACATCAACATGATTTCCGCAAGGGCCGATCAACTTCAACCAATCTCATGGTTTTAGTTTCTAATGTCCTTTGTAAAATGGAGATGGGTTACCAAATTGACGCAATCTACACAGATTTTAGTAAAGCATTTAACCGGGTTGATCACTCCATACTTATTTACAAATTGCAGAAAATAGGAATCACCGAGTCTATGCTCAATTGGCTCAGTTCCTACTTAACAGATCGAAATCAATTAATTGAATTTCAGGGATATTTGTCCAAGCCGATTCTCGTACACTCTGGTGTATCTCAAGGCAGTCACCTCGGCCCTCTTCTTTTTAATGTTTTCATATCAGATTTATCTGAAAAACTCTCGGACGTATCACATCTTCTTTATGCTGACGATCTGAAGATATATCACACCATTAAGTCTCAATCTGATTCTGTTTTCCTCCAATCAAAACTAACTTCCCTCCAACAATGGTGTGATGTAAATAAACTTGGGAAATGTTTTGTAATGACTTTTCCCCGTAAAACCACAATATTAAACAATGCATACGTTCTCAACAACACGGTATTGGATAGGAAAGAAAGCATTGTTGACCTTGGAGTTGTCCTAGACAAGAAACTGTGCTTCAATTTGCACTACGATACTATTCTCTCCAAAGCTCATAAACAGCTTGGCTTTATTAAAAGACGAGCCAAAGTGTTGAAAAATCTGTGGGTAACTAAATCATTATTTACCTCACTGGTCCGCCCATTACTTGAATATACCTGTAATGTATGGAACTCACATTTTAGAGTTCATGATACGAGAATAGAATCAGTCCAAAAACAATTCTTGTTGTTTGCTCTGAGAGACCTTTATAGCCCTGATGACTATCAAATCTTGCCTCCTTATGAAGTTAGATTGGAGCTTCTGAATTTGTCTACTCTTAACACCAGAAGAACAGTGTTGTCCTCTTGTTGCGCCTTTGACGTGATTAGGGGCCACATTAAAGTGGAATATTTGACGAATAAAATAAAGCTTAATGTGCCTGTAAGAAGTACGCGTAATACACGTATACTAACTGAATATCAGCGTCTTAATAGGTATGCAGATAATGAACCAGTTAATAGGTGCTGTAAATTCTTTAACACTTTGAACAAACACTACTCCCCTACCATCTCGAAGTTCAATTTTAAATCCAGCATTTCTAAAGCCCTTCCATTATCCATCCCTAAATTATGACGTGCCCACACAGTATTAATTAACGTTGAATGTAGCACGTATTTTAAGGTTAAGTATATTGTTGTAATTTATATTTTAAATTTTTATATGTTGATCTGTGATTGCCTTTCTTTGGCGAAATAAATAAAAAAAAAATCTAACTTCGTTTTTGCTTCCGGATGCGACTTTAAAAAATTGTTGAACTCCCACTCTCACGTGTATATCAAATTATATCCATTGCGTCTCATCATCTCCATCCTCCTAAGTGTGGCTTCATTCCTTTGAGTAAAGGTTTCGCAACCACCACGGTTTTGAATGCAGACGTTCAGCACTTTAAAACAGATTGTACACCCATGATGAACGCAGCCAAAGAACTCATAAACTGTGATCGAAGCCGTTTTCATACAAACCATCTCTCTCTAACGTCATCTCGTCATTATTATAAGCCGATAGAATCTCACCCTATATTTTGTTCGACTTCCAAACAAACCATTCAGAGGGGAGTAGTGACTGATTTAGCCTTGGTTTTGTATTACATCTATAGTCTTGTCCTTCGATCAGTTTTTTTTCGGAAGACAAGCATACATGCCGAGGCTTCAGTTAAGCCTTCTACAAAAGGATTTACATTAGTTATACTAAAAAATGTCCTCATGAGCTTAATACACTCCAAACGTAAGATTTTGACATCGCTCACACAATATCTTAACATCTCATTACGGTTATCAAAAGCTTCTGATGAATTCGCATTCTACCAGTTGAAAAACTTGTCCTTTTCTACCTTTTTCATTACAGTATACCCATATAAATCCGGTGGTGAGTATTTACCCACATATTCAATATTCTCCATGGTATTAAAGTAATATGGATATAGCCTTTTGCATGATCTTTGATTTTCGCAGGTTAGTTTAATTATCTGGGTACCATTCATTATGGGTTCGATTTTCATTTTTCTACGCATTAGTTCAGAAGTTATAAAATGACCGTCGTAGCCTTGCAGATTATGAGCTACACAAAATATGTTTGTTATAGAAGTAGTAGCTTCAAAACAGTAATCTCAAAACTTCATAACGACGTTCTCGTTTTTGTCATATTTAAAAATATGCTCCTACTAAAAGCACTGCTTTTTTCACTATATCATTTTCATAACAGTTTTAGCAAACGTGTTGGGCGACAAATAAATTGACAACACGAAGAAAAGCTTTCGAGTTATCGCAAAAGAAAGTGTTCTGAGTACTTTCGCAGTCAGAGAGGATTATCATAAATTTTCAATCAGATTTTATCTTCGGACGCTCAATTATATAATAATTATAATACAGATGATTTGACGGCAAAATTTTTCAGCAGATCTGACAAACAATTTTGTTACAGATGTGACTGCCATTTTGTCTTCTGTCGATGGCTACAAATTTCCGTCAGTGCTCACAAATTCTAAAGCTTTCACCAAACGTTATTTTTCTCATATTTATTTTTTAAATGGTATTCAAAGGAAATGTCAACTCTAAACACACGATTACAGCTGGCACATTTCTTAGTCTTTGTCACAAACTGACATGGCGAAAATGATAGACAGTATGGACATTTTTGATCATATTCATGCTACAGTACCCTATCGCAAAGAGTGCATTCAAATGGCTTGCTGAAGAAACCAGTGAGGGACTTTATCACAAAGAAGTGTTCCAGAGTGTAAAATTATAATTTTTCCGCAGAGGTGCCTTCGTTCGGAAGTCTAAACTTAAAAGATTCTGAGTTATTCGGGTCGTGCTGGCCATTTAAAAAAAATTTGAAATTTGTAGAGGTCGGAATGAACACAACCTTTTGCACCCACCACCACCTTTGCATCTCTACATAACTTCTTAGAGAGTTTATCTAAAGCTTTCACGATTGAAGCCTGACTTTCCCCCTTGAATCTCCCCGGAACCATCTAAATCGCGTAACATAAGCTTCGCAGCAGACAATTAAAATCATTGTCTTTTCCTACACCCACCACACTACCCTTTGTAGTCAAAATCTCTTTTTCCGACAAATTTTTAGAATTTGCTTTAACCCAACGAAGGGAAAATTTATTATATCTGCCTCTATCTTCATAACCACGTCAGAGAGAAAAATGTAGTGTTCGACTGACGTATGTTCGAAGTTAAACGGACAAACATAGTTCCACTCAATTCACTTACAGGTCCTAAGCTACACCAGATAAGCTTCATTGCAGGTGAAGCTGAAGCTCAATAGACAAGCTTATTTTACTGCCTTGTACCGAACTAGAGACCAACTCTTCTATCATGCTGTCGAACATAGTCTTCAGCTCTTCACAGGCCTTTCTGAACTCTTTAAATCGGAAGAGCATCCTAACACCTTGGAGATTGATTTTTTTATAAAAAATCTCCCTTGACAAAACTTCGATCTCTTGACCCACCCCTCCACCAGTCTGAGCTGAAATTGCATTCTGCTCTAGTTCCTGTAAGATTTCAACATTCACATCTGACCTGCTACTGGCCAAACTATTTGGGGCAAGTCTTGCATTTTCTAATTCGCGTCAGCCCCACAAGTTCACTTTCTTTAACGCTTAATTCTCCTCGTTGGATCAATAAGTGAAACCATGGCCTCTCAACTAACTATGTCACTCATTGTAACTTTTAAGTTACAGAAACCTAATTAATTCCAAGTTCTTAGCAAATTGTAATGGATATTGCTTAAAGGCCGTCCACTCCAGACGACGATTTTGCAATATAAAGGAAATCTTCTTGCACCAATGGTTGTAGGTGAAGAAGATTGCGGAGAGGATTTAGGTAATGAATGAAAACTCTGAGGTTCCCATTGGGAATGAATTTTATTGCACCAAAAATGCTGCTTATATACTATTTACAAAATGTACAATACGCAAATTAAACATTTTTACAAATATTACAAGTAAGCAAAATATTTGTTGACTTGAACCACGTACATTGAACTTAGTGCAATCGAGGAAAATTTGATGTCATTGCAAATGCATTATGCAATGAACACAATTATCTAAGTTCAATGTACGTGAAAATGGTACAATTGGTGACTTAATCAAGTTGATGTACACTCAACCACAATGTTTGAGTTCAATGTACATCTTATGCAATGTTCGGTGATGAACAGGTTCGGCGCCCCTGGATGGGCACCAAAGTTGAACTAAGTTATGGTTGGTAGAGCTCTTGCCCAGGTGCAGGGTGCGATGCGACGTTTCTTCTTCTTCTGTCGTTCTGATGGTAGTTGTTGGGGTATTTGGCGTTTACACAAGTATTCGTGCTCGAAAGTCTTGGGTTGTTTATTGATTGATTGCTACCAGTTTTTGTATTGGAATCGTGAAATGTCGTGTCGTTAGTAGGTATTTTGACTGGTAAAGGACAGATATTTACTGTCGATGCATCTTTCAGTTTGTCTCCGTCGTGCCTTACGGTGACTATCCGTACCTTGTTGTCTGGGCCAGGTTTGAGTTCGTGAAAACGTGCCAAAGCCCATTTTAACGGTTGTAAATTGGATTGCTTGAGAAGGACGAGTTGGCTTGGTGTAGGGTTGTCAGATTCCTTAGTCCAATTTGATTTGCGCTGGAGTGTGTGCAAATATTCCGTAGACCATCTTTGCCAAAATGTCTAATATAATGCGGTCAGCTTCTTCCAACAATCATGTAGAGTTACGTTTGTCCGATTGGGTTCTGGCACGGCAGGAAGAGGCCTACCGATTAGAAAGTGTCCCGGGAAAAGTGCTTGATAATCTCTGGGGTCACTAGAGAGTGGTGTTATGGGCCTGGAGTTAAGACAGGCTTCGATCTGAATGAGTACTGTATTGAACTCTTCGAAGGTCGGTGATATATCATTTTCATCGAAGATTCGTTTAATATGATGTTTAACAGATTTGACACCTGCTTCCCACGCCTCCAAAGTGAGGCGTGGCAACTGGGATAAACTTCCAGTCGATCCCATCTCTAGCGGAAATTCGAGCAACATCTTCGGATGATCTAAGAATGGCATGTTTTATGTCATCATCCAATACTTTGCTTGCACCAACAAAGTTAGTTCCGTTGTCACTGCAGATCTCCCGGCAAAGTCCTCTTCTGCTTATAAACTGTAATATTCGTTGACTATTTGAAATTAAAGACTATTGTATGTCCAGTATTTAATACATCTTTATTGTTTCTTCTTCACCTTCATCGTCTTTTCCTGTCAGTGTGTTATCACCACCATTGATGGGTGCGTTCAAAAACTACCTGAATATATCTTGATAGCAGTGACATCTGGTGGTGTTATAATATTATTACACGCTTTTTTCTTTTAACAGAGATTTCATTGACATTTTCAATTGACTTATGTTTGATTAAATATTCTAAAATAATTGGACTGCAAGGGTTGTTACATTAACTACGGCCAACCCTATATTTGAGGTGGTCTACTGACCCTACCACTACGAGTTCTCCTAACATCTGGTTCGTTTACAATCACCGGTACAGGTGTTTCTTGATCTCTTACCGACTCTGTTTCTGACTCCGAATTACCAGCGGTTTGATATTCATCTGCTGATGCATTACTATCATTCAATTCTGGTAGATCCGGTTCATCCACATTACAATCAATTCTTTCATTGCCACTGTTAACATTTTCTTGTACGTTGCGCCCACGTGGCGTTACAATTTCAATTGGTTTCAATTTATCAGGACTTGCCACATTAAATCTAACATTATCTTCAAATAATACCTCTCCCCCATTCACCTCGTTGTTTTTAGTCTTGGCAATGAACCGTCGGTTTCGTCTAAAATGATTCTCAAAATTATCCCTGATAATATATGATCGATTGTTAACATTACTCACAATGGTTCCGTAGTTCCACTCCCTTCCGTTTTTCTTAAAAATAATGAGATCACCTACATTTAACACTGGCAGTGCTTTTGCATTCCGGTCATAATAATACTTTTGCTTTTTACGCTTTTCTTTAATTTTATTTTTAACCGTTTCTTCACTTAAGTTGTTTCGATACAACAATGAATCCGAAATTGGCATTCCCGTCTTGACCACCCGACCAAAAAACAGCTGGACTGGTGTCAATCGCATACTTGCCACAGGGGTTGTGTTATATTCCAAAATTCGATATTGATACCTTTCCGTGTCTCTCTCTTCAACACAACGTTTCAAAATATTTTTAGCAATCGCAACACCCTTCTCGGCTAAACCATTGCTTTGTGGGTACCGGGGGCTTGAAAATTTCATGACAATATTATAATCGTTTGCGAATTTTCCAAATTCACGCGAGTTAAATGGAATGTTATCCGCTTTAATTACCGTTGGGTATCCCAGTTTGTCAAAATTAACCTCTAACTTCGCGATGATATGACGCGCTGTTTTGTCTTTTAAATGTTCCACAATTATAAAACCCGAATACGCATCAATCACAGACAAGAAATCCTGTCCCGTATACTCGAACACATCCATTGACACTATATGAAATGGATACTTCGGTAGCTCTTCTTGAACCAGCTCCTCTTTTTGATTGTTACGCGTGAACTTTTCACAAATGGCACAAGATGTAACCATTTCTTTTATCTGACCGTTCATGTTTGGCCAGTAATAATGCATTCTTGCACGTGCTAGTGTTTTCTCGATTCCCAAATGTGGTGCATGCAACCACTTACTAAGTTTTCCTTGTAATTCTTTTGGAATAACTAGTCGATGATCACGAAATAGCAAGCCATTCTCAAAATGAAGCTCATTTTTGAATTTGTGGAATACCCGGCTTAAATCATCCAGTAGATGGTAATTTGGCCAACCCTTCTCAACATATTGACAAATTCGTAACAAATTTTCATCACGTTCAATGATTGAACGATACAAATCATAATTTTCTTCCGATAAACACGCTGCTTTAGTTACTGTATGTATTATCCCCGTTAAATCCGTGTCTTCATGACATTCTGATAATTGGGCCCGTGACAGGCAGTCAGCTACGAGCATTTCTTTGCCCGGTTTGTAAACAACAGTCATCTTTGGATATTTCAAAAGTGCCATGAGCATTCGCTGAAGCCGCATTGTCACATCATCAATATCCCGCTTGACTAGTGTTTCCAACGGTTTGTGATCACTTTCCACCGTAAATTGACGCCCATACAAGAAATAATGAAATCGCTGACATGCGAAAACAATTGCCAATAACTCTTTTTCGATTTGAGCCCACTTTTGTTCACTCTTGCTTAACGTCCGAGACGCATATGCTACTGGGTGTCCATTCTGAATGATTACGCAACCCAATCCATCTTGGGACGCATCCGTTTGCACAATGACTGGCAATTTCGGATCATAAATCGCCAATACCGGCTCCGATGTTACGACATTACGCAATTCCCTGAATTCCCGATCATGATTTTCCTTCCATTCGAATTTCACATTGTTTCGCGTGAGATCCCGCAAATGCGCCGATTGCTTTGACAAATTCGGAATAAATTTCGCTAAATATTTCAAAATACCCAAGAATCTTGACACAGCCGCTTTATCCTCCGGCGTTTTCATCTTTAAAATCGCGTCCCGATACTTTAAATTTGCTTTAAATTTTCCATCAAATAAAATATGACCCATAAATTTAACTTCGTGTTTCCGATACTGAATTTTATCCGGGTTAAATTTAATATTGTATTTACGTGCTCTTTCCATTACTTTATCCATTATCCGATCGTGTTCGTCTTCCGTTTCCGCGCAAATAGCAACATCATCGAAATAAATTATTACTCCTTCAATATCTCCTAACATTTTAACCATTTCTCGTTGAAACAATTCCGGTACAAAATTAAGCCCAAATGGCACACGCCTGAATTTATATCGACCAAAGGGAGTCATAAATGTTGTTAGATCAGAGCTCACATCGTCCAATTCCATTTGCCAATAGCCACTTTTCAAATCTAAAACCGAAAAAACGCGCATATTTGCCAGCCCAGACGTTAAATCATCTATCGTTGGAATCAAAAAATGCTCTCGCTTGATGCATTCATTGAGTGGTTTTGGGTCTAAACAAATACGAAGTTCACTCGAGTTAGGCTTTTCAACTATTTGCAAATTATTAACCCAGTCCGTTGGGTAATCAACAGGTGAAATGATTCCATCCTGTACCATCTGTACTAATTGTAACTTTAATCGCTCCAACAACGAATTTGGTATCCGTTTTTTATAATGAAGGACTGGCTTTGAGTTTTCTTTCATATTTATTGTGAATGTTCCCGGAAATTTACCCAAACCTTCAAAGACGTCACGATTGCTTTTTAAAAATTCCTCCCGTGTTTGTGACAAACATGCAACATAATTTACATCCGTTCGTTTAACTAATCCAAATCGTTCGCTTGATTCAAGACCCAGTATCGGTTCACACACATCATCGACAACAATAAAGCGAGAGACATGTTCCTTTTTTAAGTTAGTATCAATGCATTTTAGTTTAACCGTACCATAAACATTAACATTGTTTCCATTATAATCAAAGACCGAATAATTTTCATTTTCATTTTCCAATTGAACCCCCAACTTCTTGAATATTTTGGCCGGAATGCAGTCCACATCAGATCCAGTATCTAACTTAAACCTAACTAACTGATTTCCCACTTGAAACTCCTTATACCACCGCTTCGTGTGGTTGGGCACGTTACTTGAATTTATTCTATAAATACGATCCAGTTTTATGTCCCTATTCGCACTACCATCAATGATTTTCACACAATTACCTGTTTTACCCCAGCTGATTGAGTGTTGTTGCTGTTTTACATTTTGATTGTTTTCCGCTTTTGATCCACTGTTGTCCGTTTGCTTGCTCTTCGATTTACAAAAACGCTGGAAATGACCCTTACGCCCACATGACCGGCAATTGATATCCTTGGCTTTACACGATTGTAAATGATTTGCATTGAAATCATTACCACAATTGTAACAACGACGAGTTACAACATCAATTGTTTGTTTTGGCTGTTCAGCCACGCTGTCGATACTTGATTGGTTATTTATGTTCAACCTAACCCTATTTTCCTTCGCAGCTTCGTATGTTTTACACATTTCAATTACTTTGTTTAATGGCTCCTCCTTGCCATCCAACAGCTTCAATTGCAATTTTCTATCTTCCACTCCAATGATAATTCGATCTTTTAACATGCGCTCTTCATATTTCAATTCTTTTCCGCACTCACATTTGCTCTTGAAATCGCAAAACTGAACTTGCTTGCGAAGTTCAGTTTCAAACGCAGCAAACGGTTGCTTTTCCTTTTGCAAAATGTTGTTGAATTTGAAGGATTCCATAGTTGTGTTTTTCTTTGGACTCCAATATTCCTCAAACGCCTTCAGAACATCATTTAATGTGCGCTGGTTGACTACTGCGACAGAAGCCTGTTCACCCTCGGCTGGTGCAACTACAATATTCTCTCCAAGAATACCATTTTCCGTTCCATCATTTGGAAACAATGTATTATAAATTTCTCGCGCTTGACGGCCAATTAACCACAGACATGTTGCAATTTTTGTTGACTCCGTTCCATTTGCTTTACCTGTTGCTCGCATATACATTAAAAACTCACTTTTCCATGCGTGCCATTCCTTTGCCACGTTTGTGCAATCCAATTCTTTTGGTAAACGATCGTTCGCCATTATTATTCCTCAGTATTTCACCACTTATACGCTGAACTCCTTTGTTCGGTACCGAACACGATTTGATTTCCAAAATTAACTTCTGACACCATGTAATATTCGTTGACTATTTGAAATTAAAGACTATTGTATGTCCAGTATTTAATACATCTTTATTGTTTCTTCTTCACCTTCATCGTCTTTTCCTGTCAGTGTGTTATCACCACCATTGATGGGTGCGTTCAAAAACTACCTGAATATATCTTGATAGCAGTGACATCTGGTGGTGTTATAATATTATTACATAAACCTTTTGAAGGCTGCTAGAAAAGCCTCGGTGTTAGAATCACTCACCAGCTCGAGATGTATAGCCTTTGTAACCATGCATACAAACACTGCAATGTATCCTTTAATGGTTTTCGTGCCACGGCCTTTAGACACTCGAGTGTAAAAAAGACCGGCGTAATCGACGCCGCAGTAAGTGAATGCACTGACTGGGTTTATGCAAACTGCAGGAAGATCACCCATGATTTGGACATTATTTTTGCTGGCGTTTCTGTGGCATATGAGGCATCTATGGACTTCGTGCCGAATGACTTTTTGGTCGCCAATTATCCAGTACTTCGTTCTTAAATAATTTCGCACCAATGTTACGCCGCCATGCATGGTTATTTTATGTGCGTCTCGTATGATCAAGTACGTCCCATGGTGTCTTGGCAGTAGTATTGGATATTTTGCTTCTTCCAAAATGTCAGCATTACGGATTTTGCCACCTACCCGTATAATTCCCTCAGAGTCGAAAAAATGTGTCAGGTTACGAAGCCTATTCCTTGGACTTTGCAATTCTGCGATCTTTTTCGAAAATTCAGTTTGTTGAATGATTTTCACTATTCTCATCTCTACATTTTTTATTTCACCTGGATTCAGTAAACCATTTGATCTGTGTCCTTTCATCTTTTTTAGATTGTTTTTGAATCTCAAGCAGTACGCAAAAATCCTCAGAAGCTTGCTAAAGTTTGAATAGCGCTCCAAGATAGTTGTATCTCTAGGTAAAGTGGTTGAGTCCGTGAGAACGTTATGTTTGGTTGGCTCGTGAAGGAATGGTGGGCCATTCCACCACAGTTTAAAGTTGAGAAGCTGCTGAGGCAACATACCTCTGGAGGCACAACCAGCTGGATCCTCTTCACCTCTGACGTGCTGCCAGCACCATCTATCAATGCTCAATTGTTGGATTGCAGTTACTTTATCGGCAACATATATTCCCATATTAGTGGGATCCAACTTCATTCGGTCGAGAGTTATTGTAAAATCGGACCATGCGTGTATTTTGACATCTTGAATGTTCAGTGATGAGTTTACTTGTTTCAAGAGGTTAGCAGAACAGCAGAGTTGAGTTCAAGTTGTGGAGGTGTCAGTTTGGCTTTAAGAGGAGTCACCTTTGTTTTTGCGCTTATTGTTCCTTCAGTAGAGATGCACTTGGAATAGACCACTGCTGCGTAAGCTTTGTCGGATGCATCGCAGAAACCATGAAGTTAAACTCGCACGTCTGGGTTGTAGTGATTCCACCGTGGAGTACGGATGTCTTCGAGTACACTGATTTCTGCCGTAAACTGGTCCCAAGCGTTGATTATGTTGCTGGGTGGTAAGCTCCTCCAATCTTTACCTTCTTTCCATTCCATTCCTGCATTATAAGTTTCACCTAGATCATGACTAGCCAACCACTGAAATGGGTCAAATATAGTTGCTATATTCGACAGAAGCTGACGTTTTGTTAGAGGCTTGACTTCAAAAACTGGAGCCTTGAATCGAAACTCAGCTTTTGATGGATGCCATGTCAGACCTAAAGCTTTGATGGAAGCGTCTTCTGTGATTTGTAGCAGTCTTGTTTTTCTTGCCTGTTCTGGGATATTCTCAAGCAGTCTTGGATCGTTACTGCACCACTTTCGTAAATTGAAGCCTCGTTTCTGGAGGATTGCTACAATATCAGTTTGCAAAGCTGTTGCTTCCTCTTTAGTGCTTGCGCCAGTCATGAGGTCATCAGCATAAAAATCTGAAGTCAAGGTTTTCGATCCTGAAGGATGATTATGTTTCTCGTCTTTTGATAGCTGCACAAGCGACCGAACAGCAAGATAAGTCGCAGATTCTGTGCCATAAGTCACAGTATATAGGTTGTACTCTTCGATCGGGCCATTTGTATGGCGTCGCCACAGTATTCGTTGGTAATCTTATTGATGTTTGGCTACCTTGATCTGCCTAAACATTTTTGCTATGTCAGCTGTGTAGACAAATTTGTGTTTGCGCCATCTTAATATGATTTGCGCAAGGTCTTGTTGCAGTTTTGGACCTGTATGCAACAAATCGTTTAAGGCTACACCAGTTGAAGTTTTAGCAGAGGCGTCGAAAACAACTCGTAGCTTGGTTGTGGTGCTTTCATTTTTAAAAACTGGATGGTGTGGCAAGCAGTATACACAATTGTTTACTCCGGCATAGGGTGAAACCTAGAACATGTGTCCAAGCGTTAAATACTCTTCAAGGAATGCATGGTAGTTGACGCCCAGTTCATTGTGTTTGGCTAGTCGTTTCTCTACCTGCTTGTATCGAATCAAGGCTGTAGATCTTGATTCACCCAATTGTTCAGAATTGGTATCCTTGTGTTGCAAGCACACAGTATATCTGCCTGAGTCATCTCTTGAATGTGAAACTGCAAATATTTCTTCACATTTGATGTCGCTCTGTGTAGGCTGTCTATCACTGACTTCAGCATCAACTTCAAAGAATTTTTCGATTTTCCGATGAAACTCTGCCATTGTAATTAAAGAAGTCAGTGTTCTAGTTTGTGTTTTTGCTGTGACTTTCCCGGCGAGAATCCATCCAAGTCTTTTTTGGGCAACTAAGCTTCCGTATCCTGTTATGCTTTCTTCGATAATGTCTGGATATGTATCGGCTCCAATAATCATGTCTATTGAGGACTTTTTCAGGAATTTATGATCTGCAGGATCTAAATTGAAGATCTGTTTTGGCAGAGCTGTGCTAATTGTAGTATCTGGTAGGGTTGAAGTAAGATTTGACATCACAAACGCTTCTATGTGAAGCGTGAATTGATATGCGAATCTTGAAGCTATAACAAGCCTTGCCCTTTTTGTTACAGATATTGGGTTTAAGCCTCCAATACCAGTAATGTTTGCTAGTATGCGCTCTGTGGGGAGTTCTAAACTTTTTAAAGCCTTTGACGTGATAAATGTTGCTTGTGAACCAGGGTCAATCAATGCTCTCAGTTCAATTTTTTGCCTGCATTTTTAAATGCGGAGACTCTGGCAGTAGCAAGCAAAACATTTTGATTTCTTATATCCGCAACATCACGTTTCTTTACGTTTTTTTTGCTGCTATATTTGCAACGTCGTTGGAATGCATTTTTTCGGTGACTCTATGTGAATCATTGAATGATGTTTTTGTTTACATTCATAGCAACGACCTTGACTTCTGCAAATTTGTGCTTGACTATACAATAAACAATTTTTGCACAGTTTTGCAATTCCGACAAATTTGTTTCCTTCGAGCGGGTTCATTGCTTTGAATACGTTGCATCGGTAAATCATATGTGCTTCGTTGGAACATGGACAATTTGAACCATATGCGGTAGTGAACCCCTTATGTTTATTCGGCATGGGTGAATTCTTGCGTGCATGTGCCTGGGTGTAAGTGACGTTTGGTATTCGGTGGCGTTTTAAGAGGAATTGATACAGGTGATCGATTGTGGGCATAGATTGTGTATTGTCGAGCCCTTTTTCGAATAGACGAGCGCTTTCGGTATCCAATTTTCGTATCGCGATGCGGACAATAATTTGGCTCCAAGAGTGCGTGCTGTATTTCATGTTTAAAATCGCTGTGAGACAGTTTCTCAAGGTATTATACTGCGTAATAATACCATCAGCAGATCTATGTTCAACCCTTTTCGCATCGAGTATACAATCGATTAGATCGATTATGGCATTTCTTTCGTTGGAGAATCGCTCTTTTAAGATTTCAATTGCTGTTTCGTAATTACTTGAGGGCAGTTGTAAGTGCGCAACTGCCTCTTTAGCATCTCTAGCCAAAGACGAAAGTAGATATTGCATCTTATGGATCGGTGTTAAGCCGCTCTTTTCATGGATGATGCTGGTAAACAGCCCATAAAAGTTTCTCCGTTCCTTGTAGTCACCACGAAACGTAGGGATTGTTATCGTTGGTAACTTTGGTAATTGTGCATTCGGCATCGGAAGTGGATTGTTCGCTGTGGAACAAGTGTCTGATCGACTTTGACTCTTAGGCGTCTTTGATGTAGAGGCCATAATTTCAGGCTCTGTTTTCACAGTTTTCAGCCCTTGCGAGTAAGTTTTCTTTAAATCCTCGTAAATTTGAAGAGATGCCTTAAAAGATGTTACTGGGTATGTATGGATCATCTCCTTCTAGAGCGCTCAACAGAGTATCGTGGTTCTTTTGAAGGCTTGTAGCTATTACTTCAATAGTTGCAAGCTTCTTTTCAAAGTACTCCTGTGTTTTCCTGCTGGGTGGGTCCTTCCGAAAGTTTCGCTGGAGATTTTCCAGGTTCTCTACCAAGTTTTGTTATTCGCGAAGGAGATCCTATATGGCGACAATTTTTGTGAAAATGCGGAAAACTTGGAAACTTTGGAAATAGAATTCACAAAAACTTGACAAATAGGTTAAAAAGGCAAGCAGTTGAAATCAAGTGCAAGCCCTGGATAAAATCTTTCCGGTGATACTCTAAATGATTCGAGTGCAAGCTTGAATTCCACACAAGTGCAACACTATGCTTCATACAATAGCAGCCGAAAAGATTTTGAGTGCAAGGTTGTGAAAATTAGACGAAAGCAGTCAAAATAGAGCGTTCGGTGGAAAGTATAATATTCGGCTCGACGGACCAAATGTAACTTTTAAGTTACAGGAACCTAATTAATTCCAAGTTCTTAGCAAATTCTAATGGATATTGCTTAAAGGCCGTCCACTGCAGACGACGATTTCGCGATATAGAGGAAATCTTCTTGCACCAATAGTTGTAGGTGAAGAAGATTGAGTATTTTAAAAATACATTTGAGCTTCTAGGTTTGGCTTTGGATGAGGATGGCGACACAATGGTTCCCACTAATTCCTTAGAGGCTGGGAGGGAATACTACATAATTTTTTTTCGCATCGTTAAAACAAAGTATGGAGTTAAGCTAGCGTTTTGTCTAGACGGAGGTGGTTTATGCTTTATCCCACCGAGATTTTCGGACAAGATCAAAACCCAGCGTCAGGCGGATGAAATAAATAATGCTTTCGATCAACATCTCGTGTTTGACGGCGTGAATGAGTCACGGGAGGGATTCCTTAAGTTACGCTTTTTAAAGAAAAATGGAGAAATTATGTATGTATGTTGTACTTTTAAAGAATCAATAAAAAAATTCTGCAGCTTTTTGTTTCCTTTTTCTTAATCTTTGATTCCCATGGGATGTTAACAATAAAAAACAACAAGAAACATATTTTACTACGTTCGTAAATTGCATACAAAACACTCGGCGTCACTTCATCTGATATGTATCAGCCGGCGCCGTAACATGCAAATCTGAATGCACGTTTTACCATGCACTCAAATACAGCCCCGCACATAGGCATGACGCTGCCCGCTAAAACTTGTACAGAACATCTCAAGCAATGTCATCACCCGCCGTCCCATACATTAGCAAACCGGTATCTTCACGAGCACATGCTTGTACTTATGAAAAAAACTCTCTTGCATTTACGATTTTTACGCGATCGAACGTAGCCATATGATTTTCCCTCAACACTTTCATTCAATACAAGTGATTTTTGATCTTACTAGAACTATATTACTCTCTATTCAAACACAATTGGGCTCTTCACTCCCTCCACGATATCTCATGTCAAAGCCACTTACTGCGTATTCAAACCAGCTCTCAACTACTGAGTGCTCTCAAAACCTAGCTGACAATCCATCACATAGTACACACGATCACAAACAGCCGGCCGGCCATAGTCAAAACCAGTTCTCCATACAAAATGGTCCCCAGAATTAACACACTTTGTTCATCTTTAACCTTTTATAACTCAACAACATATATTTTTTCAAATAGTTTGTTTTGTGGTAGGTTTTAATAAATAAAAGTACACGTATTTTTTTAGTTTTGAATTTTTTTAAACAAGGAATGAGAAAAATGCTGAAACTGTTCCTCTAAGTTGTATGGAACGCTTTAAAACAATTGTTGAGTTTATTGTAGCGTAATGCAACGCCACACTTTTCACAAATTTTGTGTCGTTTTTGTATTTTTTTTCGTATTTTATCAACTTCACCCACGAACAAATGCCACAAAGTGACGCAAAGTGAGTTTCGCACGAATTTTGATACACGTAACGCGATACAGTTCACAAGAACTGCATAATAAATTCATAAGGTGGTGGGTAACCACCGTGTTACACTGGCTCAAAATGGAATAAAATGTAAGGTTTGGAATTGAGGCACAGTTTTACAAAAGGGTACTGTTCCAAAAAGCTGAATTTTCGGGAATCAAAAAAAAAACAATTATACTCTTTGCATTTTCATTTTTGAAAAATTTAATTGTTGCTAAATTATCTAGAATGTAGCGAGATTGTATTTATCTATCAACATGATTCAATTACCTGTACCATCAGATGGAAAGTTAGCTATGAAATTGGAAAGGTTTTGCAAAACGGTATACATCCGATGTCTATACCGTTTTGCAAAACCGTTTCCACCCTAGCCCAAGAGATGGGTTTTCTATTGATGCTATTTGATTTAATTTAATTTAAATCTCACTGTTATGTGATGTTGTTGACACGTTCGTATCAATTTTATTTATAGGAAAAGGATATAAAATATGTAATATTTTGAAAAATATATAGAACTAGTACCGTTTTGAAAAAAACTTCATGCTTTTAAGGCGGGATTCGTCCCGTTTCGACAAACCGGAGCGTGATCATTCGATTCCTCGTGAAATTTTACATAAAAATCGATATCAAACTCGATTTTTTCGATTTCGACTTATACCCTTTTGCAAAACTGCGCCTTAATTTGTAAGGAATTATTTGGTATGTTACAGTAATGTCACACCGTGATATAAAGGGTAAAGATCTCGACACTGCCACACTTTGAACATGTAATTGGTGCAACTTGATCCTATAGGACGCAGTGAAAAACTAATTAAAAGTAACTGTATCACTACTTGCGAAACACTGTTCACTCCAACAACTATCGATTTAGTGGTAAACTTCGGTCATGTTTAAGCCATCGGAATTACAACACATTGATCATATTTTAGCTTGCAAGCTAACACACTTTGAGCATGTTGGGGTACAACTTGTCCCTATCGGACGGAGTGCAAAACTGACTAAAAGTGCCTCTCTTACTACTCATGGTGCCGCTTCTTGGAATGAAATTTGATATTTGAAGACACCAAAGAGGTAATAAATACCGGAGCATAAAGAATATATAGCACGGACTTTCCAAGCTGTCGAAATAAACATGAAATACGCAAAAGTTACCCCTCCATCAGCGAGAGCGCTCTGGCTTTCGTTTTCAAGCTTGAGCGAGTTACAATTCATAAACAAGCAATTAGGTTGTCTTTCTTCTTTGCTGCTCACTTTATCTTTCAGATCCTTCAGGTAAAATTGCGACTTGAAATTTTAGGTTTTTTTGTTCTCCAAACATATAAATACGCTTTGATCACCAAAATCAGTTCAGTAGTATTTAGTTGCTGCTCAGAAGCCATTTAGTTGTTGTTCACAAGTTACCGATTAAATTATTGTTCAAATCAATCAAGTTTTGTATCACAAATAAAGTGTTTTCGAATAACAAATAAAGTGTTAAATTGAAATAATGTGTAGAAAATACACGAAAAATATAACTGGCACCGTTGCTATTCTCAGGTGGGAGAAACTCCTTAGAACATAACAAACCAAATCAGAATTGAATTAGAAAACAATTCATTCACAATCGAAGAACAATCGATTTCTAAAAACAAACAAGTGCTCAGTGAAAAACAAATAACTTAATCATATGAAAAAAATTTATATGATCCATAAAAAACTGGTTGAAATGTAAATAATTCAAGAAAGTAAATTAAAGAAAATTTAATTCAAAACTGAATTCAAACCAAAATCGTAATAACAAAACAACAGTTATCAAAACTAATTATAATACAAAATCATTGCATTAAAACGAAAGTGTAGTACTGACAAAAAACAAAAATCAACAAACATCAGAAACCACCCTGACTAATTTTATCCAGTACACAACGCAGTAAATATTATTTAAATATATACAAAATGGCAAACGAAAAGAACCAATATCCACCAAATCTCTTTGAACTATTCTTTGAGGTACTTTACAAGGACGTTCGACGTCTCCCAATTTACACTGGAAACAATTGCGAGTACGATCTCAACACATAAATAGAAGAGGCAGATTGTTTTCGTAGCTTAATACAAGGAAATCAACAATCCTATGTATGCCGACTAATTCTACATTAACTACAAGGTCCTGCGAATTAGGTTACCGTTGGAAATCTTCTCATTTTTACCTTTGGAATCGACAATACTTGTAATAGTATTGTTACTAGCATAGATTCAAAAGTCGTAATAAAAATATTGATGACATATACAATTCATTAGATAACTTAGTAGATAAATTTAAAAAAATACATTTAGAATCCTCCAAAAATATTTACACACAGAATTTTCTCCTTTTAGAAACGAAAATCTTGTTTCAAATAAATTGAGTCCACATTACCAGAATATAAATAGTATCTATGAGAAATGAAATATTACAACAAATTAGATGAAGCTTACAAATTACTAACGGAGATATAAAAAACATACCATGACAGAGGATATTTCTCATATCAACGTAATAAAAATAATTGTTTCACAAAAAATATAAATTATACAAGAACAAATATCACAACCCTGATTAACACAACAATTCGAATAATTGGTGTAACAGCAACGGGATTTTATATTAATCTTAGTAAAAGTAATAATATAAATAACAATATAAAAATAATCGTCCAAAACCAATGCAAAAAGAAACCTCAGGTAGGTTCAGGGAACGATTTAATAACCAAAACCCAGAACAATTGAAGGACTAGGTAGAGAAAACCAAATAAGTGAAAAAATAAAAACAAATACAGTGTAGCCTCACTAATCCGGATCAATTAAAACCGGTCCAATCCGGATTATGCGGGGATCCGGATCACCAAAGGCATATTAAAATTATTAAATAAAAACATTCACAAAAGCCTATCTATTTAATTTAACATATAATAAAATTATCTCCAAAAAACCAGGTAATCCATTCAACATAACACTAGAGCTAAGTATAAAGTAATAATATATCCATCAACTAAAAATTTATTTATAAAAATCGGTAACTTTTGTTTGGCGAATGCACCTTTGCGCGCTGCCGTAACGTTCTAAGAATCGTTAAACTCTCCAATTCAACTGCATTTTCCTCCGCCCATTGCATGCAGGTACTGAAGTTTTTAATGACGTCTTCATGGTTAACTTTTGGCTCATCTTCGTCAACTTCTTCGACGAAGGAACTGTCGTCCCTGTCAAGATGTAAATTATTTCCATCTCCAACGAGTCATTCACAAATTACCGATTTTGACGGTTGCTTATTTTTATTAACTTTTTGTGGCAAAATTTCGATTTCGGTTAGTTCCTATCCATCTTCCTTCTCCTTGAGAACTGATAACGAGATGATGTCATCAGGATTTTTTTCAGCATTGGAATTGTTTTCATTACTAAACGAATTGCTATCAACTGAATAGCAAAAAAATAGTTTTCGAACATTTTGCTATTGCATCAGGCGACAACTTATCCCAAGAATTCACAAACAAGAACACAGCGTCCTTGATGGTGAGATTTTTACCGACTTTCGAGATGTCATTTTCTTCCAAAACAGAACGTGTACCAAGAGACTTTTTCGATAATGCAATTTGGTTAAACGTATTGAGTTTTGATCCATTGGTTGGATATGCGCAGTGCAATAAAGTGGAAGAAACAATGTCATAATTTTACCATCATCACTTTTTAACTGCGTTTCCGATGCGTGGCATGGAGCATTGTCTACTAACAAAATTGCATTGCCATTAAGGTTGTTCGCTGCTTGAAATTGCCTTACTTGTTTGACAAACGACTCTTGAAACCATTTTACGAAAACAGTTGAAGTCATCCATGCATTTTCCGTTGAGTAGTATTCAACTGGAAGGTCGGTGCAATTTTTAAATACTCTAGGATTATTTGCTTTTCCAATGACCATCATTTCAAGCTTATGTGTGCCATTCCCGTTTTTACAAGCAATAAAAGTTACTCTCTTTCGAGGTTTTTCTCCCTGGAGTAACTCTTTCCGTAGTAGACACCAACGTTCGATCCAAAAGTAGTTTCCAGAATAATGCAGATTCTTACGCATTATATATTTGAGTGGGCAAAATATTCAGCTCATTAATTTTTTGGAAGCATTTTCGAGAAAGGGTTCCACGCTAGATGAGTCGTTAGACATTTTCTCTCCGACCACTTTGAGGTGACGAATACCACGTTTTTTTTTAAATCTATTGACCCATTCCTTACTTGCAGTAAATGATTTATTATTATAACATTTAGAGTGAATTTTAGCAGCCTTTTCACGTAAAATATTCGTTGTTACGGTGCATGTCTTTCTCGCTGCACCAGAAACCATTTAAACATTTTTCGCTTCATTTTTGCATATTCTGGTTCCTGCAAAACTTTCCTTCCCTTAGGAGTTACGATGCAATTCGCGATGTAGCTATAAAAAAAAGTAGCATTCAAAAATAACCGATGCACATTCAAAAACTAAAGCATATCTTTTTATTTTTACTTTATTTTGCTTTATATCCGAAACTGTAGATGTACCGACACCATATTTTTCTACTAGCACCTTTTCACTAGCTTCATTATTCAGTTGAACTAAAATCTTTACTTTTTCGGCGAATGTTATGCGACTTTTTGATGCCATTTCAATGAAAAACTGACCAGAAACCTTTTTTTTTATTGCCTTCCATTCTTATTCGGGGATTCTCCTTTTTTCAAAAGTGAAATAAAGCGCTCGCAGAAAAAGCCAATGTAAGGTGTATCATTAAATCATAAAATTCGGGAACTCTCGGTATGAAACACGAATACATGGCGAGAATGTGTTATGTCCATAGTTTAATTTTGCTGCAAATATGAAATAAAGCGTACATTAAAGTAAGAGGAATAAATTCACTGTATTATTGATTATTGCACAATGTAACAAGCAATCCGGAATAGCGGAACTGCATTCGCTCCGGATTACAAAGGATATATCGGAAATTTTCAATATTTTCAGTCAATACGAATAACAGAAGGATCCGGATTAGACCATATCCGGATTAATGAGACTCTATTGTATGTCAATGAATTTGATTTACCCGTCATAAAATAGTTTGAAGCATAATGAACTTACATAAATAAAAACTTCAAAGTTTTAATCGGGCAAAGCTTGTTAGATCCGCTAAATGCAAAACTTAATCCAGGTGAAGATAATATGGAAATAAACGGAAAACGTTTGCTTTTTTCGTATGCCGTTTCTGAAGAAATTAATCTCCAATACAAACTAGAACCATTAAGTGATGCCTAGGATAAAATCTTCAAGGAATTAAACCAAGAAGAAGTTTCCGCTTTGAAAAACATCTTCAGAAAATATGATGATTTGTTTTACAAAGAAGGAGATACTTTGACATTTACCACACAAACAAAGCATAAAATAGTAACCAAATCTAACAAACCGTTATAAGCCAAAATAAATTTGTTTCGTCACATTCACGAAAACACAGTTAAAACACGAATAAACGATATACAGAAACAAGGTATAGTTCAACATTTAATATCCTCTTACAATGCTCCAATATAAGTTGTCCCGAAAAACATGGACAACTCTGGTAAAACCAAATAGAGAATCGTAAACGATTATAGGGAACTATTCTAAACATTGAAGGAATTTTTGACAAACTAGCAAAATCTCAGTATTTCACAAATTTGGACTTGGCGAAAGGCTTTTATCAAATTGAAGTCAGCGAATATGACCGACATAAAACAGCCTTTTCAACTCCACACGGACACTACCAGCGTATTCTTATGCCCTTTAGACTCAAAAACGCTCCTTAAACATTCCAGAGAATGATGAACGAAGTACTTAGAGAACACATTTATAAAATTTGTATTGTATATCTAGACGACGACGAATTTTCGCAACTTCACTCCAGGAAATGGAGAAAAATATTAAAAAAAATATTTAATACCTTGAGAAAATATCAATTAAAGATACAAATTGACAAATGTAATTTCTTTTCCAAAGAAACATACCATATAGGACATATTCTATTAACTGAAGGTATTAAACCAAACCCAAATAAAATCGAAATCATAAAAAAAACTTAAAATACCAGATGCAACGAAAAAAATAAAGTCATTTTTAGGTATAACCGGATACTACCGAAAATTCATCAACGACTTTTTGAAAATTGCCCTTTCACTAACTGATAACCTAAAAAAAGGAAAAAAAATAATACTGCAGGTTGTAAATACTATGCAGCTTTTGACAAACTTAAAGACATAATTATTATTCTTCATTATCCTGATTTTAATCAAAAATTCATTTTAAGCACCGACGCATCTGATAAAGCAGTAGGCGCAGTTTTATCCCAAAATGGATATCCTATTTCCTTTGCAAGTCGAACAATTAATGAACGTTAGGGAAATTACTCGACTATAGAAAAGGAACTCATCAATCGTCTGGGCAACAAAATATTTCAGACCATACATATTCGGAGTAAAATTTAATATTAAAACTGACCATAGGCCTTTTGTTTGGCTTATGGCTTAACAACTTAAAAGAGCCTAATAGTAAATTTCAACGATGGAAGGTACATTTAAAAGAATATAACTTTAACATAGAATACATTAAACGCAAAGACAATAAAGTCGCAGATCTTATAAGTCGCATAGACAATTATCAAATAAATACATTAACTACAAATATGGAATACAAAAACATACGTGAAAATCCAACAACACATTCGAGAGAAGATCGGAAATATCTTATACCTATTAAAGAAGACATCGTTAATAAATCTAAAATAATAAATGTCTAAAACAAACAAACACAAATTAAAATGTTAAACGAAAACAGAAAAAAAATCATCAATGAAACTAACTTGAATGGCGAAAACACATTCATAGATATATTAAAGAGAAACATACCAGAAAAAGAAATTGTAGTTATATTTTATGAATTAAATGATTTTAAATGAAATAAAAGTCAATTAATCATTGCCAACTTGTACTCTCACAATAATAATTTGCGTTGTATAAAGTGCAGATATCAAACTTTTGATTTATTAAATAAAGATCAATATTATTCAGTTTATCATAAGTTAGAACCTCCTAGTCTAGTCAACAACTTTGCCTTGTAGTGTGCTTTTGGTTAGCAACTCACTAACGCTATTATTGCACATTAACACAACTAATATACGCCACCGAAAAATCGACAGTCGTTATACTTCGCGGATGCAAATAATACAAATAGTTGAATTATAATGAGCTTAATCCATCAACAAGCCTAACCGTGGTCGTGCTGTCTGGTGGCGGATGGTGAATGACAGCTCCTGAAGAGGATGCCATCCGTCACCCCGAAACCAGACTTCCCATTTAAAGATCAATTTTTCGAAAAAATGAAGAAAGTATATACAAAAAACAATCATCGGGGTATACCTGTAATGAGAAATTTCTTCACAAACGAAGTCGCTACAGAAATCTAAGGCAACTAAACTCTCGTCTCGTTGGACGTGAAGTCCTGGGACGAGGCAAAGAAACCATCGATCGTGTAGACGAATTGGGTTCGGCCTCTACTTGGCTAGACGGCGATGACTGCTGGCAGACCAGCTCTGTTTGGCGCGTAATGTGGGTACGGTTGCCTAGACCAAGTCCCGAATCTCATTTCCGAGAGATTCAGCCATCTTAATTGCCCGATTTACATGTTCGACAAAAATAGTCCTAGAGACTTCAAGTTAAACAACAAAACTTTCTGAGGCTCGACCTCCTACTTTACTTCAAGATTACTCTCACGCGCGCATCGAAAAACAACCGCAAATGCAACGCCAGCCCGAGAGATAAATTACCATCTACGTTACCAGCGGAAGACCCGAAGAAAACCGACGGAAAACGAACGAACGAGAAACCGCACGAGCAAACTAGCTCTCGGGCGGCTGAGTGCTCGAGAGAAGGAGACGTCACCGGAGGCGCGCGGGACATCGATGTTATTGGCCGGACCCTCCCTGCCTTAGCCTAACGCTTGCCAGGTAGGCATGTGTAGCGCGCTAAGCCCCTAATACAGTAAAACTCCCTTAAGTGCATTATGAAAAGTTTCCATATTTTTACTGCACTTATCCGAAATGGGCACTTAACCGTTTTCGGCTATATGCACTGATGAGGCATTTATGCGAAATCTTTTAAATGCCTCAAAATAGGCAGTTATCGAAACATTAGCTTTATGAAATTTAAAGAAAAAATATCATCTTCATTTTATTAATTTTTAATGAGAATAAAACGACGCTATGCTTTAAGACAGAGATGTGAAAGAAACCTTTTCTGTTTTTCGTTCAATTTAAACATGAATTTGCAAAGTTAAACAAAAGAAAAAAAAGAATTCTTACAATGATTTAAAATAATCCATAAGCTTGGTCTGCGTTAAATATTTTTGTTGGGTTTCAAACATTTTCTCTTTTATGTCTTCTAATTGAAAACTATCTATATTTTTCGATGGAAGAAAAGCCTCAAGATATGAAGTGCTGTCAAAGCATCTTTAAAGATTGGTTCTTTATCAGCATCAGCGGTTTGGAGAATACACCTCCCTTCATCGCTACTTTCATCCATAACGATTTGATTTTGATTCTGAATTTCGGCTGTAATTTCACAATCTGTGAGAAATCTGTGGCATTGCAAATCGTTATCGGAATTGACGTATTCTCGGAAGTCTGAGTTTTCTAACAAAGTTTCTCCAAAACCCCTTAGCGTTTCACAATTAGACTCTTCATTGGATCCAGCATTTGTTGGCACGAATCCTGCCTGTAATTCAAAATCAAAGAATTCTCCAGAAATACTAAGCGTCTAATTTAAAGTTTGGTACCTATGCAAAACAATTCATAATTTTTGGGTTTTTACCAGCGCACGTTTTACATAAAGCATTGTATTGTAGAATGTAATCGATTCGATGAAGAGTTGTATGGAAATTTCTCTTTCAATTGCAAGAATTTGTTTTCGCAGTAATATTTGTCTAAAATAGATTTTAAAAGATTTAATGACACCCTGGTCTAATGTCTGCAATTTCGTATTGACGGGAGAAAGTGAATTTCAATATTGTCTAGTTCCACGTTGATTCGGTGATATGAAGCGTTGTCAACAAGCAACGTTATTTTTCTATTCGCTGCTTTCATTTCGTCATCGATCTCTAACAAAATTTTATTCCAAATTTCTGTCGTCATCCAGGCGTTTTTATTAGCATAGTACGGAAGTGGTATATTTTTTCCTTTAAAGCATCGAGGGTTTTTCGAAGATCCAATCACGAAAACTTTTTTAAATGTTCCAGTGGCGTTGCAAAGAAAGAGGAGTGTTATTCTTTTTTTTGAGATTTCAACCCAGCTAGAACGTCTCCTTTGTATGCTAGGGTACCTTTCGGCAACGCCTTATAAAATAAACCAAAAATCAAAAATGTTGGTGATATCTCGTTTTTCGAAAATCGTTGGCAAAGTGTGTTGTAAAAAGTTTTGAGCACTTTCCTGGTTGAGCTCTTGACCTTCGCCGTGATTTTGACAAATTATATATTTTCCCTTTTTTTACCAACGATAAAGCCACCCAGTCGAAGGGTTAAAATCAGATTTCATTATTATAGCGAATTCTTTAGCTTTATTTAGCAGAAGAGGTCCATTTAGAACAGCGTTTTGACTTCGGCATTGATCAAACCAGATTTTGAGTGCTTTTGGTGTGAACCACTTCTTTGACGTTTAATTTTCAAGTTTTTGGACGCAATTTGCTTGTTTTTTTATTCTTGTTTTAGCATTCTATTAATCGTGGTTCTATTGCATCCATACTGTATTTCTTTTTTAGATTTTTCATTCATCTTAATCTGATTAATTATTTTTAATTTTTGCTACGCAGTTCAAGTAACCAGCTCTCGGCCCATTACTAATTCAGATGTAATTTCAACTAAAATGTAAGCGTAAACACAGATGATATTGGAACGAATTTTGGGATAAACTAATTTCTTGCATTTACATATGTAAATACATATGTGCATAATTGGATCAAGACATTATTAACAAGATATGCCTTGCAAATTCATTAATATCGGAAAGGGAATCTTAAGCCAGATTAAAATTACATATGTGTAACACATTTTCATTAGAGCTTTTATTGCATCTTCCAAATCCTTACAAATCTCATCAAAAATACACAAATGTAAAATGTTTCCAATAGGTAACTTTAAAGTGCTTTATAGGGCAGGAAACATTGATCAAAATTCGCTTTAGGCTCTCAAAAATCTTATGAAAATTTTCTTTGCCTTGAGCCATTAATTTTGAATTTACGTTACGTATACTGTGTACATATGCCAATGTAACGAACAAATACTCGTACATATACTTTTTTAAATCTGTAATTACTTACATGTATCAAATACGTAACCAAAACGCGGAATGAATCACAAGTGCGTGCAAGCAAAGTTTGACTCACAACTCGAATGATTGATCACTTAACCGAATATTTTTCTATGAATTGTGCATATAAGCTTCCAAGAAAATGATGCACTTAAGCGAAAAATGCAGTAAAGCGAAATGCACTAAAACGAGCATATATGTATGAATATTTAGCAAAGAAAGCAGAAGATTGTGAGTATGATGCATTTATGCATGAAATGCACTTAAACGTGATGCAGTTAAGCGGGGTTTACTGTATACCAAATCAATGTACAATCGAAAGTATAAAAACTTTTGAAGCAGAACTTAAAATATTACATTTTAATCATGAAACATCAAATAACATTTCCATAAATATTAACTTACCACAAAAACCAATATTATCATCTTTTGACAATATTCAATCTTCTAAAACTAATACATTCGACATGAACACTCGAAATAAAGTGGTCTCATCAATCCAATTGGTAACGGTTGTAAATGGTTGTTTGGACCTTTAAATAATGACAATTATCAAGAAATAACAGAACATATGAAAATAATAGACACTAATAACCATGCAATCGATTATTCTTTCTAACTCATCCTTTATTAAATCTAAGTTGTGATTTAGTTGCATTCGTAGTAGTATTAACTAGTATTAATTTAGTTTGATTTGTTGTAGTATTAACTTTATCGACAAACATGTGATTAGTTTGATTACTGTTATGTATTATTTTATTGAGGTAATTTTGGAACATATTATTGCCGATAAAGTTAATACTACTACGAATCAAATGAATAAAGTATTAGCAAAAATGCAACTAAATCACAACTTAGATTTCATAAAGGATGAGTTAGAAAAAATAATCGATAATGTAAATTCTGCAAAAGCTGGAATCCCTTTTGACTTAAGACGAAATAGATTTTTATAACCTATTTTTTGACGAACTTCGAGAAATAACAATAAACGTTTTAACTAAAAATAAAGTACCTAATTGTATTTATGATCAATATCGCAATACTTACCCAACCTTTAATATCATATCATGTCAGACAAATATCTAATGTAAAATCAGAAACTTTAGATATGAAAGTTGAAAATGTTGTATTATATGATGGAAATTACTACGAAACTGTAAAATATGTAACTATACCAAAAAACATCATTTAACATGTAAAACCAAAAATGAAAGAAATAAAACTAATATTGATGAAATAGAAAAAGTCTACTATTGCTAACAAATGTAAATAACAAAATAAAACAAAACTGTGACGAAAAATTCAATTGCAAAATTGAAGGAAGATAATATACAATTAAAAAGTTTCGACAAGTGTCAACATTGGATCCAATTCAAAATATTTCCAATTATAATCATCAATAAAAATAAGAAAATGTACAATTGGATAATATAAACAATTTAAAACGAATCGATGAAATAGAATGTAAACATCATCAATCATACCGGGTTCACTTATAACGTTGTAAAAATAAACAATAATTGTATTTTCTTTAATATATTGTTGTTCTAAGTATTGTAAGAACCGAAAATATTAATGTAAACAAACCTAACGAAAATATCGAATCACTTGCAATAAAAATTATTGAGGACCACAAATATTTTAAGGAGGGAAAACAAGCAAACAGTGTACGTTTCTTCTAAACATCCGTTTGTTAAAGTCAGAATCATTTTTTTACATAAATTATCCAATACTATAACTTCATTATGGTTCATATTTCCTACTAATTGTTTATGAAGTTAAACACACTTTTTTTTTGCTAAAACATGTTGACATAGCTTTTTATATCCGATTTCATTGAATGCTGATCACTTTATCTTTCAGATCCCGCAGACTAAATTGCAACTATACAATTTTGGGTTCTTTGTCCTTCAAAAATATAAATGCGTTTCCAGATCTAACAGAAAACTAATCCTTTCGATGTCTAGGAGGTTTGAAGCTGTTATAGTGGCGAATGGTGGCCCAACAAGATATTAAATTTAATATTATCTATTAGCAAATGGTACATTTTATCATTTTTTTTGTCATTTTATTTGCTGTATGTACACTTTTGTGGCATTATTTTTTGTAATATCTTCAATTTCGGTTGAAATACATACTAATTTTATAATTTTCTTTCGTAATATTTATATAAAAGTAAGAATCATTAAAATAAACTAAACTTTAATACATTTTTTTATTCAGCTATACATAATATGCAAGATATTCTGGGTGTATGTACACTTTTGTGACTGAGCGTATATAAAAAATGTTTTCGAAAAACAAATCAAGTGTTTAATTGAAATAACCAAGTGTGGTTATAAATATTTTTTTTGAAAAAAAAATAACTCGCGCAAAAGAATAGGTTGGAGTCTTTATTCAAATTTTTCCAGGTCAAATTTTTCACATATGAGAAAGACGAGCTGGTCACATTTTATAAGTTAACCGTGTACGTACACATGTCAAAGTTCAAAACTACGCGGCATTGCGATTTTCAATAGTAATAATTATACTGAAAAATTCAAATGTAGATATTGTAGAACATAAATGTGATGTTGTAGCAGAAGAAATATGCGCCGAATTAGTAAATTTTACGCTTTATTCAATTTTTAGAAGTTGTTGCGTGTCCCTACCACCACACCTCCCTCCCATCCAATCATCCTCCACGTGCCCCGCCAATTCGGACGCAACATGGAATATGACTCTCGAGAGGAGGCCTCGTGCGAAGCACCCACCAACTATGGCCGCATAAAAGCGGTCATAGAACAATTCGTTTAGAACCGGCTAGCTCACCGGGATGTACGCTAATCACAAAAGGAAGAAACCGGATGAACATTTCAATCGCGATCAAGCTGCGGAGAAGAGAAACCAATTATACACTCACTTCATATTAGATTTCACTTTATTCTCTGTTTTTCTTTGTTTGTTTTTTCTTTAGAAATGAAAATCTTTAGAAAAGAAAATCCTAGCAAAATATATAACTCTTCTTAAGTTCTAATTTAACACTGATCGTTACAGTCCAGATGCGACAGCATTTAAATTTTCATAAACACTTCAAAACCAATAAAACAAGCAAGCCGTATTCGATGGGAGAACTCTCAGCATAACAGGCGTTATACTCTTGTATAGCGCCACAAGTCCTTCATTTTTCATCAATTCCCTGAATACGTCACGAATGCCCTTTTTATACGTTCCTTCGGGAGCCGTTTGCAATTGACTTTTTAAGAACGTCTACAGACATTCCAATCACCCAATTCGCTATTCCTGGCATACCACCAGCGACTATCGTTGATATCATACCCACTTTTGCTTCGGGGTCTGTTCGTTCTTTTGCTTTCTCTTGGATATATTCGTAGTTTAGAAAATACCACTAGCTGGAACATTTCTTAATAGTGCAGCAAATGCCCCCCGTCGCACCCTGGACTGACTCGAACTGGATTTTTTCGTGATGATTTTACGCTGCGAGGACGCGAATAATCCCACAGCCTCGATACTCAGACCTTGGACTTATGCGCTTGTCGATTGCTGCTGCTTGCGCGAAAAACCAAAGGAACGCCACAACTTCCACGAAAACTCCACACGTTATGACCTTTTGAGCTTCGTCACTCGCTTCAGGCTGGCAAAAACGTAAACTGCCGTCGAGACTTGCTACTTCTTCGTTGCCACGTCTTTCAATTGCTGCCTGTCTCTTTGGATTTTTACTTCCTGCGACGTAACACAGTCCGTCCGTATTCCACGACTCCTTGATTGCAACTCTCTCCTCACACATCTCACTCCGGTATCGAGTCGGCTCATTTTTTTCAATTATACCTCTATATGTCAATCAGCAAATTTTGCCAATCAGATTCTCGCTCGATCACCTGAACTCACCACGACTAAAACAAAGAAAAACGCTTTTCTCACCTCTCTCAAGAGACAGTGCGAGTGATGGATTAATATGTCGGAATGTAGTACTGCCAATGGCGATTATTTGGCAGTGTAACGATGAAATTTTAATTAGTTCGCATTTTGGTAGAAATAAAAAATGTGAAATAATAATGATCCGCAACAGAACGTGGGGACGATCCCGCCCTGAGAAGTGTCTCTCAACAATAAAGCCGGGCTATGTATGAACTCTACATAATGGAAGATCTCATAGTTCGTAGGAGGGTAGGCAGATGTAGTCAAAACGTCTAAACGTCGAAATCATCATGCTCGCTTAAACGAACCATGAGGGTTTAACAAAAGGGAATGCCTACGTGAAGCTCAGCAGATGTAGTAAAAGCGTATTAACGTCGAAATCATCATACATGTTCACGCAAATTCCTCGATACGGTATTGCGTTAAGGTAACCCTACTCAATCGACAGTTTCGCCCGGGATAAGCCTTCAAAACTAACTAATTAGTCGATCTAGCCTAAAACAGAAATGGAACCTATCGACGGCGGGTTATTGAATTTTCAAACAATATGAAACATGGGCGGAAGAGAATATGCATCATTGATAGTGACTTCGTTAACCCGATGAGCGTCCACACATAGCCGATTTTTACCGGGTTTGCGGACCAAAGTGACTGGAAAACTTCATGAGCTCTGACTTTCATCACGCTGTAATGCAAATGAATATAAGGTGCGAACGATATCGCTTCGAAATTGCAAGCCAACAGGACTTTCGTCTTGTTGGCCTTAATGGACGTTAAGTCCCCGGGACGAGGCAACGGACCCATGTGTCGTTCAGACGAATTCGGGTTCGGCCTCTTCCTAGCTAGGATGTGATAGCTGCTGGCAGGCCAGCTCAGCTCGGCGCGTAATGTCGTGGGTGCGTTCTCTAGCATTAGTCCCGAATCTCATTTCCAGAGATTCAGCCATCAATCTGCCCGATTACAAACCGACAAAAAATAACTTGATCCACCAAAACAAACTATTCATCTTGTGAGGCTATACCTCCTCCTTGACGGATTCGCCTTGACGTGGTAAGGGGGCTTGCGTGACTCACCTAGGCTGGAGTAAAATCTGGCTTGGGCGATTCCAGACTAAACGAATCCAAACTGATGATTATGTCGAATTTAAACATAAATTTACCCCAGGAGGGTCTGGTGCCTTCGGCACCTAAATCCCTCACTGCTACACCAGCAGTCTGCCCCTCGGATTCTGGGGAGGGCAAAAAATCAACGCACGTGGAATTACTTAGTGGTTCCATGGAAAACCTGGTACTCGGAGAACCAGAAAAAACTCCATACCCGGAGGAGCTCACCCTTGGCTGGCCCTCAGCTGCGAGTTCACCGGCAACGGAGGGCTTAGCAGCGACGGGGAATTCCCTGAAAAAGAGGAACAGGAGTGGTGCGGAGAAAAAGAGGAGGGTGACAAAAGGGCTCAGCAGAGGCGAGAGGTTCCCACAGGGACTGACACTCAGGCCGGGACCTCTTTGAACTTAACTCCCTCCGTGACCCCTGCAGCTCCTCGACCAAAGTCGCCGGAATCGGGCCCAAGCAATGCTAGAGGCTCGAAAAAAAGACAACGCTCCGGTGACGAAGAGGTATCCAGGATGTCCGCCAATCCTAAGGTTAAACGACAGAGGGGAGGGGACAAACTGAAGACCCCCAAAAGAAATCCTTTGCGAGCGTGGCTCGGAGCAATCTGGGCTTCGTACTGGCAGCGGAAAGCATGGCTTGGGGCTACTCTGGTGAACAACTAGAGCTGCTCAAGGCCCGTATCTCCAAAGCCGTCGCAGAGAAGATAGACAGAGGCACGCCGTTGAAATTTGACTCGGTTGGGACCCTTTGAAATCAACTGAGGGTCATCCTTGCAGATGCAAATACAACGGCCTGGTTGAAAGCCTTGGTGGAGGGAGACAGGCTAAGGGGAGCATGGGAGGGCGCTAGATTTTCCCTAGTGGAAGCATCTAGGCTTCCAGTGCTCCACAGGGCCACTTTCTTCGTCCCGGGCCCAGACCAAATCGCGGAGACTGTTCTCCGAAGGCTCTCCATCGTTCAGCCGGAGATAAAAACAGCCGACTGGGCCCTCTACGCACAGGTGCCCATGAAGGACTCCCGAAAGGGACTCCTCATGGTTGTTGGAACCCCGGACAAGGAGTACATATCGGGAAAAGGGAGGATGGCTCTACTTGGAGCTCAATAGGATTAGCGTGAGCTTTTCCAAAGGGCCCAAGGAACCAGGACCGCAGGCTTCCAAGTAGCGGTTCCTTGTCAGCGTGAGTGTTATACTTGTTCTGTATTGTGTTGTGTTGTCTTGGGGTTGACCTGGGGATGTAGCATGGAAACATGATGGGTCTTCAGGTCACACAAATCAACATGCAGCATAGTATGGCGGCTAGCTCTCTAATAGCTAGACGCTGTAACGAAAGCTGCAACAAACCCGCCGGAGGCAGCAATGTCTCCGGTTTTGCACCTGCTCTACCCATATTTCTAATACAAGAACCATGGGTGGCAGGAGGACGAATCCGCGGTATAGGGACCAACTCTCAAATGGATCTCTTGGCAGCGGATTGTGAAAAACCCAGAACCTGTGTTTGGCTCCCAAGGACTCTTAACGGGCTCTTGGTACAGGAATTTTGCGACCGAGACTTAACCGTAGTACGAGTAAGTACAACGGTGATGGGGAGTAGACGAGAAGCTCTTCTGGGATCGGCCTATCTCCCCTACGAAGATCGAATTCCGTCAGCAAATCTCACAAGGCTGATGGAATATGTTAAAAAAACACAACCTAAATCTGATCTTAGGTTGTGATGCAAACGCTCACCACGATTGCTGGGGGAGCTCGGACAACAACTCGAGAGGCGAAAGCCTACTAAAGTTCTTAGCCAGTTCCGGGCTCACCATAGCGAACCGTGGGGCGGAACCAACTTTCGTCACATCCAAGAGGCAAGCAGTCCTGGACATAACAATTGTCTCTGACTCACTGGGTTAAAGACTGGAAAGTTTCGAAAGAAGTGACGCTATCTGATCACAGGTACATCACTTTCAACATCGAGGCTAATCCAATAGGTGGGCCAAAATGGCTGAGAAACCCCAGAAACACAAATTGGGCGGCCTTTAGACAAGACGTGCAATGTAAATTACAGCAACCAGAGAAAATCCGAGAACCTGAGCAGCTCGAAGAAGCTGTGAGGAACTTAGTCGAAGTATTGAGGGCCTCTTTTGAGACCCACTGCCCACTAAAAAGGACTACACTGGGAAACACCCCATGGTGGACACCAAGACTAGCCAGGCTTTAGAAAAACGCTAATAAGGCGTTCAACCGGGCCTGTAAAGCTCGAAGTGAAATCACCTGAGAGGCGTACACGCAATCCAAAAGAGACTATCACAAGGCTCTTGCGGAGGCGAAAAGGAACTCATGGGAGAAATTCTGTGAAGAAATATACTCATGCCGGGAGACCGCCAGAGTTAAGAAGATCCTCACAAGGGGACCGAGCAATAGCCCCGGGCGCCTTAAGGACGAAAACGGGAAGTTCACCACCACAAGTGAAGAGACGTTAAACCTCTTGCTTAAAACGCACTTCCCCGGTAGCATAACTCCCTCCGGAGGAAACATCGTTCATCCGAACGTACCGTCTCAAACGGATTGGAATCAAGCCGCCGAGGTGGTGACTGTAGAGAGGCTCCAATGGGCAATTGGAACTTTCGACAGCTACAAAGCACCTGGCGAGGATGGAATTTATCCCATCCTGCTGAAGGAAGGAATGTATTCCATCACCAACCATCTGTGCAATATATACAGGGCTAGTTTGGCCCTAAAATATATACCAGAATTATGAAGGAGGGTAAGGGTGGTATTCATACCAAAGATCGGGAGAACCACTTACAAGATAGCGAAAAGCTATCGACCCATAAGCCTCACATCTTTCGTGCTGAAAACACTGGAACGACTGGTGGACGTCCACGTGAAAAACACAGCACTAATAGAGAGGCCCATGCATCCGGGACAGCATGCCTATAGAAAGTCTACGGAGACGGCTCTGCATGAGCTCGTTCACGGGATCGAGCGGGGCCTTAACGACGGACTCTTCTCTTTGGGAGCTTTCCTAGACATAGAAGGTGCCTTTGACAACTCCCCATATGGTGGAATGACATCTGCAGTAGAGAGACATGGGATAAGCGGCACGATAACGGGCTGGCTGACCGCTCTCCTCGCTGAACGAAAAATAACAGCATCACTGGGGGACACCAGTATAACAGTAGCCCCAACAAAAGGGTGCTCACAAGGAGGCGTACAGAACTTAACCAACAAGGCTTTCTTGCCATCGGCTATGCCGATGACCTGGTCATATTATGCAAAGGCAAGTTTGCCGGCACAGTGTGTGACAGGATGAAAGAAGGACTTAAAATCACGCACCAATGGTGTAGAAGAAACGGGCTGGCGGTAAACCCAGCCAAGACAGAACTCACCATGTTCACCAGGAAGCGAGTGTGGGATGCATACACGCTACCTACTTTAGATGGCGTGGAGCTCCAACTCTCAAAAAAAGTCAAGTACCTGAGCGTAACCCTAGACACGAAACTCACCTGGAAAGAGCATGTTGATGAAAAAACAAGAAAAGCCAAAAACATTTTCTGGGCATGTAGAGGCTCCATGGGTAAACCCTGGGAACTCTCACCTCGAAATGTGATATGGCTAAACAAAACCTGCATAAGACCGGTCATACACTATGGAAGCATAGTGTGGTGGAAACGGTCAGACCTAGATACTACAAAAATTCAGCTAGGCTCGGTGCAGTGACTAGCACTAGTGAGTGCTACTGGAGCAGTGCGAACCACTCCCACGGAAGCACTCAACGTGATCATGGACATGCTGCCACTGGACTTATCAGTGAAGCAACATGCCGCAAAGGCGATGGCACGCCTAAGGAGAACCGGGATGGTGAAAGACGGCGGCTGGACTGAGGGACACCTCAAACTTTTAAAGAGTTTAAAAGTGGACTCACTCCTTGATCTGCCCAACGACTACATAATCCCAAGGCTCTTCTTTGGAAAAAATTTCACAACGAGTTTGACTGATAGGAATGATTGGACTAAGTTCGGTCACCTTTCTCACAGGCCCGCTGATATCATAGTGTACACAGACGGATCAGTGATGAGCCTCGGGGCTGGGGCGGGAATATATATACGCCCTGGACCACATGAGGCTCAAATATCGATACCTCTGGGTACAAAACAACCATCTTTCAAGCTGAAGTCCACGCCATAGCCAAAGCCGCGGACCTCTTACAAGACAGAAGAATACAAAACAAACAGATAAAAATCTGTTCAGACAGTCAGGCCGCTATCAAGGCCCTGGGCTCCCACAATGTGAAAACTTCAATTGTGGAGTGTGCCCAGAACAGCCTCAAAAAGCTGAGCCAGAGAAACAGAGTCTCAGTTACCTGGGTCCCAGCACATGTGGACATTATAGGTAATGAAGAGGCAGACAAACTGGCTAAGAACGGAGCAGAAATCACACCGATTGGTCCTGAGCCTGTTCTGCCAACGAACATAAATCTAATCTCAAAAAAGATCAATAAGACACTCAGGGAAGAACATCGAAGACGATGGCTCAACCTACCAAGATGCAGACAGACAAAGCTCTTTCTGCCAAACCTACGACCTGAAGTCGCAAAATACTGTCTGAAACTAAATAGAGTCAGACTGAAAAAACTCACAGAAGTGATTACAGGCCACGGACGCCTGAGAAGTCACCAAGCTCTTCTGCAAATAGTGGACGATGCATGGTGCACTAGATGTGAGGAGGACGCGTTCTCCAGACACAGATAAAGAGCCCTTGGCATGCCTCAAATAGGAGACAAGGAGTTCCATACCTTAGCCTTGGACGACCTGATGAGGTTCATCATCTCATCCAGAAGATTCAAGACATAAGCATTAACTCCAGAAAGGAAAAGTATGACGCTAGTACAATCGACCAGCAGGTCGCAGTGCTAGGGCTGCAATGCCCACCTCCATGTCACAACGACGACGAGGCTATACCTCCTACGTTACTTTACCCAAAGAATTGTCGCGCGCATATCGAGATAATACCGCGTTCAAGACCTACCGGAGAGCCAAAAATTTCTTTACGTTACATTGCTCTATTGGTGAAATTCAAAAACTACTCAAAAAGAAAAAGAAGAAAAACGAAAGACTCCCGCGTACAAGAACGATCTCTCGGGTGGCCGCGCTACTCTCGATTAGGAAGACGAGCTTCAGCGGAGCTCGCCAGGCGCAGATGTCGCTGCCTGGGCCCGCCCTATCATGGCCTAGGGCTCGCGTGTCCACATGTGTTGTGCGTACTAGGCCCACCAATACTTACTTCAGCTGGGGTGAATCCTGTTCCTTAAAGTCAGAAAGAGGGAGGAGCCTTATGGAAACTCTCGCTGATTAGGTTTAATATTCCATGTTTTTTCTCTTATTTTCGTTCTTTTCAAAAAAATGGCACATCTAGTTTCTGTATAGTGCATTTTCTTTTATAAGGTTTCAATAGTCACTCTATAACTTTTCGTGTTCTTGGTACATACTCTAGCATCTATCAATCCTTATTGGTGATTAGAGCTATAATAATCTTTTGTTTTAGCTAGAAACTAAAAACAACTTTTCTTAAATTATTGAATTTTCAAACTAAGTTACTATCATATTAAATAAAGACTTTATTCTAATGGTATCAATTTATTTTTGATTTCACTTTCATATACTATTTTTACTCAAGATTTTGCTCTTCATAATTTTTAATCATTTTTATTTACTAGTCATGTTTGAATTGATACTAAATTTTTGCAGAGTAAAACTGAGGGTCGTCTTCAAATTAAGAGAAAAATTTATTTTTATCTATTGTATCGACATATAATCATGATCATTAGTATCGTCTTTGCTCTTAGTTCTTTATAGCTCTACAAAATATATGAATCTGACGTATGATACACTTAACAAGCATAATCAAATTGCGCTTCCAAAAAAAACGTGCCACATTATTATTACCTAACCTAAGGGCTGGCTGATGCCATTAGTTTTAATTCAATTATTATCATGCATCAATATTTATACTAAATACTTAATTACTGCTCCTCAATCGACCATAATCGTCGATCCGTTTCATGATTATGGACATTTTTGCACTACACAAATAGTCGGATCACATAGATTTGTAAAGACACGCGATCGACAGCCTGCATGCCCTTTTTGTACATTTTCCATAAACACTTGCACCGTATATATTGTTTTTAATGTAACGATGTCCCAAAGGACATAACAACTCGTTACCACGTGCCGGGTGCATATACTTTACATTATCCCAATCCTCTGTACTTCGTAGTAATTCGTGATATTTATGTATGGCTTAACGAATCGGTTGCATCGATGGTTTCGACTTCATCTGGCATTCGTTGGACTCAATTTTTAATATTAAATCGAACAAACTTCAATTTGTTACAAAGCAATTTAATTGGATAATACTGACCGCATTGAAGACACGTTTTGGCGACAAGAAAATTGGATGATTACGTTCAGCCGTACGAAGTATGATTCGCTCGACACCATAACTGTCACCTTGCGCGACGACACGCCTGTCAGCCTGTTCGATCCTTGTGTGCATAGATCCTATGTGTTTTATACGTAGATTTCCGATTTTTTTTACAGAAATTGGATCCACCGCCTCGATTTTCTTATCTTTATCTCCTGAATTGATGATGCCGTCAACTTTTAGCCGGACCCAGGTTAAAGGTACTCTCCGGTTCTCAAACACAATATTAAAACCCGCGATATTATGTTGAAGACCCAAACTAAAGTTCATATTAACAATTTATTTTCACATGGTCATAGCCGCGGAAAAGATTATTCGCACAAAATTCACCCCATGCGACGAGCTTTGATGCTCAAGTTTACAAAAGTGAGAAATTGTGATGGATTTTTCGACGAATTCAACACGTGTTCACATTTCAATCTCGTTGAACTTCAATAGAAAATTCATTGATTTGACTCAAAGGACACTCAAGTACACCAAACGTTCGTTTTTACAAAACAAATGGATATGTCCGACCCGACCAACTCCGCTAAGCCAACATCTCGTCTCCCTGGCTGCAATCCAACTCCTCGATCCGCGAACGGTTCTCCGCAAGGAACCGGTCGGGTAGCTGCCAAACCAGACTCCTCGGTTGGAGCGCTGCAAGCTGGTTTCTTTTTAGAATGACTTGGCGTGCGTGGTTGCCGCTTCTGAATCCACCCAAAGATTACAAATTATTCTTTTTCCATGCTGTGCGTTATTACAACGCCGAGAGAAAGCATAAGATCTAATTTTTAATATAACTGAGATTGAATAATAGGAGACACCGAATAGTGATATGGGCCTCTACGGGTACAAAACGCGATTTGTTAATTAACAAAATTTATTCACAAAAAGATATATAACAAAGGGATTCCGCGGGCGGGCGATGTCGTTGAGGCGAGAATCCAAAAGCGACTGTGTTTGGGCGAAAGGTATCAGTCCTTTATCACCACTTCCAAAGTGCTGATGCAGCGCCTGAGTACCCGGTCTCGAGCAGCATATCGTTCCCGCGATTACGATAGCCATGCGTATTGGGTTACGTGCACGGCTATCGCAGCGGAAGATATGCTACGTTTGCTGCAATTCTGCTTATCATGCACATGTGCGCTCACGTCTGGATGAAGCAGCATATTGTTCCCGCGATTACGATAGCCATGCGTATTGGGTTACGTGCATGACTATCGCGGCGGAAGATATGCCACGTTTGCCAAATTCCAGACGTGGCGATATTTTCCAGCAACTGGTGGCCGGCGACAATGTGTAGCAGAGTGTTACCGCCACAGTACTCCCCCGCAGTGGCTTGACCACGATGTTAAGGCTGGAAGCGTACGGGTGGTCGAACTCTGCGTCCTGTGCGGGTGGTTGTTCGTGTTGCCGTGGAATCGCTGCTGTGAGTCCTCGATGAAGCAACGAATTCTGGCGTGCGGAACGCGGGTTTTAGCCTGTCGATGGAAATGGCGCTCGGGCGTCCGTTGATGTCCACCTTGAAGAACTTGGCCTTCCTGGTCAGAACAGGAAACGGACCATCGTAAGGCGGCGTCAGCGATGGTTTCACCTTATCGTTTCGTACAAAGACATGGGTGCTGGTACCTAAGTCCTTGTGTACGAAAGTTGATGTGGTTGTATGATGCGCTGTGTCTCGAGGTCGCAATTTTGCCATGCGTGACCTGAGATCGCGCAGGAAGTCGGTGTCGTTGGTGCCTGGCTGCGACGAGGCAAAGAACTCTCCAGGGAGCCGCAAGGTGGTTCCGTTTACCATGTCGGCGGGCGTAGATTTGATGCCTTCTTTCAGTGCGGTGCGTAGGCCTAGCAGCACGAGAGGAAGTGCTTTTGTCCACTCCAGCGTTTCATGGCAACGAATGGCGGCTTTGACTGTTCGGTGCCATCGCTCGATGATTCCGTTGCCGGCAGGATGGTATGGGGTTGTCCTCAGGTGGTTAATCCCCAGAACTCGGGTTAGCTCAGCGAAGATCTGGCTCTCGATCTGGCGTCCCAGATCGGTAGTGATCCTTGCTGGCACTCCAAAGCGGCTAATCCATGCATTGACTAGCGCTTCGGCGACCGATGTTGCGGTGATGTTCTGGAGCGGGACTGCATCGGGCCAACGGGTGAAGCGGTCGATGATGGTCAGGCAGTATCGGTAACCCTCACTTGGCGATAATGGGCCAATGAGGTCCACGTTGATATGCTCAAACCTGGCATCTGGAAGAGCATAGCGTTGAAGGGTTGATTTGGTGTGTCGTCCGACCTTGTTTCGTTGGCAGGCCATGCAACTTCTGACAAAGTTGTTGATGTCCACGTTCATGGCTGGCCAGAAGTAACGGTCGGTGATGAGTCTCCTCGTCGCGCGGATGCCTGGATGTGATAGGCCATGCAGCATGCTCATAATCGTAGACCTGAACTGTTGCGGTGCGTATGGTCGGATCTTGTTGTTCGTGACGACGCAGTGTAACTGTGTGTTACAGTCGGCCAACTCTTGCTTCTTCCATTCCAGCTTCTGCGTTGGTTGTTCAATCAAGGTTTTGAGCTCGAGATCGTCTTGTTGAGCTAAAGCGAGAGAAAAGAAGTCGAGTGTGCTGACTGTACTTACTCGAGACAAGTAATCCGCGATGGTGTTATCCCTGCCTGGGATATGGCGGATGTCAACCGTGAACTGCGATATAAAGTCCAGTTGACGTTGTTGTCTTGGCGACGCTCTCTCCGGCCGCTGGTGGAATGCGAACTGGAGTGGCTTATGGTCCGAGAACACTGTGAACACTCTGCCTTCGAGCATGTAGCGGAAGTGTTTAATGGCTTCATGGATTGCCAACAGCTCTCGGTCGTACGTGCTGTAACGTCGCTGGGTGTCAGTAAGCCTGCGCGAAAAGAATCCGAGGGGTGATGTTCCGGTTTTCGTGGTCTGGTGCAGGACGGCTCCGAGTCCATCGTCTGAGGCGTCCACGGATAGGGACCGCGTTGCTGATGGATCAGGATGTGCAAGCGCTGATGCCTTGCTCAGGTCTGCTTTGGACTGCTCGAAAGCTGTCGTTGCTTCGTCTGTCCATGTCAGCACCGTCTTGTCTCGCTTTTTGTTCCCTGCTATGAGTTGTTGCAGTGGGCGTTGGCTTTGCGCAGCGTAAGGCAGGAATCGTCTGTAGAAATTGAGCATGCCTAGGAAGGATTTCAGTTGTAGCGCAGTTTTGGGTCTCGTGATCGCGGATATGCCTTCTATCTTCTCAGGTAAAGGTTTCAATCCGGTTGAAGAGATCGTCTGACCCAAAAAGCGAACTTCTCTCTGTCCAATTTGGCATTTGTCGATGTTGATTGTCAGCTCATATTTCCTCAGACGATCGAAAACTTCTGCGAGGTGATGTTGATGCGCCTGGTGGTCTGGCGAGTACACTAGGATGTCATTTAGGTACACAAATACGTGGTTGAGCCCACGTAGAACCTTGTGCATGAAGCGCTGAAATGTCTGACCTGCGTTGCATAGTCCAAACGTCATGAAGACAAACTCGTACAATCCGAATGGCGTGATGATTGCTGTCTTCGGAATGTCGCTTGGCTCGACTGGTATTTGGTGAAATGCCTTCTGTAAGTCAATCACAGTGAAGACCTTCATGTCGTGCAACGCAGTGGTGCAGTCCTGCAGGAACCCGATCGGGTAACGATCCGGAACGGTGCAGGCGTTGAGTGCGCGATAGTCTCCGCACGGGCGCCAATCGCCATTGGCTTTTCGGACCATGTGTAGGGGGCTGCTCCATGAGCTTTTGGAGGGTCGGCAGATCCCCTGCTGTAACATGTCGTCAAATTCAGCTTTCGCGGCTGCAAGTTTGTCGGGTGGCAAGCGGCGTGCCTTAGCGCTGACTGGAGGGCCTCTCGTCACAATGTGATGCGTCGTCGTGCAATCAATGTTGCGGCGTGCCGTGGTCACTGTGATGTCGTGGTACTCAGCCAGAAGGGCGGCGTATTCTGTGCCACTGTTCGATAATGTCGAAGAAACCGCTGGTGGTTGGTCCTTTGAAAGGACTTCCACCTCCGTAGAAGTCGCAGTTCGTCGTTCGATGAGTTTCCGTCCTTTAATGTCGACGAGCAGTCCGTAATGCTCGAGTAGATCAGCTCCGAGAATCGGGGAACTGACGTCTGCGATGACAAAGGTCCACGTCACAGGCTTCGGTAGCCCTAGATTCAGCGTTAGCTTCCGCTTCCCGAAAGTACGAATAACGGAACCGTTGGCTGCTAATAGTCGCGTGCCAGGATCCGGGTTGCTTCGCTCTCTAATGGTCGGCGGAATAACGGAGACGTCTGCGCCGGTATCGATGAGTAGCGCACCTATGCCCTTGTTGTCTCTGATATAGAGACGGTGCACGGTGCGTGTGCCGGCAGACTGGCGTGGAGAGGACGAATTTAGTTTTTTTGTCTGCTAAGGCTGCAGGGTGGTCTGCAGTTCTTAGCAGTGGGTCCGTAGTGGGTGTGATACCAGCACATATCTGTCGTCTGCTGCGGTGTTTTCGGACGTGTCGGCGATTTTGGTGGCGTTCGTACCGTTCGCTGACTCGTATGGCAGAAACAGGAACAACTGATATCAGTGCGGCGGTTGCGCTGAAGATCGTCAATTTTGTGCCCTAACTTACGGATTTCCTCCGCGAGCTTACTGAGCTCGGATGAAATTCACAACGTTGGTGGAATGGCCCCCGGCAGGTCGTGGTGCGAGAGTGACTGGATCGAGTATGGTCTAGATCCTTTGGTCACCTCGTGCACTCGGTCAGCGATGGAGGCCAAGTTGGATAGCGATGCGTCGTTCGCCGAGAGGATGCTGCGGAGCGTTACGTCCAGGCGGTTCAGCCACATCTGTTTAAGGGTGTCGTCGGTGATGCTGTCGGCCGCTAGTGACCGCATCTGGTTCAGCAGCTGAGATGGCCGTTGATCGCCGAGCTCTACTTCAGAAAGCAGCTTCTGGATGCGCTGCTGGGCGGATTCCTGGAAGGCAGTGACAATCTCGCGTTTGAGATTCTCGTACTTGCCCTCCGCAGGTGGTTTGGAGACGGCGTTCCTAACCTGCTTTACCACCCTGATGTCCAGGCTGGCAACGATCAGCTGAAAACGCGTCGGGTCCCCCGTTATGCGGCTCGCACCAAAATACGCTTCGACTTGGTCGAACCACAACTCGACGTCCTCCTCCCAGAATGGAGGAACCCGAAAGGCGACGCGGCTCACTTCTCCCGCGGCGGAAAACTCTGCGTCGTGAGCGGTGGCCGGGATATCGTCCTTTGGCGGGTCGTTCGTTGCCATATTGTTCGCGGGATGGTCACTCACACTGAGGTGTTGCTCGCGGCTTGGGCACGTCTTTTTACGCCGCGAACGTGATCCCTGTACAATATGTACACGAGGGACGCGGTGTTCACAAGTAGGACGCACAATAACGTGTACTCGAGTCGCTCAATTTGAACGTCGAGGCGCGAGTTCACGACAAGGGTGTCTGTAACCTCGCCGGTTACCTCTTTCGTCGGCTGGTTTCCCATTCACGTCGAACGTGGGAATTCGGTGCGTAATCCGGCGTTGCGTCGTAGTCCGTTCACAGTGAACGTGGACCTGGTTCACGGCGGGCTTTAGAAACCAAATCGCGAGAGGCAGGATCGCCAATTATGGGCCTCTACGGGTTCAAAACGCGATTTGGTAATTAACAAAATTTATTCACAAAAAGATATATAACAAAGGGATTCCGCGAGTGGGCGATGTCGTTGAGGCGAGAATCCAAAAGCGACTGTGTTTGGGCGAAAGGTATCAGTCCTTTATCACCACTTCCAAAGTGCTGATGCAGCGCCTGAGTACCTGGTCTCGAGCAGCATATCGTTCCCGCGATTACGATAGCCATGCGTATTGGGTTACGTGCACGGCTATCGCAGCGGAAGATATGCTACGTTTGCTGCAATTCTGCTTATCATGCACATGTGCGCTCACGTCTGGATGAAGCAGCATATCGTTCCCGCGATTACGATAGCCATGCGTATTGGGTTACGTGCATGGCTATCGCGGCGGAAGATATGCCACGTTTGCCAAATTCCAGACGTGGCGATATTTTCCAGCGACTGGTGGCCGGCGACAATGTGTAGCAGAGTGTTACCGCCACAGTGACGTTGTTTAACGGGTTTCGCGGAACCTGTATCGATAGTATGACTCAAAAGGGAAGTTTGTCCCAAGCCACGCTCGTTAAAGGACGGAAAAGTAGTAAGATGATGATACACTTCACCTTTTGAGCTAGAAACAGTATAAAGTACTTGTAGAGAAGGTAACTGAAAAGGAAAGATATTAAATGCGATCCAAAAATCAATTCCAAGATAAACGAAATGCTAGAGAAGGGACTACTAAAAATCGAATGGGTTTGATTAAATTTCCGAAGGAGACTGAATTGCCTACATACCCTAACGCGGAGACATGTTGTCCAGAAGCAGTACTAATATGAAGTTTGGAAGAATGCAGATAAAGTTGTAATGTTGATATAAGGTTAAAAGCACCGTGACCTAATACGCTAACGCTAGCTCCACTATCGAGTAACCCAGAGATTTTATGCCTATTAATGGTTATTTCACGAAAAGGTCGAGATTCAGCAGAAGGATCATCGGAATATATGGAATGTATTACTGTCTTACGCAGGTGACGAAGTTTATAAAAAAATATAAAGCCGTACGTTTACACCGACGTATGCGACTATTGGACAGTTGGCGAACTTAAGAATTAATAGATGGATGAAATATATGAGGTGGCGTTACTGAAACAGGATCGCTATATATGAATTAAACAGGTACTGTAACAGGTTTTAAATTGATATTAAGGTCCGTTTGGATGGTAACATCTCTAGTAGAGGTGGCAGAGAAGGAAGGTACCGGATTCACAGACGCGGATGTGCATCGGGTCAGACTGGGATACGTGGTTTTGGTCGGTCTGATCGATTCAGAGCCATAGTGTTGGCGATGACTGGAGTAGATCGATTCCTCGCAAACGACACACTCCCTCACCCGTTTCCTGACGGATTGAACTTAGGACAGTTCCGTTTCAGGAAAACGTCGTGGCCACAACCAAAACAGAAAAGTCGATTCAACGGGGATTGGACAGTTTCCGAAGGAATGCCCACTTTGCTTACAGTTTCAACAGATAACGGAGTTAGATAAGGTTTCAGAAGAGGAAACTGTAGGAGATACGTCTGCACGTCTGAATGGATTACCGGAAGAACGGCGAGAGTTGATGTTCCATACACTCTCGACGGAAATACAACATTGAACTAGTTCGTGAGTGTTGTTAAATGTACGACCAGCTAGGTGATCACTCAGACGGATGGACATATTACGATATAGGATGACCTGTATATCAGTGTCAGGTAATGGATGGCGAAGCTGGAGAGCCAGTCCTTCAACAGCATCAAAGAACTCGATGTATGTTTCAGTGGGTTTTTGAATCCGCGCGTCAATACGTTGTCGGATATCCACGTGGGAGGTAAGAGAGCCATAACGACTCCGAAAAGCGGCCTTAAAGCCATCCCAATGAAAGGACTGGGAATGTAGTTGAAGTTATTCCCAATACCAGACAGCTGCTGGTCCACGAATTAGTAAATGGAAACTCGCAATGAGTTCTGAAAGTGAGACCTGATATATGCGAGAGAGAGGAATATAAAAGTCTCGGCGTTGAGATTAGAGTTGGTTGCATCAAACGTGATGCCCCATTTAAATATGGGTACATTTTGATGAACAGATCTGTTTGATGTTTCTCTCACAGGTAGAGGAAAACTATGGATATAAGGAACGTCTGAATACGTAGCGGGGGAAATTGAACCTTAACTACGGGTTGTTTCGGACTTAAATACCGAAAATGTTCACCTTGATCCAACATATATAAATCCGCAGTGTGGATAGGTTTTTCAGTCACAATATGTTTTGGACTGTTAGGATGGGTGCCTGACATTGATTGGGCAGAATGTTTATTACCACGGATTGATTAGGTGGAGAACCTCAGACACTTGTAGCGGATGATTAATAGAAAAAGGATTAGACCCACTCCCTAACTCGAGCGATGGTCTGATTTCCCTAGAGGTAACCAAAGAAGACACCATTTTGGGCCAAAATGATTGAGGAATATCCATGTTGCAGGATAGAATGATAAAGAAACTACGATAATAGTTAGTTGTCACGTGTTGAGGTAAGTGATAGAGCGACTAAATGTTTGAGCGAATTATAAAAATGTTCCAGTTATTTTACCGAATAAGATATTTTACGATACGATACTTTACGGTACGATATCCCAGCTAACTATATTATGGCTAACTCAAAGGTAGTCCAAATTACTCGTTTATAGCGAAACGCCACAAAACTACGATAAATATGTGTTACCAATTATACGCCAAGAAGCGATACGCTCGAATACTAAACGCGTACTACCGAAACCGATTATATGAGTGTGAGTTTGAGTGGGTCGTTTACAATAGTTTTTACATACATTTGGTAGTTACATAAATTTGACTTAAATTATTATATATAGTTTTTACAAAAATGTGACTTATTTATTATTATTGTGTCGATTCACATACCAAATCGGACTAATATGAAGTGATTTTTTTTATAATATATTTATTAAATTTAAATTGGTTCGCATTTCGGTAGAAATAAAAAATGTGAAATAACAATGATCCGCAACAAAGTTCTGTTCAATGGCGGTAAATCCTTCGTAAGCCGAACACCATTCATTTCCTTTCTTATATAGCACTCAATGGGTTGCAAATTTGTGACTTCCGGTGCACTTTTCTTGTTACTCAGTGGTGATAATCGAGAAGCAAACGCGAAAACCAGACAAACTCGACGTTACCGGGAAGTTTTTTACTAGAATTTCACCCGGCTTTTGATATTTACTCATACATTACTCACTTTCTATACTATTCCAAGTTATGGCTATAATACACTTTTCCGGTCACTATACGTTGCTTCCGATGATTACCAACTTGGAACGCGGTTTTTTGCTGCACTTTTCACTGCTATTTATTTGTATTTTCATTGAAAAAATCTATAATTTCATTACACGCGATATTCCGATCGCGAATTGTCAAGTACTCACTTTTCTCGCTGTCAGTCGCAATTTCACGAATAAACGAAATTATCTTCCATGAGCATCGCTGTCTTTCGTGCTCCACATATTCGCATGCAATTTGCTTACTCTGTTATGGGCTTATTAAACCAAACAATGATTTCCTTACAGACTTAATTTATTTCCCACTTTTAGAATTTTTTAAACAGAGCTTACTTGTTTGTAGAGTGTATAAAAACAGAATGTTTAAAACAAAGTATCTAAAAATAGAGTCAGTGTTACATTGAGGGTCTCAGTGTTTTATATCTACTTATTGTTTACAATATGATACTTAAATTTCATAAGTTAGCCTAATTAACGAACTCGTAAATTCAACTTTAAGTCCCCAATTCAATTGAAATAGTTTGTAAACATTCATGTGGAAAATTCGCGAATTCAATCAAGATATCTGTAAACATTTCGCGATTGACCATATCGATTTTATAAACATTTCGCGTTTAATTATAATGATCTGTGGTTGATCATAATGTGTCGCAGATTTGTAAATAATTGAAGTCCATTAGTAGGATGACAACATGGATTGAGGGTTCCGGGAATACTATTAGGTCATCGCTCGTAATAAGAAAATAATATTGAACATGTAGGGGAGTGAAGGGCATGAGTGGTACATAACAACTCTGTTACTCGTGCCGAGGTACACGGATATCCAATTTACCCATACTTAGGCAAATGCACTCTAGTTGTATACAGTTATGTGGCAAATTGGCTGTAGTGCCGCTGCTATATATTCTAAGGAATATAAGTCTGGTTGTGACACTAAAACTAACTAACTAACTAACTAACGTACATCGCATGAGAGACATGGGAAAATATAAGGCAGAAGTTCCAGATTTATTTGAAATTTCGTAAGTTTTATTTGTAAAAAGTGCGAAAAAATATAAGTACTGTCTAGAATAAAAGCTTATGTTGAGCATAACCTAAATGGAAAACATTAAACAGTGAGCACAGTAACAGCCACATCATTAAACGAGCCTATACGAGAAGCGTAAATTGGTTCGCACTGTAATTGATTATCAACTCTGTACATGAAGCAATGAAAGAGTCGAATATTATGCCGAGAGAACAATCAGAAGTATCGATGAACTTGGCAAGATATTCACAGGTGCAAAGAGAAGCTAGTGATTAATTACATGGAAAAAATTTCTAAATAACTATCAAAGAGAAGCAAGTGATTAATAACATGAAAAAGTTTCCTAAATAACTAATAATAGAGCAAAGTTTTAAATAAATTGATTAACTTACAAATTTGGGATTTGGTATTCAGATATTTACAGAATGAAAAATAACACTGTCAGTTGTTTTGACTTTATGTTTTAAGTATGAGATAATTTTAAATAATAAAAGACATACTATGCATACAATTACAATTTAATATTTCGGCCTCACTCTTCCATTTTTAACCGGGCTTGGGACTGGAATTACGGCAACACGCATGCCGAGCATGCAATGGGCTCATAAATAAGTCGAATAAAAGTAAATATTTATGGACTATTATTCTAACAAACTAATTTGCGCCCACTTACATATGTGCTTCTACACGGATATCACCATTCCTCTAGTTTTCTGTGATTTACATCGTTTCGAAATGAAAATCTATTTCAAAATGAAATGACTTCAGTGAAGACTTGAGTGTGTTGACTGATACATCTATCACCTCCCGACAGACCGGGAACTTGTTTTGACATGTTGCAAAGCTTCATTTATATGAAACGCAATAATATACAGTTTTGGGGAATATTGGAATAAGACATGTGAATAACATAGCTACAGAAAATTAAAAATCTAAATAACCGGATATTTTGAATGGACATGCGGTCAGTTCAAAGCAGGGGAGTGAGTGTTGTTTTATAAATAACTTCCTACGAGTAACTTGACAAACCTGCTTGTCCCCATATACTTGAAAGAATCGCAATGAAAGCCCAAGACAAAGTGTCATCAAGATCTATCAAATGAATATAGAGGGTCATTTTTTTGGTCATCCATTCATTTCAAAAAAGTGCAATCCAGATATTCGCTATTATCAGGAAGCGATGTTATAAAACATTTTTGTCTTCATATTTATGAACACTTATTTTACTCGTAAGGTAATATTCGTACATAGAAAATTTTCTTCAACATCGCATCGTGGTCATATGATGATAATGGCAGATACCTTAATTGAGCATTTTCTTGAAAGTAATAGATGGTAAAAAAATACCATTTTATATACATTTCATCATCTGGATTAAGACAAAAAACATCTTGAAAATTTAATCATAAACAGTAAACCACATTGCCTCGTGTATCATTAGGCAAAAAAAATCCTGAATTGCCATCTTCTAAATTTGTTAAATAATCTGGGATACTCAAACCAAAAACTAACGGTGACATTGCACTCCTCGTATGTAATACGGTCGACACCTGAACTCTGAGTTAGCTGAAATTAATGGATGCAAAAAATATCTTCTATATTACAACCAATAATATCGAATTATTAAAATCACAAAGTTACGAATGTCTACCTAAGGTTAAATATCAAAATTTCCACAAAAATTTCAACAATTAGCTAGACTTAAGGAAGCCTGGTCACCTCCGATTCCCCTCCCAGAAAGTAAGCTTGGCGGTTGTAACGTGTGGTGTAAAACGTCTCCAGCAGTACATTGTTGATACAGATAAATTCAAAAACGATGAATTTGCTAAACGAATCCAAACATGACTCCTACAATTGGATGAGATTACCCGCAACTTACCAGAACTCACTGCGGGTGCTTAGAAATGTCGTGCAACCACAGTAATAAGTGTCAGCTAAGCACACCAATGCAGCGAATTTTGTTGACCATAAACCTATGTTATTGAAAAGGGAAAAATAAATCTGGCAAGCAAATCTCAGTGTGATGATTCAACGTGTGAATGACAGTTTAGCATCTTTGTGGGTTTTGGAGGATATTCGTATCTGATCATATATTGGATATAGTGTTAAATAAGGATGTGCATATCTAGCTTATTCGTTCGAAGCTTAAAACTACTGACAGTTTATTGATTGTTGCTTGCCTAAGGGGAGTATCGTCGTGGACGCAAATATTGTTGACTATATAAAAAGTGCTTAAGCACATTAATATTTAAAAAAGGACAAGAAGGTGTGTTGGATGTTGTGGCATTATACAATTGATTTGCAGGACAGCATTCTACGCTGATGGAGAGCACTAGTTAGCAGTGTAGAACATGTGCATGGTTCTATTTAATTTTTTTTGTTAAAAAAAATTAATTTCTTTTGTTCACTCCACCTTCATTCCTCTTATTTATATATGTTCTTGAATAAAGTAATTTGTTGTGTTGATTTTATTAAGCCTTTTTGAGGAGCTTTCTGAATTTATTATTCAAATTATCAATAAAAATTGATTATTATTTGTTTTGTAGGAGGAATATATATATATAATTTTTAATATAATGTCCGTTTGATTCCTCATTGAGTGAAAGCAGAATATCATGATTTTTCCTCAGGCACGGAATCAGTACCTTGACCCAATTTCCATTTTATGTCCTTATTTATGTTTCAGTACATATATAGGATGGATCGGCATGGGGCTAATATTTCCCCTCAAAAAAATAACCATACCCATAGGCTTAGCCTTAATCGGCGTCGTTGCGCCATCTAAGAGGTGGAAGGCTAGGCCAAATAAATAAGGGTTAAGACTTACATTATTTTTGCAGCTATGCAACCATTGGAAAGCCGCTTCACATGTTATACAGCGATAATGTTTAATGCTTTGATTGCAACCTAGTTGAAATTCATAAATGTTTACCTATCATCTTCAGGGGGTATTCAATGGTGTCAATTTTTTGACAGTTAAAGAAAAAAATCTACACAATTTGTGTAAAAACCAGGTGCAAATTAGATTTTTTTTTCTATTCTCAGCATACGAAAAGAAACAGGCAGATTGCAGAGCTATGCTACTAAATTTCTGTTACAAAATTACTTACTTTGTATATTCTTATACCCACAGGCCGAGCAACCTAATAAACTTTTGATGGAAACTGCAAAAACGCTCCTACTGCCCAACATCAATGGAGAAAGGTTTCGTGCATTCAATTTTGTGCTTTCGAATTTTTCACACGGAATGCGGAAATCGTGTCGTCATGCATATCGACATTGGATGTTTCTGCATTACGCCGAAAAAAAACTTAAGAAAGGATACAAACTCAGCAACAGGTCAACGGTATGAATAAAATTACGAACCACTACCATGTCTACGACGGGAAAGATGCAGATCAAAATATTGAAATTAATTTGTGTTTCCTGCAGAAAAACGACATTTTTCATTGGAAATATTCAATTACATTACGATAAAGTTTTTTTATATATCCTAAAATAAATAAATTTTCATACGAGGATTATGATTAATCCTCGGTCGGGTGCAACCGATCTGACAGGCACATCCAAGTCATTTTTTCTACCCCGTCCATTTTCAATGAGGTATAAAGGCAATGCTTTCCAGTAGCTGTTTGTTTTTGCCTGCTCTATATAACCTTCCTCTCAATTTACCCATTGCCCTTCATCATGTGCAGGTATACAACATTTGATCTAACAGGCTCATTGCATATTGACATATTTTCTTGTATTTCTACTTGTATTTAATTGTTCATCATATATTTTTCAACATTTTTTTAAACCAATTTTATACCAATTACATTTTTTTTAACAACTTTTGGTATATATAGTTCTTTAAACAACCCAGAAAATGTTGCTTACTGTTTGTTTGTTATTTTAATTATAATGGTGATTATCAATTTTGAACCTGTGCCGGATAGGCACATTGCGCCTGACCAAGTGTTAAGTTGCGTTTACTCTACGTTAATTACACTAGCCTCATTGCCCAAATAAACTGATCCGGTAACTGATTTATACAACGCATTTGTCCACTGTTCATATGTTGCACGAATTCTAGACATGATCATTGGCAACTGTTTTTTCATACGTTGAAGTTATTTTTCTCGGTCTTAGATGTCATCTGGCATTCAACACGTAGACGCGTTATGCTTCTGGTTTTGTGTTTATGGGCAGAAATCAAAAGAGATTCCGAGCGGAATGTAACCACATCTTTCGATTTTATAAATTGTGAGGTTGCGTACTAAACGCTGTGGGATTCAAAGGTAAATGTCCTTGAATTTGTGATTAATGCGTTTTTTTTTTAGTTTCATATGATTGGTTATCATTGAAAAGTGTATTCGGAATAAGGTTCCCATTGAGTGGAGAATGATTCGATAAATAAGGTCTAGCGGGTGGAAAGCTGTTGCTTGGTTCTGAATCTGCGAACATGAAACTTTTCCGAAATAGTCTATATTAGAGTTGAGTTAAGTCGTGATTTATTGTTCACAGGTATAACTGTGAACGTAAATTCTTATTCACTGTGAATTTAATCTGTGATTGTGAATTTGTAGCAAGGTAATAAATTTTGTATTAAATGCAGTTTTTGGAGTCATGTTTGGCCAGTCGCGGTGAGCGGCTGTGCTTCGCGTAGATCGGACTTTAGAATAGAATTTCAATAACGCCAATATTTTCATTTGTATTCGACTTTTTTTTCTTCACGAAATATTCTGTAGTGCCTTTTTACTCCTACTAGAAGAATTAAAAAGCCTTGTTGGAACGTGTTGCTAGCAAAAGACCACGGGAGTCTTCTCCCACCGAAGTGCTAATTAGGGACAGCTTGAAGCTTCCCAAAAATCACCGTGTCTCTGCAATGTCACAAAACATCAACCGGTTTCTTCCACTTGCAGACTTGCGAGATGATTTGGAATGCCCTGTTCAAACAGGAAAGCCTTCATCAGCAGAACCGAAAAAGGTAAAAGTGCCACCGTTAATACTCCCGATATTGAACCGATACAATTATAGTTATGCTGAAAAGCATTGACGTTTCCATATACAACATTCAACATCTGAGTGTCGGGAAAAAACTTCTACTTCCTTCATTAGAATTATAAAAAAAAGTACGTTCTTATCTTACCGAAAAGAAAGTACACTTTTATACCTTTGCTCGTGCCGACCAAAAGCCGCTCAAATTTATATTGTCTGGACTTCACGATATGAACTGTTCGGACTTAAAAAAACACCTTGCCGAAGAAAGCAATATTATTTGCTTGGATATTAAAAAAACTTCCTTCCCGAATGGCAAACGCCGATACATGGAACATGCAACTTACATACTATATTTTGCTCGTGGATCAGTTAAGTTAGCTGATTTGCTGAAAGTCAAGTCCATATTAAATACGATTGTGCACTGAAGTCACCAACGAAAACGAATTAATCATTCCACTCAATGCCATAATTGCCAATCATAAGGCCATGGATCATCTCATTGTTTTCTGCCACCCAAACGCATGATTTGCGCCGAAAACCATATTAAAGACAGCTGTCCAGCAACTAATACCAACCAAATAAATTGCGCGAACTGCTCTGGCAACCACCTCTCGAACGATTTAGGATGTCCGAAACGAGCTGACTACTTACAAATCAGAAAACTCGCCTCCAAGCACACTCCTCACGTGAAAACCAATATTGCACACAAGGGCTTGGCTCCAGTTCACACCGACAAAAAGTTTCCTCCACTTGGTGGTTCCAGAGCATCCAATTTAACCGAAACGTTGCCTTTGGCTTCCTATAGCCATATACTTTGCAGCCCCTCAGCCGCTACAAATCATCACAGCTTTACTTACAATTTGACGAACAACAAAACGCTCTTCACAGCTGGAGAAATGATAAGCTTAGCAAAGGAACTCATTGAAAAGCTTACGCATTGCAGATCAATTCTGTGTACTCACAGAGCTTGCGATCAAATTCGTCTACAATTAGTCAAAATTTAAAATGTCTTCTGTGGAATGCTCAGAGCATAAGAAACAAATCCTACGAAGCTTTCGATTTTTTAATAAGTCAACAAATTGATGTTTGCTTCCTTACTGAGACATGGCTGAAAGTAAGCGATAGATTAACTTGTTCCAATTATAATATTATTAGAATAGACAGGGAAGACACAATTGGTGGTGGAGTTGCCTTTCTCCTAAAAAAAAGGTATTAGCTACAGCAAATTAAATTCAATCCCAACAAAAACAGTTGAGAGCTTAGCTATAAAGTTAAATCACGTTGATATAACCTTAATTGTAGCTTATTTTAATAGTACGAAGCTGAATTCTAGCAAGCTGCGCCTATTCAAACAGGACATTCAATTATTAACTTCATTAAATTCAAACTACATTTTATGCGGTGATTTCAATGCCAGACACACGCATTGGAATTGCCTGAAAGCCAAAAAAGCTGGAAAAATCCTCTTCGATCTTAGCCTACAAACCAATCTGCATATCCACATCCCGGATGCTCCTACCTGCATCCCTCGCAGAGGCAATCCATCCACACTTGACCTGATACTGAGCAATGTAACTGTTCCCCTCTCGCAACATTTAGTTCATAATGCCTTATCCTCGAACCATCTGCCAGTAATCTTCAACATCAATACTCTTGTCGTGATCACTCCGTATACATATCTTGCATATAACAAAACATCATGGCAATTATACCGAAAACACTTGAATGATAAAACCAACTTACTAGACATTGATTTATCTAGAATCTCGAATTCTGAGCAAGTAGACGCTTTAATTTCACACTTTATAGATAACATTCAAAATGCTCGAGACATTGCTACACCTACACTTAGACGTGCTCGCCGCCCTACTTTCGCAGATTACCAAACAAAAGCACTCATAAAACATAGGAATAGTATCCGACGCCTTTGGCAGCGAACTCGTGACCCCCATCTCTCGAAACTAACAAACGAGCTGAACCGTGAAATTCGAACTTCCTTTTGGAACTTGCGAAACGAGAAATGGAACTCTCTCTTAGCCTCTCAAGAAAAATCCTCCCGAAAATTGTGGAATCTGAGGAGATCCATACAGAACAGATCACTTCGTATACCCCCTTTGCTAACTAAGGATGGTAAAAAAGCTTTCAGAGATTCAGAGAAGGTTGGTGCTTTAGCCAAAACCTTCCAGTCCTCTCATTTTTTCACACAACATACTAGCGACAGTAAGACCTCTTCCATGGTTGAAAGGGAAATTGCGAAATTCTCAAAATCTCCCTCTGATTTCAGTTCGCATTATTTTTGCAGTCCATCTGAGTTAAGAAAAACCCTTAAACGCACAAAACCTAAATCATCCCCACGAATTGATAATATTCCCAATATTTTACTTAAAAACCTCCCCAACAAAGCTATTATACTACTGTGCTTTCTCTTCAACGCCTGTCTCAAACTAGGATATTTCCTAAGTGCTGGAAAATCGCCACCATTATCCCTATCCTGAAATCTTGAAAGAACCCTTCTTCTCCAGCCAACTATAGGCCAATTAGTATTCTCCCTTCCTTAAGTAAGATTTTCGAGAAAATTATATTAAGCCGTCTGCAACGGAAACTCCAAGACAGCTCAATTATACCAGATTGGCAATTCGGCTTCAGACCCGGTTTTTCGACAATTCATCAACTACTCAGGGTAGTAAACCACATAGACGCTGGACTATCTAATAAACAATCCACAGGTCTAATAACTCTGGACATTCAAAAAGCGTTTGATACCGTCTGGCACGACGCTCTTGTTTATAAATTGATCAATTATTCATTTCCACTTTACATCATCAGAATCACACAGTCCTTTTTAGACTCCAGATCTTTCTCAGTTAAAATGCGAACGTCCTCTCTTAACTATAAAATACCTGCTGGAGTGCCCCAAGGATCAGTTCTTAGTCCTACACGATACAATATATATACGAGTACTTCGCATATGAAAAAAAATCCCAATTGCAACTTGGCGATGTATGCGGATGACACGGTCATATATTGTACGGGTAACGATCCTACCGAGATCATAGATAATCTCGAGCGACAAATCTGTCTTTCTAAAAGCTTTTACGACAAATGGCAAATTAAAATAAACCTAGAGAATACTCAAGCCATATATTTCACCAAAAAACGATTAGATCGGAATCTCCCCAATACCCAGCTCATATACTCAGGACAAATACTCTATGGTCGAGAGATGTTAAATATTTAGGTATGCATCAGAAGTTGACTTTTAAATGTCACACTGACGCCGAAGGATCTAAGATTATTAGTAGTATTCGCAGTACCTACCCATTTATTAACAGAAAGTCTTAACTCTCAATCTCAAACAAACTAATTTTTTATAAAGCTATAATGCAGCCAATTCTATTATATGGTTGCCCTATTTGGAATAGATGCGCGTCCTGCCACAAAAAAAAGCTACATATATTGCAAAACAAATGCCTGAAGATAATATTAAATAAACCTTTTTACTATTCCACTCGGCTCCTTCACAGTCTTGCCAACATTTATCCTATCGCACTTACTGCAGACAAGAGATACGAAAAGTTCATTTCAAAATGTAGAAATTGCGACCACCCGTTAATTGTGTCTTTAGCGTCTAGTAATTTTATATTTGCTTTCGCAAATATTTAAAACAAATAGAGGATATATATATCCCGTACTTCGGAGGAGGAAAAAATTAAACGCAAAACTTATGTTTTTTTAATATAATATATTTTGCGATCTAGAGTCGCGTGATCTTCAAATATGACTAACTATTACACGCGATGATTCTTCTCCTGGAACCTCGCACTCTTCTCTAATCTACTTAAAAGGAGATCATATTCTAATTTACACTACCTATAAATAACATTGATGGCGACAGTCTTCATAAACGAAGTTCACAAGAACGACATTTATGAAGACAAACGCGACTTGGTTATCTTAAGTGTAACATAACGTCGAGTGTCGTCGCGAAGATACTTATGGGTATCCTCGTGTGTGGTGCAGACGCGATTCTGCAATTATGGGTAAGTAATACGAGCTCGGATTTTAGGAATATCGAAATCGTGGGAATAGGGATTGTAACCAGGAATATCGAAATCGTGGGAATAGGGATTGTAACCCCCCCACCGTTAGATTGAGGCTCCGACGAAACAAGTTCTATGTTTATAGAATTTTTACATTTATATCTCCTCATACAGTATTTATATATTTGTATGACTAATATTGATATAATGCAAAACATTAATATTGAATTTATCCCAAAATTAATAAACCTATGATTATGGCTCTTATATTTCAATTTATCCAAGAGTTTTCTATTATTTACATTTTCTAGGTATAGATCTTCAAGTTTGAAATTTCCAATAAATTTATTCTCCTTTGTTTTTTGTTACAAAATTGGCTAAAATGACTTTATCGTAAATTCTCTTCTCATTATTTTTGAAAGTTTTACTTTTAATAATAATACTACATCCTTTAAATTGATTAAGTAATTTTCTATTTTATTTATATTGACTTTGCTACAGTTATGAGTGACATTCGTCTTTGTTAAAGGTTTGGTGAGAACTATACCAGTATCTATTTCTTTTATTTCTTCTATATTCTAAATTTCTTTATTACAGGTTGCATTGAATTCATGATATTATTAACATATATGTCTCTTAAAATTACAGGGTTGTTACAAAGATTTTTTTTTTTACGGGATACTCATATACAATATTGTGTGTGTCAGTAATTTTTTTTTTTTTTTTTTTGAGGATAAAACAACGGATTTTCCTTGATTGTTTGGGATAGGCTCTACCAGTACTTTTTTAATGTGATACATTTGAAAATTGAGGGATCAAAAGGATGATAATGATAATGATCGTGTCTTTATAGGATATTTGATAAGTTTCTAAGGATTCTACGAACGCTAGTTCTTCAGTGTCAAGAAAATTCTTCGACAATATGCCTAACTTACTCGCGAATAACACCTGTGCGATATCGTCCAAATGATTTCTCTGCGGAGAGTTATACGTTAGTAAGAGAAGGTAGGGATTTAATTTTTACGATAATAATTTTGATTGTACAATTTCAAAAATCATTTTCTGTCTAAAGAATGGTATATGTTCTTGAGAAAAGTCGCTTTCTTTGCTTTTAGTTAGGTATTCGGCGATTATGCAACTGAATACTCCACAATCACTTCCATTATTTTGACGCGGTGTGTTATTAACGCTTTCTTTTATAAATGTGAATGTATCAGATAAATGCTTGCGTTTTTCAAAAGCTTCTTCTCTAAGATAATTTTCTAACAAGTTCAGTATAGAAGGATTAGGGTTTCCCAAAGAATCAAAATATTTTATTGATTTTTCATTGAAATTAATTAAGGCCATGCACCAATGCATCTGGTTTACATGAACAGGAATGACGATTAAATCAAACGAAAATAAATCAACGTTTTTGGTCCAATTGGAAACGGCTTTAAAACCATGTTTCAAAAGACAAGGGATGAAAAATGTATTCATTACGTGAACCTTTGGGAGTTTTCCAGAGATTTGGTTTTCGCTACGTTCTTTAATTAAGTTCAAATAAAAATTGATCACTTGATCGTTGAGCCAAGCATTATTAACTAAGGTTTTTATATCGTTCCTTGTTATATTAAGATTATATCGAGATACTAAGATTTCTTCTTGGGGTCCACCATTAACTGCTTTTTCGATTACGCGTCTCTGCTCCTCAGTTAGGGTAGTATCTATTTTTAAAGTTTGACTTGGGGTACTTTGCGATTGTTTGCGAATTCTTGTTTTCCTAAAATTTGATTTGATGGTGGGATTTGCATTATCCTGATATTTTTTCTTTCTCCTGATATGGGATTTATAATATTTATGGCCTGTATTCGTTATTATATGGTCTTCATCTAGTTTATTTGCATTAAATTTACGGAATTTTGCATGGTTTTTACCACCTCGGGTTTCTTTTAGAAATATTGGTCCTTCATTAATATCTACATCTTCTCTGTTACGATTTAATTTAGCGATGTATTTTTCCTTTGCTTTTATTATTTTATCCCTGATGTTTGGGTAGTCATCAGAGTTCACTTTGCCTGAAGAAAAGTCTATAGGTCTGATTCCAGTTGTAGTATGAATGGTGTTGTTATAAAATTTTACTGCTTTCAAAATCTTTTCTTCTACTGTATCAAAATCTTTGTTTGGATCATGCCTCAAAATACGTATGTGCTCATTAATTGTATTGTGGAGTTTATTTATATCTGCATTTGAAGTATGATTATTATTTGAAGTGAAGTGAATTTCGATTTGTTCTTCTTTGAAAAATTCCTGAAGGGGGAGAGCTTTGATTCCTAATTCATTGTCTGTTACTAATTTATTGATATGACCTACAATACTTAGATATTGGAGAGTAGCTCTCTTGAACTCGGTCCAAGATCTGCCGATAATTTTTATCGCTTGAGCAAATTTCGAAAACTTGTCGATGAATGTTAGAAATAGCGTTTTATCAAGGCTGTAGAATACATCTGCATGAATGATTTCCCTAGGAGAATGGGGTGTCTCTGTTATCTTAAATTTTTGCTTTATAGGTTTCCTATCATATTTTTCTAAGTTGCAGACTTCACAATTATTTGTAAATTGACTTACGCGCTCTCTCATTTTAGGGAAGAAATATTTTAGTTTGAGTTCCATAACTACTTCATCGATGCCACGATGATTATTTCTCAAATGTTCTTTCCTAATTTCTTCGAAAATTCTTTCTTCATCTTTAAGATCTTCTAACAGTTTTGTGCAACGTATGATCTTTAATTTTTTGTTATCGGAAAAATGTTTCAAATAACCTAACTCTAACGTTTTAAAGAAATCTTCATTTTCAATCAGTATGGCATTTAGTCCATTTGGGTTAAATTGACATTTCAGTAAAGTTATTGCCGTTTCTTTTTCCAGGTTCTTTATATAAAATGTTGTTCTGGACTTATCGAATATTTTTTCATTCTTCTTTCTAAGAGACCCTGAATTAGATTTAATTAAGATGATTTGGGTTTTGAACACATTTATCGCGGAATTGCTAGTAGGGATATTAGAGGATACTTCATTTTTCTTCACAAAATTTATCTCTGGTTTTTCAAATCTCGATAAAGCATCAGCGTTACCGTTCTTCGTTCCTTTTTTATAAATAATTGTGTAGTCAAATTCTGAAAGTTTTAAACGCCACCTGACAAGTTTGGAATTGGGCTCTTTTATTGAGAACAACCATGTCAATGGACGATGATCCGTTTCTATAATAAATTTTCTGCCGAAGAGATATGGGCGGAAATATTTAGTTGCCCAAACTATGGCTAGTAACTCTTTTTCGATAGTGCTATAGTTAATTTCGTGATCGTTTAAGGTGCGACTAGCATAGCAAATGGGATGGTTTTCTTGAGAGAGTATAGCACCAAGTGCGTATTGACTGGCATCGGTTGTGACAGTGAAAATTTTGTTAAAATCAGGGTACCGTAAAATTGGATCATTTATTAGCATAGTTCTGAGAGTTTTAAAACTGTTTAAATAGTCTGGGTTGGAAATATCAATTTTGGCATCTTTTTTCAAAAATTGAGTCATTGGTTTAGCGATACAGGAATAGTCTTTAATAAATTTTCGGTAATAACCGGTAAGACCAAGAAACTGTCTAATTTGTTTGCTAGTTTTTGGGATCGGAAATTTTTTTACACATTCTTTCTTTTTGGGGTTTGTTTTAATACCATCTGGGGTCACAATGTGTCCTAAGAACTCAGATTCTCGTTTCAGAAATTCGGATTTATCAATTTGAACTTTCAAATTAACTTCTTTCAATCGTTTAAAAATATTGCGAAGAGAATCGATATGCTCTTGAAGGGAAGTTGAGAAAATGATAATGTCATCGAGATAAACAAGACATATTTTATTTATATAGTCGCTCAATACTTGGTTCATCAACCGTTGAAAAGTTGCGGGGGCCGTCTTAAGACCAAAAGGCATTCGCAAAAATTCGTAGTGCCCGTTTTCGACGCTAAAAGCTGTTTTATGAATATCTGCTTCATCAATCTCAATCTGGTGAAACCCTTTTGCCAAATCGAGGGTCGTAAAATACTGACAATTTCCTAATTTTTCTAAAATTTCATCAATATTCGGGATGGGGAATTTGTCGTCAATCGTGACTAAATTCAGTTTCCTGTAGTCGATAACCAATCGCCATCTAGCTTTCCCACTGGCATCAGCCTTCTTTGGTACGATCCATATAGGTGCGGAATATGGGGAATTGCTAGGGCGGATTATTTTCTTATCCAGCATTTCTTGGATCTGGCTTTGAACTTCTTCCTTGTGAATGTAAGGATAACGATAAGCTTTACAAAAGATTGGAACATTATCAGTTGTTCGAATTTTATGTTTTATTCGATTTGTGAAAGTTAGATCTGAACTTTCATCATAGAAAATATCAGTGAAGTTTTTTATCACGTTGATAAGTGAAGATCTTTCCTCGGAATTCAGGTGATTACATCTTATTTGTTCTAGAATTGGAACTCTGTTCGTTTTTTCAATAATGCTGAAATTTCTTTCGTCAACCTTTTCGACTTCTAAAGGTTCAAGAGTTTCATGCGTAATGCACGAGTCCTTCAACTTTCTGACCTTAGCACAAACAGTGAAATTATGAACATCGTAGATGCCTTCTTCTACAATGAACGAATTATCTCTACTTTGTTGTTCTTTGACAAAATAAAGACCATTCTTCTGTTTCACGGGGATATTCATATCCAAGTACTCGTGTCCTCTGGGACTACAAAGTTCTTTGTTCATATATGTTTGTGAGTCAAAATGAATTTGAACTATTTTGTGATTAGATATCAGTTGCTTATTTTTGTAATCGATGGTTATTCCAAGTTTGAGTAGGATATTATTGCCTATAAGACCGTTGTATTCATTGTGAAATTGGCAAACAAGGAATTCAGCTCTATCTGAACTGTCGCCAAGCTCTTCAAATAAAGGTATTCTAACTTTTTCTGTTATTTCTACTGTATGATTTAGTGTTTTTAACTTGATTGGCGTCTCGAGATTTATTTTCCATTTTGGATGACATAAATTTGGATTTATAATCGAATGTGTGGCTCCTGTGTCTATTATAAATTTTAAAGGAAAAGATTTTGTTTTCACAACTATATAGGGTAATGTGTGTTGGAGGCTCGAGATCGAAAATTTTCCGAATGGCAGTTTTCCTTTTTCTTGCTACTTATAAGATCTACTTCCATCGGTTCAGGCTTGGGATAATTGGGATGATGATTTTGCCAGCTATTATTATTATACCTTGAATTATCAAAAGGTCTATAATTATTATGTCTAGTATTATTGTTGTTATTATGATTTTGATTACCATTGCTATTATTATTGAATTGAAAATTACGATAATTGTTACTATTATTTTTGTTTTTATTATTTACATCTTGATTATTAGAGTAGGAATTTCTGCGAAGTGGGCCATTATAAATTTCACGCTGTAAATCATGAGGTTGATTGTGATTATTATTTTGGAAAAAGTTTGAGTTGTTGTTAGGCCTAAATGAACTAAAATTCCTGTTTTGATTTGGATTAAGATTCCTGTTTAAATTTAAATTTCGATTTCGATTTGAATTAAAATTACTATTTCTACCTTGTGTTTTAGGAGTTAGGAATGCGTAGCCACATTCGTGGAGAATATTAATACATTCTTCAAGACTGCTGGGATTTCGACAATGCAGTATAGATCTCATTGGCTCTGGGAGTTTATTTTTAAAAATTGTCACTGCAGAAGCTTTATTTGATTGAATAGTGCTATGTATGAATGCTTCATCTTGAAGGGTCTGTTTGGACTTGATGTTAAGTCTTCTAAGAACACTTTTTATTTCATTATAAAAATCAACACTGTTCGTTTTAAATTGAGATGCTCTCAATTCATCGAACAGTTCTTCGGTAGTTAATCTGTCTCCAAAATTTTGGATTAGCGTTGTCTTAATTTCTGCCCAAGACGTTATGTGAGCATTTATTTCGATCACTTCTCTGGCTTTTCCTCTTAATTTGGACTTTATTTGATCCGAAAAAATACTTTGCGAGGTTTGATCATATCTAGTAAGCAGAGGGTGAACTTTATCGATTAGATCTATGAAATTCTGGAGATCTCGATAGTCTCCGTTAAATTCGGGAATTTTACTTAGATATTTAAGTGGATCAATGGTAAGGGATAACATATTAGAAATGTTTTGATCAGGAGTTTGTTCACTGAAAAAATTTTGGACGATATCCGACAGGGCGGAAGATTGCTGTCTAGCAAGCGTGATATATTCCGTTAAATTGAATTCAGAACCGTTTTCTATATCGGACATAAGACGGAATTAGTGTTCGTCCTTTGAGTTTACTTTTTGGGAGTCGACACAATATTAGTATATGTTACAAAACATTTTACACGGTAAAGAAGGAAGGAAACGATAAAATCTATGTATATATATGTATAAATGTATATGTATATTTATTTGTGATATATAAAAAAAACTAGATAAATTTACGTTAAAAATCACTGCAGATTATGAAAATTAAATTTTGGAAAAATAACGTCCTGACCTTAGTCCTATTCCTGGGGGTTGATTGTAGTTGGCAGTCTGTTCTGGAGTTCTGTTGGTTCCTCTTTTGTTGATTCCTCCGATTCTTCTGCTTTCTTCTGCCTTGTTGCTGCTTGTCTTCGGGGTTATTTCACTTATTCAAAAAAAAATTTCACGAAACCTTTTCGTGATTTGTAACTGAGCACACTTTTGCGTAACTTGTTTTTATGCACAATGCACTGTTTGCAACTGCTTTGCGTTTTTTTTTTGTTTTTCACTTCCGAAGCGAGAGTCGCGATAATTCGCAAAATCTTTATACGCGTTTTGATATTGATATACCGACGTTTCTTAACGCACGCGTATCCTACCGACTGCGCCAATTTTATATTTGCTTTCGCAAATATTTAAAACAAATAGAGGATATATATATCCCGTACTTCGGAGGAGGAAAAAATTAAACGCAAAACTTATGTTTTTTTAATATAATATATTTTGCGATCTAGAGTCGCGTGATCTTCAAATATGACTAACTATTACACGCGATGATTCTTCTCCTGGAACCTCGCACTCTTCTCTAATCTACTTAAAAGGAGATCATATTCTAATTTACACTACCTATAAATAACATTGATGGCGACAGTCTTCATAAACGAAGTTCACAAGAACGACATTTATGAAGACAAACGCGACTTGGTTATCTTAAGTGTAACATAACGTCGAGTGTCGTCGCGAAGATACTTATGGGTATCCTCGTGTGTGGTGCAGACGCGATTCTGCAATTATGGGTAAGTAATACGAGCTCGGATTTTAGGAATATCGAAATCGTGGGAATAGGGATTGTAACCAGGAATATCGAAATCGTGGGAATAGGGATTGTAACCTCTAGTCTCTAGCAATATCACACTCATCGAAGATTTAGACATCAACACTCCACATGTAAATAATCTTATTAGTTTTAAGTTCAGTTTTTTTTTAAGTCACTCACTAGGTTTTTTTAAGCTTTCTCATAAAGATATACTCCTCAGTCCTCAACATTAGCATTAAAATACAATATAATATATCATAGTTGTATAGACACTGTCTGACCCCTAAAAAAATTGTATATATTGTACCTTTACAATACCTTGAAAATTTTTGTTCTAATAAAGCTTTTATTATTATTATTATTAAATGCAGTTTTACTTTGAAGCGACTAAGATTTTGAGCGAAACTTCCTAATTTAAACGATTTAATATGGAAAGTAACTAAGTATTAATTCATTTATTAATATATAAATTTAAGGTACAAAAATATGAGGTAGGCCGCGTATTTCTGTTTTAAATTCATCAATGCAAATGCTAGGATTCAGGTTTTGAATTCCTGTTTAAAAATAGCAACATTTTTTTTTTGCACAGCTGAGGCGATTTCGTTTTTGCGTAACAACTTGGCCAGCTTTTGAAAAAGTTATTTCGCACGGCACTGAAGTTGCTATTGCGCTAAGTCCGTCTTGAGTGGGAAGCATATACTCAATTTCCTTCCACCACTCTAGTGAATCTTCCTTTCCCTTATGTTTTCCCTGATTCTCATCATCCGCCTCTATTATTCGAAATCAAAGCTCAGAGTATGCGTAAGCAACTTAAACTCAACTTTTGGAAAGCGAACTACGTTGCAATGTCGCATGAACTATCTTCAGTAGATTGGGTTATCTTTTTCGATAATCTTGGCTGTGAAGACGCACTTATAAAATTTCATTTCTTTCTTGATGACTTAATTTCCCGTTTCACTCCTTACTGCAGACAATTCAAAAGAAGCGATCCTCCCTGGCTTAATCGACTTTTTTCAGATGCACTGAAACTGAAAGATCAAACTTATCGTCGTTTCAAAGTATCTAGGACATCTGAAACGTATCCTGTCTTTTCCAAGCTCCGACACTCTGCTAAATCTGCAATTAGAGATGCCAAGGTTAATTACTTCGCTAATATAAAACACTCCCTCTTTTCCGGTCAAACCAAACCGTTTTGGTTTTATGTTCGCTCTATAAAGTCGTCTCCCAACATTTCCAACACTGTTTCTTGGAACCAAAATGATAGTTCCTCTCCTGAACAAATCTGTGAAATTTTCGCAATGTTTTTTCCCTCAATTTACTCTCCCTTGGATCCCCAAAATTATACCAATCCTCCTTTTCTCTTTTCTCCATCACTTGGTTTTATCTCCACTAACCCCACGGAAATCCAAATCTTAATTGATTCTTTAGATTCTAGTATTGGTCCTGGACCCGACGGACTTCCCCATATTTTCATCAAATCCTTATCTTCCTCTTTATCCTTAAAATTTGATGCTCACATTGAGTCAATCTCCTCGCGTGCTTTTCGTGTCGTTGGGTTTGTACTAAGGCATTCGAATACGTTCACTGATATCTCATCCTGCATTTGCCTTTACACTAGCTTCGTTCGTCCCATCCTTGAGTATTGTTCACAAGTGTGGTCTCCACGTCATCAATACCTAGAATTTATGCTTGAATCTGTGCAGCGTAAATTTACTCGTTTCCTTCTATTTAAATTTCATTTTCCATACAAATCCTATGAAGAGCGATTGTCCCTGCTTCCCCTGAAATCACGTAGACTCTTTCTCTTCCTCTTTCGACTTCATCACCGTCTAATATATTCTAGCCTCTGCGACTGCTTAGAATATCGTTCTTCAGAACGTCCTACTAGATGTGATAATTTATTTGTCATACCGTTTGCTAGAACGGAAACTTTCCTTCACTCTCCAATGCTACGCCATCCCAGAAACCATAATGTTCTGAAACTTGGTCCGGTTCCCCTCTCACTTTTTACTTTCATGCATAAGCTTGAACATTGTTTGTTAAATTTGCCATATTTGTTACTATTCATTTTCCTCTTGTTATTGGATTAGTCTGTAATATGAATCTGTAAATAAATAAATAATTTAAATAGTTGTTGGAATATTTTCCATTCAACTGCTGGTTAATGGTTTTCCTCGTCGATGTTAGTCAAAACCATTGTTGTTTTTACAGCCTCTTCAAGAAAAATGAATCTTTCCAACATGTAAAAAGTAGAATTCCAGCGGGTTGAAAAATCTTGCAATCTTGTTGGTACGCCAGAAGCTTTATTATTGTGTGAGTTCGTTTAAAGTGACCAATAATATGCTTTACTTTAGTTTTTATTCGTATTATCACCTCTTCTTTCAATCCGTCATTAACTACCAAATTTAGCGTATGTGCAAAACAACCAAAGTGTTCTAGCCTAATTCGGTTCGAATAGCAGCTTTAATGTTTGCTGCGTTATCGGAAACGACCGTAAGACGTTGGTCCTTAATATTCCATTCAGTGATGACCATGTCCAGCTTATTTGCAAGGTTTTTGGACGTATGTTGAACAGATAAACTAGCACATTCCAAAAGAAGCGATACTAGGTTGAAATTTCCATTAATAAAATGCACAATGACCGCCATGAAGCTTTCCATATTCACAGACGTCCAGCAGGCCGTAATTACCCTTGCTTTTTTGCATTTTTCATTTGTGCACTGTTCATACATTGCTGGCAAAAGAGTTTTCGATATCATGTTTCTACTTGGTACCTCATATGATGGATTGAGAGCTTCAACGAATTGGCGAAATACAATTTCTTCGACGATACGGAATGACTGTACAGAGTCAGTGAAGAGTCGTAACAGTTTTCCATCAATGTTTTGTTTGCATTTAGGTGTTGTTAGCTTAGGAATATATGCCGATATTTGTATTTGGCGTGGAGCAGTAGAATGTGTAGGAGCAGCGATATATGTTTGCGAAGAAATTGGTATTCTTGTTTATTGCTTATCTATATGCCTTTTTAAATTGGACGTGCTGGTTTTATACGATATTAAATGTACAGGTGATTGACACTGTAGGATGCTTTATTTACATACGCCTTTTTAAATTGGACGTTCTGGTCTTATACGATAGCTTCGCTCGACATAAATAACATTTTGCAAAATTTCATCCAGCTCGGTGAAAAAATTCCACAGTAAGCTAATCTTTTTTCTTGGCATCGCACAATGTGGTTATTTACCAATGTAATCAAAAATCTACTATTATTCAAAAACTGCAAAATAAGTTTGATATTCTACATGCAAAAATGCATGTTGAATATCAATATACATATACTCCTGCTGATTGAGGATACTTCAAATTGATTCGTGACGAATTTGGAAACCAAAAAGACTGTGGTTGACGTTCCCTTTGGAATATTAACATTGACGCGCAGGCAATTTCGTTGAAATTGCAATAGAAAAAGGAAGGAAGAAATTTATTTCGTTAACGGAGCAGCTGCACTAACATTAGTTACTATTAACTTTATATAAACTGGATCTTCTTGTAAGGGCAATTCGTTATTGAAATTTTTTTCAGTTTTATAGAGCTTCAGCGATGAAAAGCGCTCCAAATGGACTGAATAGAAGTAATTACTCTGAATTTTTCCTTAGATTTCGATTCTCGTTTATCGCGATCTCGTTCTTAAAATCAACACTCATTTCATTACACTACTACTTGGAGACATTTTCTTTTCCTTTACAGCGTTTTGTAAGATAAATTGTGCGTTATGGGGTTGTGAGGCTAGAAGCACTGAAGGAATTATTTTTGTTTAGTAAAGATAAATCTGACGGTCTTTCCTGCAAGCCAAGTAGAGCATTAGTTCATGTTTAGCAAGCCAGTGGCCTGAAATTGAAACCTAGATTTAATGACGTGTAATCGATTTTGATTCCTGGAAAGTCATCCAGGGGAGAGCGCGTATAAGCTGTCGGTGTATTTTTTTGTTGTTCAAGAATAAACAACTCGTATAACAGTGAGTGGAAATTGCAGTGGTGATGGCTGCTTATGACAACACTATCACCAAAGAGGTAAATGACACAGGAGACGAAAATTATCAAATTTGCTGGGCTAACTTGAATGAGTATGGTTGTGACAGTAACCCTAACTTGCTGACGTTATGGGTGTTAAGGGAAAACTGCGAAGCGGATGCCTTAGCGAGAGCTGGAACTGAGCTCCAGGAGTATACACTTACACCCCAAGTCGGCCAACCTCTAGCTTCCATAAAGCTGGGATTTAGGCAGCGTTACATGAAGGCTGCAAATAGGGCCTGGTTGCTGGAGAAAACCTCCAGGAAAACAAGGCAAACTTGCCGTGCACTGAATCCTAGACGCACCAAGCAGCGTCTAAGCACTATTCGTGAGACCTCGAGTTCTTTCGTGTCCATACTAACAGCGCACTGTCTAATTGGCAGACACGCAGAAAGGTTGGGCGTTACCTTCAACGATTTCTGCCGGAGCTGCAAATCGGAAGAAGACAAAGAGATAATCCAACATTTTCTGTGCAAATGCCCGGCACTGTCCAGGAAACGCATGAAAACCTTAGGCTCACTCTTCCTGGACAGCCTGACGGAAGAAGCTGATTTAAATATCGGCTGCATAGCCGGCTTCATACGAGAATCGAAATGATTCTCGTCATTTCACAGGTTCTAATGCCGCCCTTATCTTCTTGTGGTATCACAATGGGCCTATCTTGGCCTAGGTGAGCCAACTTATGATAAAGACGGCTGCCACTACAACCAACCAACCAACCAACCAACCAACCAACCAAAGGTGTACATTGCATGTGAGTAAAAATGGGCAAATAAAAGGCGCGAGTTCAAGATATATTTGAAATTTTGTGTCGTTTGTAAAAAGATTCAAGGAAATATAACTGCTGTTCAAAATAAAGGCTTATATTGAGCGTAACCTAATTTGAAATTAATAAATTATGAGCAAAGTAGCAGCTATATCATAGAATGAGCCTATATGGGAAGCGTAAAGTGGTTCGCACTGTAATCGAGTATCAACTTCAACATAAAGCAATGAAAGAACTAAATACTATACGGAAAAAACTATCAGAAGAATTGACAAATTTGACAAAACATTCACAGATTTAAGGAGAAGCAAACAATCAACTAAATGGAACAATTTCTATTTATTTATATAAATAATAGAGGAAAATTTCCAACACAGTGATTAATATAGTGATATTGTGTCAAAAACGCAAATCAAATAGCTCAGCTATGCAATATCCATTCATTCATTGAACGATATTGCATAGGAATGCAAATCGAGTCATTAACATTCTCACATTACATTAAATCACCTTGACATTAAAAAGCAAACGCAAATAAACAAGAAGCATGAGTACGAACTCAAAGTCTCATGTTGCAAGCAGCTACTGTTTTGAAATTAGACCCATTCTGGCACAAGCCAAACCGAGTCGACTAATGTACTCAATTAAGACACACGAGAAGCTTGCATTTAAGGTAAGAAATTCTTGTACGGTATTTTGGAACGTGCGAAAGAATTTTAAGAGGTCAGGTCGTGAATGTGTCAATAAATCGATCATATTGAATGATGCATTGAAGTCGAGGATGGGAAAATTATTTTTAGAATAGCATTAGCAATATGTAAATACTGTATATAAAGACAAGTGAAAATAAAGAAACGGCACTCTGTCTGAGGGAGTTGTACAAGCCATAGCTAGGCGAGTTTTAATTATCCCCCGGTCTAGTCAATTCGGCAGTTCTCCTTTTTGGAAAACGCCAATAGAAATATAGGCATAGAGTTTACGCTTTGCGAAACTTCTTGCCATCAGCCGATCGGTCCACGGTACGCTTGATATTAGGTGGGTTTAAAAATGGATTAAGTTCCTGAAACTAAAACTAACCTCGCGTACATCACGTGTACAACATGGCAATCTTGCAGCTACAAACATGAAAGTCTTCGAAGTGCTATGGGCACAATATAGTCCTGGCCCAGTCAACAGCGATGCACCAGCGTATAATCCGTCGAAGAAGAAAATTACATTGGACGAATACCGGAAAACGAAAACTTTGGAAGCTGAAACGAAAGCAAATATCAAATTTGGACCACAAGCGATAACGATTGAAGAGTATAAAGCTCGGAACACCAGAAGGAAGAAAAAGAAGAAGACTCGCGGCGGAAAGAAAGTCCAGATACGAAGGAAACTAGGGAAGCTATCGCGACACAACCAGAAAAAAAGAAATTATTCGAAGAAGTACGCCGATTAGAAACTGAACGAACAGCGTATGTCGACAATATACAAAAACACAATGGGCAACTCCAAAGTATCAACCAAATTGTGGTTGAAGAATACAAACAGGCATCAGTGACTACAATAATATTCATAGTAGTAATTTCAATCATATACTTTTATAATAGAAGACACAGAAACTTTATTAGAAAAGAGTTTAAACGCAATAACCTTACTGTTTAATAAAATTTTAATAGCTCAGAATATTTTTTTTTCTTACGACTGTGAATGGATCTGGTAGTTGAAACTGAAAAATTATTCAGTAATTTAAAGAAAAGCGTTAATAAGCGGTTCAAACAAGAATATTTAACAACAAAATTAAATCGTCTTAATGAAATTCAAGGAATTTTAGAAAAAGAAAATAATTTAGAACTATTGCTTCGCTTTAGTAGGGTAGCGGAACCTATTAGAAAATTCATGGAAGAGAAACTGACAACAGACGACAAAATGGCAGCTTTCGATATACAAGTGGCTATGAAGACTATAACACTGTTTGAAGATCTTAACGCATTCCTTAAAATAGCGCAATATGTCGATAAAACACTTTCGGCAACAGGGAAGGTAGAACTTATAGACTTCATCTATAATGTCAAACTATTCGATAATGTACGAACATCAATTGTTAGTGAGATACCTAACACTATAGCTGAACTTAAATCTAAGCTAACTGACAGATACAAACCGCGAAACACAATTTCAAACGTACATACGGCTCTGAGTAAATTAACTCAAAACTGTTCAACTATCACGAGTTATAAGGAGCGAATTTTGACACTAATTAGTGAACTGAACGAGTTACAATCAGTGGCGGCTCGTGAGCTTGGCGACTAGGGGTTCACATCAAAATAAAGAAACAGAACAGTAAAACAAAACATTCCTAAAACTGTTCTACATTTATTTGAAATAAGCGCAATTTTCATAATGGTGAAAAAACCATATGCATTTGTGTACATATGAGATACATAAAATTCAGTCTTCCTCGATAACATACTTAAGCTTAAACATATATTAGATAATTATTTTCAAAACATAAAAAAAATATAAAAACTTGTTCGCTTAGATACAAGATACAAAATACAAGAAAAATTCCATTCTCCTATTTTTTTCGATGCGAAAAGCTCAATAACTTTGCCATTAAAATCAGGAATTTTAGAGACCATATCTTTCTCAATTGAAAGCATGGCCAGCGCGCTCAATCTGTTTCCGCTCATTGTGCTCCTCAAAAACGTTTTAATTCGTTTCAAGGAAGAGAAACAACGCTCAGCTTCCGCCGTTGTCATTGGTATGGTCGAAATTATTTTTAATAATTTACAAGTTTCAACGAAAGTGGAGGTCAAACTATTATCAATAATAAATTGCAAAAGGCTAGTTGTTCCACTAATGTTTCGAAAATCGTGTCGCTTATAAATCACCTCCAATTCCGTTTTCAACCGCTCCTTTTCCAAAAACGAGTAGGACTCGACTGTTTGACGCAGCAGCTGAGCTGGAAATGTTACTTCAAATTCGTGAAACCGATCAGCATCAAACAAAGCAACAAACGCATAATGCGAAGTAAATGAGAATCTCGACTTGATTTGATGTATGATGACATCACATACTTCCTTTGCAGCAATTGTTCGATTCAAGTAAATATTGTCTTTGTTCCTTTTTGTAGACACTGACTGCTGTGGCTCAGCTTGGGCCTCTAATTGTGTTTTTTCTATGTTTTCCCTTTCCTTCTGAATCGACCTCAAAAATAAACCTATTTGGGTTTTCACCTTGCTTGCATCAGTTTTCCGTTGTTGCAACTGCGCATACAAAATATCAACATGCGGCATAATTTTATGGAAAACAGAAAGCCAAAAAATGAAAACTGGATCGCCCAGCATTCTTCGTGCAGCTCCCGCCTGATTGATAGATGCCGACTGCTTCGCTGACGACTCAATTTTTTCCATACATTCTATCAATTTCTCTCTATTTTCAAACACAGTAATTACAGCGCGACTTCTGAAATTCCATCGTGTTGCTGATGAATGAGGAATTCTCTTTCCAACAACTTCATCTAGAATAGCAACCCCCTGTGAAGAGTTGCTGAAGAAGTTAGCAATTTCCGCTACGTTTGCAAAAAAAATTCGAGCTTGCTGATTTATAGAGGAACACTGTGCAATAACCAAATTTAGCTGATGAGCATAGCAGTGAATGTAATAGGCATATTTATAGTGCTCCTGTATAATTTTCTGCTCTCCTTTGTGCTGCCCACTCATGACACTAGCGCCGTCGTAGCTCTGAGATATCAATCTCGCTTATCTACAACCACCTCTAGGACATTTCGAATACACTCAGAGATTGCTATCGCATCATGCCCCAATGGTTCAAGAAACTGCCAAAATCTTTCAACAGGCTGCCCATCTGTCAGCAAATAACGGAAAACAACCACAAGCTGAAATGTGGACGAAATATCGGCCGTTTCATCCGCAATAACTGAAACAAAGCTTGAGTCACCAACTTCTTTTTTGATATGTTCCTGACAGACGGTATTCATGCAATCCAGTAAATGATTTTGGATTTCTTTGGAAGTGCCTTTGAAAATCGTTGATTGAGCTAGATGATCTTTTAATGATGCATCAAGCTCTGCAGAAAAATTAATAAGACCTTTGAAAACGCCAGGATTCGACGACTCAGAAGTCTCATCGTGGCCTCGAAGTGCTAACTCAAAAGCACCGCAAAATGCAACACAATCAATAATTTTTGACAATATATATCAATTTTTTGTCACTTGCTCGTTGTGCTTTTTGATATTCAAACGATATGAATTGTCCAGTTGTTGTCGAATATCAACCTTCCCCAAGAGGCTAAACTCTAAAACAGAATTTAAATGAAGCTGCGAACCTTCATGTTTTTTAATTTTTTGAGTTAAGTGTGAAAGATCAGATACACCATAATCAATCCAGCTCGAATCTTCTTTTTTTCCTGCAAATAATAGGCAAGGAAAGCAAAATAAACGATTCGATTCGTCGCATCCACAAATCCAATCATTTTTGCAATATGTGTCCCGCTTAAATTCTCGTTTAAATTCCCTCGCTTTTGATTTCGTGATTTGTATTGGCAATAAATCAGGCATTGGCCTTCCTTCAAGTTTAATTGCTATTTTTTCTTCTAACGAAAGGCTCGAAAATTGCATTTTTTTAAGTTTGGAAACTGTTACCATGGTGATAAAATTGCTAGAATTTAAATGAGGCTAAATAAATAAAACCTTACCATGGTATTCGCTTACACTTACAATTTTTATTTGATGCTAAAAAAAAACAAGAAAGCTCACACACTAGAAATTATCTGCAGACCACACCACAGCTAGACAAACGACTGATAAAAGTGAATTCGTTCGTAACTCGCTGGTAGGAGCACAGTTGAAGTGTGCTCCTATGGCAGCAAATCAGTTTCTATGCTAAACATCATTGTTTTTAGCCGTCTTAGAATTGGAAGAAGAAACTTTCAATCGCACGTGCGCTTATGATCGCTATTAGCCGTTATAGGGTTTGGTGAAAAAATTTTCTATCTGCTAATGGGTTTCAATAACTTTGTAGAGAACATAAGGCAAGTGCTATTTTTTGCATTACGTAAATATTTAATAAGATAATTAGAAAGTTGTGGAATAATTTATAAGTTCATAAATACACGGGGGTTCACGTGCTCATGTGCTCCTATGAAGCAACCGTCACTGGTTACAATTCGTTGAGTTGGGTGTATAAGATTACTCGTCGCAGGAAATTTCTCAGTTGCCTTCTCGGTGTTGGACGCCGAACGCCGGATCTTATATTCTTCGAGGGAGATCCGTGATTTAGCGCTGTATAAGTAAAGCGCACTTTTAGTGAGGGAACAGGGTTATATTAGGGTACCTACCGGCCTATATTTTTACTCCTTTTTTTATTTAGCGACTGGTTATGCTATAATTGTTGCGCTTCTAAAGCCAAGTTACGGCTCGTGCGTTTTGCCAAACTACGGCAATAATTAAAAATTCAAACGAGTCAAAAGTAAGACTATGATTATCTTTTCTTTATTCTACCATTCCTTTTATACAAATTTTACATCTTAATATATAATCCCTACTCTAATATTTTTAATTTACTTAATACATAGTCCCTACGCTAAAACAGAAAGAATTGAATATAGTCAATTCATTCTACTAACCAAAATATCGATCAGCATTTTTCCATACGACCCAATTTAAAATGCAACACTCATAAAGTCCATGAGTAATGACTACTCAAGTTTCTTCCCAAAGGGTACATGCACTTTGTGTGTTGCTGTGGTGATAGTCCCAAGTATGTCGTACATTGCACTTGTCAACGCTAAGCGCCGCTTAGTCTGGCACGATCATGATGGGCTAGTACAAACATTCATTCCTGTGTCTATTTTTAGTGACATCATGAATTGGACTTTCGTATGTGTAATGCAAAACGAGCATTACAAAATTGATCGTAAATTATCCATTTGTATAGTCTACGACTGCTCGTTAATTATAGATTTGTGGGTTGTGGGAAAATGCTGATTGGTTGTGTGGGAATAATACTGTAGATCCACTACATGGGCATTGACACTAATCAAGACCAGAAAAAGGTCATTGCAAGCCTGAATGACCAATACGCTCTCACAGATTTCAAAAACGGTCGAAACGACCACTATAAGAGCATTTTATTTGCAGGGCGACCAAAGAATTTAACAGAGGCAATAAATTGGGCCCTAGAGGTAGAGAAAAACGTCGATACCCAAGAGAAAACAATTATGCATTTCAACACAGGTAAAAAAGCCAGTTATAACCGACCATTTAACAACGGTAGATTTTCCCGCAATAATAATAATAACAATCATAACAGGTGGAACAACAATACAAACAGGTTCCAGAATAGAAATAATAGTTACAACAACGGCCCGAACAACAACAATTTTAATAGGAATCAGAATAACTCACAACCTAACAGATTTAATGGTAATAATGATAATTCACGCAGAAATAACAGCTTTAGAGGTAACAACCTAAGAAGTAGACGAGTGAACATGATTCAAAACCAAGGAAACGTCCATCCATCCGAAGAGGAATAAATACAAATGTCACATTGGAGCCTCCCGAATTAAAGAACAAAATATACCCCATAAAAACAAACAGCCCAAGCTACGTAAACATTTTTTGTGAAAACGTTAAGCAAAATATGACTTTCCTGATAGATACCGGAGCAGACGTATCGATCTGCAAGACCAATGATAGAATTTCGCGCGAAATAGACAGTGATAATAAATGTAAACTCACCGGTATAACTAATGAAGCAATTGAATCTTTCGGGATGATAAGACTTAAGTTGAAGTTAGAAGACTATCTAAATATAGATTGCAATTTTCATATAGTAGATGAAATGTTTCCCATCACTTATGACGGAATCATAGGTAGAGATCTTCTAGAGAAATATATTTGCAAAATTGATTACGAAATCTACACTGTATCTTTTATAGTAGGTATTGAAGAAGTAATAATCCCGATGAACACAAAGCCATTAAATATAGGTAGTGGTGCCAATAAATTTAGAGAGGGAAGAAGATACTATAATACATGCAAAAGAAATACAAAAAGGAGTATACATTACTAACGTTATTGTAGCAGCAAAAGGCATGTGTTACGTGAGAATACTAAATTCCAATGACACAACCGCGAACATAGATAAGTTCGAAATAGAAACCGAACCACTAGCCAATTATACGATACTAAGAAACAACAGTAAAAAGGGAAAAAGAGTGAACTCCAGACATCTGGACACTCTAATGGATACTATAACAATGAATACTAATGATAAGAGGATACTAGAGAATCTGAAGAGTATGATAACAGAATACGAAGACGTATTTCATTTAGAAGGTGAAAAACTGACGGTGAATAACTTTTATAAACAAATAATAGACACTTTGGATAATACTCCAGTCTATATCAAGAACAACAAGCTACCGCACTCTAAAATTGAAGAAATAAATAAACAGATTAAGGAATTCGAAGAGAATGATATTATCGCACCTTCAATAAGCCCCTATGATTCACCATTATTGGTAGTCCCTAAAAAAGGTTCTGACGACAAGAAACATTGGCGACTTGTCGTAGATTTCAGATGGTTTAATAATAAAATAGTGAACGACAAGTTCCCATTAACAAGATTAGAGGACATACTCGACAAGCTGGGTAGAGCAAAGTACTTTTCAACTTTGGAAATGACTAGCTCTTTCCACCAAATTGAGTTGGAACACGAGTCGAGACCATTGACTGCATTTTCGACCGGTAATGGTCATTTTCAGTTTAAACGACTACCATTCGGTCTTAAAATCTCATCAAATAGTTTTCAGAGGATGCTAACAATTGCACTGACAGGTCTGGATAGTGAAGCATTTCTCTATGTGGACGACATTATCGTCTTCGGATGTAGTATAGAACACCACAACAGGAATTTGACCAAAGTCTTAGAGAGATTAGGGAAATTCAACTTAAAGCTGAACGCTAAGAAATTCCAATTTTTAAGGTCAGAAGTTGTATATCTAGGTCACCTGATCACTCACGAAGGAATTTGTACAGATCCATTCAAATATGAGGCGATAAGAAATTATCCGACACCTAAGAATACAGATGAGGTACGTAGGTACATTGCATTTTGCAATTATTACAGACGTTTCATACCTAATTTTGCTTGTCTAAATGCTCTGTTGAAGAAGAATACTTTTTTCATTTGGGACGATAAATGCCAAAATGCATTTGAAACTCTAAAAACCAAATTGATTCAACCGCCAATTCTCCAATATCCAAACTTTGAGAAACCCTTCATACTCACAACTGACGCATCAAATTATGCTTTAGGAGCAGTACTCTCACAAGGAGAAATTGGTTCAGATTTACCGATATCATACGCTAGCAAATCTCTTGGCAAGCATGATTTGAATAAGCCAATCATCGAAAAAGAGCTACTTGCGATACACTGGGGAATAAATTTCTTTAGACCATACCTATACGGCATGAAATTCATTGTGGTCACAGACCATCGACCCCTAGTATCCCTTTTTTCTCATAAAAACCCATCGTCGAAATTAACACGAATCAGGCTAGACTTATCATACTACGATTTTGAGATAGTATTCAAACAAGGTAAAATGAATACGAACGCGGATGCCTTATCCAGAATAAAGATAAATACTGAGATATTAAAGGAAATGATTCCTCAAGAAAGAGATGAGACTGTAAAGAAAGTCTTGGTGTTAACACGGGGTATGTCAGAAAAACGGAAGACAAACGATAGTAAACAAACCAATAAGATTAACGATTCTAATACACAAATGAAGACTGATCACCTTTACGTATGGGATTCGACATCATTATCGGAAATAAGTAAAGTAAATAAATAAACAACAGAACTAGTGGAAATTACTAAATGAAAAAGGTCAGATAATACCAGAGAAACAAATTCAATTAACACCAAAGTAAACGATTTAGTTTTTTAAAATCAGGTAATAGAAAAAAACACGAGAAACCATATAAAGGTTCCTTTACTGTCATAGAAACGAAAGGTGTAAACTCCGTAATAGATGTAAACGGAAGTCCAAAAGAGGTACACAACAATAATCTAAAGATGTTCAGATAAGCATATTTTTGATATTTTTTTAATATTGTAAAATTTCAACAATTAAAAGTATATACGAAAATTTCATGTACAATATACACAATATCTATGTATAAATTATGAATATCATTATTAGTATTACAAATTATCGATATCACGATTATCAATACAAAAATTATTGTTATTACAATTTGTCTAAGAATTATCACTATAAGTTATCATTATAAAATTTTACTGATATACATAAGTAACTAAATGTAACTCATAGCACGACTTCAAAACTTATTCGAATTACACGCATGTGTTCCGCATCGATTCTACAAATCCCTACGAAACACATCTGAACGGTGGGGGTGTAGTGATATTGCGTGACAAACGCAAATCAAATAATTCAGCTATGCAATATCCATTCATTCATTGAACGATATTGCATAGGAATACAAATCGAGTCATTAACATCCTCACATTACATTAAATTCTTCACATTACATTAAATCACCTCGTCATTGAAAAGCAAACGCAAATGAGCAAGAAGCATGAGTACGAACTCAGAGTCTCATGTTGCAAGCAGCTACCTGCACCTACTGGGCTGCCACTACAACCAACCAACCAACCAACCAACCAATAAAAGGCGGGAGTTCAAGATATATTTGAAATTTTGTGTCGTTTGTAAAAAGATTGAAGAAAATATAACTGCTGTTCAAAATAAAGGCTTATATTGAGCGTAACCTAATTTGAAATTAATAAAATATGAGTAAAGTAGCAGCTATATCATAGAATGAGCCTATATGGGAAGCGTAAAGTGGTTCGCACTATAATCGAATATCAACTTCAACATAAAGCAATGAAAGAACTAAATACTATACGGAAAAAACTATCAGAAGAATTGACAAATTTGACAAAACATTCACAAATTTAAGGAGAAGCAAACAATCAACTAAATGGAATAATTTCTATTTATTTATATAAATAATAGAGGAAAATTTCCAACATAGTGAATAATGTAGTGATATTGTGTCACAAACGCAAATCAAATAATTCAGCTATGCAATGTCCATTCATTCATTGAACGATATTGCATAGGAATACAAATCGAGTCATTAACATTCTCACATTACATTAAATCACCTTGACATTAAAAAGCAAACGCTAATAAACAAGATGCATGAGTACGAACTCAAAGTCTCATGTTGCAAGCAGCTACTGTTTTGAAATTAGACCCATTCTGGCACAAGCCAAACCGAGTCGACTAATGTACTCAATTAAGACATATGAGACGCTTGCATTTAAGGTAAGAAATTCTTGTACGCCTAACCTCTCTGCGTGTCTGCCAATTAGACAGTGCCCCGTCAGTATGGACACGATAGAACTCAAGGTTTCACGACTCGTGTTCAGGAGCTGCTTGGTGCGTCTGGAACTCAGTGCACGCCAAGTTTGCCTGGTTGTCCTGCAGGTTTCCTCCAACAATCAAGCTCTATTTGCAGCCTTGATGTAATGCTGCTTAAATCCTAGCTTTATAGAAGCTAGAGGTTGACCAACTTGGGGTGTGAGTGTATACTCCTGGAGCACAGTGCCAGCTCTCGCTAAGGCATCCGCTTCGTAATTTCCCGGTATATCACTATGTCCCGGTACCCAGTGCAGAGTCACTTCACAGTGAAGTGACATCACGTTCAGCTGTGTACGGCATTCCATCACCATCATGGATGAGGTGTACATCCAAATACTATACGGAAAAATTATCAGAAGAATTGACAAATTTGACAAAACATTCACGGATTTAAGGAGAAGCAAACAATCAACTAAATGGAATAATTTCTATTTATTTATATAAATAATAGAGGAAAATTTCCAACATTGTGATTAATGTAGTGATATTGCATCACAAACGCAAATCAAATAGCTCAGCTATGCAATATCCATTCATTCATTGAACGATATTGCATAGGAATACAAATCGAGTCATTAACATTCTCACATTACATTAAATCACCTTGACATTAAAAAGCAAACGCAAATAACAAGAAGCATGAGTACGAACTCAAAGTCTCATGTTGCAAGCAGCTACTATTTTGAAATTAGACCCATTCTGGCACAAGCCAAACCGAGTCGACTAATGTACTCAATTAAGACACACGAGAAGCTTGCATTTAAGGTAAGAAATTCTTGTACGGTATTTTGGAACGTGCGAAAGAATTTTAAGAGGTCAGGTCGTAAATGTGTCAATATATCGATCATATTGAATGATGGATTGAAGTCGAGGATGGGAAAATTATTTTTAGAATAGCATTAGCAATATGTAAATACTGTATATAAGGACAAAAAAAAATGAAAATAAAGAAACGGCACTCTGCCTGAGGGAGTTGTACAAGCCATAGCTAGGCGAGTTTTAATTATCCCCCGGTCTAGTCAATTCGGCAGTTCTCCTTTTTGGAAAACGCCAATAGAAATATAGGCATAGAGTTTACGCTTTGCGAAACTTCTTGCCATCAGCCGATCGTTCCACGGTACGCTTGATATTAGGTGGGTTTAAAAATGGATTAAGTTCCTAAAATAAAAGTAACCCCGCGTACATCACGTGTACAGCATTAATTTAGAAACTTGAAATACGGCATTCAGATAAAAACAAAATGAACAAGCCGCAAGGTGCAACCCTTGAGGTCCCCACGGTCAACTCCTCAGTAATATCTACATAAATATTAAAAATATTATACACTGTAATAATTGTGAAAATAATACTACTTTAAATAATAATGATGTACCTCTCATAAAAGTTATTGGAATGACTTAATATTAATCGTAACATCTACGCGAGCGTCAATTGATTACGTAGAATTTTGGTGGATTGGTTTGATTGAATATTCACCGGATCAATCGGAAGGGGGACAGGTTACAAAGCCGTTTCTACGTTATTTGTTATTTTCATATCAATGCTTGAAATGAATGCAGTTTTTGTTATTACGCCCACTGAAGAGGTTTTTTCGCGTAATGGCCATTTTAAACAGTTACGGTCAAAATTGCCAGCACTTCGGCATAATCACTGAAGTTGTATTATTTCACGATTTTACATTTTCTGTTGGTCTTGAAAAACATTGAATATGCAAAAATAGGTTCAATTGTCTGTAAAGACTAAAAAAGGAAAAGGTATAACTATTCGTGTGAACCCTTTTTACATGGTGACTCTGAATGATTTTTTATTTATGATTGAATTTTTTTTGTAACCATTAGATACTTTTTGCTGGTTTCCCTATAAAAATTGATAAAAGTTTATGAACTTTATAAACATTTATTATTGCGATGCGCAAATCAGGTTAAAAATTTATTTTTTTATGAAAAAGACCTTAAGGCACTTCGCACACTTGATCCGCTCAGCTCAGCTCCACTCAGGCCTATAGAAAAAATCAAAAGCTATGCAATCAGGTGTAGGCCCACACACTTGATCCGCTCAGCTCAGGTCCGGTGCTTCCGCTCAGACCGCTTCAGCACTTTTCGGATAGAAATCAATTTTGTGCGGATGCCGGAAGGAAATCAAATGAGCAACAGCTCAATTGTTTGCTTTTATTCTATGTAAAATTTTATTTGGTACATGTTTTCGGAGGAAAAATTAATTGCATTAGTGCAACAGTATGTCATGCCGTATTGTACGACCTAGGGCATAAAGACTTTTATAATATTAATGTTACGGAATCGATATGGGAGAAAATATCCGCAATTTTGAACGAAAAAGGTGAGTACATTACTTTTAAAGTAAAAAATGAAAAAATGCGTGGTTTACATTGTTTACGCTTGTATGTATATTCAATAAGACATGAGTTACATATAAAACTGCCTATTTAAAATATAGACATGAAAATCTTAATAAGTAATTGTAGTTTCCACGGGAAGATTTGCAGCATACAAAGTAACGGAAAAAACGTTTGTCGTCTTATTTCAGCCTCGAAAACAGTGTATGGTACTCTCCTTCCCGCTTAATAGCAACGTTTATTTCATGTACCCATAACTTTTTTCAGATTTCCACTATAATAATTTCTTCGTCACTGCTACTAATACTCATTTTAAAAATTGTATAGAATAAAGAGCTTGGTATTCGTAATTACTTAATTTACTAGAAAAACTAGCTCTAATTCCAAAAACAAAGGTTTACGAAAAGTTCGTCCGCTTGTCGAGCACTGACGATATCCTTTGAACTGAGCGTAGGAACATATTGAAAATATGTCGGAGCTGAGCTGACCAAGTGTGCGGTAATCCTGCCGGAGCTGAGCTGATGCGCGGAACTGAGCTGCCGCGCGGAGCTGAGCTGAGCTGAACGGATCAAATGTGCGAAGTGCCTAACTTTTCATATTTTTTCATTAAGTTCAAAAAGCGGCTTTGAAGTTTTTTTTATAAATAAAAACACCACAAAAATGTTTATAGGCGTCGATTTACACCATAACGCTGCAAATATTACATTTGGTTCACGAGATATAATGATGAATGACATAAATAACCTTGAAGTTCATATTGACTTTTGATCATTTTTCATTTTTAATTTATTTTTTTTTGTCATCGTGGAAAACGGTTTTGCTGTTTTTTACGAAAACTGTTCGAAGTTTATCAATTTTATAAACTATGATGTTTTCAAAAATCAAAATAAAAAGTTATTGTTTTTGAAAAAAAACCTAATTTTTGCACTTTTTTTTCTTAAATTAAATAACGGCTCCAAAATTTTTTTCAAAATTTGACAGATTGACATGAGTATTGATAAACATCGATTGACTCCTTGATAAAGCAAATCCTATGTTTGGTTCGCGAGACATCGCGCACGACAGAAATGACCTTCAAAGGGTCAAAACAACAAACCCCCCGACCGAAGTATCCCAAAAATTAATGAGCACTTAACATTCCAAAGACGCTTCGATTGACACCATCACAAAATCGATACAACTTTGTTTGCGTGAGTTATGCTCGTAGAAAAAACTTTCCACGAACGTACATACGTACACACACAAACACAAACATATAAATAATAAAATAGTTGAAATATAACGAGCTTAACCCATCAACAAGCCTAACCGTGGTCGTGCTGTCTGGTGACGGATGGTAAATGACAGCCCCTGCTAAGGATGCCATCCGACACCCCGCAACCACACTTTCCATTAAATTAATGATGAACCAGCATAAAATCTGGAAGCTAAGAACCCCCATTAATGTGCAATAATAGTGTTAGTGAGTTGCTAACCAAAAAGCACAGCTAGAAGTCGAAGTTGTTGACTAGACTAAGAGGTTCTAACCCATGATAAACTAACTTATAGACAAACATCTCTTTTTCTGAAAACTATTTAAATATACTCTAAAGACCTCAAAACGTAAAGAAAAGTCGAAATTTTCAATTTCGATTTTCGAGGCGATTACAAGAACTTACCAAATACTGGGAAGTTAAAGATAACATTCTCAGTTGCTTTGACGTTGTATTCCAAGAAATAAATACTTTAAACTTAAAAATAAAATGGCATACTCATCATACAATAGCATAGTTTGTTGATTTTAAGTGAACATAAAAAGGAAACCTTGGCAAAAGATTCATCCTTGCGAACTGGGATCAAACTTCATTCTCTTATAAGATTAGGCGGAGAAATATTTAGGTTGAGTATTCATTTAATCTACATTTCGTCAACTGTTGCACGTTATGTTTGAAACAATGTTAAAACATAAAATTTAGACGCATACATTGTTAATTGTATACATACAACGTTCAAAAATAATTATCATATATTGTATTTAAAAAATATGTAATCGTACAGCCTCATTTTTCGTCTTTTAAGCGGGCTTGTGACTGGATTCGTGAGAAGTACAACTACACTCATATCGTGCATGCTATGGTTTATGAATAAGTATGTGATTATTATATGTGGTTCATATTCAATTTCAAAAATTTGTCAGAGTTCTACTTTTCAAGTAAGCACCTTTCATAAAAATAATAATACACGGGAGCACTCAAATTGATTTTTGAAATTCCAATTTAATAATGATGATCAAAATACCGAGATTCGTCAAAATAATTTGCTTGTTACTATTGAAAATATATACATTTTTCTATTTCTACGAACGTAAACATGTGATTTTACGATACCTCTTTTATTCAAAACAAGTGATTTTTGATCTTAATAGAATTATTTTCCTCTCTATTCAATAACAGTACTTGGGCTTTTCACTTTGATCAAGATACCTCATATTAAAACCCCTATCCCGTATTCAAACCAGCTCTCAGTCGATCAGCGGTCTCGAAAACCTACCCTGCACATCCATCTCGTTGTACACGCGATCGCACATTAGCAAATAGCCGACCGGCCTTAGTGTAAACCAGATCTGCATACAATATCCACGATTTTCGCTCATCTTCTATCACCAGCAGCATCGCACTTTGGTCATCTTTTAGCTCATGGCACTACCACACTTTGAGCATATATAGGTATAGCCTGTCAATATCGGACGCAGTGTCCAATTAGCTTGCTGTTCGTTCGTTCAAACATGTAAATAACACTGAAAACTCATTGTGAATTGGTTGAAAACTGTTGAAATCGCAGCAAAATCATAGTTCACGGTAGGGTTATCCATTTGTTCCTAGAATCAACCCTGCGTCTTCTTCTTGTTTCAAAGCCAATTTGATAAAAAATAATAATCTAAGGTTACGGCTATTGTATGTAGCCATACATGTTATGGTGTTGAGCAATTATTGTGTTTAGTAGATACCAGAACTATAATTATTTAACAATTGCATAAAAACTGCAACACAACTTTGACCCCTATTCCTTAGCTGTTTAGAAATATTATATGTGGTAAACTAGCCTTTCTAGTTGCATTCCAGCTAAATGAACTGCAGCATGATTTTCGAAAATGTCGTTCAACTCATAACTACTTGTTGCTATTCACCTCTGATGTTCTCTTTGAATTGGAGAAAGCTCACCAAACTAATGTAGTCTATACTGACTTTAGTGAAGCCTTTCAATGAGTTGACCACATTATTCTGATTGCTTGCATCCTGTCTTCACATTAAAACTAAAAAAATAAAAAAAAATAAGGCCTTCTTCTTTTCAACATTTTTAGCTCCGACCTACCGGAAACTTTGAATAATATACCTGATCTTTTCTATACTGATGAACATAAAATATATCAGGTAATCAATACTCAATCCGATGCTTATTTCATTCAATATAATGTGAATCAGTGGTGCAACCAGAATAAGTTGTTTTGTAACGTTGAGAAGTGTCACGTTATAAAAATACAAACAAGTTTCGTTTTCACTTACATCATTATAACGTTCTGGCCAGAGCATACAGACAACACGCATCCATCAAAAGACGTACAAACGAATTCAAAAATACATGGATGAACCACAGCTAGAAATCTAAAAAATGCACAGGGCTACTTGGTCAACAATGTGAAAATTGCACGTTCTCCCGTCCCTTTTGGCGGCATATTTTGCGAGAGATCCGTAAAATTCATTTAAAATTCCTAATTTCTGGAGACGGGGTAGCAAAAAAAGGACTGTCAGCAATAATTTTCGTTAAGAACTTTTCCGCATTTTCAATATTTTCACCGGATTCTACTATTTGGAATCTACTATTTGTTAGTCCGGATTCAGGGTGGTATAAGGGAGAGCGAGGCTGAAAGTGCCGATTTTAACAAATCCTTAGATAAATCGAATAAGGCAAATGCTGCGGTTAATAGTTCTAGTTTATCTTAGGTAGAATTTAATCTGCATTTAAAATTTATACTTACTTCTTGTGCTTTTTGAATTGTTTGGTATTGAGAATTTTTTTTTAAACAGCGGTCGTAAGGCACTACTGACCCCACGCTGGGGCAAGTTCTGCCCGAGCCGAGGTCGGTTGTGCCGTTCATAATTTTTGGCCTTTTGCTCTGGACTGTATTGGCGTGACTCTTGTTGCTGATGACCTGATGGACCGGGCTCATTTCCACAGTCTACATTGATTGATTGCTAAACATCTGAAGAACCCGTTTCATTTATACAGTCAACACTGCATCAGCGTAGCTAAGGATCAGCCTGAATTATTGACCGAAAAGACTCAACACAGTGAACCGTATAATTTGACTCATGCAGATCTTCGGATGTCCTTGCTTGAAGGACCATCAAATTATTGATCTTTTGTAAGGGTTAATTACCCGGCATGGGGCGATCGGTAACGAAAGACGGTGCAAAGTCTTCCTTTGTAAAAACAGTCGCATCATAGGGCCAAATACTAGTCTTTTTAAGCGCGTTGGAAATATTGGTGGGTGTTGCCAAGGAGAAAGCGTATTTTACTACGTCTCGTATTTCGTAAATTGAAATAGTCCAATAAGTTAACTCTTTATTTTCTTCACATACCGTTGTGTGACAAATTTCTAATTCGCGTGCAATTTCTTAATCACCGCATCAGCAGCCATTTGTAGAAGATCCTGGGAAGCTTCTTCCCTTTGTGTTTTCCTCTTGTATTTTTTGGCACATTTTACCACGTTTCAAATACATTTACTTTTCATAATATGCTTAAAAACATTCTGTCCAAAGCGTTAAAATTGCATAGATTGCTATTTCGGGATAAATTACAAACAGATTAATAAAACTCCTATATCCGTAATATGGCTCAGTCAGGACTTGCAATTTTGTTTCTTTCAGGTTGCCTTCTTTCGAAGTCTAAAGTATAGAAGTTCTTGCCGCCAATTAATGTGCGTATATTAGCTATTCGATGTGTGATACAAGGTCCCCTGGCACAGATCGAAGAAGGTCTGACTTTCGAACTACCTCCCTGTGCTGCATTAGTATTGTCCGATACTTAATGCAGATAAAGAAACCAGCACATGCAAAACGTGTAATGCCCGGCAAAAATAACCATTTACTTGACCCACTATAAATAAACATTACAGTAGGTATTGTCAAATTTTTTTTTGAATGAGTAGGGGGGATGAGCCCATTTTATGCAACTGTACGGGATTTCGACGTACTTGCTCCGCCACTGCGGATTTCACCGTCAATTTGCACAAATATCAAAGTTCGCCACCTTCGCAGAAAACCGATAACCGCAATGCAAATACGATTTCGTATTTCGTACAATACAATGCTGGAAAAGGCACATGGGAACATTTTGAGCCGTCGTCGAGTCTGCGGATAATTTGTTTTGTATTTATATAGAGCGAAGAGCATTTGAGTTAAATAAATTTGACTGAAATGCTCCGTTAAAAAATGAAACTGCATTGGTGCAATTCAAAATTAAGATTGAATTATTTGTTGCAGGTAAGGACAATTCAAAACCGAATATTTCGTTGTTAAGATTTCTGTTCGCTGCCCGAATTTTTCACATGAAATGCAAAAGCATGTGTGGGAACTCGCAAAAGCTTCGACCAGGTGCATGATTTGGAGCAGAATTAATGTTATATATACAACAGTGTATGCTATATACAACGGGACAACAAGGCCTCAGAGGAAATTATGTTGCAAAAAGCTTACCATATGTTAGAAAAAAAATTAACCTTACCAATATATTGCCAGTAGCGCAGGGAATAAAGTCAATTGTCCAACATTTTAAAAACTGTGCTGTTAGAAACTTTACATTAAAGGTACACTCTTTCGAAGGGTACAATAAAATGATAGAGAAGATTTTTTTCGATTTCCCTACTTATTAAAACGATCTCAAAACAGCCCTAAGTTTACACACGCTTTACGAATATCCAGCAGCTGCCTCCTCCCAATTACGTGACACATAAGGATTTCCGTCAGATGTACCAACACGTTGCTTCTCGTGGGAACTATATGTGTTCTGCCAAGTGCTTATTTTCAAGTGTAATTTAAATCAAGTTCAAAGAAACTTATTGTTCACCTTGACCGGAGGAAAATAAAGGAAAATATTCCTTAAAACTAAAGCAGGCACCCGTTCAGCGAGTGTGGGGTTCCAATTCTCTATGGCGATTGAAAGACATATGGTAATGTTCATTCACCCAACATTGCAACTGTAACATATGGTAATGTTCATTCACCCAACAGTGCAACTAGGTCAGAACCGAGCATTGCACCACATACTAAAATGCTGTTAGCAGCCAATTGCTCTTTCATCATATTAACCGCAATTCACCTGGGTCAGGTAAAACTGATGACACCAGAAATAATAATGAATCAATAAAAGAGCAATTGGCTGATCGATCATCAGTTGTTGTATCGCTAACATAGGATAAAAACCGAAATAAAGTTTTAACCGCGGAAACCACAAATTATTTTTTTTAAATCAAACCGCGAATGAATACATAATTCGCAAGACAGGTATGTTATGATGTAGATGAAATAAGACATTGTCGCTAAAGTCTGAAAATTCGTGTTCAAACTGAATACAATGTAAATAAGGAAGAGCACGCTCAGCATTACCGGAAACACTAGTATTTGTTCATTGTTTCTGAATCATGTGCTGTAAAACTGAAAATAATAATTCTTGAGTTGGTAGAATAAATAAGGTTATTTATTTTTATTGTGCAGATAACACAGGTTAAACAAAAAATAAGACAAATTCAAACTTACATTACCTCGGTTTGCTGGTTCATCGCAATTCCATCATCACAAGATATTCAGAAGATTCTACCAATTCAGGATGTTTGTGCAGCTATATTGCATTACAGGTATACAAAAGTCTAAAAATGTGATCCATTTTGAATAAACAACCCCTTGAGTGATGTACATGCTGACTGTTGCAACATGCTGCTGAAGACATTGCGTTCTGAAAGCACAATTGCAGGGTGATGCTAGAGGCACTCATTTCCCTTCTTCCGCGTTGTAATCAATATGTTCTGGGATGATTCAACATTTTAAAATTTGGTATGGAGTAATTCCCAATAGCATGAGTATAAGTAAAAAAGCTACTTATAACATGGTTTTTATCGATAAACACACAAATTTGTGTACCAAATTTTTTTAACCGCTGTTCATGAATCTGTTTCAGTTCTTTGTTTTTCAATTTTAATAGCTCTTTTCACTTTAACACACAGATTTTGCATAAACTTAAGTCCAATAAGTAGGGCGATGAATCCTATATAGAAAGTTTATTTTCAGTAACCCACTGAACTATCTTTTAGATCTTAGTTTAGTGTTGTAATTTTCGTCCAATCAGTATGGCAATGGCAATGACAGCAATATGTCAGTTTTGGAAGTGAGACAGCATGATTAAATGAAACGCAATTTTATCACAATACTCGAGCAGATATATTTTTTTCGGGATAATGAAAAAAAACTTTTGTTGCAATGTAATGAATGAATGAACATTATCACTTTCCTGCAGGAACACAAGTTAGTGGTTCATTGTTTTGTTCATTTAGTCGACTTGATGCTGAGTTTTCTTCATAGTCCAGAGAAGGAATATCTCGGTGTTTTCAATTTTGAGATCATTAAGTAGTTCAGCCTGAGAGGAGAATAATATATAATAATTAGTAAGTGGCCCCCGGTTATAAAGGAAAATTTAGTAAAACTTTCGCTTAAACTGAAAAAAATGTCCACACGATTGAATACCCTCTGAAAATGATTATTTAGCGTTCAAGAATTTCAGCAAAGTTGCAATCATGCCATACATTTTTATTGCTGTATGGCATACAAAGCGCTATTAAAAAGGTTTTATTTATTGAAACAAAAATGAAATCCCAATATGGCACATGAGATATTTCAACGTCGGAGATCTGTTTTAAACATTCCAAATAATTAATTTAAACAAAGAGAACGATACTTTCAGTATTCATTAATTTCAGTCAATTCACATTCAAACTTCCCACCATATAACGTAAAAGACAGCACTTCAAAGTTCCCTAGAATTTCAATAAGTATACAATCTTTATTGCTGTATCACATGCTTACCCGAAAAAAACTTTTGCTTTTCTAGCATTTCATGTTTGATAATCACTATATAAGTTTCTTCGTCAAATAAATGGATAGTAATGTCCTTATTCTGTGAAATGGGGGTGTCTTGCTTTTGTTTTCTTTTCTCTCTTTCAGTGTTTTCTTTTCTTTTTTTCAGTGAGTAGTCCAATGTTTCGCTTTTTGCACGCGAGTAACTTATGCTGACCCTTGAAAATTTTCCTATCAGATTTGATATTGTGCATGTTATAAAATTCGAGTTATGTACACAAGGATATTTCCTAGAAATATCTCACCCTTAACGAAACACATGTTCGTTAAAGGATATGTGCAATATTAATTTTCTCAACTAACATAGTTTCAAGTCAACAATAGACGTGTGAAATATCGCACCTTTAACGAACCACATGTTCGTTAAAGGATATCTATCAAAGGACGCCGACTAGTTTTAAGCAGTAAATAGTATTTTAAGCGCGTGAAATGTTACAATGTAAACTATCAAGTAAGAACTTAGAATTAAGGGCAGTTGTTGAGTCGAGTTCGGTGAGTCGAGACACAGAATAAAAGTGTTTTGCCGAAACTTACGTGTTTTCTTACAAAATAAAAACCCTCGCACTTCTTGCACATAATTGGCGCAGTCGGCAGTTCGGTTATTAAGGTTTTTCAATGTCGTTGCAACAGTGACGTGGGCACAAAAATTATTGAAAGCTTTGCCTAGTTTGCAATCACCAGAAAGTTCCGAAAACGAGCAAATTACGAACAAAGAAAACACAAAAATGGACGACAAAACCTTATGTACTTACATAAACTCGTTGCCGAGTTTCTCACGAGAACGAAGTGATGTATATTCGTTCATAAGCTCAATTGATGCAATCCAGGGGATGATACAAAACCCAGAAGCGGGCTACAAACCACTAATCAGACACCAAATATTGGGAAAGCTTACAGGAAGGCCGAAGGAAATCGTCAATGCGTTACCGTCATCAGATTGGTCAGAAATCAAGAGCGCGATGTTAGTGCATTTCGATGAACCCGAAACGGAGATCCGGCTGATGGAAAAAATCCTTGGTGCTCGTTTCACAACTCCTGCCCAGCTATATTCATACCTGAGTAAGTACTTGAATCTTGTTTGCAATAAAATAAAAGCAAATAGTGCATATACAACAACTCAAGCTGAGACTGAAATTAAACAAAGACAAAAAATAGTGAAGAATTGCTACATAGATAAGTGCCCAGAACCAATTAGAGGAATGCTTTGCGCTCATAAGCCAGACACTTTAGAAGACGCATATTCAGTGTTAGTAAACGCAGGATACTCGCATTTCGGTTCAAAAAATAAAGTGAGTCAGTCTAGTTTTGTCAATAATACATTTCAAAATCGATTCGACGGTTCTAATCGCAATCAAATTCAATCGAACTCTGGAAATCGTTCTGGTAGCTTCAAACGAGAGCCACAAAGTCAGAATAACAGGCATAACAATCTTTCATTGCCCACTGACGTCTCAATGAACACAGTTTGGTCTTCGGGATCTTCCTTATACATTGGAGCTGAAAATTTTCGGTTCCACGCCTCGAAAAACTCCCAATTCTTCAACTAACCATCGAAGGAAAAAATTTCAGATGTCTCATTGATACTGGTAGCACACACTGTATAATGATTTCTAAATTTGTTAGTCCTTATCGGCGCTACTTATTAAAAACCCCTTTAATAATAAACTCAATTCATGCATTTGAGCCAATAAAATACGGGTTTACAACTAAGTTTCCATCTGAGTTTTGTACTAACCATTATATTGGGTGGAAACTAATGGTTTTCTCATCCAATTCATTTGACTGCATCATAGGCCAAAACGTTCTTTTCGGCACCGCAGCAAAATTAGATTTTTCGCAGAATACTATCACTATAAACAATATTACTCTGAATTTCGATCAAGGAGGCGAAAACTATTCATTAATAGCCATGGAAGCCGAACAAAAATTGAATGATGAAATTTCTCAAAAATCTGACGTAGAAATTAATAAAAATTACGAAAATAACCATACCGCAGAAGAAAAGCTAGTGATAGAGAGAATCAAAGATGAATTTTCGGACATTCAGTTCGAAAAGAATAGGAAACTAACGTTTACTCACGAAATAAAGCACGAGCTAAAACTGACTAATTGCAATCCTGTATACCAACAAAATTATAGATACCCATACTCCCTTAGAGACTTTGTTAAACAACAAACCAAAGAAGATTTAGAACAAGGTATTATAGTACCATCAAATTCACCATACAATTCTCCTGTGTGGATCGTGCCCAAAAAAGAATATAAACATAGGTTCGTTATCGACTACAGAAAAATTAACAGCTTAACAATAGCGGGTAAATACCCAATTCCCGTGATTGACGATATTCTTGGTCCATTGGGAAACGCTAATTATTTTACAAGTATAGATTTGGTTAAGGGTTTTCACCAGATTGAGATAAAACCTGAAGATAGGCACAAAACAGCATTCTCTACAGACGAAGGGCATTTTGAATTCACACGCATGCCTTTTGGCCTGAAAAATGCTCCATCAACCTTCCAAAGGTTGATGAACTCAATACTACACCAACATATAAATAAAATATGTATTGTGTATATGGACGATATACTTGTCTACAGTACTACACTGAAAGAACACGATATAGCTCTACGAAAGGTTTTTCAATGTCTACGAAATGCCAACCTCAAAATCGACATGTCCAAAACTACATTCCTTAATAAATCAACAGAGTTCCTAGGACACGTAATTACGAAAGACGGTATTAAACCCAACCCAAAAAAACTAGAAGCAATAGAAAAGTTCACATTGCCAACAACTCAGAAGTCAATAAAATCATTTCTAGGACTGGCGGACTTCTATAGGAAGTTCATTAAAGACTTTGCCAAAATCGCACGACCAATGACCAAGTAAGTACCTGCAGAAAAATGCCGTAGTTGATATGAATATTCCAGAATATGTCGAAGCGTTTGAAAAAACTTTATATATCCAATCACCCAATTCTTCAATTCCCCAACTTCAACAAAACGTTCGCAGTTACTGCTGATGCCTCCAATTTCGCAGTTGGGGCAGTTTTGTCTCAAGACAATAAACCTATTTGCTTCGCTTCAAGAACCCTAAATTCCTCGGAAATAAAGTTAGCCACAATCGAAAAGGAATTACTAGCTATAATATCTGCCGTAAACTATTTTAGACCCTACATTTATGGACGAAATTTCGAATTACACACCGATCATAAACCTCCCACCTACTTTGAAAATCTTAAAGTAGACAATCCAAAACTTCAAAGATGGAAATTAAAACTGTTGGAATATGATTTTCATATAAAATACATTAAAGGTAACGATAACGTCGTTGCAGACGCTTTGTCTCGGATTGAAATAAACGCAATACACGATAAGAGCGATTTAGCGACACAACACACCTCTTTTGAAGATAACTCTCATTACATTCCGATATCAGAAAAGCCTCTTAATTGTTTTTCAACTCAAATTATAGTAAAAATAGGCACTTCTAAAGCAGCAAAGAGAGAAAATATCAACAGGAAAAAGAGACTTACTTTTTTCTTCAAAGAATTCACAGAAACCCAAGCAAAATACCTACTTCAGAATCATATCCCACTAATAGGTACTACAGGTGTACAAATTTCAAATAAAAAACATTTACTCGTGCTCCAGAAACAATACAATATTTGGAAACAAACGAATAATAAAGCATCTCTTGTCAATGCTAATATTTTACTTTATGATTGCTCGCTCAGTGAAATTTTAGAAATTATTGCAAAAATGCACAAGCAAACAAACCACATTGACATCAACAAGTTATATTCCGAATTGAAAACCAAATATTACTATCCCAGGTAAAAAGATTATATCGTAATCTATATAAACGATTGTGAAATCTGCCATCAAAGCAAGTATGACACAAACCCTCCCAAAGAGCCATTTAAGGAATCACCGACTCCTCTTAGAGTAATGGAAATATATCATCTGGACATTTGGTTCAGGGATAGGAATCACATGTACATTACTTGCATCGATAAGTTCTCGAAATTTCATTCAGTCATCCCAATAAAAAATAGACAGTGGGATACTCTCATAAACGGTTTAACAACACTTTTCAATAAAATAGGCAAACCCTCAAAAGCTATCACAGATAACGAATCAGCTCTTATTTCACAAAAAACTGTCGACAGGTTTGAAAAAGAAAGCATCGAAGTTCATCTTACGAGCCCAAACCACAAGACAGGCAATTCAGATGTAGAGGTAGCGCACAGAACTCTTAACGAGCATTTACGAACCTTTTTATTGAGGCAAAATTCCGAAAACAAAAATTTGTCACTTTTAAACCCCATCGAAGAATGCGTGAAATATTATAACGCAACAACACATTCCGATCACAAATTTAAGCCATCAGACGTTTACTTTGGTGAGGCAAACCTTTCTACACTTTATGAAAATTTGAAAGAAACAAAAACAAAGACCCTAGAATATCATAACAGAAATAAACAATCAGCAGAATTGGATTTGAGGTGGATTAAAAATCCACAACCTCCAAAAGTCGACCCAAGATTCAAAAAATGTAGGGAAAACCAAAATGTTCACGCACAAAATCGGAAAAGACTTAAACATACCCTTCCTGTCAGAAATGTTTCTGGTGATCACCATTGAAAAGTCAATCAATTGATAGAATCAGACTTATTCCTTTACAAAATATCTAGAACTGAAAAGCGAGCCCATCACGTTCCTAGTAATTAGTAATTCAAAGCTAAGTTTTGAATTTCACACTTTATATGCGAAATCTATATAAAAAGAAATATGGTAGCTAATTTTAATCAACGCACACCTCAATGCACTTATCCGTAAAAGCAACGCTCTTCTCTTAATTTTTTTTAATCTAAAATACATTTGAACTGAGCTTTTACAGTAAGAAAAAAAATCACACAACGAAATTAAAAAAAAAATGCACATACATAAACAATTGCAAGATTCAAGTACACTATTTTAGAATTTAATTCCTTAATATTTTTTCTAGAATGTAATTCCTTAAAATAAGAATGAATAAGAATGTAATTCTATATAATAATTTTTCATGTACATTACTCTAGAATTTAATTCCTTAAAATAATTTTTCATGTGAATAATTGCTTACAAAACTTATATATAAAATTTTCCAAACTGAGGACAGTTTGAACTTCAAGGAGGGAGGAGTTATGTACACAAGGATATTTCCTAGAAATATCTCACCCTTAACGAACCACATGTTCGTTAAAGGATATGTGCAATATTCATTTTCTCAACTAACATAGTTTCAAGTCAACAATAGACGTGTGAAATATCGCACCTTTAACGAACCACATGTTCGTTAAAGGATGTCTATCAAAGGACGCCGACTAGTTTTAAGCAAATAGTATTTTAAGCGTGTGAAATGTTACAATGTAAACTATCAAGTAAGAACTTAGAATTAAGGGCAGTTGTTGAGTCGAGTCCGGTGAGTCGAGACACAGAATAAAAGGGTTTTGCCGAAACTTATGTGTTTTCTTACAAAATAAAAACCCTCGCACTTCTTGCACATAATTTACGAAGAGTATTTGTGTTGCGTTTATAATGTGTGAATGTCCATGAAGTAATAAATGGAATTTGTTTGGTAATTGGATGGTGGTGTACGGATATACTTCTGTGCTATAAAAGGCAGATGCTAGCACGAGTAAATTGATTGGAGAAACATATCACCGAATCTGAGTAGCTTACTAAGAAAAATCCAATTTGGCAATGAATTCTTCGATGTAAATTATTCGCCATTGGTTAATTTTTTAACATGATTAAATGGCAATGTAGAAACTAAAGCGTTAGCTGATGCTTTCTCTAAAAGGACGAAAGGACAATGAAGTATTGAAAAACCCAAGATTTTGAGCGAACACAAAATTGGAAACAAAGAAATTATTTTAAAATCCATTTATTTAAGGCACTATTGCCTATTAGAATTTTCATGATACCTTTCCGTTTTTTTATAAAATTTTTCAATTTCTTATACCTTATAAAATTACACTCTAAAATATCACATAATAAATTATTAAATAATAAATTTGAAGCCAATTCCGAGATATAACGACTTAATTAAAGCGCAATCTCGACAAGCCACAGGTGTACAGGAAGCTTATATTTATTTCCATTTATTTCTATTTCTCCAAAATACCGGTTATACCTTACATCCAGTACTATCTAGTTCTTGGTCTAGGCCTCCTTCTTTATCGTCCAGACAATGCGGATTGATTGATTGGAAGCGATGAAAATCTAATTTAAGATATGTACAAAAACACACAAAAAAATTAAATGCTTTTTTCTCGAAATCACGTGTTTTAAGTTGGCGGACAATAGTATATATATATATATATATATACACATATATATTTATTATTTATTTATTATTTATTTCTACATATATATATATGTATATATATATATATATATATATATATATATATATATATATATATATATATATATATATATATTGTTGGAGTAATTGCTTACCACGCAGCTCTCAAAGATAAAATCCTAAAATTATATCCTTTGCGTAGCGTCTTCAATTAGCAATTACCCTGCCTGCGCTATAATCCTAAAATTATAGCGATTATCTAAACCTCAATAATCCTCAAATTATTGAGCTGATATCAATCAAATCAAACGACACAGATTTAACCTATGCGCTTTATTATTATGACTGACGGTAATTCTAGTCATTCTTTCATTTTTATATACTTTAAAGCTGACCTGTCAGCACAATGCAGCTATCAGGTCAGCAACCGTAAGTCTAAAGTTTACAATCGATAGACTATCTTAACGCTTATGCAAGGAATATTGGTGGGTCAGCAAAATACAAATTGATTTGGGCCACATTACACTGCCCATGAGTGCGATCAACCTGTGCATGCGTTCAAATTGCAGGGTCATCACCTGTCTTGGCATGCGCGGGTTGATTGCACTTGAAATGCGCGAACATACCGCCCACCAAGAACCTCTGTTCTTAATCATCATAAAATTAAACTTAATTCAATTCTGCGGATGGTATTTCAGAAGGTTCGTACCATCGTGTGCTCGTCTTACTCGTCAATGAGTGATGAGTAGCCTTCGGATGATTTGATGACGTGGTGTTTCGTCAGTACGGGAACTCGCTCATGCTTAATGGAGAGTGGGACGTCCTTCGGTTTAGCGAGTATCTGGAGAACATCACTGCTGCGCTGGCGTTCCGTGATGAGTATATGATCGTGAGTTACCAATGTGCAACCTGGCGATAGGGACAGAATGCCTGTGTTATGGAGAAGAATCTCTTCGCGAGATTCTTCGCAAACGACATGAGCTGGAATTACGTGCGGAACTAAGAATAACCATTTGTTCTTCGCATAAAGTTTTTTCCAAATGACGCTAATATCTGGGCCCAGAGCGAATGTTCGGGTTGTACAGTTGCTTTCTCCATACAAATTGTATATCTCCTTGATGATGCAATGGGGCTTTTTTCTTAAATCGAATAGGGTACTGGGCAGTACTACGTAGGTTTCGTTGGATAAGCGTTGACTTTCTCGTAGGTCTTCTTCGGGGAATTCGAAGTATGTTTGACTATGGAAGTCTATCCCTAAGATATTTGCGGAAATTTCGTATACAGCATACGTTCGATTGAGAAGAAAATGAGGAATAGTTGTTGTCTTTATCAATTCGTAGCGCTGATGATCAATTATTTGTAGGTAACCGATAATGTAACAAGCATCTTGTTGAAAGTGGACTGCAATTTCCTGTAACGGAAGATGCGACACCTTCAAGGATACTAGGAGAGATGACTCCGTTTGGTTGATGATTGACATTAAATCTGCAGGTTGTACCAGATCTAAAATGCGTCTGCCATTGGATATGACGTTAAGTCTAGTTGCATACTTGCTTTGTATTTCCATTATGAAGTTTAAGGCTCGTTGGTAGATCCCCAAGAATTGGATGTTGATTTCATTGTGATCTATTGTAGTCAGCCAGGAGTCGAATCTGTTGATTTTCTGCACTGCTTCATTAAACCCTTTATTGAAGAAGGCTAATTGCTTGTTTATCATTGAATTCGTTCTGTTTAGCTGATGGGTTGCTCGGAGAAACAGCATCGTTTCTTTATTCACAGTATACTTCAATGTTTGTTGGTTCGCTTGTATTGTCTCGATGTCTCGGTAAATGTCATCATTAACGCCGAATAATGATGTGAGCATTTTACCCAGTAGTCCACGTCTTTGTCTGCTCCTGACGAAGTGCAGTGTATGTATCTGATGTGCGATATCTTGATTGATAGTGGATAGATGTTGCACAAGATCATCGCAGGAAACTCTATCCGTGTACTTGAGACTAGTGTGACATAACTGAGTCAAATTGTCGACAGCCCTCTGAACATTTCTTTTATCCTCCTGCATATTGGCCCATGGAACGTACGAACAGGTCTACTGAAACATAACACAATCATCCTTGCAATCAAAATCCCAGACACTTATGAATTAGTTGATTTTAAAGAAATAGTAGCAATGCCTAACGAAGATAATTTTGAAATTAACCTCCAGGATCAATACATTGTAGAATTAAACTCAACTAAATATCATTATATTGAAGACATTCACTTTGAAAATGAGCTGAAACCCCTAAATAATTGTATTGTAAATAATAATTATAAAATAACTGAAAGTAAAATAACTAAAATAAGGAAATTAGATGATAGTACAAGATTATGTGAAAATATGAGAAATAATGAAATAAGAACCTTTTGTGATGACAGAAAAATTAAACTAAATGGAAATTACATAGTACCTATAAAGAATTGCACCATAAAGATTTTAACTAATACATTTAGCAACAATAATGAACAATTTATAGACAGATGTTTCTACACTGTAGACCAGCAATACAATTTTACAAAAAAATTGAATTTTGAAGACATCATTTTAAAAAATGTAGAAAATATAAAGCATATAAGCCATTTAAAACATCATGTCAATATCAATTATTTTATATTTGGAACGATTTTAGTTATATTAATAAATCTAGCAATAGGGATATTCAAACAATCACAAAATTAAAGCTTTCAATTAACTAAAACTTCAATATAAGATGCTGCTGTAGATTTTTGTCAGCCACTGTAAATTAATTCTCGCACGAGTGCAGTCCCACATAAGGCGTATGTTTAATAGAACATTCAATTTTTAACCAAAACAAATTCATTTTTCGGCGAACGCGCAAAAGTTTTCGTTGCATTCAGAACCTTACTACAATAGAAATAATATATTACTATTTGCATAACATCATTTATTGCGATTATTTATTTTATTTTTTATTTTGTTTACTGTATTTTTTTTGCTTCAGTTTTATTTCCGGCGTTCACATGTTTTGGGGTCGATCTTTGTCACAGTTTAGATAATCTTCCCGTAGTTCACAAAGAGGAGCGTGACAAAATATTATAAGGGGACTTGTTTCTTCGCCAGGACTGTCTTAATTACGGACACTGTCTTAATCACAAACTATAGACTTTTTCCAAAAAACATAAATATAATTATAAAAAACGAAAATAAAAACTTTCCATAGGAACTTAAAGAGAAATTCATACAAACATGAAAAATTGAATGGACATAAGTCTACGGCAGTCAGTGCTGGCAGAATTATACACAAAAAAAGTCCAACTAAACGTTTCAGAATTTTTAAAATTATTTGCTGGCTTAATATTTGGTTGGACGCCCTTTGGCAACAATTACTGCTTGCGTTTTTCGGGGCATAGAGATGACAAAACTACCAGTTTCTATGGATTTTATTTTCTACCATTCTGTAATGGGCGCTTCCTTCAACAAATTTTTATTTTTTATGCAACATTTCTGGATTTTCCACTCCAGAAGCTCTCATACATGTCCTATTGGGTTTAATATCGGGCTTTGGGGAGGCGTATTGATTAAAAAGCGTATATATTCCAATTAAGGGGATATTCTCAATTAGAAAAAAGTTTCGTTTTTATTTTTATTATGGATTTCGATAGTATATAGTTTCCAGAATGTCGTGTTAAAATTTTAAATCGATCCGAGTCTTCTTATTATAGTCATGCTTGATTGAAGCGAGCGCGCTCCGTATAGTAAAATTTACGTATTTCATACACAGTAGCGCAGCTGCTTCGCCCTTTCTTTGAGCTCTATATATATGAGCAGATGGCTTTGGGATACAATACAATCAGTATACTAGTACCCTTATATTGAATTTAAGAGCATAAACTCGCCTTACTTGTATTTCTAAAGCTAGTCTCGCTGTGATTGTCAGAAATTTTTCTTCGGTCTGGAGAGTTATTCAAAGTGCGATATGGCTTTTACATTGGAGACGGTGACAGTAAAACATTCAAAATGTTGCTCGATGTTCATCCATACGGTGAAAACTTCCTCGTTAAAAAATAGAGTGCGTTTTACATGTCAAAAAGTATATAAACGAGCATCGAAAGGCAAAAAACAATTGAATCAAAAAATAACCTTGAAAGAAGCAGAAATAAAAGTACAGAAACTGCAAGTCAGGGAAAGAAAAAAGTGCCACCCAAAAAGAAACAAGATCCTGCTCTGAAGACTGCTGCTTTAACAAAAAAATTAATGAAAAAATTATCAACCTATTATAGTTTAACCATTTTACGCAATAAAGATTCAATCGAAGTTTGCCGGAGAGATGGTTCCATCGCTGCTGCTCCTGTTGATGACAGCTAAGAAAATTTTCTATAAATGGCGTCTTTCCTCAACCAGACGGTCCCGCTACCATCATTGTAGAAGGATGTTTAAAGTGCAGCATCTTTTTGTGTTTGGAAAAGAAGATATTCTTATAAAATCTATTACAGAACTTTTTTTTTATATATTTTTCAAGATGAGTAGAAGACAAATTGAGGATGAACTTCATAGACCCGCATGAAAAAACTTTAAACGTTAACCAGAACCTCAATATAAGGTGCTGCTGTAGGCTTTTGTCCGCCACTGTATATGCTTCGTATTATATTAAAAAAATGTAACCTTTTGTTTACATATAAATGATTTGGTTACGAATATGATACAAAACTAATAACTCGTGAAACTTCTAGTCACAAATTGAACTACGTTCTAAGAGTTACATATTCATTTATATTTTTTTCTTATCTTCTAACAAATATGTGATTGTAAGTGTGCATTCCTAATAGTTGCTTCTTTGGGACATGTCATCTATGACCAAACTTTATTATTTGTATAGTTGAGCAGTTGGTAATTATGTGTCTTTGCCAATCTACATTAGTGACATATATTTTCGGTACTGAAGGTTGATGGGCATTAGCTTAATGAGACATGGATCATTTCAAAATTTGGGGTTATTTGGTGTCACACAGCTTTTGTGAGCACTCTGTATGTCTTGGAAATTCGGAATTTTTTCTGAGGGATACAGCAGTTTGGCGTTTAGTAGACCACCTAATATAAATTCAAAAAATTAGTAAGTTCAGACATTAACAATTGTTTAAAAACCACAATTCTCTCTCCCTACCCTTGTCACAAATGGTAGGTTGAGAAGTTCAGAAATTTTTTTGAGGGCTCTATATTTACATTTGAATACATTTCAGAAATTGAAGTAGTTTAGGTTGCTCTTCATTTCATGTATACATTTAAAAAAAAATACATTCCTTCATTTGAATAGGTTTTTGTTATGTTTTATGTGTGTCACAAGGTTTCATTCTCTCTCCCTACAAATTTTTTGAACTGCCCGCCCATTCCACGAAAACGAATATTTTGTGTTGTGAAAAACGAAAAGCAGCATCGCTACAAGATGGCTTCCAAAGCCCACGTCGTTTGTTTCACTCCCAAGCCTCCAGCTGGTTGAGTGATGTTGTGAAGTGTTGAAGTCGTGTGAGTAGGTTAATATTTTCTCCATACCTACAACCACCTCACTCCTCCGGGTAAGTGTTGATTAATACATAAATGAGCTGTAATTATGACAATGAATGGCATGGTGTTGAGTGTTTTTTTTTAACTTCGAAAATCCTTGATAGTGAGGTCTGCAGGAAGTGATAACCTCTCAAATCTCTTTCCCTACAACCTCTCTCCCTACAACTTCTGGAAAAAGACGGTTTGTAGGGAGAGAAGATTTGCTAATTATTTCACAAGGATAATGGTTCCAATGTTTTTTGGTATTAATTCTAAGTTTTAGCAGCTACCTACAGCAAATATCACACTGCCTACCCCTGGCATCCATTGTTCTGTCCAAGATAGAAAAATTAGTACTGTGGTTCCATCGAAACAGATTTGTTTATATTTTTTCAGGTCCTTTATTACCATCCATGGCTAAGCCCAAGGTGTCCAAGGATAAGTGGAGAGAATACGCACAAAGAAGACGGGAGAGAATAAAAAATGATCCGGTATTGGCCGCAATTGAAAAAGAGAAGGAAAAGAAGAACTACGAGGCAAAGAAGATGAAAAAACAGGTAAAGCTTGTCAAAGATATGTCTGAAAGAGAGTTGAGACAGAAGCGCAAGTTGCGGAGAAAGAAGGCGAAGGCGTACCGGAGGTAAAAGCAGCGAGGCAATTTGGCTAAGTACTTAGAGGAGCGTTCACCCTGTAAGTGAACCAGAAAATGATCAACCAGTCGTTCAACAACCGCAAGTTGACCAGCGCATTAATTCTGGTAGAAAAAAGGTAAGGAAAGATAGAGCAAAGGCGTACCGAGAGATTAACAAACTGAGACAACAGAATGAAGTATTGAAAAAACAGGCAGCCAATGGATGGAGTGGGTGGCTGTCTGAAACGAACAGCAGATAGAATTGTGGCTCAGGGTTAAGATATTGACTCTTTCATCACCTTTGTGCAAGCATTAAAGAATATTGTCAGGAATGTGGAAATCAGCATAGTAGGTGCTCAGAAAATCAAATATATGAAGAAAATTCTGCCTCAAACGATCCCTTCATTCCATGGCACTATGAAGGTGCACCAGAAGTCTTCATCAAAGATCAGCCCCACTGGTCATGCGAAAGCTAAGCTGCTTTGTTTGCTTTAATTGCCAGCATCATTTCCTGGGAAACCACCTCGTACCACCTCTGACTGATGACAAACTTGAAGACTTTATACCAGAAAACGTCGACTGTGATGTTCTGCTTGATATGGCTACTAACACTGAACTCCACGAACGAGACTTAAGCAGCCCACCTCTTCAAATGGAAATATGGAATCCACCTTCAATCCTGGCTGAATCTTCCACGCCTGCTATTCCGTCTTCCTTAGCTGGACTTTCAGATGAACCGTCAATTTCAACTGAACCTTCAACGACAGCCAACCCACACGACACGCTTACTCCAGGAACCTTCATTTTGGCAAACTTCAAAAATGAGTCCAAAACAAATGACACGCCTTACCGCTATGTTTGCAGCGTCAACGCTATTAATGATGATGGCACTATGGAGGTAGTTAAATTACGACGTTTGCAGAAATCCATGACGCAGTTTGAGTTTAAAGACAATGATGTTTGTGTCATAAATACAGGCGATGTTTTTCATGTACTTCCTCTTCCAAATTTTGTTCTACGAAATAGAAAAATGGTTTATTCTTTTCCCTGCCAAGTGGCGGATGTCAGGGAGCAATGATGTCGAATATTTACGTTTGTTTCTTCATTTTGAGTTCTGCAAGTTATTTTTTTTTAATCTTGAAAATTGAAAGAGGGATATCGCTGCTCTTAGCTCCCATAAGTTTAGAAATCGTTCCTTTATTATGTGCACCCCATTCTTGTATTTTATTAAGAATATTCAGTTACCTGTTTTCAGGTGATTTTCATTTTATTTTTTTGTAATATTTTACGAACGTTGAGACTGGTTGAAAGACGTGAAGAATTTGATTTTGTAACAACTAGACTAAGCAACTCGTTTTTTAAATGGCATAATAAATGTTACAAGTTCAACTTACTCGTGGTTTTCTCTCTCCCTACAATGTCTTGTCTCTCCCTACAAAGTATAAATAATAGAAAAAATATCAAAATTCTACATCTCGAAAACTACTCGATGAAGTATGCGCCTACTGCAGGATCTTTCTTTGGGGCCAATATAAAGAAGATATACGAACAAAAAACCGCAAAAATTGAAACATAAATTTAGGGAAACAGCTGAGCCCAAAATAACCCCAAATTTTGAAATGACCCACATATTCTAGTGATGAATCATATATATTTTGGTTGCTGAAGGATGAGGGTCATTAATTTGTGTGAAAGTGTAAAGTAAAATTGAATCAAATAAACATAAATCAAGTAAAGTAATGTGAATCAAACAACCGATTGAGAAGGGGTTCAGGGACAACACCTTGCTCCGAACAATCAGCTGCTGATCGAGAAAACCCCCCTCCCTCAGTGACCAGCAGTGGATAACCAACACTAAGCGAAAGTACTTCGCGCTTAAGGATCTAGAGTTGTCACCTACGCCACGAAAGGTAAAACCTATGAATGTCAACCATTCCATAAGGACTTATGCAATAAACTACCAAGACAGGCCTCCTCCAAGACTGGTTTGTGCTCCATAACGACATAATTGGGGACGAGGTTGATTATCACTAATCACCGTAGGCAGGCTGTAAAAATTAAAAACAAAAATTAGAAAACTAAAATTCTTTCTTTGAGCAAGTCTCAAAATATCCACGGGAATGATTGAAAATGATTCCCTACAATATATGAGTGTAATCATTCATACTAAAAGCAATTTCTTGACCATTTATCCAGGCATTGAAACTTGCACTCAAACAGCAAACTTCGCAATCTTAATACATTAGACAAAAGTACAAATCATTTATCTGCACACCAAAAAAAACGACATGCTTCAGTTCTGTATAAACTTCCTCATCTTTTTTCTGAACCCAGCAAAAAGCTTACGTACATACATAACAACCCGTGCGAGTAGAAATTTGTTACAACTAAAAATAATCCCATCTACAGCCTTCAAATCAAAAGTAGAAAATACTACACAGTATAACACTGAAGAAGGACACACTAATGTCCGGAATGTACATTTGAAAATAATAAAAAACGAAATTGTAGAGTAGAGGAAACAAGTGTCTTTTCTTATATTTTTAAGAAATACGATTTGCAGAAACTCGTTGACACTTCATTGATATAGAAAAAGGAAGTCAAGCACATATTAGAGAAGCCACGAGGTGCGATCCTTGTCAACCCACGGTCTAATTCTCCGTAATATTTACATAGATATTAAAAATATGAAACACAAAAAATAAGAATGAAAATATTGCTACTTTAAATAATAATAATGAGAGGTACTCATAACAGAAATTGAAATGAGTTAATTTTAATTTTATTATCACGGGAGCATCCATTGATTACGTAAGTACTAGGGGAAAAGGACCGGGAAGTTAAAAATGGTATTATCAGACCATCAAGATCACTTCACAATTCGCCTGTTTGGATTGTTTTCAAAAAAACCGGACTCTTCAGGGAAAAAGAGTTTCATATTTCGATTACCAAAACTAAAATCTACTACAATCCTTGATAAATATCAAAATACTTTAAATAAATAAAGTTTTGTCTAATTTTGGGGAAAATAAAGTCTTTTGTGTCATTGATCTAAAAACTTGCTTTCATCTAATTCATCTAGGAGGAAAAGACGTTGATAGAACAACAACAACGTTAAATTTCAATTTCAATTGAATATCTTTGTATGAAAACGAAAGTTAGATGCTGAATTGATTGCACCGTCAGGTCTTTGTTTGAACTTTACCTGTGCAATAGCAGGACAAATCGGCTGTAAGCGGTTATGAAAGCCGAAGCCTACCAAACCGCATACTTTCGGTTCTCATATATTTGCCAAGTTCCTTAAACTTCTTACTTGTGCATGCAAACTGTTTGGTCATATTTAAGGCCAATGATTTAATATTTAAGTTTGGTTTCTACGATTTGAAACCGTTAGAGAATTCTTGTAATGCGGTGGCACGGTGCATAAATAAAGAAAAATAAAAAATGGGAAAACAACGAGTGGAAATTAGGCTAGTCGAGCGAATGGCCAACCAACTTCTAGCGATCGCAAGACCATTCATCTGCAAAATCTTGGCCACCATCAGACCGCCCCAAGTGAAGTGTTGCAGAAAATACAAATCTTTCTTCCTGTTAAATACTACCGATGGATCAAAAATTGAGGGAAGAGTTGGCTGTGACGTGTTCTCAGAACAGCTAGGCCTGAAACTATCCTTCCGATTACCAGACCACTGCAGGGTCTTTCAGGCAGAGGTCATTGCGATTTATAAGGCAGTTGACTGGTTGAGAAATCAGAAAATTTCCATAAAAAATTTGAACATCTTTCCTGACAGTCAAGCTGCAATCCAATCATTATCCAGCGTGCATACTTCATCTAAAATAGCTATGGAATGCCGCTCACAACTGAACGTGATGTCGCTTCACTGTGAAGTGATTCTTTGTTGGGTACCGGGGCATAGTGATATACCTGGAAACTGCAAAGCAGATGCCCTAGCAAGAGCTGGCATTGAGTTTCAGGAATATACACTTAGCCCCGAAGTCGGCCAACCTCTAGCTTCCATAAAGCTAGGATTTAAGCAGCACTACGTGGAGGCTGGGAATATGGCCTGGCTGCTCGAAGAAACCTGTAGCAAAACCAGGCAAACTTAGCACGCACTGTGCTCCAAACGCACCAAGCGGCTCCTCAATATAAGCCGTGAAACCCTGAGTTCCGTCGTTTCCGTACTGACGCGACACTGTTTGATCGGCAGACACGCAGAAAGATTGGGTGTCCCTTTCAACGATTTCTGCCGAAGTTGCAGATCAGAGGAAGTGGAAGAAACTATTAAACACTTTCTGTGCGAATGTCCGGCGCTGTCCAGGAAGCGCATGCAAACCTTGGGCACGCCTTTCCTACACAACCTCACGGAAGTAGTTGATCTGGACATTGGCTGCATAGCCGGCTTTATTTAGAATCTGGATAATTCTCGTCATCCCGCAAGTTCTAGTGCCGCCCTTAAATTCTGTGGTATCACAATGAGCCTCTCATGGCCTAAGTGAGCTACCTTTGGATTAAAAGGGGCTGTCACTACAACCAGCCAGCCACCAGCCAAATACTAGAACCACGAGCTGGTAGCCCTTGTTGTATTATCCATAATCAACGAAGGTTCTTGTATGACGAACAGCGAGAATGAATTGAAATTTTGTGTAAGCTTCAAGGACGATGAGAAATTTTACAATAGAATCGGCATGAAATTTTTAATGCTTATGATACCGTAATTGGGCCACGGAAGATAATCTTATCTATGTAGCTTAGTTTTCTCCGATGAGGCATTTTCCATGGCATTCTGAAGTAGAATGTGCACTAGAACTAGCTGCTGGCAGGTTGAGTAAACATCTAAGAGCCATTGAAATAAACTTGTTCTGTCATTGTCACAAAATTATACTCTTAATTAATTATCGGTGCAAGCGCCAAAGTTAATGGCATGCAAAAGCTGCCTATGTTTCTATTTCAGCACAAGTGCCACAGTCAACAATCTTCTTTAAATAAAAAGGATGCCGATGTAGGCAGTCCAAGTTTTCTAGTAAGAATGTCATTTTATTTAATCACTCTCGCTTCTTTTGTATAAAAATTTGCGCCTAATTCATTGACCTACAACTATTTCCCCCTAGTACCGATGCATATGGTTGCAATAAATCAACAATTTATTTTTGTTCCGCAATGCTAATGCATAAAATTTTGGAATTTTTTTTTTGGATTTTAATTTAATTTGTGAAAGCGTGAAAATAAGGGTTCTAACTGAGATATTTGTGTTTATGTTGTTCGAAGATACATTGTGAGCATGTGCCGCATAGTACAGATGAACATGTGATTCCACTACACTATGCCGAAAACCTAGTCAAAAACTATCATTACGTATTAGTTTGTAAGGCTCGTTTGGCTCGCGGAGTGTTAACGAAGGCAAATTTAGCGAAAAGTGTTTAAAATCAAAAAAGAAACTCGGAATTTTGCGAAGCGTGTCGAGCTTATACAAGGATCTCGTAACTTATCTATCTTATCTACAGAACGCTAGCATCACATGAAGAGCCGGAACAATTCTAAAAGTCTTGTTTTGTTTTGAAATATTTTTTATTATTGAAATCTACCGTTGTTCGTGTTAAAGTTGAGTTATTTTAAAACATTTTTGTTGATAATTCACATTTTTGTTTCTGTTCACAGTTGTATGGAAGGCGTTTTTTAATTTTGTATCACAGTGCTGTTTGCATGGTCAAATAAAACTCTGCTCTTTGGCTGTTTTCCATTCTTTTTTTTTGTTGGAAAGTATGCACTCTTACACTTTTACATAAATGGAAAGTAGTTTTTGCTCAGGATCCAATTATGAAAAAAAAATACTGATTAGTTTTTTTCCATCAAAATTGATATTCTTTTGTAGAAAAAGTTTAAATTATGTGAATATTTAATACAATGATTACAATTGATTCATACGACTGTGGTGTCCTTTAAGAACATCTTTTAAACATTAAAGTGATGTATTTATCACCAATATATACATCACTTCAATTCCATGAAAGGCTTTCTTTCCAACATCAAAGTGATGTATTTATCACCAATAAATACAGCGCTTCATGAATGTACCGATAGTGCTTATCACCTCGTGATCCTTGCGCGCATGGACATCGCCTTTTGGTTGTGAGTGCCATGTGGAACGATTAGTGATAAGTTATTGAAATACATAATTTAGGATACTTTATTAGGCCATAAGAGTTTGATTTAGTGTTCAGAATTTGTATAAATAGCAAGTAAGCATTGAAGAAAATATAGTCCTTGGAGAACTAGCGAGCTAGTATTACTTGTGCGTTTCCTACTCGGCACATCCTCTTTAGACTTTCCCTTAATTGTGCCTATCATTTGGCACTGCAGGTAATGCCTACAATCGGCATATAAATTTTACCTTGGCCAGTGGTATCAAAATTGTGCCGGCCTTCCTCCTCCTCACTTATAATTTTCCTTTTTTTTACTATTCTTTTCGGGATTTCTCCATCATGGAAATCCGTAGTCACGATGGAAAAGAACTTTACATAAAGGAAGAAACATTACATGGCGATCCTTCCTTCTAACCTGCCTTCTGAGAAGCTTCATCAAGAATACGTACCGGAGCCAAAACTCAAATCGATGTGGGCGACAAATACACCAAAATATACTCTTACGAAAATCGGACCAAAACCTATCAGTTTAGAAGATTACCGTGCAAGGCTTGAACGAAGAAAGGATGAGCACATTCCTAAAATAACAAAGCAAAAGAAACGTAGAGGAGGAATACAAGTTGAAACCAGACGATTAATTGCAACGCTGAAAAGCAAACTAAGGGATTCAGAACACCCCCCGAGCTGGGAAGTAGCGATTACAACGTACCAACGGATATCATAGCTAGAACAACAAATATATAAGAAAAAAGAAGAAAAACGGACGAGCATGCATCAAAAACTATAGCAATAATAATATAAAAATATATATTTATACATATATACATACATACAACAACGTCAATATAAAAATATATTACCAAAAATTGTCGAAAGTTTTATATGAATTAGATTCTTCGCAACTTAAAAGCATAGGTGCATTAATGCAAGCAATAGTAAATGAGCTCGACATTTTTTTAATTAATAATTTTTTTGAGTATAACTAAAAACCCCAACCGAATTTATACAAAAAAAAAACAATTCTTCTAAAATTAGAAATTGTTGCAAATTCAAAAACAAAATTCCAGAACCTGAAGAAAACCGCGGAAACAACCAAGCTCGAACTTGAATTCAAGAAAAAAATACTCAAAGCCAATTGTCTTTTGAACGAGCAACTAGAGTCGTACAAAATGCCAAATTTAAATATCGATGCTGCTCTTAAAGCTAATCCGATATTTTCAGGTAACTACAAAGAACTGGACTCATTTCTGAAAATAGTAGAAATCCTTAGCCTATGTTTAGAGCCAACTGAGCACACAGAATTAATTGAAATTACTTATCATGTCAAATTAAATTTTTCTGTGAAAACCCAAAACTCTTGCTGAACTTTCAAAAGAATTGAATGAGAGATACAAAAGCACATTAACAATCCCGAAAATACACAACATCCTATCAAATATAATACAAAAACACTTAACCGTAAACATTTATAAAGAAAAAATCCTATCACTTATTTCGGAACTAAATAATCTTCAAATAACAGCATTAGGAAACACTACCACGGAAGCTGAGTGACCAGTCGTTACAAAAACGAACGACCCATACGCCTTAAACATATTCAAAAACGGACTAAACGAACAACTGAGGAATACAATTTTTGCTGCACAACCAAAATCGTTCACTGAAGCATCTGAAGAAAAACGAAATAAACAGCAAAATAATGTAAAAATCAGAATAATTACCAAAATAATTGCGGAAGACCAAATTATAGCAATAGGATTCCACACAGTAACAACAATAACAACCATAACGGACACTACAATAATCATAACAACAATCATAGAGTACAACATAATAACAATCATAGAGATCAATATAACAGCAATGGCAATTACAGAGGATCTCATAACAATAACAGACAAAACAACAATTGTAGGATGCAAAACAATAATAGAAATAATAGTCGCCAGCAACAGCAAGCTTGTAATAGAAGTAGGAACAACAATCCGAGAAATAATATGAATATAATTTACGACCAGGGAAACGAAATAACCCCGGAGGTCGAAACATAAGTAAAAATGAACCGTTCCGTTTACTCCGGATTAAAACCACAAATAAGATATACAATATTACCGAAAAACTAACGAATTATATCACTTTCAAAGGAAGAAACACGAACAACATATTCACATTTTTAATTGACAGTGGTGCAGACATATCTATATGCAAAGAAATAATACCGTTAAAAATCAACGAGGATAATAGATGCAAACTATCAGGAATTACTACGGAAAAATCTTCTCTTTAGGAACTGCTGATATAAATTTTTCAATACAAAACTACAAACTGAAACATAGATTTCATATCGTAGATCCTGACTTTCCCATAACTACAGATGGCATACTTGGAAGAGACTTCCTAATTAAATATTTGTGCAAAATTGATAATGAAACATTTAAAATATCAATTATCATCAACAATGATGAACAAACATTACCACTAGAGACAAAACCATGTAATATTCATCAAATAAAATTACCACCGAGATCCGAAATCATACATCCAATAAATCTTAAACTAGTAGAGGATAGCGTCATTCTAAACAAAGAAATCCAAAAAGGAGTTTATATAGCTAATTCAATAGTGCCTTCAAAGGGCAATTGTCACATTAAGATCCTGAATGCAAACAATACCGAAGTAACTATATCCACCATAAAGATAAGCACAGAACCACTTAAAAATTATCACGTTGCTAACACTTCGCAACAATATTCTAATGCCAACTCTAGATTTGAAAATATTTTGAAACTCCTCAATTTAGAAATAAAAGACGAAAAAGCGAAAACTCACTCACTGAAATATTCAGAGATTATCAAGAAATATTTCACATAGAAGATGAACCATTTTCGACAAACAATTTTTATAATCGAAATCTTTCTGTCACAGACTCCAATCCAATATACATAAAAAAATATAGACTTCCACAAACTCAACAGGAAGAAATTAATAAACTACTTAACGATGATATCATAGAACATTCAATTAGCCCATACAATTCACCTTTATTACTAGTTCCCAAAAAAAGGTCGAATGATACAAAAAAATGGCGACTAGTAGTTGATTATAGAAATTTAAATACAAAAATAATTAATGACAAATTCCATCTAACTCACATTGAACACGTATTAGACAAATTAGGTAGAGCTGAATACTTTTCGACACTAGATATGACTAGTTCCTTTCATCAAATAAACCTTAACAAAAAATCAAGACCTCTTAAAAGACTACCCTTTGGTCTTAAAATCTCATCCAATACTTTCCAACGCATGCTAACAATAGCACATTGTGGTTTAGATAGCAACACATTCATATATGTCGATGACATAATAGTGTTTGGCTGTAGCCTAAAAAATCATAATGAAAATTTAATCAAAGTATTCAAGCGATTACAACAAAACAACCTTAAGTTAAATCCAAACAAATGTTTATTTCTATGACCAGAAGTAGTATATCTTGGACATCTAATAACCAAAGATGGAATTAAAACAGATCCATCGAAATTCCATACTATTAGTAATTATGAAACACCACGAAATGCAGACGAAGTTAGACGATTTATTGCATTCTGCAACTACTATCGTCGATTCAAACATAACTTGGCGCAAATTGCAAAATGTTTGAACAACTTGCTAGAAAAGAACCAACCTTTCATCTGGTCAGAAGGATGTAACACAGCATTCGGAACTCTTAAACAAAAACTAATGGAACCACCCATTTTACAATATCCAGATTTCGACAAAACATTCATTATAACTACAGACGAATCTGATCATGCACCAGAAGCAATACTTTCACAAGGTGAGATAGGTTTTGATCTACCAATTTCATACGCTAGTAAATCGCTGAACAAACACGAGATCAACAAACCCGTAATTGAAAAAGAACTTTTAACCATACATTGGGCAATAATTTTTTTAAACCCTACATATTTGGTTGAAAATTCATAGTCGTAACTGACCACAGACCATTAGTGTCGCTCTTTACCCACAAAAACCCTTCCTCTCAATCAACGAGAATAAGATTGGATCTAGCTGATTATGATTTCGAGATCGTATACATTAAGGAAAAAGTAATACTAACGCATGCATTATCAAGAATCAAAATAGATTCTAACATATTGAAAGGAATGATTCCCACATCGATAGACAATACAACTCCAAAATACCTTGACTTATTGTCAATTACACGAAATATGTCAAAAAAATGCACACAATCTAAAGGTCCTGACGGAGACATTAACCAAACTGAGCGTCATGAACTTCATATTTGGGAATGTACGTCCCTCACGGACATAAGAAATATTAAGAAACTAGACATTTTACTAGAACGCAATGGCCAAATTGAAGATAATATGAAAACCGCAAGATATAGTGATAACTCGTATAACCCAGGTTATCGATCGAAAAAACTATCAACGAATATGCGATTTGAAGTAAACGAATACGAAGTAATCGTAAGATACAGTGATAATCCTCACAATCCAGATTGTCTGATGGAGAAACTGATACTACAAATGCGAAAACTCGGTATATCAGAGCTAGCACTAAACGAAAATAATGAAATTTTCAAGATCATAACGAAAGAAGAATTTAAAAATAAATTCAATAATCTGCAGAAAGCAAACGTCAGCGGGTGATTGTTCGGGACAAGGTGTTGTCCTTGAACCCCTTCTCAATCGGTTGTTTGATTCACTTTACTTTACTTGATTTATATTTATTTGATTCAATTTCACTTTACACTTTCACGCGAGTTAATGACCCTCATCCTTCAGCAATCAAAATATATATGACTCATCACTAAAGTAAATATATAATAAAGCTAATGACCCTCATCCTTCACTAACCAAAATACTCTTCACTAGAATATATCTCATTAAGCTAATGCCCTTGAACCTTCAGTATCCAAAATATATGTTACCAAATGACAAAAACACGTAATTACCAATTGCTCAACTAATCAAATAATAAACTATGGTCATAGCTGATATGACCCATCACATGACTTGCCAAAACATTTACAATCACATATTTATTGGAAGATATGAAAAAAATATAAAGGAATAAGAAACTCTTATATCGAAGTTCAATTGAATTCAAGTTTTGTATGATAAATGTAATCAAATCATTTATATGTAAAAAAAAGTTCTATTTTTAAATATAATACAAAGCATATACAGGGTCCTACAAAAGTCTACGACATTACCTTATATTGGTTAATTGGAAGCTTTAAATATAAACACTTTAAATAAGTACGCCTCCCTAAAGCCCGAAATTAAACCCAATAGTACATGTATGGGAACTTCTGGAGTGAAAAATTCGGAAATGTTGCACAAAAAATAAAAATTTGTTGAAGGAAGTGCTCATTACAGAATATATTTATGTTTTTTAAAAAGCTACAACAATGAATTTTTGATTAAAGCTTTCAATTAACTAAAACCTCAATATAAGATGCTGCTGTAGATTTTTGTCCGCCACTGTAAATTAATTCTTGAACGAGTGCAGCACCAAATTATGCGCTTGATACTCCACTCGCGCCACTACAGCTGCAGCCACCACGTCATCATCTGCAAATGCTTCATGTGTTAATATATGCAAAAAAATTAGTATTTATTTTCAAAACGTACGTGGCTTACGAACCAAGCTGCAGCATCTTAATCTATTGTGCCAGTTGGCAAACGACTCTATCATTTGTTTGAAAGAAACCTGGCTACACTGTGGCGTCTTTAACTCTGAAATTTTGCCTAATTTTACCATATATCGTAAAGACCACGATCTTCACCTATCTAATAAAACTGATGGTGGTGGAGTCTTAATTGCTGTGACGAATTGTCTTTCTAGCGCTCTCTGTGAAGATTTCCACCCTGCACCTATGATAGAATGTGTTTTCGTCAAAGTATTTGCTGACCCTTCTTCTCCATTGTATATATCCTCCACCTATACCCCTTGTTACTCTCCTCTTGAGCTCTATGAATCTTTCTTTGAGTCTGTAGCCTCGTTTTGCCTCTCCCTTAACTCGTCGTCCCTTGTTATCATCTGCGGTGATTTAAATCTTCGCTCTTTTGATTGGAACATTTTTCCTCATAATGAAATCATCTCTTCTAATTGATCATCTAACTTTCGCTCCAATTTTATCTCATTGTCGGATTTTAACCAATTCAACCATGCATTTAACTTGAACGGTCAACTTCTTGACCTTGTTCTTTCAAACATTATTCCTGATAACTTAACTTTAATCACTGCTCTTCTCTTCTATGTTCCTTTGGACCCCCATCATCCATCTCTGCTGTTTCAAGTCTCCTTTTGTTGGACCAATGCTCAAAATAGGCGCAGAAAACTTAAATGTAACTTTTGGAAATCGAATTACCTTGCATTGTCGGAAGAACTCAAATCAGTTAACTGGGCATCTATGTTTGACAATCTTGGCTGTAAAGGCTCTCTCGTTAAATTCTACCTTCTTCTCTATGACGTTATCTCTCGCTTCACTCCCTACTATAGTCGTATCACGGCTACTGATCCTCGCTGGTTGATCCGTGATGCCTTAACTATCTTGAAATTTAATAAAAAACAAGCTTTTCGGCTTTACAAATCCAATGAAACTCCAGAAAATTATGTTGCCTTTTCAAAACATCGTGCTTCAGTCAAACTGGAAACTAAAAGAGCAATGCGTAACTACGTCGCTAATATCGAAAATTTGCAGCACTCTAACCAAACAAAGCCGTTTTGGTCTTATGTCAATTCCCTTAAGTCGTTGTTGAATATTCCTAATATTGTTTTCTGGGACAGTAATCAAGGTTTGATACCTGAAAAAATCTGCGAGATATTTGCTGAGTTTTGTTTCGTCAATATATCCTGCTTCCACTATCTCAACTTCCTTTAATACTCCTTTCTGTTTTTCACCTATTCTGGATTCTATCTCCACAGGCCTTTCTGAAATTCAAATATTAATTAATTCTTTAGATTCCAGCGTAGACCCCGGAACAAACGGGTTTCCCAATATATTTATTAAATCTTTATCCCCCTCATTATGCGTTCCATTTTCTTATATTTTTAATGCCAGTTTATTCTCCGGTATCTTCCCGAATATGTGGAAGTTGGCTGATATTTTTCCTGTACTCAAGTCTGGATCCTCTTCCAATGCTTCGAATTATCGTCCCATTACGTTACTTTCTTGTTTTCCCAAACTCCTTGAACGCATTGTCTACAATAAAATATACGACGCTCTTAAGTGTAGGCTCTCGACAGTCGTACTCAAGTTTCAGTAATGTATACTGACTTCAGTGAGGTATTTGACACTGTCAACCGAAATGTTCTACTTCTGAAGCTAGCTAACTTTGGCCTGTTTGGGTCATTACTATCCAGGCTTGAATCCTATATCAGCTCTCGTTCATGCCGTACATATTCCTTTCTCTTCCACCCTATCTCTGGCGTTCCTCAAGTGTCTATTCTAGGCCTTCTTCTTTTCTTACTTTACAACAATGACCTTATCTCAGTCATAGCGTCCTAGTTTCTTGTTTGTGCTGATGACTTAAAAATTTACCGAGTTATTCGCTCGAAAGAGGATTGTAAGATTTTTAAAGGAATCTGGACGCGATCGATTCTTGGAGTCCAACTAATTTTCTCTCCCTTAATATCCAGAAATGTTACAAAATATCTTTCTCCTTAAAGTCCAGTCCAATTGATCATATCTATACATTACACGATATTCCACTTACGGATGCTTTTCAATAGAAAGATCTGGGAGTGATTTTCGACCCGAAACTTAAATTCGAGCCTCACATTGTGGCTGCACGTGCCTCTTGTGTCTCCGGGTTCGTATTAAGCCACTTCCAGCTGTTTACTGACATTTCCTCCGCCGTCAACCTATACACTAGCCTAGTTAGACCCATACTTGAATATTGCTCGCAAGTATGATCACCACACAATCAATATTTGGATTCTATGATTGAATTAGTACAGCTGAAATGCACTCGTTTCCTTATCTTTAAATTTGAAATTACATATATGCCATATGAAGATCAACTTTCTTTGCTACAACTTCCTACTTTGCAATCCCGCAGACTCCTTTTAGATGTGTGCTTTCTGTTTCCGCTTCGCCACCATCAATTAAACTCTAACCTTTCTGATTGGTTAGAGTATCGTTTAAAAGAACGCCCTGCCAGATCTGACATCATATTTACAGTTCCATATTCTAGAATTGAGACTTTGTACCATTCGCCGATGTTGCGGCTTCCTTGTAACAACATTAGTCTCCAATTTGGTCCGTTTCCGTTCAGTTTACAGAATGTAAAGCGTGTCTTATGTAATTAGTTTTACTTTGCTATATATTTTTTTCCTTTTTTGTCTAATTTGTCTTGTAATTGGGGTATATTAGTATGTAAGATGAATCTAATAAATGAATAAGTAGGCAGCGCGGCCGACCATAACGATCAAACCATACTATATAAATACCATTGATGACGTTACTTAAATTCAGGACAAATACGAACGGTGCACGTCCAGCGTAGCACCTCGGGATTGTTCATCAAGAGAGATGTACAGCAACGGTCACCACCATCTTCACCGATCCTTCCACAGAGTTGGTCCCCTTGTCCACAAAACCATCAGCGAGACAGATTGGGAACGGCAAACGTCGGAAAAAAAACCAGCTGACGAGTTAAAATTGCTTTTTATCTAGTCGACTTTCAACACCGCTTTCCAACGTTGTGGTCTGGGAGGAGCTGGGGGAGGCACAACCGGCCTTAAGTATGCCTGGGGAAAGTCGCATAGCCGAACGAGTACCTTGCAGAAAGAAAATCCGGGAGTGTCGACCGACAGATGTTTAGCCTCGGTCAAAGCAGCTAGGAGAACTGTCCCGAGCCGGTGCAAAGGAGGAGGGGTACTGACCGATCCTCAGAACAACATCCCTTCAACAGGATGCTGGGGCAAAGGGATGAAAATTTTTATCAAATATTCTCATGGTGTTGAGGATGATAACCCTAAATACGGTGATCGATCAGGAGCTTTGCGTTGGGGCTCAATCGAAGGGGTCGTAATTTCCCGAAACCTTACCAGGGGTATACTGGTTCTAAGGGTTACCTGGAGCCCCAGGAACTTGTCCCTGCCAGTTTTGGTTGAAGAGCCTATGGAGGCTGTGGTTAACACCCAAAGCGGGTACAATCATTTCTAGTACAGTTTGAGACCGGTAGCTATTCGGCAACTCTTCTGTATCGTGGTCCATTGGCGTGCTGTTGCGCTATCAACAGGGGTGCCGCTTCTCATAGAGCGGTGAGGATGCTGATAGGTCCGATCCTTACCAAGGATTATGACGAATCCCATGCAAGCTAGTCATGTATACGCTACAACAAAATAATAAGAAGCAAAGAAACTCTTTCGAAGAATTACTGCAGACGTTGCATTCACCTCATTCTTTAAATTGCAACGTCTAATGTTCGGAAACGAGACATGCCGCATCGCAGACATTGGGTCGACAAATATAGAATATAAATTTGTACGTTTACCAAACGGCTCGCCACAGTTGATTCCCGGATACCTTAGAGATATCGTTACGCTAATCTCTAGCTTCATTTCGCTTAAATAAACAATTTACGTTCAAAAAGTCTAGAAATCAGTTTATTAATTAACTTTGGCAAACGAAGTTTATATTTTTTTTAGAGTGGCCACGAACAACTTCCAAAACTGGCACAATTGGTAAACAACGGTATAATTTGCGTAACTGAGAAAGTTTTATCGCGTTCTTCCTGAAAAAAGGAGACACCTTAAAAAAAATTACAAAATTAAAAACGTTCTACCTCGGTAAACGATCGCGATATCCGAAAAGAAAATCGTTTAGCTAATTGAAAATAAACTAAATGCGTGGGTGAGGCTGCCCATAAACCCAAGTATAAAAAAAGTGAATTTGTGCGAAGTTGTGAAGTGATGTCACGGTTCGACTGGTGGTACCACCACCACCTACTCACTTTAGGAGCCTCCACTTTTTAGGTAAACTTAGTTTAGTTTAGAATAGTTTGGTCAGGGGATCGACCCAACCGCCTTGTGTTATATACTCTGGCGGTTGGCGTCGAGCCGTGTGATACGCAATAGCCGACGAAATCAGCGCCTGGATATACGCCTCAAACAACGCACTGCCCACACAAGTTGCATTTCGATCGAGGCAAAAAGCTCGCGGGCGGCGACCCAAATAAAGCACACGGGCTCGTGGACCCACTTTCTCGCCCGAGGCCAACGACCGCGAATAAAGAGTCCGGTTCGCCGTTGGTTGCGGGAACCGGCCAAGCGGTTTCGGGCGAGGGTATAAAAGCGAAAAACTTTACCTCGCAAGCTCTCTCTGTTCTTTTCGATTGCGATACCCGCGTAGGGTGACTCCCGAATTTGAAGAAGTTAGCCGGAACGAAAAGAGAATTCGCGAGATCTAGTTAAAGAAGCAAATGAAGAGTCGCCGAAGAAGCCAAGTTCTGGTGCGCATCTTCGAAAATTTGTGTTGATTTTCACGTATTCGATACTCACCCATAACTTTGCGCTAGTGCTATCGAAAACTTGTGTTGATTTTCACGTATTCGATACTCACCCATAACTTTGCGCTAGTGCTATCAAAAATTTGTGTTCATTTTCGCGTATTCGATACTCACCGATAACTTCGCGCTAGTGCTATCGACAAAAGTCCCGCCAAGGCGTTTCCACTGTCTTTCGAGCGCATAGTGTTCTGTATGCAACCCAACGAGCTGAATTGAAAACGCGCGTGCAAAGAGTGTGTTTAAAAGCAAAAGTGCAATCGGTGCCACAAGCTCACGCAAGGGAGTCATCAACGCACCGTCGCCGCCAGCTCCAGATCGGGGAAGCATCGTCGCACCGCTGAGGGGCATCCGGCGCAGCGCAGGTTAAAATAGTTAGAGAAGTAGGTGTAGATTAAGTATTGTTAAGATAAGTTGTAGGGCATCAGTGAGTGAGTGGTGGCTAGGATCTCGTATTTTTTTTAATTCATAAAGTAAAAATTTCGTATTGTCGAGTAATCATTTCGTATTAATAAAAAAGAAAAAAACTCGAATTCGTAAGACGTTGTTTTTTTCTAATTTTTCTTCTTCTTCCTTTCTTGTGTCGGGAAACAAATATTGCGGGAACCTCGGTGAGCCGGATTCTTTCCGACGGCTCAAGAGGCCCAGTGGGGTGGACGAGTGGCGCCCACGACCCGTCTACAACGGGCTGACCAGCACCTGAAGGCCTTGACTGAGCAATCAGGACCCGACTTAGGTCCTGCCCGAAAGGTAACGGTGACAGTGATTGAAATGTGAACGATCAGAATCGTTCTGCAAAGCAAGGGGCATCAAGGAAGAAACGATGGAGGAAGAAATCCAGAGACTACAATGTGAAGTAAAAGCTCGCGAAATGCAAATTAATCAATGACAATGACAGATGCTTTGCGAGCGATGAAAATTGAAAAAGATGCAAGTGATGCGAAATTTCGAGAAAATATCCTGAAAGAAATAAGGTTCATGTCGAACTTCACGGAAAAATCAGACTTTTCAATAAACTCCTTCATATCAAGTATGAAGTATTATCTGGAAGGTATCAACAACGAAGAAACCAGGAAAGAAGCCACAAGAACGATATTTTATGGGAAGATCCAAGGGGAAGGAATTATCAATTTGAATCAAACCGACCATTGGGAAGAAATCAAAACAGCACTCAAACATCTCTATAGGCCGAATACGGAGCCAGCGGAAATCTATAGGAGAGTCTGCAACCTGAAAGTTAAGAATGTAAGTGATCTTGCACAAAATATTCAGAAAATTAAAATAAAATCTGACGAATTGAAACTCTATCATAAGCATACTTTGCATGTAGATTTAAGTAGTGTAAATCCTTTAATGGTCAGCACAATCAAAGAAATGATTCAAGGGGTATTGTATGAAAAAACTTACGAAGAACACGATTTAAATCTAATTCTGGAAATAATGAAAGTTTGAAGATTCGAAAATTCTTGCATTAGGCCGGAATTCAGAATCAAACAATTTCCTAGTAAAAAATCTTTTTCGGATTCAATTACAACTAACTAATTCTGGGCATAGAAATTTCAGAAAACAGTGGAAACATTATAACAATTTCAGGCACCAAAATGACCCTACTGGTCAAAGTAGACAAAATCATCGTCCGCATAGGCAATGGTTTGTTGAACCAATGGAAGTTGACAACATCCAAAGGACCAACAGGCATAATAAATTCCGAAATTCTGATGTAAATAACATGGAACTAGATCGAAATCCCGAACCAGAAATAACTTATACAGAAAACGAAGAATTTTTTTTCTCAATTAGCTTCGGAAGAATTACCACGCATTAAAATTACGATTAACAATCATAAAATCACAGCTTTAATCGATACAGGGTCATCATTTAGCCTAATAGCTGATTCTATCGATATTTTCCCCAAAAACAAAATTAACCCAATTCCTTTTACAACAATTACTGAGCATCTTTTCATGCCCTAATTAAATGAAAAGCTAAAAATTTAAACAAAAGGAAATATGAATTTATAATCGGAACAGATCTTTTGAATAATCTGGAAACACTTATTGACTTTGAAGAAAGGACTATCACTCTCAATAACCAAACGATTAGATTCATAAATAGGCCTTATCCATTTGAAGAAATTTGCCTCTTAGAAACAATAGAATCTGACTATATCAAGAGATTTAAATAGGGACACTTAAATTGGGAAGAAAATAAAAAATTATACAAAGTCTTCAAAACATTTCAAGGTATATTTTTTAAGGAAGGTGACAGACTAACGAGCACGCCGACCATTGAACACCATATAACAACAACCACGAATCAACAAATTAATTCGAAGTTGTATCGCTACCCTCCTAAACATGAAGCTGAAGTTCGCAAGGAAATTGCGGATGTGGAAAAACAGGGTATTATCCAAAACAGCAACTTTAGATACTGAAGTCCCTTGATTGTAGTCCCTAAGAAATCAGACAACTCCAGTACCAAAAAGTATAGAATTGTCATCGACTACCAAAGATTGAACGCGGTAACGGTAGAGGATAAGTTCCCCTTATCGAATATCGAGTCCGTTTTAGACAAGTTAGCGAGGGCACAGTATTTCTCGACGATAAACCTTGCCAAAGGCTATTATCAGATTATAGTAAACAGGGAAGATCGCCATAAAACGGCATTTGTCACACCGCATGTGCTTTACGAGTTTGTAAGAATGCCGTTCGGACTCAAGAACGCACCGGCGACATTTCAACGACTCATGAATGACATCCTCCGCGATGTTATCAACAAATGTTGTGTTGTGTATCTTGACGATGTATTAATATTTAGAACATCGCTTCAGGAGCACATACAATCTTTAACAGAAATATTCAAAATTTTAGAAAGACATCGATTGAAAATTCAGATAGACAAGTGCTCTTTCATGCAAAAAGAAACTTCATTTCTAGGGCATATCATTACTAAAGACAGATTGAAGCCAAACCCAGAGAAAATTGAATTGATCCAGAAACTTAAAATTCCACAGACTGAAAAGGAATTAAAAAGTTTTTTTAGGTGCAACTGGGTATTATCAGAAATTCATCAAGGATTATGCGAAAGTGACACAACCGCTTACAGGATACCTCAAAAAGAACGTTAAAATAAATTCCGAAGACCCAAATTACATAAAAGTATTTGAAAAGCTTAAAACACTCATAAGTACACATCACATTCTCCGTTTTCCTGATTTTAATAAATAGTTTCAATTGACAACGGACGCCTCAAATTTTGCAATAGGCGGGGAACTTTCACAGAATGGGCATCCTGTGTGTTTTGCATCACGAACTCTCAATTGTCACCAGCAAAACTACTCAGCGACCGACAAAGAATTTCTGGCAATCATGTGGTCCGTCAATTATTTCAGGCCGTATCTGTTCGGAAACAAATTTATAATATTATATTATAACACACCACCAACCAATCAAATATCTCCAGGCAAAATATAAAGGTTGGCAAAATCATAAACGTTGGTTTTTAACACTCGGGGAATACCTGTTCGAGATTGAATATCTTAAAGGAAAGGAAAACCGAGTAGCTGATTTCCTTAGTAGGATTAAACATGTACCATGCAATGAAAGAGATCCGAATAAAGATAATAGGTATCAGTGGCGAGGGGTGAAAAATTACTTTGGGTAAGCCGCTTACTATTTGAGTGACATGGACCCTTAACAGACAGAGCAGTATATTATGAGCATATAGAGAAATACTACCGCAATCATTCTTTCTATTCCATACATTTTAAATTACGATCAGTTATGGAATATTTATATTTTTATGTTATGTGTATCGTTTTTGACCTTATTGGCAAGGAATGTATATATTAAGCCAATACGAAATTAATGAATTTGACTTTACTGCATGCACTGTCAGCATTGAAGAACAAAAAACATGGAAAACAAAGCATCATGTTTTGTTTATAGCTTCCTATAAGTTGTGGATACTTTTCATAAAGAGAGCAATGAAAATGCTTCGAAAACCCATATTTTCGCTTATAAATAATTTTAAGCCCAGGCTTCGCTCGCCCCATTTGAATTACTCTCTGCTTCTGATCAAAACTTAATTTAAAAAATAGTGTTTCTCCTGTCGTCAAAAAATCTGTAAGGCAGCAACCTACATTTAAAGACATATTAAAATTTAAAAAAGTCACTCACAAGAAAATCAGCAATAAGTTGAAAATAACACTTTACCACTTTCACAATTTCACAAAAACAATCAAATAAACTCTTTTCACGTTCTGTAGCTTATGTACTAGTAGAGCTTACGTGAATTTCCTGCTACACCAATCAAGATATAGACTATTGCAACAGTATGTATTTCTAATTGGGAGTTTTCGATGATTTTCTAGCATCAATTTTCACAGCTGATTCGCAAGCCGGGAACGCTACCGGCTTTTTGATTTGTTTACATATCCTATTGAGGTAAACCGAGCTGCCATTCCAACAAACGAGAGTTGAATGCCCAAGGCACCTTAAATTATTAATGAATTCGAGACTCGGAAAGCTTTGCTGCAACTCTTACAGATGTTGATCGCTTTGCTATTATGGAACTATGAGGATGTGTAGCATGAAGAGAATGGATTATGATGGAATATACACTGAGATCAAGTGGAACGATTGTGCATGTTTACAGTGATGCATGCAAGTAAATTAACACTTCATTCTCTTATACAACTGAAGTGTTAGACATTTTTGGAACATATTTGGTAAGGGAAGCCGATGGGAATCGGCTTATATGAACGCCTCGCCACTGATAGGTATAAAAATTCATATTTGGACTTAGGCATTCGAAACATGGAAAATGATCAGAGTTCAGACTTGGCTACAATTCACTCTGAAGAATAGGAACTATTAGATCATATCCCACATGAAATAGTAAATAAATATAGAACTCAATTTATTCTTACAAACAACAAAATCACTGAATTCAAAACTCTACATGGTAAAAGAATAATATATATATATATCAGAAAATGATTTTGAAAACCTAGGTGATATTCTAAGAAGGTATGTCGGAAAAAGTATAATAGGCATCTATACTGAATTGTAAGACAGTAAATACAATGTGGTACAACAACAAATTCTAGATTTTTTTTCCAATGACAATCGAAGAAAGTTCTTCAGATGCTCCATACGAGCTAAAGACATAGAAACAGAAGTAGAAGCTATAAAAAGATATGACTGTATCATGTGAGAGAAAGTATTCTTTCAGGAATACAGGAATCATATAATGCATTGAAAAATAAAATATATTTTCCAAATCGTTGAGAACTAATCACAATTGTAATAAACCAATGTGAAGTATGTCAAAAAACAAAATATGATAGACGACTCATCAAGCCAAAATTTAAATTTACAGAAACCACCTCTAAAATCAACGTAGTAGTTCACGCAGACCTATTTATTATAATGAAACATAGTTTCCCAACATTAATTGACAAATTTTCAAAATTTGGAGTCGTATACTATCTTACGGACAGAAATCATATGACTATCCTAGAGGAATTAGAAGATCATTTCGCGAAAATTGGAAAACCAAAAAAATAGTTGCAGGAAAGGAATTGAGTGGAACTTTAATCAAAGACTTTTTACAAACAGAAAACATTATATTGCATTTGGCTAAGCCACACAGTCACATAGGTTTAGCTGACATAGAAAAGTTGCACAGCACCATTGTCGAAATATTCAGAACCTTAACTATAGATAAGACCAAAATATCTGTGTGGAGATCTCAACAAGCCGTTAGGAATTATAATGAAAGATATAACTCAACAATTAACTGCACTCCTAGAGCAGTCCAAAACGGTAAGATCAACTTACAGAAAATAAAAATAAACAAAGACGAAGCAAAAAATAGATATTTAAACAAATTAAATAAGAATCGAGACGAGTATAATGAAACAAGAACTACAGGTTTTATTAGGAACTACAAAGCAGCAAGGCTAAAACATCTCCCTAAATACAAGAAAGCTAAATTGGATAACGTACATCCCGCTAATATTAAGAAAAAACCAAGATATGCGGATCAAAGTAAAAAAGATGAAGAGTTTAGTTATAAAACAAAAGATACTACGAAACCCAGATGTAAAGAAATAAAGGAAACTTTTAATCGAACACAAAAACTTGTTCTTGAAAATGCAACCAGAAACGGACCTCTCAACGAAACGTTGGTTTCAAAATACAATATTGTTATAAGAAGAAGTGATATGAAAACACAGGAGGCTCTGAATTGGTTAAATGACAACGCTATGAACTTTTATTTGAAACTGATAATGGAACGAAGTGATCAAAAGAGTTCCGAAAACATACCAAAAGTTTATGCGATGAATACTTTCTTTTTACCACGATTAATAGAAGCCGGATATAGTGCAGTCCGCAGATGGACAAGAAAAGTCAATATATTCACATACGATATAATATTTATCCCAGGACATGTCAAAAAAAATCATTGGTGTCTAGCTGTAATTCATACAAAATATAAAACTATAAAATATTATGATTCTTTAGGTAATTCAAACCAGGAAGTCCTGAACACATTATTAGATTATCCTGCAAAAGAGTCAATGGATAAGTTGAAACAGTCCTTGGATACAACAGTATTTACAACAGAAAACGAAGTTAATATACCCCATCAAGGCAATGGAAGTGATTGTGGATTATTCAGCTGCATGTTTGCAGAATACATTAGTAGAAACCAAAAAATTAATTTTTTTCAAAACAACATGCTTTACCTTCGGAAAAAGATGATTATTGAAATCGCTGAAACGAAACTCCTATAAAATTCTGTAGAGCTTTCTTCCAAAATAACTTCTAACAATGTATTTCAACAATTTACAGGTTTTACAGTCAATATTCCTCATCATTTTTTATGCATCCAACCTGCCATTGCACTTACGCTAAATCCATTAGTTACAAAAAACGGATATACAAAAATTAAGTTGGGTCAAGCAGAAATAACAAAAACGACTAAAAGTATATTACATATTATCAATATTAGCGAAATTAGAAAGACGAATAATGTCATTGAAGAAAATACAAAAACATTGGGAATAACTGACGACTCTTTCATTCAAAGGGAACTTGAAAGTATTCATGCCAAATTATCAGCGATAGAGCCAAAAATAAGACAATGAAGAAGTCTCGTTAACATCATATCTACAGCTGAAAAATTCCTTTTTGGTACCATGAATGATGATGATCGACAAGAGATTTTAAATCATTTAGAAACCCTTCAAGAAAATCAGGAGCAGGAAATAAACAACTTAAATAAGCAAATCGAAATAAACTCGTTTCTGAATGACTATGTTAATAATTTGAAGCATATAATTGAATGAGATAGAAATAGAATAATAAAAACGTATCAAGAGAGTAACGAGAACGAAAAGAAAATCATAAAACATCAACTGAAATTAGATCAAACCCCTAAAATAGAAATTCTAAATAAAAATTGGATCAGGTTTTAGACAATATAGGCCTAATTAGACACCGTATTGTGCACCCCAGTTTACTAGCAGCAACAGAAATCAAACAAACAAAACTTGACTTCTACAAACTGAAAAACGTACGAACAGGTCTACTGAAACATAACACAATCATCCTTGCAATCAAAATCCCAGACACTTATGAATTAGTTGATTTTAAAGAAATAGTAGCAATGCCTAACGAAGATAATTTTGAAATTAACCTCCAGGATCAATACATTGTAGAATTAAACTCAACTAAATATCATTATATTGAAGACATTCACTTTGAAAATGAGCTGAAACCCCTAAATAATTGTATTGTAAATAATAATTATAAAATAACTGAAAGTAAAATAACTAAAATAAGGAAATTAGATGATAGTACAAGATTATGTGAAAATATGAGAAATAATGAAATAAGAACCTTTTGTGATGACAGAAAAATTAAACTAAATGGAAATTACATAGTAACTATAAAGAATTGCACCATAAAGATTTTAACTAATACATTTAGCAACAATAATGAACAATTTATAGACAGATGTTTCTACACTGTAGACCAGCAATACAATTTTACAAAAAAATTGAATTTTGAAGACATCATTTTAAAAAATGTAGAAAATATAAAGCATATAAGCCATTTAAAACATCATGTCAATATCAATTATTTTATATTTGGAACGATTTTAGTTATATTAATAAATCTAGCAATAGGGATATTCAAACAATCACAAAATTAAAGCTTTCAATTAACTAAAACTTCAATATAAGATGCTGCTGTAGATTTTTGTCAGCCACTGTAAATTAATTCTCGCACGAGTGCAGTCCCACATAAGGCGTATGTTTAATAGAACATTCAATTTTTAACCAAAACAAATTCATTTTTCGGCGAACGCGCAAAAGTTTTCGTTGCATTCAGAACCTTACTACAATAGAAATAATATATTACTATTTGCATAACATCATTTATTGCGATTATTTATTTTCTTTTTTATTTTGTTTACTGTATTTTTTTTGCTTCAGTTTTATTTCCGGCGTTCACATGTTTTGGGGTCGATCTTTGTCACAGTTTAGATAATCTTCCCGTAGTTCACAAAGAGGAGCGTGACAAAATATTATAAGGGGACTTGTTTCTTCGCCAGGACTGTCTTAATTACGGACACTGTCTTAATCACAAACTATAGACTTTTTCCAAAAAACATAAATATAATTATAAAAAACGAAAATAAAAACTTTCCATAGGAACTTAAAGAGAAATTCATACAAACATGAAAAATTGAATGGACATAAGTCTACGGCAGTCAGTGCTGGCAGAATTATACACAAAAAAAGTCCAACTAAACGTTTCAGAATTTTTAAAATTATTTGCTGGCTTAATATTTGGTTGGACGCCCTTTGGCAACAATTACTGCTTGCGTTTTTCGGGGCATAGAGATGACAAAACTACCAGTTTCTATGGATTTTATTTTCTACCATTCTGTAATGGGCGCTTCCTTCAACAAATTTTTATTTTTTATGCAACATTTCTGGATTTTCCACTCCAGAAGCTCTCATACATGTCCTATTGGGTTTAATATCGGGCTTTGGGGAGGCGTATTGATTAAAAAGCGTATATATTCCAATTAAGGGGATATTCTCAATTAGAAAAAAGTTTCGTTTTTATTTTTATTATGGATTTCGATAGTATATAGTTTCCAGAATGTCGTGTTAAAATTTTAAATCGATCCGAGTCTTCTTATTATAGTCATGCTTGATTGAAGCGAGCGCGCTCCGTATAGTAAAATTTACGTATTTCATACACAGTAGCGCAGCTGCTTCGCCCTTTCTTTGAGCTCTATATATATGAGCAGATGGCTTTGGGATACAATACAATCAGTATACTAGTACCCTTATATTGAATTTAAGAGCATAAACTCGCCTTACTTGTATTTCTAAAGCTAGTCTCGCTGTGATTGTCAGAAATTTTTCTTCGGTCTGGAGAGTTATTCAAAGTGCGATATGGCTTTTACATTGGAGACGGTGACAGTAAAACATTCAAAATGTTGCTCGATGTTCATCCATACGGTGAAAACTTCCTCGTTAAAAAATAGAGTGCGTTTTACATGTCAAAAAGTATATAAACGAGCATCGAAAGGCAAAAAACAATTGAATCAAAAAATAACCTTGAAAGAAGCAGAAATAAAAGTACAGAAACTGCAAGTCAGGGAAAGAAAAAAGTGCCACCCAAAAAGAAACAAGATCCTGCTCTGAAGACTGCTGCTTTAACAAAAAAATTAATGAAAAAATTATCAACCTATTATAGTTTAACCATTTTACGCAATAAAGATTCAATCGAAGTTTGCCGGAGAGATGGTTCCATCGCTGCTGCTCCTGTTGATGACAGCTAAGAAAATTTTCTATAAATGGCGTCTTTCCTCAACCAGACGGTCCCGCTACCATCATTGTAGAAGGATGTTTAAAGTGCAGCATCTTTTTGTGTTTGGAAAAGAAGATATTCTTATAAAATCTATTACAGAACTTTTTTTTTATATATTTTTCAAGATGAGTAGAAGACAAATTGAGGATGAACTTCATAGACCCGCATGAAAAAACTTTAAACGTTAACCAGAACCTCAATATAAGGTGCTGCTGTAGGCTTTTGTCCGCCACTGTATATGCTTCGTATTATATTAAAAAAATGTAACCTTTTGTTTACATATAAATGATTTGGTTACGAACATGATACAAAACTAATAACTCGTGAAACTTCTAGTCACAAATTGAACTACGTTCTAAGAGTTACATATTCATTTATATTTTTTTCTTATCTTCTAACAAATATGTGATTGTAAGTGTGCATTCCTAATAGTTGCTTCTTTGGGACATGTCATCTATGACCAAACTTTATTATTTGTATAGTTGAGCAGTTGGTAATTATGTGTCTTTGCCAATCTACATTAGTGACATATATTTTCGGTACTGAAGGTTGATGGGCATTAGCTTAATGAGACATGGATCATTTCAAAATTTGGGGTTATTTGGTGTCACACAGCTTTTGTGAGCACTCTGTATGTCTTGGAAATTCGGAATTTTTTCTGAGGGATACAGCAGTTTGGCGTTTAGTAGACCACCTAATATAAATTCAAAAAATTAGTAAGTTCAGACATTAACAATTGTTTAAAAACCACAATTCTCTCTCCCTACCCTTGTCACAAATGGTAGGTTGAGAAGTTCAGAAATTTTTTTGAGGGCTCTATATTTACATTTGAATACATTTCAGAAATTGAAGTAGTTTAGGTTGCTCTTCATTTCATGTATACATTTAAAAAAAATACATTCCTTCATTTGAATAGGTTTTTGCTATGTTTTATGTGTGTCACAAGGTTTCATTCTCTCTCCCTACAAATTTTTTGAACTGCCCGCCCATTCCACGAAAACGAATATTTTGTGTTGTGAAAAACGAAAAGCAGCACTGCTACAAGATGGCTTCCAAAGCCCACGTCGTTTGTTTCACTCCCAAGCCTCCAGCTGGTTGAGTGATGTTGTGAAGTGTTGAAGTCGTGTGAGTAGGTTAATATTTTCTCCATACCTACAACCACCTCACTCCTCCGGGTAAGTGTTGATTAATACATAAATGAGCTGTAATTATGACAATGAATGGCATGGTGTTGAGTGTTTTTTTTTAACTTCGAAAATCCTTGATAGTGAGGTCTGCAGGAAGTGATAACCTCTCAAATCTCTTTCCCTACAACCTCTCTCCCTACAACTTCTGGAAAAAGACGGTTTGTAGGGAGAGAAGATTTGCTAATTATTTCACAAGGATAATGGTTCCAATGTTTTTTGGTATTAATTCTAAGTTTTAGCAGCTACCTACAGCAAATATCACACTGCCTACCCCTGGCATCCATTGTTCTGTCCAAGATAGAAAAATTAGTACTGTGGTTCCATCGAAACAGATTTGTTTATATTTTTTCAGGTCCTTTATTACCATCCATGGCTAAGCCCAAGGTGTCCAAGGAAAAGTGGAGAGAATACGCACAAAGAAGACGGGAGAGAATAAAAAATGATCCGGTATTGGCCGCAATTGAAAAAGAGAAGGAAAAGAAGAACTACGAGGCAAAGAAGATGAAAAAACAGGTAAAGCTTGTCAAAGATATGTCTGAAAGAGAGTTGAGACAGAAGCGCAAGTTGCGGAGAAAGAAGGCGAAGGCGTACCGGAGGTAAAAGCAGCGAGGCAATTTGGCTAAGTACTTAGAGGAGCGTTCACCCTGTAAGTGAACCAGAAAATGATCAACCAGTCGTTCAACAACCGCAAGTTGACCAGCGCATTAATTCTGGTAGAAAAAAGGTAAGGAAAGATAGAGCAAAGGCGTACCGAGAGATTAACAAACTGAGACAACAGAATGAAGTATTGAAAAAACAGGCAGCCAATGGATGGAGTGGGTGGCTGTCTGAAACGAACAGCAGATAGAATTGTGGCTCAGGGTAAAGATATCGACTCTTTCATCACCTTTGTGCAAGCATTAAAGAATATTGTCAGGAATGTGGAAATCAGCATAGTAGGTGCTCAGAAAATCAAATATATGAAGAAAATTCTGCCTCAAACGATCCCTTCATTCCATGGCACTAGGAAGGTGCACCAGAAGTCTTCATCAAAGATCAGCCCCACCATATTTCCCAAATGGAAATATGGAATCCACCTTCAATCCTGGCTGAATCTTCCACGCCTGCTATTCCGTCTTCCTTAGCTGGACTTTCAGATGAACCGTCAATTTCAACTGAACCTTCAACGACAGCTAACCCACACGACACGCTTACTCCAGGAACCTTCATTTTGTCAAACTTCAAAAATGAGTCCAAAACAAATGACACGCCTTACCGCTATGTTTGCAGCGTCAACGCTATTAATGATGATGGCACTATGGAGGTAGTTAGATTACGACGTTTCCAGAAATCCATGACGCAGTTTGAGTTTAAAGACAATGATGTTTGTGTCATAAATACAGGCGATGTTTTTCATGTACTTCCTCTTCCAAATTTTGTTCTACGAAATAGAAAAATGGTTTATTCTTTTCCCTGCCAAGTGGCGGATGTCAGGGAGCAATGATGTCGAATATTTACGTTTGTTTCTTCATTTTGAGTTCTGCAAGTTATTTTTTTTTAATCTTGAAAATTGAAAGAGGGATATCGCTGCTCTTAGCTCCCATAAGTTTAGAAATCGTTCCTTTATTATGTGCACCCCATTCTTGTATTTTATTAAGAATATTCAGTTACCTGTTTTCATGTGATTTTCATTTTATTTTTTTGTAATATTTTACGAACGTTGAGACTGGTTGAAAGACGTGAAGAATTTGATTTTGAAACAACTAGACTAAGCAACTCGTTTTTTAAATGGCATAATAAATGTTACAAGTTCAACTTACTCGTGGTTTTCTCTCTCCCTACAATGTCTTGTCTCTCCCTACAAAGTATAAATAATAGAAAAAATATCAAAATTCTACATCTCGAAAACTACTCGATGAAGTATGCGCCTACTGCAGGATCTTTCTTTGGGGCCAATATAAAGAAGATATACGAACAAAAAACCGCAAAAATTGAAACATAAATTTAGGGAAACAGCTGAGCCCAAAATAACCCCAAATTTTGAAATGACCCACATATTCTAGTGATGAATCATATATATTTTGGTTGCTGAAGGATGAGGGTCATTAATTTTTGTGAAAGTGTAAAGTAAAATTGAATCAAATAAACATAAATCAAGTAAAGTAATGTGAATCAAACAACCGATTGAGAAGGGGTTCAGGGACAACACCTTGCTCCGAACAATCAGCTGCTGATCGAGAAAACCCCCCTCCCTCAGTGACCAGCAGTGGATAACCAACACTAAGCGAAAGTACTTCGCGCTTAAGGATCTAGAGTTGTCACCTACGCCACGAAAGGTAAAACCTATGAATGTCAACCATTCCATAAGGACTTATGCAATAAACTACCAAGACAGGCCTCCTCCAAGACTGGTTTGTGCTCCATAACGACATAATTGGGGACGAGGTTGATTATCACTAATCACCGTAGGCAGGCTGTAAAAATTAAAAACAAAAATTAGAAAACTAAAATTCTTTCTTTGAGCAAGTCTCAAAATATCCACGGGAATGATTGAAAATGATTCCCTACAATATATGAGTGTAATCATTCATACTAAAAGCAATTTCTTGACCATTTATCCAGGCATTGAAACTTGCACTCAAACAGCAAACTTCGCAATCTTAATACATTAGACAAAAGTACAAATCATTTATCTGCACACCAAAAAAAACGACATGCATCAGTTCTGTATAAACTTCCTCATCTTTTTTCTGAACCCAGCAAAAAGCTTACGTACATACATAACAACCCGTGCGAGTAGAAATTTGTTACAACTAAAAATAATCCCATCTACAGCAAATCCTACCCTTATCCAGCAGCCTTCAAATCAAAAGTAGAAAATACTACACAGTATAACACTGAAGAAGGACACACTAATGTCCGGAATGTACATTTAAAAATAATAAAAAACGAAATTGTAGAGTAGAGGAAACAAGTGTCTTTTCTTATATTTTTAAGAAATACGATTTGCAGAAACTCGTTGACACTTCATTGATATAGAAAAAGGAAGTCAAGCACATATTAGAGAAGCCACGAGGTGCGATCCTTGTCAACCCACGGTCTAATTCTCCGTAATATTTACATAGATATTAAAAATATGAAACACAAAAAATAAGAATGAAAATATTGCTACTTTAAATAATAATAATGAGAGGTACTCATAACAGAAATTGAAATGAGTTAATTTTAATTTTATTATCACGGGAGCATCCATCGATTACGTAAGTACTAGGGGAAAAGGAGCGGGAAGTTAAAAATGGTATTATCATACCATCAAGATCACTTCACAATTCGCCTGTTTGGATTGTTTTAAAAAAAAACGGACTCTTCAGGGAAAAAGAGTTTCATATTTCGATTACCAAAACTGAAATCTACTACAATCCTTGATAAATATCAAAATACTTTAAATAAATGAAGTTTTGTCTAATTTTGGGGAAAACAGCCAGCCACCAGCCAAATACTAGAACCACGAGCTGGTAGCCCTTGTTGTATTATCCATAATCAACGAAGGTTCTTGTATGACGAACAGCGAGAATGAATTGAAATTTTGTGTAAGCTTCAAGGACGATGAGAAATTTTACAATAGAATCTGCATGAAATTTTTAATGCTTATGATACCGTAATTGGGCCACGGAAGATAATCTTATCTATGTAGCTTAGTTTTCTCCGATGAGGCATTTTCCATGGCATTCTGAAGTAGAATGTGCACTAGAACTAGCTGCTGGCAGGTTGAGTAAACATCTAAGAGCCATTGAAATAAACTTGTTCTGTCATTGTCACAAAATTATACTCTTAATTAATTATCGGTGCAAGCGCCAAAGTTAATGGCATGCAAAAGCTGCCTATGTTTCTATTTCAGCACAAGTGCCACAGTCAACAATCTTCTTTAAATAAAAAGGATGCCGATGTAGGCAGTCCAAGTTTTCTAGTAAGAATGTCATTTTATTTAATCACTCTCGCTTCTTTTGTATAAAAATTTGCGCCTAATTCATTGACCTACAACTATTTCCCCCTAGTACCGATGCATATGGTTGCAATAAATCAACAATTTATTTTTGTTCCGCAATGCTAATGCATAAAATTTTGGAATTTTTTTTTTGGATTTTAATTTAATTTGTGAAAGCGTGAAAATAAGGGTTCTAACTGAGATATTTGTGTTTATGTTGTTCGAAGATACATTGTGAGCATGTGCCGCATAGTACAGATGAACATGTGATTCCACTACACTATGCCGAAAACCTAGTCAAAAACTATCATTACGTATTATTTTGTAAGGCTCGTTTGGCTCGCGGAGTGTTAACGAAGGCAAATTTAGCGAAAAGTGTTTAAAATCAAAAAAGAAACTCGGAATTTTGCGAAGCGTGTCGAGCTTATACAAGGATCTCGTAACTTGCAATATCTACAGAACGCTAGCATCACATGAAGAGCCGGAACAATTCTAAAAGTCTTGTTTTGTTTTGAAATATTTTTTATTATTGAAATCTACCGTTGTTCGTGTTAAAGTTGAGTTATTTTAAAACATTTTTGTTGATAATTCACATTTTTGTTTCTGTTCACAGTTGTATGGAAGGCGTTTTTTAATTTTGTATCACAGTGCTGTTTGCATGGTCAAATAAAACTCTGCTCTTTGGCTGTTTTCCATTCTTTTTTTTTTGTTGGAAAGTATGCACTCTTACACTTTTACATAAATGGAAAGTAGTTTTTGCTCAGGATCCAATTATGAAAAAAAATACTGATTAGTTTTTTTCCACCAAAATTGATATTCTTTTGTAGAAAAAGTTTAAATTATGTGAATATTTAATACAATGATTACAATTGATTCATACGACTGTGGTGTCCTTTAAGAACATCTTTTAAACATTAAAGTGATGTATATATCACCAATAAATACATCACTTCAATTCCATGAAAGGCTTTCTTTCCAACATCAAAGTGATGTATTTATCACCAATAAATACAGCGCTTCATGAATGTACCGATAGTGCTTATCACCTCGTGATCCTTGCGCGCATGGACATCGCCTTTTGGTTGTGAGTGCCATGTGGAACGATTAGTGATAAGTTATTGAAATACATAATTTAGGATACTTTATTAGGCCATAAGAGTTTGATTTAGTGTTCAGAATTTGTATAAATAGCAAGTAAGCATTGAAGAAAATATAGTCCTTGGAGAACTAGCGAGCTAGTATTACTTGTGCGTTTCCTACTCGGCACATCCTCTTTAGACTTTCCCTTAATTGCGCCTATCATTTGGCACTGCAGGTAATGCCTGCAATCGGCATATAAATTTTACCTTGGCCAGCGGTATCAAAATTGTGCCGGCCTTCCTCCTCCTCACTTATAATTTTCCTTTCTTTTACTATTCTTTTCGGGATTTCTCCATCATGGAAATCCGTAGTCACGATGGAAAAGAACTTTACATAAAGGAAGAAACATTACATGGCGATCCTTCCTTCTAACCTGCCTTCTGAGAAGCTTCATCAAGAATACGTACCGGAGCCAAAACTCAAATCGATGTGGGCGACAAATACACCAAAATATACTCTTACGAAAATCGGACCAAAACCTATCAGTTTAGAAGATTACCGTGCAAGGCTTGAACGAAGAAAGGATGAGCACATTCCTAAAATAACAAAGCAAAAGAAACGTAGAGGAGGAATACAAGTTGAAACCAGACGATTAATTGCAACGCTGAAAAGCAAACTAAGGGATTCAGAACACCCCCCGAGCTGGGAAGTAGCGATTACAACGTACCAACGGATATCATAGCTAGAACAACAAATATATAAGAAAAAAGAAGAAAAACGGACGAGCATGCATCAAAAACTATAGCAATAATAATATAAAAATATATATTTATACATATATACATACATACAACAACGTCAATATAAAAATATATTACCAAAAATTGTCGAAAGTTTTATATGAATTAGATTCTTCGCAACTTAAAAGCATAGGTGCATTAATGCAAGCAATAGTAAATGAGCTCGACATTTTTTTAATTAATAATTTTTTTGAGTATAACTAAAAACCCCAACCGAATTTATACAAAAAAAAAACAATTCTTCTAAAATTAGAAATTGTTGCAAATTCATAAACAAAATTCCAGAACCTGAAGAAAACCGCGGAAACAACCAAGCTCGAACTTGAATTCAAGAAAAAAATACTCAAAGCCAATTGTCTTTTGAACGAGCAACTAGAGTCGTACAAAATGCCAAATTTAAATATCGATGCTGCTCTTAAAGCTAATCCGATATTTTCAGGTAACTACAAAGAACTGGACTCATTTCTGAAAATAGTAGAAATCCTTAGCCTATGTTTAGAGCCAACTGAGCACACAGAATTAATTGAAATTACTTATCATGTCAAATTAAATTTTTCTGTGAAAACCCAAAACTCTTGCTGAACTTTCAAAAGAATTGAATGAGAGATACAAAAGCACATTAACAATCCCGAAAATACACAACATCCTATCAAATATAATACAAAAACACTTAACCGTAAACATTTATAAAGAAAAAATCCTATCACTTATTTCGGAACTAAATAATCTTCAAATAACAGCATTAGGAAACACTACCACGGAAGCTGAGTGACCAGTCGTTACAAAAACGAACGACCCATACGCCTTAAACATATTCAAAAACGGACTAAACGAACAACTGAGGAATACAATTTTTGCTGCACAACCAAAATCGTTCACTGAAGCATCTGAAGAAAAACGAAATAAACAGCAAAATAATGTAAAAATCAGAATAATTACCAAAATAATTGCGGAAGACCAAATTATAGCAATAGGATTCCACACAGTAACAACAATAACAACCATAACGGACACTACAATAATCATAACAACAATCATAGAGTACAACATAATAACAATCATAGAGATCAATATAACAGCAATGGCAATTACAGAGGATCTCATAACAATAACAGACAAAACAACAATTGTAGGATGCAAAACAATAATAGAAACAATAGTCGCCAGCAACATCAAGCTTGTAATAGAATAAGGAACAACAATCCGAGAAATAATATGAATATAATTTACGACCAGGGAAACGAAATAACCCCGGAGGTCGAAACATAAGTAAAAATGAACCGTTCCGTTTACTCCGGATTAAAACCACAAATAAGATATACAATATTACCGAAAAACTAACGAATTATATCACTTTCAAAGGAAGAAACACGAACAACATATTCACATTTTTAATTGACACTGGTGCAGACATATCTATATGCAAAGAAATAATACCGTTAAAAATCAACGAGGATAATAGATGCAAACTATCAGGAATTACTACGGAAAAATCTTCTCTTTAGGAACTGCTGATATAAATTTTTCAATACAAAACTACAAACTGAAACATAGATTTCATATCGTAGATCCTGACTTTTCCATAACTACAGATGGCATACTTGGAAGAGACTTCCTAATTAAATATTTGTGCAAAATTGATAATGAAACACTTAAAATATCAATTATCATCAACAATGATGAACAAACATTACCACTAGAGACAAAACCATGTAATATTCATCAAATAAAATTACCACCGAGATCCGAAATCATACATCCAATAAATCTTAAACTAGTAGAGGATAGCGTCATTCTAAACAAAGAAATCCAAAAAGGAGTTTATATAGCTAATTCAATAGTGCCTTCAAAGGGCAATTGTCACATTAAGATCCTGAATGCAAACAATACCGAAGTAACTATATCCACCATAAAGATAAGCACAGAACCACTTAAAAATTATCACGTTGCTAACACTTCGCAACAATATTCTAATGCCAACTCTAGATTTGAAAATATTTTGAAACTCCTCAATTTAGAAATAAAAGACGAAAAAGCGAAAACTCACTCACTGAAATATTCAGAGTTTATCAAGAAATATTTCACATAGAAGATGAACCATTTTCGACAAACAATTTTTATAATCGAAATCTTTCTGTCACAGACTCCAATCCAATATACATAAAAAAATATAGACTTCCACAAACTCAACAGGAAGAAATTAATAAACTACTTAACGATGATATCATAGAACATTCAATTAGCCCATACAATTCACCTTTATTACTAGTTCCCAAAAAAAGGTCGAATGATACAAAAAAATGGCGACTAGTAGTTGATTATAGAAATTTAAATACAAAAATAATTAATGACAAATTCCATCTAACTCACATTGAACACGTATTAGACAAATTAGGTAGAGCTGAATACTTTTCGACACTAGATATGACTAGTTCCTTTCATCAAATAAACCTTAACAAAAAAACAAGACCTCTTAAAAGACTACCCTTTGGTCTTAAAATCTCATCCAATACTTTCCAACGCATGCTAACAATAGCACATTGTGGTTTAGATAGCAACACATTCATATATGTCGATGACATAATTGTGTTTGGCTGTAGCCTAAAAAATCATAATGAAAATTTAATCAAATCATTCAAGCGATTACAACAAAACAACCTTAAGTTAAATCCAAACAAATGTTTATTTCTAAGACCAGAAGTAGTATATCTTGGACATCTAATAACCAAAGATGGAATTAAAACAGATCCATCGAAATTCCATACTATTAGTAATTATGAAACACCACGAAATGCAGACGAAGTTAGACGATTTATTGCATTCTGCAACTACTATCGTCGATTCAAACATAACTTGGCGCAAATTGCAAAATGTTTGAACAACTTGCTAGAAAAGAACCAACCTTTCATCTGGTCAGAAGGATGTAACACAGCATTCGGAACTCTTAAACAAAAACTAATGGAACCACCCATTTTACAATATCCAGATTTTGACAAAACATTCATTATAACTACAGACGAATCTGATCATGCACCAGAAGCAATACTTTCACAAGGTGAGATAGGTTTTGATCTACCAATTTCATACGCTAGTAAATCGCTGAACAAACACGAGATCAACAAACCCGTAATTGAAAAAGAACTTTTAACCATACATTGGGCAATAATTTTTTTAAACCCTACATATTTGGTTGAAAATTCATAGTCGTAACTGACCACAGACCATTAGTGTCGCTCTTTACCCACAAAAACCCTTCCTCTCAATCAACGAGAATAAGATTGGATCTAGCTGATTATGATTTCGAGATCGTATACATTAAGGAAAAAGTAATACTAACGCATGCATTATCAAGAATCAAAATAGATTCTAACATATTGAAAGGAATGATTCCCACATCGATAGACAATACAACTCCAAAATACCTTGACTTATTGTCAATTACACGAAATATGTCAAAAAAATGCACACAATCTAAAGGTCCTGACGGAGACATTAACCAAACTGAGCGTCATGAACTTCATATTTGGGAATGTACGTCCCTCACGGACATAAGAAATATTAAGAAACTAGACATTTTACTAGAACGCAATGGCCAAATTGAAGATAATATGAAAACCGCAAGATATAGTGATAACTCGTATAACCCAGGTTATCGATCGAAAAAACTATCATCGAATATGCGATTTGAAGTAAACGAATACGAAGTAATCGTAAGATACAGTGATAATCCTCACAATCCAGATTGTCTGATGGAGAAACTGATACTACAAATGCGAAAACTCGGTATATCAGAGCTAGCACTAAACGAAAATAATGAAATTTTCAAGATCATAACGAAAGAAGAATTTAAAAATAAATTCAATAATCTGCAGAAAGCAAACGTCGCCAAATATATCAAAGGCCTAAATAATGTGAAAAGTGCACAAGAAAATATTGAAAAATTTAAGCGTTTTCAATTAAAAATTATTATATATAAACCACCCATAAAAATAACCGATAGCGAGACACAACAAAAGCTTATCGAAGAATTTCACAACACACCATATGGAGGACATTTCGGAATTAGAAAAACTATATTAAAGCTGAAACAAAGATATGTGTGGAAAAAAATGTCAAAATTGGTAAAGTCATTTGTATCAAATTGTCTCTTATGCCAAAAGAATAAACAAACAAAATACATTAAAGAAAAACTAACCATAACCGAAACACCAAGCTTTGAAGTTATCTCGATTGACACAGTCGTACCATTAAGAATCTCAAATGGTTACCGCTATATACTCACAATACAATGTGAACTTACTAAATTTATCGTTGAAACAAAAGAAGCGAACCAAAAAGCTACCACTTTAGTCGAACAATTCATTTTAAAATACGGTTGTTTTAAAATCCTCAAATCAGAAAGAGGAACTGAATTTCTAAATGAAACTTTAAAGAATGTTTGTGAGCTACTCAAAATTAAACAAATATTTTCAACCCCTTACCATCACCAGACTTTAGGTAGCGTAGAAAGAAACCACCGAGTTCTAAATGAGTATCTTTTAAATTTCGCGAACGATGAAAATTGGGACAAATGGATCCCATATTATACCTTCGCATATAATATAACACCACTTGTAGATACACACTACTCACCATATGAATTAATTTTTGGAAGATCACCAATTTTACCCAATGATATAATATCAAATAGAGACCCTATATATAATGTAGACAACTATGTAAATGAACTTAAGATAAAATTGCAACGCTATGTAAAAAAAGCCATAAATTTATTGAACATCGCTAAAGAAACTAGAAAAGAAATATATGATAAGAATTGCAATGAATCGAAATTCAAAATTGGAGATTTAATATTTGTCAAAAATCACAAGAGAAAAGAAGGAACAAACCCCTATAAAAGTCCATACGAAGTAGTAGAAAGACTTGGAGTAAATACTAAAATAAGAATTAAAGATAAAGATAACATTTATCATAACAATATGTTAAAGACCTTGAATTAGGACAGTTATGTGAAACAATTTAAATTTTAGAAATTTATTTCCATAAGGAAAGAATTTTTTTAAAGGGTTAGGGTATGGTGTCCTTTAAGAACATCTTTTAAACATTAAAGTGATGTATTTATCACCAATAAATACATCACTTCAATTCCATGAAAGGCTATCTTTCCAACATCAAAGTGATGTATTTATCACCAATAAATACAGCGCTTCTTGAATGTACCGATAGTGCTTATCACCTCGTGATCCTTACGCGCATGGACATCGCCGTTTGGTTGTGGGTGCCATGTGGAACGATTAGTGATAAGTTATTGAAATACATAATTTAGGATACTTTATTAGGCCATAAGAGTTTGATTTAGTGTTCAGAATTTGTATAAATAGCAAGTAAGCATTGAAGAAAATATAGTCCTTGGAGAACTAGCGAGCTAGTATTACTTGTGCGTTTCCTACTTGGCACATCCTCTTTAGACTTTCCCTTAATTGTGCCTATCATTTGGCACTGCAGGTAATGCCTACAATCGGCATATAAATTTTACCTTGGCCAGCGGTATCAAAATTGTGCCGGCCTTCCTCCTCCTCACTTATAATTTTCCTTTTTTTACTATTCTTTTCGGGATTTCTCCATCATGGAAATCCGTAGTCACGATGGAAAAGAACTTTACATAAAGGAAGAAACATTACATGGCGATCCTTCCTTCTAACCTGCCTTCTGAGAAGCTTCATCAAGAATACGTACCGGAGCCAAAACTCAAATCGATGTGGGCGACAAATACACCAAAATATACTCTTACGAAAATCGGACCAAAACCTATCAGTTTAGAAGATTACCGTGCAAGGCTTGAACGAAGAAAGGATGAGCACATTCCTAAAATAACAAAGCAAAAGAAACGTAGAGGAGGAATATAAGTTGAAACCAGACGATTAATTGCAACGCTGAAAAGCAAACTAAGGGATTCAGAACACCCCCCGAGCTGGGAAGTAGCGATTACAACGTACCAACGGATATCATAGCTAGAACAACAAATATATAAGAAAAAAGAAGAAAAACGGACGAGCATGCATCAAAAACTATAGCAATAATAATATAAAAATATATATTTCTACATATATACATACATACAACAACGTCAATATAAAAATATATTTCCAAAAATTGTCGAAAGTTTTATATGAATTAGATTCTTCGCAACTTAAAAGCATAGGTGCATTAATGCAAGCAATAGTAAATGAGCTCGACATTTTTTTAATTAATAATTTTTTTGAGTATAACTAAAAACCCCAACCGAATTTATACAAAAAAAAACAATTCTTCTAAAATTAGAAATTGTTGCAAATTCAAAAACAAAATTCCAGAACCTGAAGAAAACCGCGGAAACAGCCAATCTCGAACTTGAATTCAAGTAACTACAAAGAACTGGACTCATTTCTGAAAATAGTAGAAATCCTTAGCCTATGTTTAGAGCCAACTGAGCACACAGAATTAATTGAAATTACTTATCATGTCAAATTAAATTTTTCTGTGAAAACCCAAAACTCTTGCTGAACTTTCAAAAGAATTGAATGAGAGATACAAAAGCACATTAACAATCCCGAAAATACACAACATCCTATCAAATATAATGCAAAAACACTTAACCGTAAACATTTATAAAGAAAAAATCCTATCACTTATTTCGGAACTAAATAATCTTCAAATAACAGCATTAGGAAACACTACCACGGAAGCTGAGTGACCAGTCGTTACAAAAACGAACGACCCATACGCCTTAAACATATTCAAAAACGGACTAAACGAACAACTGAAGAATACAATTTTTGCTGCACAACCAAAATCGTTCACTGAAGCATCTGAAGAAAAACGAAATAAACAGCAAAATAATGTAAAAATCAGAATAATTACCAAAATAATTGCGGAAGACCAAATTATAGCAATAGGATTCCACACGGTAACAACAATAACAACCATAACGGACACTACAATAATCATAACAACAATCATAGAGTACAACATAATAACAATCATAGAGATCAATATAACAGCAATGGCAATTACAGAGGATCTCATAACAATAACAGACAAAACAACAATTGTAGGATGCAAAACAATAATAGAAACAATAGTCGCCAGCAACATCAAGCTTGTAATAGAATAAGGAACAACAATCCGAGAAATAATATGAATATAATTTACGACCAGGGAAACGAAATAACCCCGGAGGTCGAAACATAAGTAAAAATGAACCGTTCCGTTTACTCCGGATTAAAACCACAAATAAGATATACAATATTACCGAAAAACTAACGAATTATATCACTTTCAAAGGAAGAAACACGAACAACATATTCACATTTTTAATTGACACTGGTGCAGACATATCTATATGCAAAGAAATAATACCGTTAAAAATCAACGAGGATAATAGATGCAAACTATCAGGAATTACTACGGAAAAATCTTCTCTTTAGGAACTGCTGATATAAATTTTTCAATACAAAACTACAAACTGAAACATAGATTTCATATCGTAGATCCTGACTTTTCCATAACTACAGATGGCATACTTGGAAGAGACTTCCTAATTAAATATTTGTGCAAAATTGATAATGAAACACTTAAAATATCAATTATCATCAACAATGATGAACAAACATTACCACTAGAGACAAAACCATGTAATATTCATCAAATAAAATTACCACCGAGATCCGAAATCATACATCCAATAAATCTTAAACTAGTAGAGGATAGCGTCATTCTAAACAAAGAAATCCAAAAAGGAGTTTATATAGCTAATTCAATAGTGCCTTCAAAGGGCAATTGTCACATTAAGATCCTGAATGCAAACAATACCGAAGTAACTATATCCACCATAAAGATAAGCACAGAACCACTTAAAAATTATCACGTTGCTAACACTTCGCAACAATATTCTAATGCCAACTCTAGATTTGAAAATATTTTGAAACTCCTCAATTTAGAAATAAAAGACGAAAAAGCGAAAACTCACTCACTGAAATATTCAGAGTTTATCAAGAAATATTTCACATAGAAGATGAACCATTTTCGACAAACAATTTTTATAATCGAAATCTTTCTGTCACAGGCTCCAATCCAATATACATAAAAAAATATAGACTTCCACAAACTCAACAGGAAGAAATTAATAAACTACTTAACGATGATATCATAGAACATTCAATTAGCCCATACAATTCACCTTTATTACTAGTTCCCAAAAAAAGGTCGAATGATACAAAAAAATGGCGACTAGTAGTTGATTATAGAAATTTAAATACAAAAATAATTAATGACAAATTCCATCTAACTCACATTGAACACGTATTAGACAAATTAGGTAGAGCTGAATACTTTTCGACACTAGATATGACTAGTTCCTTTCATCAAATAAACCTTAACAAAAAATCAAGACCTCTTAAAAGACTACCCTTTGGTCTTAAAATCTCATCCAATACTTTCCAACGCATGCTAACAATAGCACATTGTGGTTTAGATAGCAACACATTCATATATGTCGATGACATAATAGTGTTTGGCTGTAGCCTAAAAAATCATAATGAAAATTTAATCAAAGTATTCAAGCGATTACAACAAAACAACCTTAAGTTAAATCCAAACAAATGTTTATTTCTATGACCAGAAGTAGTATATCTTGGACATCTAATAACCAAAGATGGAATTAAAACAGATCCATCGAAATTCCATACTATTAGTAATTATGAAACACCACGAAATGCAGACGAAGTTAGACGATTTATTGCATTCTGCAACTACTATCGTCGATTCAAACATAACTTGGCGCAAATTGCAAAATGTTTGAACAACTTGCTAGAAAAGAACCAACCTTTCATCTGGTCAGAAGGATGTAACACAGCATTCGGAACTCTTAAACAAAAACTAATGGAACCACCCATTTTACAATATCCAGATTTTGACAAAACATTCATTATAACTACAGACGAATCTGATCATGCACCAGAAGCAATACTTTCACAAGGTGAGATAGGTTTTGATCTACCAATTTCATACGCTAGTAAATCGCTGAACAAACACGAGATCAACAAACCCGTAATTGAAAAAGAACTTTTAACCATACATTGGGCAATAATTTTTTTAAACCCTACATATTTGGTTGAAAATTCATAGTCGTAACTGACCACAGACCATTAGTGTCGCTCTTTACCCACAAAAACCCTTCCTCTCAATCAACGAGAATAAGATTGGATCTAGCTGATTATGATTTCGAGATCGTATACATTAAGGAAAAAGTAATACTAACGCATGCATTATCAAGAATCAAAATAGATTCTAACATATTGAAAGGAATGATTCCCACATCGATAGACAATACAACTCCAAAATACCTTGACTTATTGTCAATTACACGAAATATGTCAAAAAAATGCACACAATCTAAAGGTCCTGACGGAGACATTAACCAAACTGAGCGTCATGAACTTCATATTTGGGAATGTACGTCCCTCACGGACATAAGAAATATTAAGAAACTAGACATTTTACTAGAACGCAATGGCCAAATTGAAGATAATATGAAAACCGCAAGATATAGTGATAACTCGTATAACCCAGGTTATCGATCGAAAAAACTATCATCGAATATGCGATTTGAAGTAAACGAATACGAAGTAATCGTAAGATACAGTGATAATCCTCACAATCCAGATTGTCTGATGGAGAAACTGATACTACAAATGCGAAAACTCGGTATATCAGAGCTAGCACTAAACGAAAATAATGAAATTTTCAAGATCATAACGAAAGAAGAATTTAAAAATAAATTCAATAATCTGCAGAAAGCAAACGTCGCCAAATATATCAAAGGCCTAAATAATGTGAAAAGTGCACAAGAAAATATTGAAAAATTTAAGCGTTTTCAATTAAAAATTATTATATATAAACCACCCATAAAAATAACCGATAGCGAGACACAACAAAAGCTTATCGAAGAATTTCACAACACACCATATGGAGGACATTTCGGAATTAGAAAAACTATATTAAAGCTGAAACAAAGATATGTGTGGAAAAAAATGTCAAAATTGGTAAAGTCATTTGTATCAAATTGTCTCTTATGCCAAAAGAATAAACAAACAAAATACATTAAAGAAAAACTAACCATAACCGAAACACCAAGCTTTGAAGTTATCTCGATTGACACAGTCGTACCATTAAGAATCTCAAATGGTTACCGCTATATACTCACAATACAATGTGAACTTACTAAATTTATCGTTGAAACAAAAGAAGCGAACCAAAAAGCTACCACTTTAGTCGAACAATTCATTTTAAAATACGGTTGTTTTAAAATCCTCAAATCAGAAAGAGGAACTGAATTTCTAAATGAAACTTTAAAGAATGTTTGTGAGCTACTCAAAATTAAACAAATATTTTCAACCCCTTACCATCACCAGACTTTAGGTAGCGTAGAAAGAAACCACCGAGTTCTAAATGAGTATCTTTTAAATTTCGCGAACGATGAAAATTGGGACAAATGGATCCCATATTATACCTTCGCATATAATATAACACCACTTGTAGATACACACTACTCACCATATGAATTAATTTTTGGAAGATCACCAATTTTACCCAATGATATAATATCAAATAGAGACCCTATATATAATGTAGACAACTATGTAAATGAACTTAAGATAAAATTGCAACGCTATGTAAAAAAAGCCATAAATTTATTGAACATCGCTAAAGAAACTAGAAAAGAAATATATGATAAGAATTGCAATGAATCGAAATTCAAAATTGGAGATTTAATATTTGTCAAAAATCACAAGAGAAAAGAAGGAACAAACCCCTATAAAAGTCCATACGAAGTAGTAGAAAGACTTGGAGTAAATACTAAAATAAGAATTAAAGATAAAGATAACATTTATCATAACAATATGTTAAAGACCTTGAATTAGGACAGTTATGTGAAACAATTTAAATTTTAGAAATTTATTTCCATAAGGAAAGAATTTTTTTAAAGGGTTAGGGTATGGTGTCCTTTAAGAACATCTTTTAAACATTAAAGTGATGTATTTATCACCAATAAATACATCACTTCAATTCCATGAAAGGCTATCTTTCCAACATCAAAGTGATGTATTTATCACCAATAAATACAGCGCTTCTTGAATGTACCGATAGTGCTTATCACCTCGTGATCCTTACGCGCATGGACATCGCCGTTTGGTTGTGGGTGCCATGTGGAACGATTGGTGATAAGTTATTGAAATACATAATTTAGGACACTTTATTAGGCGATAAGAGTTTGATTTAGTGTTAAGAATTTGTATAAATAGCAAGTAAGCATTGAAGAAAATATAGTCCTTGGAGAACTAGCGAGCTAGTATTACTTGTGCGTTTCCTACTCGGCACATCCTCTTTAGACTTTCCCTTAATTGTGCCTATCATTTGGCACTGCAGGTAATGCCTACAATCGGCATATAAATTTTACCTTGGCCAGTGGTATCAAAATTGTGCCGGCCTTCCTCCTCCTCACTTATAATTTTCCTTTTTTTTTTACTTTTCTTTTCGGGATTTCTCCACTATAGAAATCCATAGTCACGATGGAAAAGAACTTCACATAAAGGAAGAAAAATTACACGACCATTTGGGTTTATTTTAGTTTTCATTTGAAAAATATATAAACAAAGATGGAAATTAGATACATTATAGCTCTTAGCGGAAATATTTATCTTAAAATATACAGCTACGGACATATATGTAATGAGAAACACTTCAAGGTTAATAAGAAAAATCCATTACGTGTCCGCTCCAAGTCTTGGTATTCCAAGAACTTTGTTATTGAGGCTGCATAACTTACGCTCCCCTTTCCTCAATCGCTATTGAAACAGGTTAAATGTAACCCACGGCGAATGAGTTATATTGAAGGATTCATTGACAAATTGGGTTTTTCTTAGTAAGCTACAAGTGTTTTGTAATTATATGCCCGCTGCAGTATGTTAGAAGCATTTGTTGGTAAATTTTCCCGTTGTTGAAGATTCAATTTTTTGTTATTCGAGACCGCATTGTTATCCGAACATGAATCATTTAAATTTTTAATCAGTAGTTTCAGATAAACAAAAATTTTAAAATTTCTTTCAATAACGAAAGAAAATAATTTTTTTGACGGAGCTCCCCTCCCCTCCCCCCAAATGCTTTCCTTCTACAAAATATGACGATTAAATGTTCCAAATTCTTCCGGAAACGGATGGGTTTCAAATAAATTTCGAGCAGATTTAACTTAAAAAACTTTTATTAAATTTCGTTTCGTACAGGATATTGTTACCACATTTTTTGGGCAACAATGATGAAACAAAATGGCTTACATATGATTCAAGAAAAATGACTTCAAGTTTCAACATGTTTCAAAATATTTATGCAGAAGAACCGTTTAAAATACTTTTGAAGTGATTTTAAATTTGCAAAAATAATATTATATACATATGTATTGTTACACTGACTAGTGTACCAAGTATCTATCTATATTAACGCCATTCCGTTTGAAATATGCGGCCGTTTCTAACATTGACTTGTTTAAGTTGACAAAGCCAATTTTAAGATATCATAACATCACCAATTGAATGTGCGCCGCGAGTAACGTTGCAAACGCCATTTTTACGAAATCTAAATCATTCTGCAGCTCTTGGTCAAACAAATTGCATTTGAATATTTCATTTAGTGGAAAAACGTTGCACGTAAAGTCCACCATTGAAGAAAGTACGGCATTAAGTGTAATTAAAAAGGTAAATATAGGTAGAAGAAGGCAAGTGAAAGTAAATGAGTGAAAAGATATTAAAAATAAAAGACTTAGAAAAAGTGGAGGGGAATACAAGAAATAACAACCACAAATGGTTTTTTTCGTTTCCTGAACATTTCATATTATGTCGCTTGCAACGTTTATCGCGGCGCACATGCAATTACTGAACACAGTTCCTGCAACAAGATTTGGTTTTTGATTTTTCGAAAATATATATATGTCTATCTAATTTATTTTTGGTTTTTATGTCAAACTTCATTGTTAGAATTTTTGTAAAAATTTATGTAAACAAAATTTCAAAAAATGGTTCAACAGAAGAGAGAATGCAATAAAATAATACAATGAATTTTAAAAAAAAGTTTGGTAGTTATCGTGAAGAGAAAATTTTAAAAAAGCACGTTGTCAAGTTAAATCAGTGTAACTTCGTTTGTTTTCAACAGTTTTTTAGAAGCATAAAGAGAAGCAATCAACATTTTAGGAAAGTTTTGGACGAATTTGACCTCTTAAACTAATCTCTGAATTTATTTCATGTTAAAAATGAAATGACATTCAAAATATTAACCCTCTGTTTTGGCGTTGTTTTGGGCTTAAAACTGTTTTACTATCGACAAAACATAGAAGTAATTTGGGTTCAAGTTTCTGCAAATCAAATTCTACATAATTTTTCCAAGCACAGCATTTTCGTGTGTGCCACATTTTTCGAGATATGGGAGTTTTTCACCTTCTTTTTTTGAAGTTGGTGCCTAAATGAGAGAGTCTGCAACCCAGAAACTTTAACCTAAGCTCCACGTTGAACCAACTCCACACTGCAAAAATATGTCTACATACCCAAAAGTACGGTTGACGTCGAAAAAATACCTAGAAACATATACATACAGTTCAAAATTAAACCATAAACAGAGATTTAAGAGATTTTTTGGTTGTGGTTACCCCGAAGCCACATCGTCGACAGGATTTAAGATTAAGATTAATTTCCTGCCAAATTTTATCTAGATCTAGGTGTTTGTACTTATCATTGAATATTAAACAATTTGACTTGCATAATTGTTTGTTCCTGCTGTCTGCTAGTTAATCTACAAATGAGCTATTCGAGTAGCCATGGTATCTGTCAAGCTTTGTGTTTTTTGATTGGATCGATTGCCACATACAGTTATGCTGCAAACGGCATTAAACGTGCCAAGCAATATTTCTGCCTTGTTTCCCGCTACCTTAATATCGGTTTTAAGTAGCGACTTTTGGGTAATGGTGATTGTCACAGCTAGGTATTTTAGAAATATGTTTTTTTCTGTCTTCTAGTGAGAGTAGCTCAACTTATGAAAGGATAAATATTGATGAACTGATTAATGTTATGTGAAAAACCGGTGCACGGTCTTTTATAGATTGTCAGATGATAAATCATAGGAAACTTGCAATTCCAAAAATAGATAATAATAACTATTTTGTTATAGATTTTGTCAAAAGACAACGTGATAAGGTTTTATTCATAATAACGCATTATAATCAAACTTATTATCAATTAAATACAGTAAAGGAGAGAGTTCTATGTTGTAAACTTTTTGGGGAAAATTCAAAAATTTCGAAATTCACTTTTTTGCGGCTTTAATCTCTATACAGCCCCATTTTTTATGCTAGTATCTGGTAGCATATTTCACGATTGCTAACGCAATAGCGGGTAATTGCGTTCTCCCAGTTATATTGAAGAATTCATTGATAAATTTGGTTTTTCTTCTTCAAGTGTTTCTTTCTTCTTCTATATATATTGCTAATATATATATATATATATATATATATATATATATATACATAGCTCAAATGAACTTGGGTTAAAAAAATTTATTTATTCAATTTAATGCACCCGACGTCAATAACAAATTATTACTACTCGCTTATTTGCTAAATGAACTTTTATGAACTATATTTGCTGGCTCAATAGTTTTGCTTCGCTGGGAATTTCTACAGTTGTTATGGTAGCAATTATAGTCAACTGTTGTATCTTTGATGGGAAAATTAAACATTGAGATGATATGGATAGAGAAAGTCAAAACAATAATATGCAATTGTGGGAATGTTTACTAAGTACAAGACGAGATGCTTGGGTATCGGGTTAAATACGTAACCTCTCCCCTTTCAGATTCAAATTATCCGAATTTTGATTTTCGCCTGATTTTCCATTAATTGCTTTGACCAATATTTGTAACTTTTACTTTTATCAAATAACATCAAAATAACAACCGTGATCGAGATTATAATTATTAACACCATTGAACCAACAAAATAGTGTACATTCTTGTGAAATTGCAGTTTTTTAACATGTTCCAAATTTGCTACACTTTTGATAACAATTTCCTCAAATGAAAATTCTTTCGCAAAATTAAGACAAGCTTCTTCTTCATAAAAAATCTATCAATCAATTCAATATTATTTTTACTAAATGTTGTATTCAAAAGATTTATTGTACAGTTATTTAATGTTATGATATAATTTCCAGTTAACATAAGGTTTCTATCGTCACAATAATTTTTCAATTCGACTTCCTTTAACCCCTTCAGACCCTGTGTGCATAATTATGCACATCAACATTACGTTATCATTAAAGTGTTTCCATTATATGTGCAACCTTTCTGACCAAATGTGCAGAAATATAAACTGCCAAAGAATTCACCGTTAGATATAATTTGTATGTAGACACTTTTGAATTTCGTTCATTTGTGTTTTGACAGGACGGAGTCCGGCAGCAAGTTAGGTTCTAGTAATTGCATTCAAAATATTGCGAAATTCAAGTAGGAATAGAAATTGGATTATTTTGATGAACTTGAAATATATAACATATGTGTATGAGAAGTGATTATAGCTCCATATTAGTGTGTTGTGGTTTTGTAGTTTGATGTAGCACGACATGCTAGTTACATGTGCATAATTATGCACAATTAGTCAGAAACGTTGTTTTTATTAAAAACTTTTAACTGCTTCTGTTATGAATTGTGATTTCATTTTTTCATTCGTAGAACGCTGGTTCAATCTTGGGTCGAATAAAGATCTGACAGAGGTGTTGAATTTTTCAACGAATTCTGATATTGAACTTAGTGATGACGAGAAAGAAGATTTTGAAAGTGACTTCCAACCTGTTAGTACACGAGTGGTCTGAATTGGTTCAGATAAAGTCACACCACCGGGTCAAGAAATTATTGGGGCAGATGAAGAGCAAAACTGGGAGAATGAAGATGACTTACCTCTATAGCTTTTAAAAGAAAACGATTTAAAAATCACTGAAAAAGGTTCCGTAAAATGGAGTCGAAAAGAGTTCAATATACCGGAAACAATTTGGCATGAGAATAGTTCCAAAAACAACAATTTAGATTTCCTTAGCGCTCTAAAGTACTTTGAAAAATATATTGGTGAAACCGAGTTCGAAAACATGGCCAAATACACCAATATATATGCCCTTCAGCAAGATTCTAATTTCAAACCGACCGAAGTTTGTTTGGGTTGCACATAGCCGCAGGAAGTCTAAAACCTCCAAGGATACGCCTATATTGGAATACAGAACTTAGAATCAATCTTTTTCACGAAACCATGTCAAGTGATAGATTTTTCAAAATTCGTTCTTATTTGCATTGTGTCAATAATTTAGAAATTCCAGTCAATTGTCAAGACAGAATGCACAAAGTTCGACCATTATATGACGCAGTTAGAAAATGCTGCCTACAATTGGAATTAGAAGAAAATCTATGTATCGATGAGCAAATTGTTCCTTTCAGAGCGAACTTAGCAATAAAACAGTATGTGAAGAGCAAACCTACACCGTGGGGAGTAAAAATTTTTGTTCTCTGTGGAAAGTCTGGAATCAACTACGATTTCCTCATTTATCAGGGAGCAGCAACTGGAATCGATCCGGAAACTATGAAAATTTTTGGACTCGGAGCGTCAGTAGTATATATATATAGTATTACCGACTGCCTTTGTAAAGTTGGGAAGGAAACTTCTAACAGAAAAAGCGAAAGTCCAAGTAGCACACCTGAATCTATTGCTAAACAAACTACAAGACCCGAACAAGAAGTTCGACCGCTATCAGAGACACAACACGATGCAGTAAGCCATTTTCCACATTTAGATGGAAATACTGAAGGAAAAAGTTGCAAAAAATGCAATAAGAAAACGCATTTCTATTGCACCAAATGACAGCTGCATTTGTGTATAAAAAAAGAGAGAAACTGTTTTGTAAATTTTCATACCAATAGTCCATTGGTATGGTGCTCTCTTTATTTTCTTAATTTTATACCTGGACTCATTTTTATAATAATTTCGTTCATAGTTCTTTATTGGTACTACTTCCCGTGTTTCTTCATATTCTTTCCTATTATTGTTTAATTTCTGAAATTTCATTTCTGTAGGATTGGCTTGTGTCGCTTGATCTGGTGTCATTTTTATAGTGGAATAATACCTGCTGTTATAGTTACTTACGGCTCTATGCATTCTCTGAACTATACTTATCTCTAATTTTTCATGGACACAAGTTTTTCTTGTAATGTGCTATGGAATCTATTTATATCGCTATTGCCGGTGTGGGTATTGGGTCTAGTTAGATACAACTCCACTCTTTGCTCCCTCAAAAACTCCTTAAAGTTAAGAGCGGAAAACTCATTTTCCCCAACGAGTTTCTTTGGTTTCCCAGATTTAGAGAAAAAAAAAACTTCGATTTTCTTCGTCCAATTTTTATTTGGTAAATGATAGACACATCCTTTTTTGTAAGCTTATCTATAAGGGTGAAGAACGGTTGTTTCGTGAATTAGTATATGTCCATATGTAAAATTTCGGAGATTTGAAATTTAGGTTTAATGGGTTTCCGATCATATTTTGTTTCCAAACAAGTTTTGCAGTTGTTGATAGTTTTAGTTATTTCTGTTGCTAACTTGGTGTAATAAATACGGTTTTTTAAACTATTATATGTTTCTATGATTCCACTGTGCATACTTTCTTGAGTATGATATAAAGAAATTTGCTTTCGAGCTTCTTCCTGGTGTATTCTCAGTTGCTCTCATGGTTGCTTTAATAAATCTTATTTGCTTGTCATGACTAAAGATTTCAATAGGTTTTTTTTTGAATCCGATTAAACACATGAAAAGAAAGATTGGTGTAAATTCCAGTCAGTCCGGGTTTTATGAATCTTCGTGAAAGATCCACCCAATACTCTCTATCTTTCGTCATATCAATCTGGATTATTCTTCTATTATGTAGAATTTCGATTTCGTTTTCTGGATCATACGTTAAAATTAGCTGAGTTATGTATTTATTTACTATAATTTCCTTTATCGGAATATGATCTAACTGTTGTTCATCTTCTGAGTGTTTAGTTGCATTATCAGAGACTACGTTTACCGATTGATTTTTGTTGCTTCTCCGAAAATACTTGTTCAGGGATTCTGCTTAAGAAATCAGCAACTTTGTTTTCTTTTCCCTTCAAATAGTCAATATCGTACTGGTATTCTTGAAGTTTGAGTAACCATCTTTGATTTCTTTGGCTAAACTCTTTTCCGGAATATTTTTTATTTGGATATTTAATGGACATATGGTCGGTTACTATTTTAAATTTATTTCCCCATAAATATGGTCGGTAATAAGTGACTGCCCAAACGATCGCTGAAAATTTCTTATCGTTGAGTAATTTTTCTCATGAAGTTTCAGTGTTTTGGAATCATAACAAACGGGTTGCTGATCTTGTGTTAGAACAGTACCTATAGCATATTGACTGGCGTCTGTTATCACTGTGAACTGTTTGTTAAAATCAGGGAATTTTAATATTGAATGTTTAGTAAGATTGATTTTCAACATCTCAAAGGCCTGAATATATTCGGGGTCATTTTCATTGATTATCTTTCCTTTCTTCAAGTATTTGATCAATGGGTGTGCTATCTTAGCGTAGTCCTTTATGAACTTTCTATAATAGCCTGTTGCTCCTGAGAAACCTATTAGTTGTTTGATTGATTTTTGTTAAGGCATATGAGTGGTTTTGAGAGGAAAGAGGTCTTTATTTTGTGGAACGAAAATAAACTTTATTATATGCTAATTGCATTCAACCGTGCTCACGTCACAGTGGTTGGCTTACGACTAACAGGTTATGGAGCGCATTAAATGCGATGACCAGTCTCAACACTTCCGCCGTCGGAGCTTGGTGCGTAATTCGACAAATCTGCGCTTTGGAGACGCGTTGGTGAATATATCCGCCAAATGGGCCTCGGTAGGCACAAAGGTTACATTTATTTCACCATTCTCGCGTATATAGTGAAATTTCACGTCAATATGTTTCGTGCGCTTATGAAATTCTGGATTATGAATTAAACGAATTGCGCTTGGATTGTCAACGTACAGTTTCATCGGTTTATCTGACAAAAACCCAAGTTCGCATAACAATGCGCGAAGCCACACGGCCTCTTTCGTCGCTGTAGACGCTGCTTTGTATTCCGATTCCGTCGTACTCATTGACACGAGTTTTTGTCGCTGAGATGACCAAGTTACAATTCCGTTTGACATACAAAACGCGTAACCTGTCGTCGACCTTCTGGTGGCAATATCGCTCGCGAAATCTGCGTCTGAGTATCCCACAATTTCGACACCCGACTCCGATGCTCGAAATTCAATTCCCATATTTGTTGTCTCTATCAGATATCCAATGATGCGTTTCACTGCTCGCCAATGACTATTGTTATGATTGTTCAGAAATTTGCTGTCCGAATTCACCGCGTATGCAATATCTGGACGTGTTACTACGGCAAGAAACATCAGTGATCCTACTGCCTCGCGATATGGCACTACTTGCCTTTCTGTCTCTTCTGACTCTGCGGGTACAAAATAATATGAGGATCCGCCGGTACGGAAGCCCCTTTTGCTCGACTCATTACGAATCTCTCGATAATTTTCTTCGCGTAGGCCTCTTGATGTACAAACATCGACCTTGACTCACGATCTCGACTTATTTGCATACCAACGAAGGTACTGCAATCACCGATAGTTATCTCAAATTCTTTGCTTAACTTGCCGGTAATTTTCTCGATTACATCAGCAGACTTAGCTGCAATTATCCCGTCGTCAACGAATAGCGCGAGATACACTTTAACATCGTCGTAGATGCCGACATACACACATTTGTCCGAATTTGTTTCAATTAGATTGAAACGTTTTAGAACACTCGCGATTTTCACATTCCAGCATCGCGGTGACTGTTTGAGTGCAAACAATGCCTTCTTGAGAAGACACACCACATTCTCTCGATCTTCGTTGACTTCAAGTCCTGTTGGTATTTTCATTCTAAAATTCTCGTCCAGAAGTCCATGGAGAAAAGCAGTTCGAACATCAAACTGTACTGCTTCGAGATTTTCTTCAGTGATGATCGCTAGGAGTACTCGAAGGGAGTCTTACCTCACAACCGGTGAGAAAGTCTCCGAATAGTCCACACCTTCGTGCTGCATGAATCCTCTGGCGCATAATCGTGCCTTGAATCTGACCACGCTTCCTTTCGTGTCACGTAGAACTTTGAAGACCCACTTGGAATCTATGTTTTTTTCACCTGGGAGTTTTGACACTATCTCCCAAGTCCCGTTCTTATGATGTGCATCGAGCTCGTCTTCGATGGTTTCCGCCCATTGAGTAGCCTCTGGACCTGATACAGCTTCTTGATATGTCGTTGGAATAATGTGTTCCATGAGATACAGCCCATATCTCTTTGGTTGGTTGATCGTCGCTCGATCGCGCAGCACCATCGGTGCCGAAGTTTCTTGCTCTTGTTGCTGTCGAACGTTTTCAACCCTGTTCGTTCCTTGTCCAGTTGCCGCGTTGTCGGCGTCTACAAAGTCGACCCCTGCGTTTATGACGATAGCCTCGGTATCGTCTTCTGCATCTTGGAATGCATCTTTACTGATTTCGCTCTGCATCGGTAGTGTGAGTTCGACCTCGGACACTGGTACCTCCGATTCCACCACGCTCTCTCGTTCATTGAACGCTACATGCCTCGAAATTGTCACAACTTTTGTAACATGATCATAGCACCTGTAATTCGATGACTCTCTGTCGTATCCCACGAAGATCAACTTTTTAGCTCGAGGATCGAATTTTGTGAGCTTCTGTTTCGGAACGTATACATAGGCGTCTGAGGCAAAGATTCTCATGTGGCAAAGATCAGGCTTCTTCCTCGTTCACAATTCGTACGGCGTACAACTTCCGCTCTTCCTTGACTGCCCGGTCCTGTTAAGCGTGTAAACCGCTGTAGCAGTTGCTTCCGCCCAAAGATATGCTGGCAGCTTTCTCGCTTGTAGCATCGTTCTCGCTGCTTCCACTATTGTGCGATTGTCTCGCTCCGACTTCCCGTTCTGTTCCGGAGTATATGGTGCTGTGGTCTCCAGAGTTATTCCTCTCTTCTTCATGTATTCGCTCATCTTCTGGTTGCAGTACTCGGTACCGTTGTCCGTTCGTAACGTTTTCATTGTGCGCCCAAATTTATTGTTTACAAGGCGCTCGAACTCCTTGAATTTCTCAAAAACGTCCGACTTGTGATGAATAAAATATACGAATCGATAATTTGTCGCGTCGTCCTTGAAGAGCACATAGTACTTTGCTCCTCCTAACGACTGCACCGAAATTGGTCCGCACACGTCGCTGTGGATGATCTCTCCGGGATTGCTCGCCGTCTTCTTGACCTCTCTCTGGAACGGAAGTTTATGTAATTTGCCATACTGGCAAGCTTCGCAGAAGAAGTCTTCCGTGTTCTTCAGGGTTAGCCCCTCCACAAGCTTTCGATTGACCAACTCAATGAGTGCCCGCTTGTGTATATGGCCGAGTCGCTCGTGCCACATTTTAAAGTCCAGGGCTGTTACGTTGACTTCTCGATTTTGCTTCGGTCTTCGGAAATACATTCTCCACAACCCGTTATCCTGTTTGGTTCCGATTGCCTCAACTTTACCGCCTCGCTTTATTTCTACTATTCCTTTTTCGAATTCTACTTTGAATCCTTTGTTCGTGCAGGCACCGACGGAAAATAGGTTTCGTGTAACACAAGGTACGAGTAGGACAGTCTCGATGATACCGCTTTCCCATTCTCCATTGACGAGTTTCTCGATACGGACTCTCCCGACGCCTGCCACATCACATACACCGTCATCACGCAACATGACAGTTTCCCCTATTACCAGCTGTAGCTCCTCAATCCAGTCGCGACGAGGTGCGACGTGCTCCGACGCTCCGCTGTCGGTAATCCAGACATCCACTTTATCTGCGTCCCGCAACTGCTTATACTGCTCGGCTGTCAGCTGATGTTTTCGTTCGCCCACTACTAATGCTCTCGCGCTTTCTTTCTGCGACTGAACTACGAACACGCAACCGCGGCTCGACTGACCTTGATTCTTGTCGTTTCTGTTGCCATCATTTTTCCGCTTCTTGCACTGACTCGCGTAGTGTCCCATTTCCTGGCACCGAAAACACTCGATATTCTTTTTCGACTTTTTCTTTTTCATGTCTTTGTCCTTTGAACGCGCACCGTATTTCGAACTACTATGCTTAGTAACCGCTAACGCACTTGTTGTGTCAACACCCTCACTATTGTTTTAATCTTCCCTTATTAGTCTTTCTAACAAATACGCGACTTTCTGACGCGCCGGGTCCACGCTATCCCATGCTGTTCTGAAAACGTTGAACTTCGACGTTAAACTCGACATAATTTTCGCAATTACTGCTGCGTCGGAAATTCTTTCGCCGAGATCTATCAACTGTCGCGCCGTGTTTTGTACCGTACTCACGTGCTGCACGGCCGTGTCTGTAGGACCCATCATATAGGTATAGAACCTTTGCGTTAACGCGCCGACGTTCGATGCCGATTTCTGTTCGTGCACTGCGATAAGCTTGTCCCACATTTCTTTAGCGGTACCACACACTAGCACACACACAATCGTCTTCCATAGCAGACGCGATGATCGCAGTCACTTTGGCATTATCTTTTATACACAATTTCGTTTGTGCGGCATTTTCACCATCCTGGTTCACTGGCATCGTTCTTGTACCGTCGACCACGTCAAATATTTCGTACGCCATCAGCACTGCCGATATTTGAAATTTCCACGCTTGGAAGTTTCTCCCGTCGAACCGCTTGACCGATCGTACCAACGCGTCAGCTGACATTTTTTGTACCAACGAGACTCTGATCACTCGCACACTGAAGCCCAAAAAGATACGAACACTGCGCGTATTCTTACACGCGCGATACGACAAGAAACTCGTTGACGTAAATTCTCGCTAATTCGCTCTTCTCCAATCCCAGAGAATCAACTGGCTGTGATCCCGCGTCCCGTTATTACTGTTTATTTGTCCACTGATGTCGCGCCTGCGTGCCTTGCTCGCACGCGAAGATGGCCGCCTTGAGTCACAAGCTCAAACACTTTTACTTCCCACGTTTTCACGATCGCGATATTTTCACACTTAGTCCTTCCAGGCAAAACTACTTTCACAATGGCTACGTTGCCCGGGCCCATAACCTGTTAAGGCATATGAGTGGTTTCGAGAGGAAAGAGGTCTTTATTTTGTGGAACGAAAATAAACTTTATTATATGCTAATTGCATTCAACCGTGCTCACGTCACAGTGGTTGGCTTACGACTAACAGGTTATGGAGCGCATTAAATGCGATGACCAGTCTCAACACTTCCGCCGTCGGAGCGTTTTATGCACATTCCCAGCTTGGTGCGTAATTCGACAAATCTGCGCTTTGGAGACGCTTTGGTGAATATATCCGCCAACTGGGCCTCGGTAGGCACAAAGGTTACATTTATTTCATCATTCTCGCGTATATAGTAAAATTTCACGTCAATATGTTTCGTGCGCTTATGAAATTCTGGATTATGAATTAAACGAATTGCGCTTGGATTGTCAACGTACAGTTTCATCGGTTTATCTGACAAAAACCCAAGTTCGCATAACAATGCGCGAAGCCACACGGCCTCTTTCGTCGCTGTAGACGCTGCTATGTATTCCGATTCCGTCGTACTCATTGACACGAGTTTTTGTCGCTGAGATGACCAAGTTACAATTCCGTTTGACATACAAAACGCGTAACCTGTCGTCGACCTTCTGGTGGCAATATCGCTCGCGAAATCTGCGTCTGAGTATCCCACAATTTCGACACCCGACTCCGATGCTCGAAATTCAATTCCCATATTTGTTGTCTCTATCAGATATCCAATGATGCGTTTCACTGCTCGCCAATGACTATTGTTATGATTGTTCAGAAATTTGCTGTCCGAATTCACCGCGTATGCAATATCTGGACGTGTTACTACGGCAAGAAACATCAGTGATCCTACTGCCTCGCGATATGGCACTACTTGCCTTTCTGTCTCTTCTGACTCTGCCGGATACAAAATAATATGAGGATCCGCCGGTACGGAAGCCCCTTTTGCTCGACTCATTACGAATCTCTCGATAATTTTCTTCGCGTAGGCCTCTTGATGTACAAACATCGACCTTGACTCACGATCTCGACTTATTTGCATACCGACGAAGGTACTGCAATCACCGATAGTTATCTCAAATTCTTTGCTTAACTTGCCGGTAATTTTCTCGATTACATCAGCAGACTTAGCTGCAATTATCCCGTCGTCAACGAATAGCGCGAGATACACTTTAACATCGTCGTAGATGCCGACATACACACATTTGTCCGAATTTGTTTCAATTAGATTGAAACGTTTTAGAACACTCGCGATTTTCACATTCCAGCATCGCGGTGACTGTTTGAGTGCATACAATGCCTTCTTGACAAGACACACCACATTCTCTCGATCTTCGTTGACTTCAAGTCCTGTTGGTATTTTCATCCTAACATTCTCGTCCAGAAGTCCATGGAGAAAAGCAGTTCGAACATCAAACTGTACTGCTTCGAGACAAGTTTCCAGTAAATCATAAAAATTAATATTGTATATGTAACTTTGGCGACCGTATAGGTCCACACGGATAGCTCTCCAGGCATGAATATGAACAATAAAAATAATAATACGAGTACTATATAAAAGATAATACTCTAAATTATACTAACGATAAGAGTTTATTATAGTAAGCGTAATTGTATCATCTAAGGCTCCGTCTGTTCGTCGATAGCTAAAGGCTTTTCATATAGGGAAGGTGGTCGGCTTGAATCTTTACGCGGAGCATTCAGAGAAGGAGCAGGTTTTGATGCTCTTTTTAGGTAAGTTTTTCTTCTATGGCCGTTCGAAAGACACAAGTATAGATTTCGGCCCAATTGAAATTTAAGGATTATTAAGTTCAATTTTTGTTTAAGGATAAAGATTTGATGAATATACAATATTAGGAAACCGGGCTGTCCCGGGGCCTTCGCTAGAATCCTAAAAATCAATCAATGTTTGGATTTCAGTTGGGTTAGTGGAGGTAAAATCGATGATGGGTGAAAAGTGAAAAGGAATATTCATAGTATTAGAGAAATTGGGGGCAATGCAAATAAACGAAAAAAAATTCAGCAAATATTTCATAGATTCTTTCAGCAGTTGAACCTTATTTACCTTCCCAGGAAACATTATGAGAAATATTAAACGAAGGTTCGAGAAAATTGTAATAGGGTTAAAACAGCATTGTTTGATTAGAGTGCAGCGAACTTTTTGAGGTATAAGTGATCAGCTGAAATTGTTTTTCAAAGTCAGGATAGTACAACCTTCTCGGAAGGTTTGATTTCTACTATGTTGAATTTAGTTTTAATTTTGCTAGAGACTTTTTTCGACATTTGCCTTTTTTCTCCATCCTTGGCAGAGACGAATGCTCGAAATTTAGCAGAATTCTTCATTAAGTTGCATTTGTCTACCTGTAAGAAAAAAAACGCTTTTTCGAGTGTGCTCAAAACGATATCGATGTTTTCAAAGATGTTCTCCCTCGTTCTTCTCATATATCACTATGTCATCCAAGAAGATTTTACATCTTTTGCCTATAGGATTTCGTAATTTTCCATTCACAGCTCACTGAAATGTAGGTGGCTAAGTTTTAAGCCAAAACATTGTGTGGTGAATTTAAATTTACCGCTAATGACCGAAAACGCTGTTTTTTTCCATTCACTCGGTCTAAGCGGTATTTGTTGAAATCCAATTTTCAAATCAATGACTATGAAGTCTTGACTACTACGTTAGTTGAGTAATATTTCTTGGGTGTCTAATATTGGATATCTAATGATATCCATCCTTTTGTGTGTTTAATTTTTGGTATATTGCATGGCAGCTTTGATGGCGTTATTAAAATGTCTTATAATAACTTGCTGATTTCTTCTTCCACATAAGGTTTAAGAGCAACAGGATAAGGATACAACCAAACGTATACTAGATCTTTATTGGTGGTATATATTTAATCTTTTATTCTGGAAGTTTGTGTGCGCCTTTCATATGGCTCTGCAAAAAGCACTCTATGTCAGGACCTCTCACAATTTTATTGTTTGGTTTTTTCTCAAGTGCTAAAATTTCTATCAATGTTATTAATTGCTTGAGCTACATTTTGTTTGAGGGTGACTTATATTTCATTAACAATACCTGCGCAATTATGGACTGACCATTTTCTTCAAGCTGTCGTTATATTTTTTTGCCATGGAATGACTCAGTATTTGGAAGGACTTAGAATTTTAGGTCGAAGACTGTTAAACCACAAAAGCTTGACTTATCTGTAGTGTGAGACTTTTATGTGTCTTCTTACTGAATCAGCTGTAAACAAACACTCGTGAGGTATCTGAAATTTTGCATACTGGAATTGAATAAAGTTTTTATGCGAACCTGTATCCACTTAAATTTTCAGACCTTTACCGCTCCTCGTTGAGCATTCGGGATAAGACAACGAAGACCTCAAAAGCCTAATAAATGATATCAGGTCAGTGCCTTCTCTTTTTGGATCCACAGATTATTGATCAATACTCTCAATCTGCTCGTACCCCTTCTTTCTTGTACTCGAAAAAGAATGATCATATTACCTTTTATCTTAAACCATTAACTGGTTCAACTCTTCCAAATCCCGTTGCTTGCTGTCTGCAACTGTTTGAAAGATTCTCTGTAATTTGTTAAGAAACTGTCGTTTGACTCCTTTGGGATTTTTTAAGCAAAGAAAAGCCTCAGTGAAAGCATATTCTGAAAGTTACAATTTTAAGAGCTTAGTAATAGGTTTTTTATTCATTGGTTTAGGTGTAGAGAACAGTATGGATGGTAAATTAAACTGGTCGTGCCAAGAAATAAAACTTTGATTTGGAAGTGCCTAGTTACGATATTTTGACCGGTTAGATTGTATCCTTTGTGTGCATTTCCACCAGAAGCCAAATTCCTTATATTGCCCGGGAAATTTTCGGGGACTTTTAACTACGTCGGAAACTTTGTCCGGGTATGCTAAATTTCACTTCTGTTTTGATCGGCTTCAAGATTGGGTTGGTTTAGATTGTGGGTTTATCACTTTGGGTTGCGGATTTACCACACTACGTGACCGCACTCTCTTTGAAGAACTTCGGTCATGAGGGTATCTATTTGATTAACTTGATTGTTATCAAGAGGACTTATTGCTACAGTATCGTTTTTCTCGTGATTCGAATTTTGCTACATACTAATAATTTGGATTAATCCAGGTGATCTAGGGAAGTTTGCATTCCGAGCCATGTCTGCTAGTGTGAACGTACGGAATCTCAACTAAAGATCATAAAAAGGATATCACGGAAATCGATCCTCCCTCTTTAAAAAATCGGAAACAATAGTAAATAAAGCGAAATGTTTAAAAATGATAAAAATAATCATTTTTTCCATTTTGCTCACTTTTAACTTTAAATTGATTCATTTTGAAGTAAAGTTGCGAGCAAATGAAAGTTGCGTAGTTAAATTTTCTATAAGATGATTTGATTGATAAAAGTTTTCTTAAATTTTTTTTCTAGCAATAAATTTTTAACCACTTAGAATGCACTTAGATCTTCCATAATTCGCCAAAAAATATTTTGTAATATAATATAACAGCACACATTTTCATCGAAATCGATTCAGTAGATTTTGCATAATAATTTAGCAAACTAAATTTGTTTAAAAGAATGCAAAATACTTAAAATCTTGCAAGTCAGAACCTCAAGCATATAAAAGTATTAAAGAGCACTTTACCTATCAAAGACACATTATGAAATTAAGATCGGGTGATTAGGGTGGTCTAAGGAATTTTGGCTAAACTTAATAAAAAAAATTTTCGCACTTTTCTTTTTAAAATTAAAACAACTCACCTCATCCAAATCTAGTTTAACGCCTCTTTAACCACCATAAATGGCAGATGCTACTTTGAAACCAACACATTTTATTTGGTCTTGTGAAGAATTAGGCTGACTGAAACAAAGGTCTATAATATGTCAAATTCTTCTAGGAATGCGGATTCAGTCCTCAGCATATATATATATATATATATATATATATATATATATATATATATATATATATATATACATACATATATATAGATGTATATATATAAAAAAATATATATGTATATATATATATATATATATATATATATATATATATGTTAACTTTTTAAACACTTGTTTGTTTAAAAAAAACAATATTTATTTAATGAACCCAACTATCGACTAATTTACAGTTTAAGCTTAACTCCTAATTACACCTAAGTAAATAATGCAGCGTTTGGCTTTTGATTCCACTGCATCCGGTAAAACTGCAATTCATGTGTCTGGCAGGTAGCGCGTGTTAGCGAATTTGATGATTCCGGTGAATGGCTCGGAAATTGATTGATGACTCGAGGTTTTTGTTGACTCAGGTAAAAGGTTGGCCATGGCATGGTAACTCTTCCCCTCTTAGATGCTGATGTCCTCATCTGCTCAAAAAGGTGGACCATTGTAGAACCTTTGAATTCTCAGGGGTTGATTATGATGATGTTGCAGCGTATCTGGAATTGATGTGATATTGATCGTAGTTTTTGGAGATGGTAAGTTTATCTCCGTTGGACATTGCTTCTCGATTTGTTCATCCTTTGCAGGTTTATTGATTTAGTAAGTAATTCCTGTTTTGAAGGAGATTTTAAGGAGTATTATGATTGCCAAAATTACAAATAATGTGGTTGTGAATCTATAATTAATCCATTTTTCGCTGTCCTTTTCTGCCCTAAGCAGTTCAATTTGGTTCGTATTTTTTACATGCAATTCCTTCATCATCTCGAGGGATAACAATTCCCGGTACTGCTTTTCCCTTGGTGTAGGTTGTAGGATGGCCGGAAGAGTTTCGATGTTTGTGATCTCTTGGGATGTAAACGATTGATCAAGGATGGTGATTGTTGCATTGCTAAATTTTATAATGAAGGTTCCCTTGAGTTCTTGAACTTCATCGTCGATGCTGATGTTCCCTTTGAAGTCATTCACGAGGATCATGTCTGAAGCGATTTGCTCGATGATTGGTATGTGATGGCCGCTAATCTTATTGCAAGTGGAATCTAAGCTTCGTAGAATGTTAGCTATGCAAGATGAGTTACTGATGTCTCTTAAACTAGTTTGACTACAAATTGATAAATTGTTTACAGTTTTACAATTTTGTGATATGCTATACATTTTATTTTGATTTTTCAATACAATATTTTGTGGAATTTCTACAATTGCGTGCCCTGTTTTTACTGTTTTTATTTTTATTTTTTGAAACTTTTGTTATTGGAATATTGACAATGTACAATAGATACAAATAGTTCGTTATTACTTTTACATTGGAAAATTCTAATGCCTCTTCTGGCGATGTTTATGGCAGTTTTTCTTTATCCAGGATTTGAGTAGCTACTTTTATTTCTTTTTGTGAGAGCATTAAAGTGTTTGCGGTTCCTAGTTCGCAAAACTAAAAGCGTACTTGATATTTACTAGTTCTTCTTTTATTAATTTCAATTTGTATTGTGGGCTAGTCATATGCTCGTATTTATAATTTTCACTCATCTTTACAAATCTTTGAATTTTATTTGATGTTTCTGTTGAATTGTTTAGCCTATCGCTTAGAGACTTGTTTATTATTACTTGATTGTTGTTGTTTTTAAGAACACTGTTAATTTTATCTTTAATAGTCAAAAAATCTTCATGGTCGAGATTACCGGCGATCCACTTCCATGCTGTACCAATAAAGTCTATGGAACGTTTTACTATTTTTGGTTTCAAATTCTCTAAAAGTTCCTGGGTTTGTATCCATTCATGAGAGAGGTATGGATACAAGGGACTGCTTTTGGGTACTTCGTTTTCCAAAGCACTCGCTATGTCTGTAGTGACTTTTACATATTGTTCAAGGTCAACGTCGTGTATGATCTTGAAGTTTCCAATTGTAATTTTCGCTAGCCCTTCCTTTATTGCAACTACCTGTGAATTTGTGTAGTCTAGGATCTGAACCTTGCTGTGCGTCAAGTTTAGATTGAGTCTCAAAGAATAAGATAATTTTTTATATGGATTTTATGAATGGTCTTGCCTGACTCTGTTACAACAGTAGTGTTTTTGTTTTCTTTTACAGTTTCTTGCCTGTATCTTGGGGTTAATTTGGAACCTAATCTTATATAAGGTTTTACGTAAATAATATCTCCAACTTGATAACTCTTTGTAGGTTTTCGTTTCTTATTGTGATATGCAAGGTCTTTTTCCTGTTTAGATTTGAGTTTTTCGATATTGATTGTGCGAATCTTTTCGAAGTCTTCTGGATTGGTTCCAGGTATTCGACCAAGAAATAGTTCTGCAGTTTTTCTTCCTGTCGTGGAGTGGATTGTCAGATTGTATTCATGTACCGCTTCGTTCTTCGAAAGATTGTATGGGGTGTTCTTTCTGCAGACATCGCATGATTTCAATTAGGGTGGAGTGTGGACGTTCGACCTGTAACTTAACTTCATGTGTATATGGAGGTGTTTTATAGATCTTTATCTTAAGCTCATCCTCCATCATAGATGTTAACGAAATTGACCTAAGAGCACCTTCATAGTCTATAACGACATTTTCAGGAATGCAAAATGAAAATAAGATATCCCGGAGTGGCTGTCTGACGTCTTGGACTGACTTAGATTGCAGGATCTGGACCTTAAGGAATTTAGTAAATTTATCTATTGCGGTTAAGAGCAAACGTTTTTCTGTAGAAAATAAATCGATGTGAACAGTGTGTTCAGGATAATTCGGAATCGGAGTTGCGTTAATGTAGGGTTTGCTAGGATGCCGATCATATTTATTTTCTTTACAGATTGTACACTGATTGACCAGCTTTTTGATTTTTGCCGACATTTTAGGAAAATAGAAGTTTTGTAAAAGCTGAAGACGGTTTCCTGAGCATTACGATGGGCCCTGCGGTGCGTCTTAACGATTTTCTCTTCTTGCTCAATTTCGTCCGGAATGTCCTCGACAATTTTTTGCGTGTATCTAATTTTGTAACTACTGAAATGATTTGGGTAGATTTCCTGTACGAGTCCCATCGTCCGTTCGTCACAGAGAAGTCCGTTTATAGCATTCGGGTTGAGATATCTTTTGAAAGTGTTGATCAGGTCCTGTTAAGTATAATTTTGTTTTATGAAAGTGTGTCTGGTATAGTTATCGAAAGGATTATTAATTTGATAGCTGGTTTAGTTCCCAATCTTTAGGATAAGCTGGTTCCTGAATACATTAATTGATGTTTCTACGGAAGGCATCATGTTATGTGAAGAAATTTCATCGCTATGCTCAGTGGGTGTCATTGAATTGACTTCAGATATTCGCGGAGGTCTTGAAAGGGAATCGGCAACAATGTTAGCCTTTCCTGGTTTATATTGAAGCTCGTAATTATATTCTTCCAATATTGCCTTCCAGCGCTTCAATTTGCTGTTAGTGTTTTTATTGCTCAAGGCATACGTCAGAGGTTGATGATCTGTATAGATTTTTACTTTTCTTGGGCCGTAAAAGAAATTACGCAGAACTTTCAGAGACCAGATGATAGCTAGCATCTCTTTCTCATTCGTAGCGTAGTTTTCCTCAGTTTTGTTGAGGGTTCGAGAAAGGAATGCTATTGGTTTGCTGTCCTTGGAAAGGACAGCGCCAATGGCATAATCAGACGCATCCTTCGTTATTTCAAACTCTTTCTCAAAGTTTGGGTGTGAAAGCACAACTTCTTCTGACATCAATGAGTTTTTGAGTTTGTTAAACGCTGCTATTGCCTTGTTATCAAGAGAAACGAGCGTTTTTTCAGAAGAGTTTTTGGACACTCGTCCATCTTCTCCTCTTAAAAAGGCTGTCAGGGGCTTGGCGAGTTTAGCATAGTCTTTTATAAACCGCCGATATTATCCTGACAAGATCTTTAAGTGTTTTTTGGCGGAAGAAAGGTTGCAATAGCCTCTTCTTTCCTTGGGTTGGTTTTAATACCGTCAACACTAACTATAAACCCTAAGAATTCGATTTCTGTTTTAAGAAATTCGCACTTATCGAGCTGAATTTTCATGTTTGATTTTTCGAGAGTTTCTAGTACCAGTTCCAAATTTTTAAAATGTTCATCTTCGTTTTTTCCAAAGATGATGATATCATCTATGTAAATGTGGCAACGTGTACCAATTTGTTCCTTGAGTATGTCATCCAAAGTTCTCTGGAAGATTGGAGGTGCATTTTTCAGCCCAAATAGAAGGCGCAAAAACTCGAACTTTCCGTTGTTAACCGAAAATGCTGTTTTTTCTATGTCTCGTTCTCTCAGTGGGATTTGATGGAAGCTTCTTTTTAACTGTGAAGAATTGGTTTTTTCCTAGATTCGCTAAGACCTCATTTATTTCTCGTATGGGGTATTTATCCGGTATGGTAATAGAGTTTAATTTTCTATAATCGATTACCATTCGGAACTTTTTTTCACCAGAGTATCTAGTATTTTCTCTAGTAGATCTAGTATCTAGTATTTTGCTTGTTGTTCAAATGATTCGTTCTTACATCTATATTATGTACCGATTCGGAAATATACTGTTTTAAAGGGATTTTGATACCATTCTTAATAATCATGTAATTCTCGCCCGTGTGTATGACTGCTTCTAATGACTTCAAACAGTCGTTACCTATGATTCCTGCGAAGCTTCTGAGTGCAGGAAGGATGAAAAATTTAAGTTTTCCTATATTGGGGCCAAATAACTTAATGTATGCGTGGTGCGTAATTTTTCCTTTTCCACCGACAGAGTTGGAGTAAAATGGGGAATCGTTTTCCATAGGAATTTTTATAAATCGAGGTAGAATATAATTTTTGTTGGATCCTGTATCAACAAGGAAATGGCTCCGTATCATCTTGTGCCATATACTCTAGAAAGTCTTCCTCCGATTCTATACCTTTGGGATATATCGTTTCATTGCTGATCTCGGGAATTATGTTATAGCTATCTGTAAAATAGTTTCTCTGCTGTTTGTTTTTGAAATCGGGCAGTTGTGACGATTCTCTTTTAGCAGGAAATTGTCGACCCACCATTGGTCTATTTTGGTAATTTAGGGCGCGACTCCTTATGGAATGGTCTACATCCATAGGCTCGTACCTACGGGGCTTGGGTGGCAATTGCCAGCGATTAGGGTATTGTGGCCGCACATCAAATCGTGGTGCTTGAAGGATTTGTTGTTGCCAGTTGTTTGGATACTGGTTCTGTCCTGTAAAGCGTGGCGTTTGAGGTAGCTGTGGATTATGGAGTAATGTGGGATAAAACTCTTTTCTTGGGGTGTTGTTTGGCTGTCGAGGGAACGTGTGGCTGTTTTTCCTTAAAAGAACTGAGCTTTGAGGAAAATGTTTGCGCGTGTGACTTTGGGAGCTATGAGCATGCTGGGTGTGATAATCAACGTTCTGCAATTTGGGGCAGAGATTTAGTGCTTGCGGCAAGTCGATTGGCTCGCGAATACTCAAAAGCCTAGGCAAATCGCCATTCAATCCCCTCAAAAATGTGTCGAGTGCCTTGTCTCGATAACATTGTGTCATATTATTGAGAGATTCTTGACCCATTTCTGCGCAAGATAATTTGTTCAATATAAGGGATAAATGGTGGTAGACATTTTGGTAAAATTCGTGTATGTTGTTGTTGCCTTGAACAAGAGTCGTCATTTGGTACTCAAGGGTACCCAGATCTCGTTTGTCGGCGTAGTGTAAAGTCAGACATTTCGCAATTTTCTCCCAATTAATAGGAGTATTATAAGACTCTAGGGCGATGTCTGCTTCTCCAACGATTTTGTTCCTTACTACCGAAAGGATCCCATAATATTTTGGGGTGCCTTTTAAATGTTTGTAGATTTTGAGAATTCGATCTACACTTTTTCTCCATGAACTGAACTCTCCTGGTTTCCCGGAAAACTCCCTTAGGCTTTTTACAACGTCGGGAATCTTATCCATTTCAGATAGATTCCTATCACCATTTGCGTTAATTGGTATATCGACGTCGTTGGTTATTTCTGAGGCAGGATTCATTATTGTATTGAAGATATTTCTTCCCTCTATTTGGAGGTTTTCTATCACCAGACGAGAAACTAACTGCACTAGGTTGTCGTAGCTGAAGGATGCGCTAGAAGCGTTCAATGGAGGAGGGTTCTGGGGTGGAGTAAGAGGCGGAACTACATCCCCGTTATCATTATTCACCTGAAAGCGAGGTGGTTGAACTAAATTATTTCGATTCGCCATTTTACGAGTGTGACAAAAATATCTCGAACGGTATCAGTTATATTTCGGACAAGCTAGAGAAAAATTTTTATGTGAGCGGAACTGTCACTTTATTGTCTGTTTCACAAAAAAAAATCTTACAAGGATTTCACAAAATTGTATGCGACCAAACGTAGTTATATTATAGAGCGGAACAAATCACTGTTTTAAGAGTGCAACGTTTACAAACGGCACACCAGATTCATCCCGTAAAAACCACAACACTTAGCTAGAAATAAGTCGGGCAGAAAAACAATACACTTGTGGAATAGTTTATAGATTTCAGTAAATATATTCCACAACGGAAAACGAAATGCTAACGCAGATAAAGCAGCGATTTTCGAAACGAATGTTACAACTTTTCGTAACCAACAACACTCAAGTAAAAATAAATACCAATGGCAATAATATAAACAAAAATATTTCTTATTATTATTCAAATCTTCAAAAATTATTATTCACTTCAATATAATTCACTACTTTAGTTATAACTTTAATTGATTAGGCACTTTCAAATTTAAAAATTTCAATTACTAAATCCTGGATTTACAAGAAATATATTATAGTAATGACTTACATTAACAATACGAATACAATTATCCGCATCTTTCCCAATTAAGTCGACTGGTTCTGGACCGCTTCTTTCGCTATTAGGGTGGCTGCCAATATCGATGATTGACTCCTGTTTGCTTCCGTGTAGAGCTTCTTAGGGGCCTCTTTACCCTAAAAAACACTGCTGTTGTGATCCTGGTTGTTCACAGTTTGGCACGGCTGTAGTTTGCTGCGTTGTCGATTGATTTGGTTATTATCAATCGATCTTGCTATCACTTGGTTATTGTGACCGATGCTACTACTTAATTACTTCACTTGGTTATTGTGATGATAATTACCGCGCTAATTATTTCACAGTGTTGCGAATGCGGTCCCTGCTCGGGCGCCAGTTAACTTTTTAAACACTTGTTTGTTTAAAAAAAACAATCTTTATTTAATGAACTCCAACTATCGACTAATTTAAAGTTTTAGCTTAACTCCTAATTACACCTATGTAAATAATGCAGCGTTTGCCTTTTGATTCCACTGCATCCGGTAAAACTGCAATTCAGGTGTCTGGCAGGTAGCGCGTGTTAGCGAATTTGATGATTCCGGTGAATGGCTCGGAAATTGATTGATGACTCGACGTTTTTGTAGACTCAGGTAAAGGGTTGGCCATGGCATGGTAACTTATATATATATATATATATATATATATATATATATATATATATATATATATATATATATTGTATAAGTGTTGGTCATCTTTATCTGTTTTGACCGCTTAATTGCAATCATATGGTAAACACGTTTGCATTCGATTTCAGGCCCACAGAAATGCTTGGCCCTTTTAAGCAAAATTCGCCTGCGTTGATTTGGTTAGCTCACATCGATTGGCACGACACGTTCCGGTGTCAATTGTATTGTTAAACGTTTGAGTTTTTAATAAAAAGTGTAAAAGTATGATTTTAATAAGAGTGCAAAGTAGTAGGAGATTCATCGAATTTTTCATGAAGGTAAATATATTCTTTCAGTTTGAACCTGAAACATTCCTGCCCCTCCCAAATTAATTTAATGTTTCACAAAGTCTGTCCAAATTTTCTATTTCTGCAGAAGTTATTCACCTCATCCCTGGAAGCTCTTAGTTTCGGATTGACTGGGATTGAAATTAATAAGGTAAACATTAGTCTTTGGCTTAGCGACAGCTTTTGATATATCTTAAATGGTTGTTTAAGGTACATTATGGCTCCGAAAAAGTGGCATTCAAAATTAACAGTTAACAAAAACTGGAAATTATTGAGAAGTTAAAGGCTGGAATGAATCGAAAGGAATTGTGTAGTATGTATGGGTGTGATAACTCTACACTTGGCAAGATCATTAAAAACCAGGAGAAATACAGGAAAGTGAGCATGCAAAATGCATGCATGCGATATAGGAAAGGCATGCGATCGAAAAATGCGATTGTTTCCGGTCCTATGATAATGAAACTAGCAACCAAATTCACGCAAATAATGCAAATCGATGATTTCCGGCCAAGCAATGGTTGGCTTGACAGATGGAAGAAAAAAGAGAATATTTCTTTTCATAAAATTCACGGAGAAAAAGCTTCAGCTGATGAAGTTTCTGCAAATGAGTGGATGAAAAATGAGATGCCACAGCTTTTCAAAGAATTCGAGCCAAAGAACGTGTTTAATGCGGACGATACAGGCCTATTTTGTAAAGCCTTTCCCAGCGGAACATTGGCTTCAAGCAGTGATAATGTTACAGGTGTTAAAACCCATAAAGAAATATTGACAGTTCTTTTTATGTGCAACATGGATGGATCCGAAAAGTATGTTTGGACGATTGGAAAGTACAAAAAGCCTCGATGTTTTCGTTACAAAAAGGTGCCACCGGTTCCATACTATTCCCAACAAAATAGCTGGATGACAAGTTATATTTGGTTGGACATTTTGAAAAAGCTGGAGGAAAAATTCAAAAGGCAAAAGCGGACTATTCTTTTATTGGTAGATAATGCTGCGTGCCATAAAGTCAGTGATAATTCGAATATTAAATATTTGAAGCTCAGATTCTTTCCAGCGAATACTACTTCAATCTTTCAGCCTTAAGATGCCTATTATAGGCAAAATATCATTCGGTGACAATTATTATCGCTGAAATGTGGAAAAACAATTCAAGACTTCGTAAAATGGTTTAATATTTTGGAAGTGATGAACTTAATCAGAAGATCATGGTGGCTTGTCACATCAGCTACAATATGTAACTGCTTTCGAAAAGCAGGGTTCCTGACAGATAAAGAAAATGAAGGTTCAAATGAAGAAGAATTTGTTGAATTAGCCATATCAGAAAACGAATTTGAAAACTTTGTCGATTGCGATTTGAATTTGGATACTTGTGGCGAAATATCTGACTTGGAAATAGTAGAAAGATCTATGGGAAACACTTTTACTACAATAGAGGAAGTACCCGAAGAAGCTGACGATGACATTGATAACATGTATTCCCAATCAACGAGCCACAAGCAGGTATTTGGAGCCCTTCAAACTTTGAAGTCGTTTGTTGAGTCCAAATCACTAGATTGTGACAGAGAATTTTCGATAGTTGAAAATACTATAACAAATCATTTTGTTCATAAAAGAACCCAAAAACAAAGTCTTCATTTTTTTAAAAATACAAAATCTTGAAATGTAATTTTCTCCAACGATTGAATTATTTGTTGGCTTTTGTCTCATTATATCATCATCAATTATACTAATTACATTGAAATCCGTATTTAGTTATTGCGTATTAAATTCAATATACCATGTGTGTACCTATAAAAGTTTGTACCTATTAAATTTTCTTTATTAATAAATACTTTATAAAAGTAATGAAACACTTGGTTTTATTGACTCACAATTTTTTTTAATTTTTATTTTGACGCGTTTCGATCCTTACATCATCTTCAGGTTTAATACCAATTTTGCAAATATTTCCTGTTTTTATTCTTAAATAGTTAATAGTTGAAGGAGTGGTGAATGGAAGGGAAGGGTGATTTCATTCAGCAGGTTTTCCTTATTCTTTGTAGCGCGCCTAATCTCAAGGCATTCCAGGTAGTCAAACTTTTCCCCCTTGCTTATGTTTTGGAGAATATTCAAATTGCTAATGCTAAAATTATGCCCTGTATCTAAAATATGCTGGGCTATTCCAGTATTGGGATTTACCTCCCTGGTTGCTTTAATGTGTTTATTGTACCTTACTTTAAAGCTCCTACCTGTTTGCCCTATATAAGCTGCATTACAATTATCACAGGGTGCACGGTACACTCCTGAATGGGAAAGGGGGTCGTTTTTACTTTTGTTGTTGAAAGGTATTTTTTTAAATTAATTCTACTCAAATGAATGAGCGATATATCAGAGTTGTATTTTAAATATTTGCACAATTTATTATTGATGGGGCCGACGTGATTTAACTTTATCAATGATTTATTACTATCAAAATAAGGAATTAATAGTTTAAAATAAATGACAGTAACGTCAAAGGTGGTAATGCATTGCATACTAAAAACAACCGAGTTGCAATCAAACAGACCCCGCTTAAGGCGTCCTTCTACCTAGAAATTTTGAAATTTTCAAAATTTGTTATTTGACTTATTTCGTTAGTAAATGTCATCAAAACATGTTTTAAATGTTTTCAAAACAAAATGAAAGTTTTAACGTTAGCTATGCAGCTACATAGAGAGTTGCCGTAAGACAGCACTTTTAGAGTTTTACGATTTGTAGACTGTGCCCAGCGCCCCTTTTCTTTGATCAGCTGCTTGAAAATAATCTTTTGTATATCATTAAAACCAGCAGGACATATTCGAGGAGGAGGAGGGACTTTTGTATGCTTCAGGCATTGCTAGTTAATTTTAAGTGTAATTGTAACAAAAACTGTTTGAAAACTTTAAGCCATGTTTTCATAACTGGTTTAAAATTGTGGAGGATTGGAATGAAGAAGACGATATTTCCCTTGTTCAATTGCAACAATTAACGAAAATGCCGAAGATGGTATTGACAGCACCTGGAAAAGTTTACACGCTCGGGAGATTGCGAAGATTATCTGCTCGTTGATGATAGTTTGCTAGTAGCTGAACCTCCTGACATGGATCAAATTTGGAGCTACTTTACTACGGATGACAAGAATGTAAGCGATGAGAAATACGATTCAGAATAATTTAGTGTTTCGAGGCCCCAAAAAAAAGGAAATCCAGGAAGCAACCGCAACATTACAAAACGCTGTTGAGACAACTGAAAACGTCCCAGATGAAATATATAATTATTTATTTAACCTCGATAAATTTTTCATCAAAATAAATAATTTTCACCAACGATAATGGAATAACAGACTTTTCAATCATAACACACAATATGCAGAACTTTTCAAGGCAGAAAGTCAATTGTGTGAATTTTTTATGATTTTATATTGAATGTTTATTTCTAATATTAACATGATTAAAATAGGAGTATGTAACGGTAATATTGTATATACACACACACATATATATATATATATGTATATATATAAATTATATATGTGTATATATATATATGTATATATATAAATTAACCTTTCAAACAAACTTTTTTGTATAAATGGATGTTTATTTCTTAAGATCCACTTATCGACTAACTAACAATTAAACTCTTACAAATAATTACGCTTCTGCTAACATTGCAGTCTAAGCAATATTTTTTGTTGCATCCGGTCACAGCTGATCCAGGCGCATGTTGTTTAACCCTTCGTTTGGCACCGTGGTCCAGCCAGACCATTTTCAAATTTGACTATAATTATAACACACTTCTAATTGAGCTAGATACTTGAAATTTTATGACTTTTCCTAACTTTTTGTCCTCTTTCATTTTACAAAAAATTATAAGGATCCATACTGCAAAAGGATAGTTATAAGGACAAATCGGTCGTCATATCACATTCGTACCACTGTGGTCTGGCCAGACCACCCATATATTTCCTATGGAAATATATGGAATGTACACATGTAAACGCATGATTTACACATATAAACGCTGTAGTTTTGCTGTTCACTCATGCGTGAGCATTTAGACGCATAGGCGTAGCATACACATACGTCTATACGGTGTCCATATTCATATAGACAGCGTTATTTTTCTTTCTTTTCTCTTTCTTTCTTCGTTTCGTTAGCTCTATGCACTAGTACACACACGCGTTTGTTTGTATTTTCCCTCCAATTCTTCGCGTCTCGTTGTTTATTGAATTCTTTTCGTATTTAGTTGTCTTCAGTCGTGCGCAATAACAACACGTAGTGCTAGAAAAGTATATTTTACGCGGCAATTTATTTTATTTGTTCTCAAAAATGGAAGATCAAGTTGAATATGTTTATAATACGCGATTTCGTAGACAAAGTTCGGATGCAGAATTTCAAACGAGATTAGCAGCAGCACTCACAAATCAATTAGAACGTTCATTTGAAGAAGAACAACAGGATGAACCCGATCCATTTGTTGATAATGACAACGATCAAGATGAAGATTATGTTCCTGAAGACGATGCATCTGATATTGAAAATGATATAGTGATTGAACCGGAGGAGTTCTATGATAGTGATTATGAAGAGGAGCAACGGAATACCGAGGCCCAACAAGAAGGTGAGAGAAGTGACGACTATTTTTATGGCAAGGATGGCATAGCATGGAAAAAAAATGAGCTGAATGCTGCTGGTCGTTTACGTCATCACAACATCATGCGTTTTCGTGGTGGACCGAAGTCACATTGCTCGGTTCCAATTGAGGTTTTCAAGCGATTTTTTACACCAAACATTTCGTTTATCATCATCACCGAAACGAATCGTTATGCCCAGGAAGCCATTGATAAATGGAATACGGTAAATAGTGACAAAAAGCCAAGAGTGTGGAAGGAGCTCATCAGCACTGAATTAGATGCATATGTTGGCATACTTTTAGCCGCTGGCGTTTCGCACAATAATATGCAAAAATCGGCAGAACTATGGCGTACAGATTCATTACCGATTTTTCGAGCAGCCATGTCGCATAAACGATTCCTTGTTTTGAGCAGATATATTCGTTTTGATAGCAGTCGAACTCGTGAATTCCGTCAACAAACCGACAAAGCCGCACCAATTCGTGATATTTGGAATTTCTTGAACGAAAATTTGGCTCGAAACTATGAACCGTATGAAAATATCACCGTTGACGAACAGCTTTTCCCATATCGCGGTCGGACCAAATTTACACAGTACATTCCATCTAAGCCAGCAAAATATGGGATAAAAGTTTGGTGGGCTTGCGACTCAAAAACCAAATATCCGTTGCAAGGAAAATTATACACCGGCCGAGAAGATGGAGAGGAACGTGAAATCAATCAAGGAGAAAATGTTTTGCTTCAGCTCTCAAATCGGTATGCAAATACCGGCCGCACTATTGTTGCCGATAACTTTTTCACAACATTGGAAGGAGCTAAGCGGCTTGCAAGTATCGGTCTTGCCTTTGTAGGCACAATTCGATCGAACAAAAGATGTGTACCAGAAGAAATGCGAATGAATCCTTCTCGTGAAATATTTTCAACTCTTTTTGGTTTTCACGATAACTTGGTTTCAATATGCAGCTATGTACCGAAAAAAATAAAGCTGTAATCCTACTTTCGACTATGCACTACACTAAATATTGTGATGATAGTGAAGCAAAGAAACCAGAAGCAATTTTGTTCTATAATTCCACCAAAGCTGGCGTCGATTGTATGGACCAAATGGTAACACATTTCTCTTGTAAACGGTCAACAAAGCGATGGACTTTTGCTTTCTTCTGTAATATGTTGGATGTGATGGCATTGGCTGCATATTGCATTTGCAAGGATGTTGATAATTTGACCAGATCTGATGCACGGCGAAACTTTCTTGTCACACTATCAAAATCATTGGTTACGGCTAATATTGAAAATAGAATGAATAACGCTTCCGTCATGGCGCAATTTTCAACACGTTCGGCAATTGAATCTTTTTTTGGTAACCCAATAAATATCGAAATACCTGCATATGATATGCAAGCCGGACCATCAACGCTCGACAAGAAAAAACTATGCAAGCTTTGTTCTCGTATCGACAAGACGAAACGCAAAACCCGATTCTTCTGCGTGAAATGCTCCGATCCAGTTTGTCAACAGCATTCGAAAGTAAATTACATTTGTTTCAGTTGCAATAATGAAAAAGAAAACGAAGAAGGAAGTGAAGAATGATAAAATTTCACAACAAAAAACCCATAAAATCGCATGTTTATTACCATAATACGGCTTTGAATAAAGAAAAAAAATAACAGAACAAAATTGTTTGTATATACTCAAAAACTGTTTTTTCCTTGGTATTTCTACCTGAACAGGTAATTTAGACCTTTGAAAACCCATATTGAACTAGGAACAACCAAAATATTTTACCTGCCTAGCTCATATATGCGTTTAAATATAGGTATAAACCCCATACAAATGTATAGAAATATGCGGTGGTCTGGCTGGACCACTGTGGTACGAATGTGCATATCCGCATGGGTGCCAAACGAAGGGTTAAATTGCTGATTCCAGGTTGATGTATGTCTGCGGGTGTTTTTTTGGGGGAATCAAATTATTGGTTACTTAACTCTTTCCCTCTTAGATGCGGATGTATTGTGGGGGTTTGATGGGTTTTGGAGAATATTCGCCGTCGATGAGATGTGTACTGATCTTAATAGTCACGATACACCCTGTCGCGAACATTATCTAGAATTCATGGGAACATGGTTATTCACCCTTTCCCACAAATCTACACACGCCGGAAACTCAAGTTGCAATTCTGCAACTTGCATTTCCCACAAAACTTCAACTTTCAGTAATTTTAATCCGCACATGTTGCAGCGTAAACATTTTTCCAAAAGTTCATTTAGCTTTCTTCGCAGGTAAAAATCTATCATTAAGTTAAGCGACAAATTGCTAGATCGTGGCGCGGCGGCCAACTTGAAATTGAATTATTAACTAAACAGTTATTTCAATCAAAATCTTGCCGGAAACTTTAATTTGTTCTTTTTTTTAATCAATCTCGGCTCACGCGCGTAACTCTTAATCTGAAGTGAATGATGCGTTTTACTCTGCTCATCGCCCGTATGCGTATTGATTTTATAGATGATGAATGATGATGAATTACCCGGAAGATGAATAATGTGGTTATGAGCACATAATTGATCCATTTTTCGACTTCCTTTTCAGCCGACTGTCTTACATCTTGAACTGACTTCGATTGTAACATCTGTACCTTAAGAAATTTAGTAAATTTATCTCTTGCAAAATGCTTCTACTTCTGCTTGGATGATTGGGTATTGGAGTTGCAATGATAAAGGGGTTATAAGATTAACGGTCATATTTATTTTCCTTGCAGATTAATTATACAATCTTTGCTGACATTTTGGGGAGATAAACTTTTGTTAACTACATTTACAACTAATGTTGTAGGCGGTTCTCATCCGCATTACGATAAGCGATGGGTTTTGATTATTTTTGATCTTCTTCAATTTCATTAGGGATATCCCTCGACAATTTTGTGTGTATATTGAATTTTGTAGCTGATGAAATGTTATGGGTAGATTTCTTGTATAAGTTCGTCGTAAAGAAGTCCGTTTTATAGTGTTAGAATTAAGAAATCGCGTTGATCAGGTTCTGTTCCGTATAAGTGTATGCCTTTCGAAGTTGTTGAGGGCTATTTTCATCACAAATCCTAAGAATAAGCTGATTTCTAAATGCATTAATGGAAGTTTCTACGCAAGGAATTAAATTGTGTGACTAGCTTTCATTGCTGGCTTCAGTTGGTGTCATAGAATTGACTTCAGATATTTTAGGGGGTCTTGCAAGGGAGTCGGTGACGATGTTGGTTTTACCCGGTTTGTATTGAACTCGCAATTATACTCTTCTAATATTGATTTCCTGCATTTTAATTTACTGTTAGTATTTTTGTTATGTAAAGCATAAGTTAAAGGCTGATGATCCGTGTATATTTTACTTTTCTGGAGCCAGATAGAAAATTACGAAGGGGTTTTAGAGACCATATTATGGCAAGCATCTCTTATTCGTTTGTAGGATAATTTTCTTCAGTCTTATTAAGAGTCCATGATAAGAATTTGATCGGTTTATTGTGTTTGGATAGAACGGCGCCGAAGGCGTACTTAGATGCGCCCGTCATCAATTCAAACTCTTTCCAAAGTTTGGATGCGAGAGCATAACTTTTTCTGGCATAAGGGAACTTTGAATTTTATTGAAGGCTACTATTGCTTTGTTGTCAAGAGAAATGCGTGTATTTTTGGAGAGTCCTTTTTTCTTCTTAAAATGGATGTCAGAGGCTTCGCGAGTTTAGCGTAGTCCACCGATAATAAACTGACATGCCTAGTAAGGAATACAGGCCTTTCAGTGTGTTCGGTGGGAGAAAGGCTGCAATCGCTTCAACTCTTTTCGGATCAGTTTTAATAACATCAACGCTAACTGTGAACCCCGAAACTTACATTTATCGAGTTGAGCTCAGATTTGCTCTCCCGTGTTTTTAAAGTTGCTGAAATGTTCAACTTCGGAGAATTAAATGGGGATTTTGATGGTCTGATGATTCCATCAGCTAGAATTTTCGAAATTTCTTTTTCAACTTCCTTTTTGAGGCACATTGGGTATGGATAAGATTTGGAGAAAACTGGATCATTTGATAAGGTGCGGATCTCTCCTTTCAAAAATGTGGTATAAGTTAGTTTTTCGTCAGCTTCCGAGAGAATGTTTCGACAATTTGCCAAGATTGTCTGTAATCTAAGAATTTGATTTTTGGTGAGATGAGCTGGTTTAAGATTTATATTGTCAAATATATTGTTTAAAAGGAATTTGGATGCCATTTTTGGTTGTCATTTAATTTTTGCCTGTGTGAATGACTGCTTCTTATGTTTTCAAACGGTCGTTTCCAATAATTCCTGAAAGGTTTTGTGTGCAGGGGGGAGGTAAAAAATTTGAGTTTTCAGTATTATCAGTAAACAGGTCGATATAAGCGTGGTGGGTGATCTGAACTTGGCCACCAATAGAGTTTGCGAAAAATGGAATGTCGTTTGCTATAGGTGTTCTTATAAATCGAAGTTGAATGTATTTTTCATTGGACCCAGTGTCCACAAGAAATTTTAAAATTTCTCCGCTCCTCGCTACGTGCTCAATGTAAGGTAGCGATGAGCTATTCAATCTAAATATGAATATCTCGTAGCCCTTCACCATCTGTATCTGGTTCGTTATGCCGTCCGGGTGTCAACTGTTATCTCATTTGTTCGGGAGGAAATGGTTGAATTTCGTCCTGTGCTAGGTATTTAAGGAGATCGTTGTCAGTCCTTGAGTCTCTGTGGTATAAGGTTTCGTCACGAATTTCGGGCATTATGTTATTGCTTTGTGTAAAAAAGTTTCTCTGCTGTTTATGCCTAAATTCAGAAAGTTGAGATGATTCTGTTTTAGCTCAAAACTGATGTGCAAGTGTGGTCTGTTTTCGTAATTTATGGAACGACTCCTTATGGATTGGCTCACATTTGCTGTCAGTATTATCGCTAAACATTGAATCTTCGTGGTTGGAATTGTGGCTGTGAATTATTTGTATATTGGGGACGTCCTGAAAATTGTGGTGGTTGAGGTACTTGTGGGCTGTGGAGTAGAGCAGGGTAGAAATGTCTTTTTGGGGTATGGTTTGGTTGGTAACGAGTGTGCATAGAAATAATTTTCCTCGAGAGTACCGGTGGTGGGTTTTGAGGACAATGTTTTCATGTATAACTTCGAAAGCTATGAGCATGATTCGCATGATAGTCAACATTTTATAACTTTTGGCATAAATTTAATACGTTCGGTATGTCTATTGGCCTCCGTATACTCAACAGCCTTGGCAAATCACCGTTTGATTCTCTTACAAACGTGTTAAGTGCCTTTTGACGGTAGCATTGCGTCATACTATTTAGGAATTTTTGACCCATCTCCATACAAAATAATTTGTTTAACATAAAGGATAAGTGATGATACACATTTTGATAAAACTCTTGAATGGTATTGTTCCCTGGAACGTGGGTTGTCATTTGGTTTCCGAGTCTACCAATATGTCTCTTATCTGCGTAGTGTAATGTTGAACATTTCGCTATTTTCTCCCAATTTAAAGGAGTCTTATAGAATTCCAGCGCGATATCTGCATTTCCGACTATTTTATTTAACACTACCGAACTAATCCCATAATATTCTGGGGTTCCCTTGAGATGTTCGTAGATTTTAAAATGCGATCTACACTCTTTTTTCACGAACTAAATTCTCCTGGTTTCCAAAGAAATCTTCAATACTCTTGACCGGGGCCTTATCCATTTCGGATAAATTTATGTCGGCATTAGCGTGTACTGGCTTCGTTACTTATATCCAAGGTAGGATTTACAATAGAATTAAGAATATTTCTTGCTTCTGATTGGACAATTTCAATTAACAGACGAGAAATTAATTGTACTAAGTCTTCATAACTCATTTGTGGATTTGCATCTGCATCTTCATTTTCCGATGGTCAATGAATTCTCAATTGAAGAACTCTGGACCGTGTGGGTGGGTTCTGGATCGTTTGAAACAATGAAATTCGTACTAATAATAACACTTATGCTAGCACTGAAGTCTAAACAAAAATTCCTGTTGCATCCGGTCACAGGTGATGCAGGTAGCGCATGTTGTTCAAATTGCTGATTCCAGGTCGATGAATGTCTGCGCGTGTTGTTGAAATTGATGAATTGGCTGCGCGTATTGATATTGATGGATTGAATGACAAAAAATGTATTGACCACACTGGGTTTTTAAACGTAACACTGTATTTAATATTTTTTTATGAACACTAAACTATTGACAATTGGCTTGACTGAAAAATAATAATTCTTGAAACCTGTCTAATGAATGACAACTGATTGACTTGTGATCTGAATAATAACTAACTTCATCTAGATGATCAATACGTATTTATATGAGTAGTAAGAACCACACTTTCCGATCTTTTTATCCAGGTGTGCTTAAAAACTAGCAATACGGAAGTATGGTCAGAAACCAGACACGCCCCCTGTATGAATAGATGAGAAAGCGTGGTCAATTCAAGCAAAAATTTTGTTCTTTTTATGCTACTAATGGGTGTGAATGGTTCAGATCTTCCATGCGAATTTCTATGTTTACCTCACCTGAGGGTCCGACATTTGGCTTTAAAGTGCGAGTCTTCTGGTATCGGAATGCATGGTAGCGAGATCTTCTGGTGCTGTCGCACGTGGCAGAATTTCAGATGAATTTAACTCGCGAAATACGTCTTTCTAGTCGCTCCTGTGTAGTTGGTTATCGATGCATGAGAAAACAGTGGACATTTGCACGATCGTCTCCGAGCTCGGAAACCGAACCTGTGTGCATCCCGCTTAGTCATGTAAATGTTCATTTTGATTTGGCTCGTGCATTTTAAAGATATCTTTGGACCGTCGTGAGCTATCTGCAATGTTGGGACGAGGCAGGAACATGATATGACTTGTGAGGTTAGAGTGGATAAGCGAACTTTGTTTACCTGGCTAGCACATGGTGACTTTGTTTGTTTTCATTAATTGATTGCGCGGTAATTTGAATATGTACGTTTACAGCGTATACTTGGCATATACCTGTGCACATGTAAGATGATGGAGCTTTGATACAGCGTGCGAATTGGTTCGAAAGGTAATAGAAGTTGAGATCAGCAAGATCAAGTCGTCGGATGGTAATGGCAGTAATTTGATGTAGTTAGCTAATGAGTAATTTAATGGAAGTTGTATTGCAATGGTATGATATATGTTTGTTGGTTTGGTTTATTGATTGAGACATGTGATTTTCTATGTTTTTATTATTTTTCAGACAGTGGACGGAAATAAATGTGTGAATAAATGTAAAGATTTGCTTGATACCTGTACTAGTAAGCAGAAGAAATGAAAAACAAATATATTCTGTATATATTATACTATATATTTATTTATTTATATTGTTTTCGACATCAGGTTAGGTAAATAGTGTGGCATCCCGATTTTTGTTTGTTTAAGCTAATGTAACAGATCAAGAGTGTAATTATTTTGATTTTTATTCTAAAAAAAAGATTTATGTTGCTGTTGTTTTAAGGGTACCGTAATTTGTTAGAGCGTAGAATTTCGGCTGCAGTTTGAGGTAAATTGAAGACAAGGAAACTGCTCCAAAAGACATACAGTCATCAGAAGTGTGAAAATAGCTGCGACGATCCAAGAGCAACATGATGATAGTGTAGATGTTTTTTCAGCAGCTGCTTTCGTGCGTGACTCATCGTATATACTGCATACATCTTTTCATTTGCAAATGTATAGTCTGGAGAATTTCGCAAGTGTTTGGCTTCCACGTCAGAGAGTGAGGTAAATGCAGACATTACTGATGAACCGAAGTAGCATTTGACATAATCCTTCATGAAGAATCCACTGCGTGCTAGTTTTACTGCTTTACTTGCATCGACAGCTAGGCTGGCGTAGATTTTCATGCGATCAGATTCACGTCTTAAAATCACCATGGTACCTAGTATGTGATGCACTTCATACATACTTCATGCAATAACCGAATGAAATTGAATAAATCAATAATTTCTATTCTGAATGACGTTTTCTGAAAATGAAAAATTGCAAGAGTCAGAATTCAAACAGATATATTCGAGGAAAGAATTTTAATCTAATTTGTCATAACAAATTTAATTATATAAAAGAGTTGACTTTTCAAAACTTAACGTTTATGAAATTCCTCTACTCAATTGAATACTCTTTAATCTTAAATTTAATCTATGATACTTTTGAGATATTCTACATTATAGTTCTCAGTGAATTTTACTCTCAAGAATTATTTCATTCTTACGATTCCTATTTCGTGAATAGATCATATGTAAAACGTGATGAAATACTCTGTGAATTGAAAACCGTTCTATTTTCTAAATATGCAGTGGTTTTTACTGGCGTCAATGGAATTCTTAAAGGGTTACACTACAGTAGCAATTTCAAAAAATCGATTCCTTTTTTATAGGCCTAGAATCGTCTTTTTCAGCCCTCTGGAATAAGAAACAAATTGTTTTATATCTTTATCTTTATATCTATTGAAATTTCGAGCTCTTTCTCGACTCCTTTCGACTGCTGTGAAACGACTACCTGCGGTAAATACGATACCCGCTCGTCGGGTTTTCTAGCATGATGAACACAAATAACGTGAAACTTTTATAATCAATTTTTTTATTTTATCATGTTCGAAACACGAGTAAAAACTTTTAACGCGTTTTTCTCGAAACACGTTTTTCAAATCAGCACGCAACATAACTCAAATAATTTTCTATTTTTTCACTCCAAATTAATATCACATCTTTAAAACCACATTCCGCATAGAAATACATAGCAGATTTTCGATAAATTAATATGTCAATTTTTAGGTACAAATAAGTGCCCGTTTTATGGTAGAAAAATGAACTTTTTTCAAATGCTCGGCAAATTAACAAAAATGAATATTTTTATAGTCCCTTACGTATTTTCATAGCTATCTATAAACTTCTCAAAATAGTCTCATTTAAAGAAAAATATTTGTCATTTCATCAAGCATTAATAATATTTGCCACTTTCTTCCATTTAAATGTGTTTCAACTAAATATGTTTCGATTTTTTTGAACTTATTGTTTTAAATGATTTTTAAATGTTTCTTGAGAAAAGTTGTTTCTGAAAATTGTTTAGTTATTTCATCCATTCCATTTAGAATCTATAACAAGCCGCGAGGTGTGACCCAGAGGTCCACACGGTCAACTTCCCAGTAAATATTAAAAATATCAAACACAATTATGAAAATAATACTACTTGAAATAATTATAATTAGAGGTACTCATAACAGTAATTGGAATGAGTTCATATTAATCGTTTCACCCACATCGACTTATCCTTGTGCACCCCCTGCCTTCTACCTAAACTCAGCTGGAAGCGAGCAAACTCTTTACACGGGAGCGATCACGACCCAATCAAGATCACCATAGGGAGACCAAGCGGAATAGGGAAATTCATCCCCAAACACAAACTTCTGGCTGCAAACTGGAAGAATTTTCAGACACATCTGGACACTTTTCTCGCTCACCAACCACCAGACCAAAATACCAACAAAGAAGCAGCAACCATCACTGAAGTCCTAAAACAAAGTGCAAATTTATCAATTCCGGTAACACACCCTCAACAAAGGCTTAAGTATACCGCATGGTGGACACCCCAACTGGCTAACCTTCGAGCAAAGAAGCAAAAAGGACTCAACGTGTTTAAAAACACGCCAAGTACCTCCAACCTACTGTTATACAAAAAACTCAAAAGTTCTTTCAAAAGGGAGTGCAAAAACGCTAAAGCTGCCTCTTTCCAATCCTTTTCAAAATCTATCAATCCCAATACCAGTTCAACCCAAATTTGGCAAAAGATAAAAAAACTGACAGGCCAACAAACCCCATTCAACATTAAATCCATCGAAATAGCGAATGAGGCAACAGTCGCGGATCCAACAGCCATTGCAAATGCCTTCAGCAAAAGTTGGTCAGACTACTCGAAAGACTCCGCTTCTCACCCTGAACTTTCAACCTACAAAACAAACACTCTCAAGGATACATATACTCCATTCTCGACAACGTTATCCAGATCAGCAAAAGAAATATAACTTTCAATCTCAAGCCTGGAACTAGAATTCTGTCTCTCCGCTCTAAGTGGGACAACTCCTGGGAAAGACAACATCCCCTACCCTATGCTTAAAAATGCAAGCCAAAAGCTCCGGAAACGACTACTTACACTAAACAATAATATACTAACACAATCCACCATACCACAGGCCTGGAAATTAGCCATTGTATTTCCCCTGCATAAACCAGGCAAACCCGTCAAAATGATCGACGGCCACAGACCTATCTCCTTGCTTCCCTGCATAGCAAAAACTCAAAGATTATCTCCCGCCGGCTCATATGGTTTCTCCAAAAGAACAATCTCCTCTCGGAAAAACAAACAGCATTCAAGAACGGGAAAGGCACCATGGATATTATTCTTCACTTCGAACACTTCATAGTGAACCTTCTAGCATCCTAAAACCACGGATCCATTGTTAGCATAGACTTCGAAAGAGCATTTGACCGGGTTGGCATACACACAGTCCTGAACTTTCTAACCTCCTGCAAAATTGATTCAAAAATATATAACCATGTCAAAACTTTCTATCCAATCGGCAGTTTATAGTACGAGTCAATAATCACTTCTCCTCAACATACCGAATGTTCAATGGCATCCCAGAAGGATCACCCCTATCAGTTACACTATTCTAATTAGCAAACGAAGAAATGTACAGAATAATTACAAACCAAAAATTCTTCCGATTTTGCATATATGCAGATGACCTGTATCTTTTCTCTAAAATCAAAAACAAAGACGAATTCCAGCTCAAACTCAACACATTACTTCGGGAAATACTTGAAAGGACCAACAGATCCGGTGCTAAGTTATCGCCGACAAAGTGTCAACATTTAAACGTTTGCCGCAAAAGACTGTGCGAAGCCCCAACATTAACATTAAATAATCACACCCTAACAAACGTAGAAAATCTTAAAATCCTAGGCCTAGTGTTCAATAAACGTAACCTCTGGAACAATCACATACACAAACTAGTCAAGCAAATAACAAACCGACTCAACATTGTAAAATATCTATCCAGTTTAAACTCCGAAGCACATCAACACCCTAATAAATATTGTACGAGCACTTTTATTATCTAAGCTCGATTACGGACTGCAAGTCTACGGCTTTGCAGCGAAAAGCCAACTTCATAAAATAAAAACGTTGTATCACACAGCGGCACGAAGAACGATCGGCGCTTTCCGCACGACACCCATAAGCTGCATCCTCGCAGAAACATGCCTACCTTCACTAGAAGACAGAAGAGACCAACTCATGGGACATCTAGCCGCGAAACTCACCCTTCCCCAACAATCTCTACTCGAAGCGGATATCAAAGCACTGAGGAAACGAAATAGAAAACCAAAACAGAATTCCTGCCTATCCCGCGCACTCGAGTTTGTAGCAGAACTGGACATCACAATCTACCCTATCAAAAAAACTAAACCCTGCCACCAACCGTGGCTACTCCCAACAAACTCATTCATGGTCGAATTGACAGCCCACCGAAAAAATTCAACAAACCACAACGTCTACTACCAATTATTCAAGTCACACACAGATCCCTGGCTAACGTCCGGCTGGAAATTAATATTTACAGACGGATCAAAGACTGCCGAGAATGTAGGTTTTGCGGTAACTACAACTAACAAAATTCTTAAAATCGGGATCCTGCCCAAATATTCTTCAATTTTCACCGCTGAAATGCAAGCCATATTAAGGGGTTATACCTATGTGAAGGCTAAAAAAACAAGCCTTTTTTCAAGATTTTTTTTTCAAGGATTTTGAAAAAAAAAAATTTTAATTTTTTCATTTTCATTTATTTCATTTCATTTTCTTTTTCATTTAGCTGAAATATACATAATATGTTAAGTGAGGGATCAGACTGTTAAGCGTCTTTACAGCTCTGGTGTATGGATGGTTGCGATTAATTTATAGTTTTATTTTTATGCTGATGCTGTTCAGAGGAAAAGTATACAAAAAAACCTCGTTGATTAGGATTAAGATAAAAACTTAGACTAACTTAGGATAGATAGTTACGCTAAAACTAACTTAACAAGACTTATGGAATTAGGTTTACTGCTATTATTATAACATTATTGTTATTATTAATGATATTATAGTTAAGATTAAGTTTAATAAATTAGGCTCTTGAGCCGTTAAAAAGCGGGTTGTTTAGCACTAAGCACGAACGTTTAAACTTGTCAAGCTGTTTGCTACATTTCTCCGAGATGGGTTCAATCCGTGAAATTTTATGTAGACGTTTGGTTGAGTACCACGGAGGGAGGTTAAATATAAGTTTAAGTATTTTGTTTTGTGCTGTTTGAAGCTTTTGCTGGTTTGTTTTGGCAGCTGTGGTGAGGAGCTCAGAAGCGTATAGCAGCATTGGCTGGAAGATAGATTTGTATAATAATAATTTGTTCTCCAAACTCAGAAGCGAATTTCGATTTATAAGTGGGTAAAGGGACTTCGTCAATATACTAATTTTCTTTTGCCGATCTGTTATATGTGTTTTTAGAGTGAGTTTTGGATCTAGAGTGAAGCCTAGGTATCTTACTGTTTCAGTCCAGCGGATATCCTCACTGTTAAATTTTATGGGCCTATCGGGTAAGTATTTTGGCGCTCGACGCCTGGTAAAAAATATGGCCTGCGTTTTATCAGTGTTGGCTTTAATTTTCCAATGATGGTAATACTGTTCAAGTTTTTTAAGCCCTTGTTCGAGATTATTTATGATGATTTGAGGGCTTGTATGGGATGTATAAAGAGCAGTATCATCTGCGAAGAGAGCAAGTTCGCACAACGGTAAGTTAGGTATATCACTCGTGTAGATATTGTACAAAATTGGGCTTAACACAGATCCCTGTGGTACCCCTGTTGATATGTTATATAAAGATGAGTATTCGTGGTGTAAGGAGACATAAAAATTTCTGTTTGTTAGGAAACTTTTTATGATTTTTATTAACTCAATTGGATATCTAAGCTTGAGCATCTTGTGGATTAATCCGTCGTGCCAGACTTTATCAAATGCTTTTTCTATATCCAGGAAGATTGCCCCCGTAGATTTGCGACTTGCGAAGCCACTTCTAATATCACAAGTTATTCTTTTGAGCTGGTGGACTGTGTTATGCCCAGCTCGGAAGCCAGCTTGGAAATTCGGGATAATGTTGTTTTCATCAGTAAATTTGCTCAATAATCTATATACTAGTTTCTCAAAGATTTTTGACAGCCCATTGAGTAGACTGATTGGCCTGTAACTTTCTGCATTGTTTGGATTTTTATTTGGTTTTGCTATCGGTATAACCATAGCGATTTTCCACTGATCCGAAAAGTATGATAGGGTCATGCATGCATTAAATATGTAAGTGAGAAGGATGATACATTTTTTTGCCAAATGTTTGAGTAGTATGGGTTTGATTTTATCAGCGCCCGCTGACTTACTTTTCTTGAGCTCACGTGCAAAATGGAAGACATCTAATGGACGAAAGAATATCTTGGGGACGATTTGCTGATCGCGGACTATTGCTACACTTTTTTGAACGCAGTGGTCGATATCCGGGCAAGTATGATTGGCTGAAAGCTGGTGATATTGCAGGAACGTTTTGGCTAGGAGTTCTGCCTTATCCTTTGGGGTTATCACCAGTTCATTATTTTGTGTTAGTGGAGGAATTACGTTGAATCGCTTTCGCAGTACTTTACTGAGGTTCCAGAAGGGCTTGGAAGATTTACCGAGAGATCTCAGTTTTAGATTCCAGTTAATATTTCTAAACTCATTCGTTTTGGCTTTAACTTCCTCGCATAGGATTCTATAGGCGGTTTTATTAGATTGAGTTCGGTATCTTTGCCATTGCCTTCTGGCTATGTTTTTTTGTTTAATCAAGTGTATCAATTGGGGTGGAGGGTGCTCGATCACTTCTTTGGGGCTTTTTTTAGGGATTGAGACGTGGACAGCTTCATTAATAGTTGCAAGAACATGTTGTAAATGGTCATCAATTAAATTTGTTGTGTGAAATGTTTTTAAAGATATATTTTTAATGTTAATACTTCTGTTTATAATTTGCCGGTAAAGTGACCAGTTGGCAGAGTTATAATTAAGCATAGTGCTGTCATGTTTCAAGGTAGCTGTATCGTTAATGGAGAACAGGACTGGGAGATGATTTCCACATAAAGAATTCTCTGTAATAGGTTGTTCTATTGATAGGGGTTTATTGGTAATAACGAGATCTATAGTCGATGGTGACTGCTGGCTATTGGTGGGGTAGAATGTTGGAGTATACGGATGTAATATTGAAAAGTCCCCAGTTGTTCGTAGGGAGTGGAGAGAGTTACCCCATGAATTATGTCGTTGACAATCCCAAGATGTATGTCTCGCATTACGGTCTCCTGCAATAATGTATTGATGTTTAATAGATGTGAGTTTTTTGATATCGTTTTTAAATCCGGCATTTTTATCAGGGTTAGAATGACCACCTTGAAAGTAAGCTGCAATAATAGTCAAATCCGGTTTGCTATGGAGTTTGACATCTACGGATATATTCTCTATATATTTTGTTTTGATTTGTGTTCTAAGTTCGTGCTGAATGCTATTTTTTATTACAATTGCAACGCCGCCGCCTTTAATGAGAGGTCTGTCCAATCTGTAACATCGGTAGTTTCGACAGTAGAACTTACTTTGGGGTTTGAACCAAGTTTCAGTTATTAGTGCAATGTCTATATCCTTCTCTACAATATAGTTTATTAAGTCTATTTTCTTATTTGCTAGACTACCTGCGTTCCAGGTGCATAATATCAAATTTTGACGATGTCTATCCATAGATGTACTTAATTGCTAAAGTGGCAACTACATTGAATTGATCTTCCTTTGATTTACAAAGCTTGAGCTTAGTAATTAGCTCTTTCGTAAGACTCAAAAGCTCAGTCGGTGTAAATAGTTCAGATTGATTTGCAGTATAGGATTGCGAGATCCACGTGTTTGTTGTTGTCGTCAATGGTTCCGCTATTTGTTTCCGGGGGAGATCAGGGAAATTTTTTGTGTTGTATGCGGGGAAATCTCTAGCTGTGTTTATATTTTTCGCTGGATCTCTTCTTCTAAATCGTTCAGCTAGCCTGCGCTTGATTTCGAGATACTCAGCACATTTTGGACAGCTGGTGTCTGATGCTTTGTGCTTGCCATTACAGTTTGTACACTTGGCTGTGGAGCTATTGCAGTTGATCGTTTCATGATCTCCTGCACAATTTTGGCATTTGGTGTGCCTATAGCAATTTGCCTGCCCGTGTCCGTACATTTGGCATTTAGCACATCTAGTGACGGTGTTTGATTTCTTCTTATGATAGTCAAATTTGATTATTGTGTGGAACAGGGCCTTTGTTTTCCTCAGACCTTCTAGCTTGATCGTTCCTCGTTTGAAGTATAGCAAGTACGAAGTTTGCCCTTCAAACTTAAGCTGGTGATTATATATCATTTTGATGTCATCGCAAATGATTTCATTTGCCTTTAGTTCATCGTAGAGTTGCATGATATCTACTTTTGGCAGTCCCGTAAGTAGTATTTTTGTCGGCAATTCGGCTTTACAAGGATGCGTGTTAAATTCCCATTTTTCGTTTTTGAGAACTTCGATTAGCTTTGTTTTATCTGTTTCATTTTCGAGGAACAGTTTAATGCCGATTGACATGAGTTTTAGGTTATACTGTTTTATATTTGTTTTCACTAATGTTTCACAAATTGTTTGCTTAGTTTGATTAATTATAATCAACGGTGGAATTCTGGGAGCTTTTTTGTTTGGTGCACTAGGTTGGGGGGCACTGTCATTTTCACTATCGCTGAGTAGAGCGAATCGGTTATTTGACTGTAACGCCATGGTTTCTTTTTGTTGTTGCACTGATTCCTATTCTTTTTGTTGTTGCACTAATTCGTAGTATCTACTGTTAACTGCGAGTTTTGTTCGCACTGCATTTTCACGTTTATCGCCAATTGGCGAGTCGATGCTTTTCCTCTTTAAAGTACTACGCACTTTTATCACGATTAGCTTTTGTGGTGTTAATGTTGCACAAAAACTGGTTTTGAATTAACTATTATTATTTTTGATTAAAGCACAGTCGTTTGTGATACACTATGCGTACGGTTCAAAAGTCCGAACAGAATTTGTTGAAAAAAACTGTTATAAATAATATATCAATATAAAGAGCAACTTTTCGGAAGTGCAAAAAAAAATTTTATTTTACATTTAATACAAAATGGCGGCTGTAGTGCACGTCAAAGTCACTAGTATTTACCGGACAAGTTTCTCAGCCCCATCTGAATCTGGAACAATAAAATTTTTTTTCATAAGCTCCATGAGTTTTGCTAATGAAGTACACACGATAATAGTTTAATATCGATTTTTCGCAAATGGCGACCATTTAACCAAAAAATTGCATTTTCGACCCCCAAAAATGACTTCAATTGTTTATAACTTTGTTTAAACAAAATCAATCGCCAAAATCGTGTGTACTTCACTAGATAATCATATCAAGAAGCTACAGTTATAACGACAAGTCATTCGGATGAAAACTGAAAGAGTTTCGTTTCCACCAAATTTCAAAAATACACTTTCGAGATAAACGCGTTTGAAGTTTCAAAACCTTATAAACAACAAGAGGGTTCCTACAGAGTTACGTAACATCACACACAAAGGTTGTAAACCTTGAAAACATATTCCTGAAAGAACAGGAATGAACACGATAGAGATCATCAACACATTGAGAAATAACATTAAAACAAACAGGTATTTTAAAGGTGTTTTCCCCTATAATCGTTTACCTCGAAAAGTAAGGAAGCCTGCATGTGTCATCGCCAACACAGATCCGGCCAGTAAAAGAGGACGCCATTGGGTTGCATTTTATTACCCGAAAAAAGGTCCGGCTGAGTATTTTGACTCGTTTGGTAAATATCCTGATAACAAGTTCTTTAAAAAATTCCTTCATCAAAATGGAAAAGTGTTTGTGAATAATAAGCAGCGGTTACAAGGTGGCCTCTCGACAACATGTGGACAGTATTGCTGCGTTTTTCTACATTTTCGTTGTAGTGGCAGAAGTCTCAAAAAATTCCTACAACGGTTTTCAACTACAGATTACAATTTAAATGATAATGAAATTATAAATTTATTTCGCAAAATTTATATGAAGGACAATTCACAAAATGGGGGTGAGTTTTGTAACCAGACCTGCATGCGAGAAGGCGATATAAAAGCAACTTAAAACGGCATACCCACCACAGTTTATTTCTCGAGCTACGAAGGATGTCAACCCCTGTTAACAAGGCTACTAGTAAGCAATCACAAGCTTCTAAACGTGAGGTGCAGAAGAAGAGAAAAGCAACGAAAACTTCATCTAGTATCAACTCCAACTCCAAGGGAGCCAAGACAAAAACACTCCCCAAGTCTAGTGTGCCGTGCGATGAAGATGTTCTTTTGAATTATACGTACTATCTAGATGGATGCCATAATCGCAGGATAACACTAGGATTTGACCCACGAACATTTCAAGCAAAGGCTATCTTTCACTATCACGGACGGTTCCCGCTAGCAGTTGACCACAGCCAATGGAATACGTTGTACAAACACCTAAGCAATTTAAAAGGCACAGCAGGCGTTCAGTTCCCAGAGAACCAATTAGGATCTTTGAAACGTTACCAGATACCTGTAGGCGTTGGTAGCATAACACTAAAACATGCAGAACTATTCAAGCTATTTGAGATGATGGAGTTCTTCAATATGGTTATGCACCACAACAACCTGGCTTCGGAATGTGTTAAGGAATATTACGAGTTGTACTGTAAAAGGTGCAAAGAGAAAGATCTGTTGAAGCTAAGCCATGAGGACTTTTTCATTTCATCTCGAATATATTATATAAATATTAACTATTCAAGCCTTTTTTATGAATTTCCAATTTTATGCAGTTGTAATCTTATTTTTGATGTTTTGAAATAAAAAACAACGCAATTATACATTGCAAAATAAAACATATTTTATTCTCACACTAGTAATACACATTATTCATTAAATAATACATATAAAGGTTGATACAATTTTGAGCGGCACATCTTGTTGTAGGCAATGGGTCGTGAATTCTACAGGTTGTCTTAAAATTCTTGAGCTCTCTCAGTTTTGGTATTTCTAGCTGTATTACGTTAGCATTTGATAAATATTTTCTTAAAAAACTTTCTTTAATAGCGCCTTTCACGTATATAGTCGTTTCGTTGAACTCTGTCAAAATTTCTGCAAGTCGATTATAATCCACATCACCATCACACCACCGTAAGCCATTGATATTAGTCACATCAAAATCATTTTGACGACGCGCTTTCGGGTGTAACTCCTGATAAGGATATGGTGGAGCAAAATGATGAACCACAGGTAAAGTTGATTCAAAAGGTAAAACAGCTAGTTCTTTTACAAAATATTGACCGTTTCCCCCGCACACAAACTGGATGTCTATAATAACTTGTGCCATGTCTCACTGTAACACGGTTTGCAATGAAATGGAAGAAATGTTTAGAGTAGTGGTGCTTATATTTTAGTCTGACAAAAAAGTTGATTTCACCATAAGTGTAACGAGTAATTACTTAATTTCATAACAAAGCAAAAATAACTTAGCTACTTACTTATTTCATATGAATACATAAGATATAAATTCAGAGATATAAAATTCATCAAAATAATAAGTGTATTAATATTTATTCTCTATACAAAACTGTAAGTGTTACCATAGCTGTCTGATCTACACCTTTTGAAACCATAAGGGTAAGAGAAATATTCATCCGTCACAACTCTTTTGTCAAAAGTGAATCTCAAGTGTTTTTTTTCGGGTTCTGATACAACAACCCCTGGACGTTTTCGCTTGATTTTACGCTCTGTTGTCACACGTATGCCTTCAGTTGAATCTTCATCCAAAACTAAAGATTTTAGGCATTCAAAATTTACAACTTTCAAGTTTTCGAAGTTAAGAGTTATTCCTTTACATTTAATCACATGTTCAGGACCATGTTCAGTTTCAATTTTTAACCCATATGTCTTAGGGCCTGTACTCACATATTCCGATATATAAGCATCAGAACCATAACATTCCACCTCTTTGGTCAAATCACCCAGGAAATCAGAGATTGGAAAATTCATGGGTTTGTCTTTACTATCCACAAATATGACACTGTCTGTATCACAGTACAGAATCGAGGAGCTCAGTTTTTCTAGTAATCCGTATAATTTAATTCTAGCTAGAGCCGTTGTATATGCAGCAATAGGTATGTTTGCATGTGGTAAAGTTTTTAGATTTTCCTCTACATATTTCCATGTAACCCACAAGTTATCATCATCAACCGGGTAAATTGAACAAATTTCTATACCTGGTGATTGGAGAAGTTCACAAAATTGATTGAAATTATTAATGACTTTAGTATTTGTTTGATCATCCCTTTGGCCGAACTTCCCCCACAATGAGTTTAAACAAAGTTTAGCAATATTACGTCGAGCAGAATTTTTTTGAATTTGTTTTTTATTTGTATGATACATTCCCTTCTCTTGTATGATTCAATAAAACTATCTTTACCCTCATCTGATATATATTCATTACCCCAACCGCTGGCCATCTGTTTAATTTTTAAAAAACTATTGACATACTCAGTAAACAATCCGCCAGTTTTTGTGTTAGGGTCGTACACCGTGTACTCCTACTTCCACACCTCATACACTTTCAAAATTTTGTACCCCTTTTCAACAGCTAAGGCTATTTCAGGAATTACCCATGTGCCAGTGAGTTGCCGCTCATCACCTGAGTGATCGCAACTTGAAATGTTATTACCTTCAGCACATTTTCTACAAAGTGTAAAATACAATTTATTGTCGTTTTTCATGGGTAACACAGGTATCAGAAGGTTGTTAGGTGCAATTACATCACATTTTATGAAACCATGCATTGAAATAATTTCATGTATGGGAAGGATGTTATCATTTCGAAATATCTCAGGATGTTTTATAGGGTACGGTGCGTGTTTGTTAATATACGGATAAAGACTAGTAAAGTCCAAATAACGTATTACCTCGCCTTTTTTGACAGCATGGTATAATTTGAACACCTCAGTACGACCTCCAAATAGAGCATCCCGCACACATATTGGACGATTTATGTCATTATAATATCGTCGCAATTTCTCATTTAAAAGCTTGTCTTTATTTAGTACACTTTTAAATTCACATTCCCATGTATAAACTAGATTGTATCCATTTCTCTGTATTGCCTCGATACGTCTTTGTGTACTTTCATATCTTTGATTTAAAGTTTCTAAAGTCTGAAGGTTATTTTCCCTCGATTCTTGAAATTTAAAACAATCTCTACAACCGTGATAGTAACATCCAAAGAACTCATATACAGTATTTGACTCTTTATGAAAACCGTCGACGTATAACCCACACTTATCCAACTTTAACTCACCGTTATTGTTTGCTGAGATTATCAGACCGTTAATTTGGGAGTTTTTTCAGGCTAACCACATACAGGCAATGATGGAATGTGTTTTACTTTTGAAATAACCACTTTTAGGCATTACACCCAAGGTATTTTTGTCAAGATAATTTCTTCAAAAAACTAGCATACATGTCGATGCAATTGTGAGACTTTCTGTTAACGGGTTTACATTGGTCAATTTAATAAATTCATCCATAAATCTTACACAACCGCGTCGTAAAATATCAACATCATTTACACAATATCGTAACAACTCATCTCTATTATTGAAAGTGTATTGTGCTTTCGTACTGTACCAATTTAAAAAATCCTTTCTTTCCTTAGGCTTCATTGTATCGCAACCGTACATTTCAGGTGGGGGGTATTGACCGATATAATTTATATTATCTACAGTATTGAAATAATAAGGATAGTAACCTTTAGCACTGTCTTCAATATCGAAAACTTGTGGAAACTTAGAAAGTGGAAACGGCAGGAAATTTAAAGAGTCAGCAAATGAAACTTGTTCACATGTCAACTTCATAATTTTGGTTCCATTCATTAAAGGTTCAATATGTTTTTTTCTAGCTATTAACTCCGAAATCAAGAAATGACCATCATAGCCTTGTAAATTATGGGCATAGCAATATACGTTGCTCACATACGGTCTGGGTATTAAACAATAGTCTAGAAACCTTTGCACAACAGAGGATTGATCACTTTTTTCAAAAATATGCTGTCTGACACCACATGTATCACATGGTTGTTTAATATCTTCATCTTGATAACAATTGTGACAATCATGTTGTGCTACAATAAGATTTGCGACATGTACAAAAGTTGAAGAGCTGTCACCATACAGACCGTCTTGAGTAGTTTCACAATCAAAAAATATGATGAGAAACGTTATATCCTTTCTACCTATGTAGGGCTTTATAAAAGAGTTATGTTGGGACAGTTGTATTTTTGAACACATTTGTCAGAAGTATTCGTCACATGATGTTTGAGTCCTTTCCTGTATGTAAAATTTATAAATTTTGTGCAAAATACACATATCTTAAAAGTGTCACATACAGTTTTTCCTCTTAACTTTTTATCTATATGGTTAGCGAAACATAGCGGTCCTCTAAACCCACGATTACAGTCGATACAATCAACCATCTGTGATACATACACGCAGGGTGGGAATGTGATACGGTACGGACATTTCATTTCACATTTATGAAATGAATGATTTGAAACTTTATCGCAATAGTTACAAATATAACTTTTGGAAAACAATCCGGTGACCGATTTTATGACGTAAAAATGTTTTGTACTCTCGAAATAGAAGAGGTGAATTTTTTTTGCTGCTATATCCCGTAGTGGAGTTTTAAAAAGAATGGAATATGGATCTCGAATATTATCAAAAACAACAATTTGATACGCACTTAAGTATTTTTGAAATTAATTAAGATCTAGGATATTGCAGCCATTTTCTCCACTTACCACTTTAGAATTTTTACACAATCGATCAGCCTTAAAATCTTACGATTGTAAAATGACTAAATTATTTAAACGATTTATATTACCCTCAGCCATTTCCATTGCATAACAAATACTCCTAGGTAAGCATGAAAGATACTTAGCGTTAGCGACTTTACCCACATCCATTAAAACTTTTTTTCTTTTTAAAAGGTCAGCATCATCTGTGTACTTTTTATTTACGCGCCCCCCGCCGGAAGGAATGTTTACGATATCAGCATGGAATTGTATGATATCATCCGAAAAAATTTAGTGTTGGACTGGTTAACATTCGCTATAAGCCCAACCATATATTTACCATTAATTTCCTGAATGGGCTTTAAAGCTGACCATATGGGTTTCACGTGTGGTGATTGCGGGAGTGTTATTGCAAAACTCATTTTGAATTCCGGATTTGCGTTAGCACCAATGTTTTCAAGTACCTTATCGAAAATTTTCTCCAGTGCACTTAAAGGGCTATCGGTTATATTGGTGAAACCTTTAATCTGAAAGCTTAAGGTGACACCTGTGACATCAAATTTTTTAAATAACTTCTCTTTCCGAGAAATAATTTTAAACGACCTCGATAAATCACTTGAACCTTCCCCTTGTTGATTACTTTTACCAGCACATTCTTGTCGAACATCATAAGACCTGGACGTGTATTTATTTTGAGCCAAAAGATTTACTATATCACTTAACAAAACATTTGAAAACGACGTGTGATGTAGCTTTGAAAACGCTATTAACTGTAATAAAAATCTGTACTTTTCCTCTACTGTCGAATGAATATTTCCCTTTCTAAATATATCAGCTGTGCATCTTAACCACGTAATGCATGTTTCAAAACTTTTTGTTGCTAACATTATTTTAAACTCCTTAATTATTTTCTCCATCTTTTATTATTAATAATTTCCCTTATTTCTATTTAATTTTATATTTTATTTTAAACTTTTCAAAATGTTGATTAATTTTAATTTTTCCTCTCCAAACGTGAGAGGTATCACACGGTGCAGCTCGGCTCTTTGCTGGCGCAACTTGACAAGGCGCCCAGCGCGCTTCTTCTTTTTGGGGGGTTGTACAGGTACAGGTTCAGGCTCACGTGATGAGCGTGCACGTTGCAGTCGCCTTTGTAGCTCCTCTATAGTTAGTGGTTGAGGTCCTGGAAGGGGTAATGTTCGGCGATTTACAACTTTCAGCTCTTGACCCTTATCTGCTGTTGTTGTTGTTTTCGCAAATAAGGTCGTTTTTACGAGTTCCAAACTCGATTTAGCTGGTTCTTCATTAAAGGCTTTCAGTTGTTGCTGGATATCCTGAATATCAGGCTTCCCTTTTTCCTTTAAAAAATTCGTAGAATATCTTTTGCGATATTCGTCCAAAGTTATACGCTTAGGTATACTTTTGTTTGGACGATTCATCCTAAGCTAAGCTAACCTAAGTCAGCTGAAAAATAGGCCTTGTGGGGCCACAATCTTTAAAAAAAGTATGCCTGTAAGATAAAAAAAAATTGTATACTTTAATCAAATAACAATATACAACAACAATATTAAAAAAACTTACCGTTCCTGTACTACAACCGTAGCTATCAGACTTGGAAAACTTCTGCGTGATAATCAACTGCAACACTTCACTTTTATACTGTCTTCGCACACGTAAGGTGTTATGGATAAGTAATTCCAAACCTCAACAGCAGATGTTTTCACACTAATTACTACAACATGAAACAGGTGATACTTGAAATCATGTAATCACTGAATTAATATTTTTTCCATCTGCCTCTCAAGCCACCTATACCACACGTGTAAAGTAATTAAATATGCACTGCTTAAAACACCGCAGACACTAATTACATTCACCCTCAGTTGGTTCAATATACAAGTCTTTTCATGTCCAGCGATTCTTGCCTCAAGCGCACCAAGCAAGCGTAAGCAAGCATAAAGCATCTTCTAATTGGCATACACACAGTTTGATTGTGGATTACGCCATCGCTCGACACTATATATGACGTTGGGGAATACCTACCGTTTCGGTTTAAGATGCAGGTGATATTGAATTCTTTCCTCATAATATTTTCTTTTTTCGCAAGTCTGTTGATTCGTAAGCGAGTTAATTAATATGCACCCAATTGCAACACGGACACGAATATGCCCCCATTGATGATACGATCGAATCAGTATGAATGGCTAACAACAAGAACAAAATGCATAACCAGCCGTTACGTACAGTTCGGTACATGATCATACACGAAAAAAAACACATGTTGTCGACGAAAGCGACGTCACGGTCAACCTTGGGGGAACCCTTTAATTACAGCAAATATGTATGTGATCGTCAAATCTACCATCGTTCGTTTGCCTTCAAAAAGACTTGAGATATTTTAACCTCCTGAATTAATGAACTCCTGGTAGGCACTATCGCAGTATTAAGAAAATTTATACACAGCTATATGCACTAACATACCACTGTCCGATCATGGTTATTTATGCAAATGCACGTTGAAATGCGTATGAAGTTAATTTGATACTTTTCGTAATACATTAAGGCTAGTATCAGAATTCAGGATGGATGGCAATTACCATTAAAATTTCACCCTTCTTTTCACCCATCATTCGTTGTCTTGCACAGACGAGACATATAACGTACAGTAAGACGGTGTATTGTATTTTATGGGATCGAGCTAATTTTGATACAGTGCCCCAGAAAATGTGCGTGCAAGGCTTTACCTGTCCCCGTGGCCAGAAGGCACAATTGCAGAAGAAAAATTTGATTACATATCGATATTACAAGGAGCTCATTTTCTGTCTGGTTTTCTGCGCGCCTGTTTCACCAGTTTACAAAAATTGACTTTAGCAGCCTTTCTAATGTACTCTAAGCCTCCTAACAACCAACCAGTTATGCACACAACATCTCCCAACACATGACACATCTCACAAACTACAGCAAAAACATCTGACCCTATTTCTACCACCTATGACTACCTGACGCACCCAACTGCAACACCCCGATCCTCTATAGCCAGCCATCAACGTTCAAAATAATCGCCAACCAACTGATCTACTATTGCCTTCTACCAACGCCGCCAATCACAACACACACCTGATCGGCAACCCCTCACAACACAGCCCTAACCCAGACCCTCCATAGCCTTCTACCAGCGCCGCCAATCACAACACACACCTGATCGGCAACCCCTCACAACAAAGCCCTAACCCAGACCCTCCATAGCTTTCTACCAGCGCCGCCAATCACAACACACACCTGATCGGCAACCCCTCACAACAAAGCCCTAACCCAGACCCTCCATAGCCTTCTACCAGCGCCGCCAATCACAACACACACCTGATCGGCAACCCCTCACAACACAACACAAATCTAAGCCCACCACCTGACAACCCCAACCAACCAACCGCGACACCCCTCTTACAAACAACAAATCAACGACACACACCGGATACAAAACCACAATCTCAGCACCCGACCCTAGGTACACCCAAGACCGAGGCACTCTGATTCACCCTATCCATCCCATACAAACGTGGTAACCTAAGCCGCTCGCAACTCTGATTGAAAAAGATTGAAAATGCCGTTCCCACCCATACAAAAACCGGTTCTGAGGTACGTCACTTACTACTAACTTAAACTCTACCTACGTTGTCTTCTAGAAATTTCGAACAGTGTTATAAAATCTAAACCGTTTCGGGCTACTTGGAACTAATGATATTGATTAAAGACTTCGCGGTGAAAGCTTACGAAGTAATTAAAGAGTGGATTTTAGAAAACCCGAAGAGTTATACAGTTTTTCTCGAAGGTAAATTTGTTTCATGCGACGAATATATTGCGGTAATATCCGAATTGGAGCTAGGCGACTGCGCCTTAGAAAGTGCAAGTGACAAGAACGTTGGTCTTGCGAAAAACAACGAACCGTTTGCAACAAATCCTAAAATCTAGTTTTCCTTTTTTTGAGACAATGACGGAGCTCTCTTTTAACATTTTTTTTAGTTTTCCCTACTTTTGAAGCTAAATGTGATGAAGTTTTCGGTTTTATTGAGACATGCATATAATTTAGCATCGGAATCGCAAAGGCCTATTTCTTCTATTTCGATATATTCAAACGAGAATTTGCGGTAATGCAGTAAAAATTCGAATGAATCGCGAATTGAAAGTTTGGGATGACTTAAAAACTGAACTCCTTAAGGAGAAGCATAGCTCCCTGCAGCTACATAAGGAATTAATCATATGTCACCAGGGAAAAAAACGAATCGGTTATTCAATACACACAGCGGGTGGAAACCTAATATCGATGGAAAAGTGTGACACCTCGTAACTAGCAAAATACAAATTGTTCAGGAGACGTGAAAAACGTTATAAAACTATACTAAAACATGTTTTAGAATATTTTTTCCAAGGATTGAGATCAAAATGGCCTTTGAATGTGAATGTAATTTTTTTTGTGTAAATTTCAATATGATTGCTTAGTTTTAAGCACATACGCGTTGCCACATAACATAAATTTGCATCTTTTATGAAGATACGTGGTACCTCAATTATAATCCTGCGGAAAGGTAATAAGAAGACTGAAACAAAAATCCTTTCTTTGGGCAAATTTCTCGATTTTCTTCAATTTTATTCATTTTAGTGGATATCAAATTACACATCATAATATTACATTTAAGTTTAGTCAGTTAACTAGCTTATATAATAGAAAATCTTTTCAATATTAGGGAATTTACATCAAGATTGGAAACATTGTAAATATTTAGAGAATGATGAATGTAATGAAACATTATATTTAAGTTATAATGTGTCGTTGATCGTTAAAGCTTAAGTACAACGTAATTCATGAGACAGATTATCGTAATAGTCATGGAAATCTTTCGGTATCACTTGTTTTATTTGTTGCAAGTGCAGCCATTTTTGATACTTAATTTTAATTCTCTCTTCATAAAGTAGATCAAAATTAGACAACGATTTAGCGATTTCTCTTAATGACGCTCGTCTGACTGGTAATTGTATCCAATCTTCATTGAATGCTAATTTAATGTTGATTGAACCGTCCGGAGAATATTTAATAATTTTAATGTCATTTACAGTGGGTTCAGAAGTTTTCCGACCTGGTCTAATCGATGGATAGATTTTGTGTGTATCATAGTTTTTAATCATACTATGAGATACCACCTTTACTTCGTATGGCTGCTTCCTCCTAGCTTCCATTGTTAACTTACAGTAGTCATATGGTATGTAAATGTGTTTGTTTTTTGCCTGTCTTTCTATAGCTGCATGTACAGAATCTACTTCGATTTGCGTGTGTCCTTTTTCTAAAAATTTTTGATACACGGCTATTTTTTTCTCCATAGCAAAATGCAAAATCGCTTTGGAACGAGTAGAATTTTTATTTTGATAACAACAGTTATGTTGTTGCATTGCATAACTCCAAATAATTATGTCTTTGTTTTCGCTACATATTTCCAGCAGGTTATCAATTAAACAAGAGGCAAAAGTATTCGCACTTAAATCTGCTTCGGTTTCATCAAACCAATAACATCTTGTGTGAAGTGAATTAATATTTTGGATTGTGAAATTATGGCTGCATAATTTGGTTTTATAGTAAAGAGCTGATGCATTAAGCATAGGACACACTTTTACTGCTTGTAAATCTTGTGTTAAGACTATACATTTACCTTCCTTGCCACGTGTTATGTCGTTTTCCTTTTCGTTACGAGCAGATTCCTTATTTGAAATATGAATATTGTTAATGTGTGTATCCGCTGTGATTCCTATTTCTTTTGCAATGCACGTATCGCATCTATCCTTCCTTGGTGGTTGGAACGCAATATTCTGCTCTTCAAGCACTTTCGTAAATGTTGTCAGTGAAAAAGCCTTCTTTGTTTGACCTTCGGCATTTTCACAGACCCGCAAATATTCTCGGTGTAATTTCCAAATATTATCGCCAAAAATTGGCTCAATTTTAAGGTTGTTGGTGTCTTTTCTGCAGTAATGTGATGGAAGTTTTGGTAGACTATCCAAAAACATGCACAGAAAATCTATACCCGCATTCACAGTATTACCTTTGATGCTCCGTTTTGAGTACTTTACTAAACTAGAAGGATGCATCCCAGTACTTTCTTCTTCAGTCCAATGTCGGACACTCCATTCGCCAATGGCAAAGGTAGACAGGAAAAATTTCTTGCATACTTGAAGCTTAACACCGTGCAAATCTTTAATATGGTAGATGAAAGAACTTTGCCTTCTGCTCGTATTTTCATCGGAATTTACGATTCTTTTTGGTTTGATTTTACAAACTAATGACGAAACGTAAATTTTCCTTTGATCCCATGACATGTTACACCAAAAGGAGTTGTGAAGATCAGCTCGAATGTCTTCTGAGATTTCATTGCAATGTCTTTTTGCTGAAATAATACAAAATTTAGATGTGCACTGTGATCCGATTTTCCGTTCCTTCCTAGTTCCACCTCTTCTATGTTTACCTCCCCTTGGCCTTGTCCAACCGATATAAGTTTTTCCTTTTTCACGTCTTACCTTGTTTTCGCGATCATTCCATTTTGTCGATGCTGTATTCTGCTCATCGTCCGGGCTTTCATTTTCCGCGTTACCCTGCGTATTGTTGTGCAGCTCAGAATCAGTTGACATCTCAAATAAGTCCGGGGAGAGAGGTTGTGCTTGAGAACGGCTGGAGGTAGACGTTTCAGGCTGTAGACATTCGCTTTCCTCAGATACACTTAGACATTTCGCTTTTGGAAAGAAAACGACATATTTAATTGAAGAAACATATTGAATAATATTTTCACAATTGCAATTTTCCACTTTCACTATATTCGTGCAATGTATTCGTTTCCCTGCATTATGCTCAACATAGCTTTCAACATTAACGATTTCATTTGGCTCTTCAACAAGCTCGCAATAACCGTCGTACTCATCACCAAATATTTCTTGCAGTATATCTTCCATAATTCACTAGATAACTACAACTACTTTTTTCTTTCACTTCAAATTGTTAACACACCACGTCTAAAACCCTTCAGAGATAACTCGTTAGTAAATGAGAATTACCTTTCTTGCCCAATTGTAATTACGAAATAGACCTGTGTTAACACGTAAGTGCATTTATTGGGTCTTCATACCATTATAAGAAGTGTTTGTGACTACAAGTAAGGGATAATGTGGGCTGTTATCGCAGGTAACCCATCCAGATTAATTGTCTGTGACAACATGTAAATGCATATAAGCGTTATCACTCGTAGGTAGACACATCATTTCATTTTACAAGTTGTCACTAAAATGCATTGCATTTGCAATATAAGCTGATTTCAAATACCAAAATTTTTGTGAAGATTCTGAATCGATTCTGTGACAGATTTCCATGAAAAAGTGATTTTCGCCAAAAATGTCAGTTACGAGGTGTCACACTTTTACCATCGATATACAGGTACAAGGTTACTCCAAAGTAAAATAGGTTCTGTGAAGAAAGAACACGAGGCGGGTCAAAAAGCGTTTTTGGAAGGAGAGGCCTTGATTGTGTTTATTAACGGACTTCGCGAAAGGCTCTCACAATACGTAGTCATTCAAAAACCGCCTAGTTTGTCCGAAGCTAGTAAAGTGGCATGTGCGGAAGAACAGCGATTAAATTCATTCAGAACTAGAATCGAACGCGATTATTCGAATAGAAAGCTTGTAAAAACTGACAAGTTACAAGTGAAATGCTACAATTGTGGGACAATGGGCCATATTAGAAAATATTGTAGGGCACCTATTAGGAAACCAATTGAGAATCATTTTAATGAGGATGTGAAATTCAAAAAACCGGCTGAACAGAGAAGGATTGAAATAGCTGAAAGTCCCTATGTTACGGTAAAAATTAATGGCGAAATTTGTAAAGTGTTAATCGACACTAATATAGTAGGTAAAGATAAAACTCTCCTTGTAAAATTTCACGTTGTGCGCAACAATTTTTTGGGGAAATTTTGACGGACTCCTTGGTAGTCAATTTTTCAAGGAGTGTAAATACGATATTTTGTACTCGGAAAGCATTTTAAAAGGCTCTAATGAGGTAATAGACCTTCGTTGCGAGAGCGAAAGGAAATTTGTTCAGAAAATATCGGAGTCGTTTCGACGGATAACTGTGTCTAGTATCCGGGATGGAGATGTTCCAAGAAGTAAATGGGTTATACCAAAGAACATACAACATAAAGAAGTCGAAAGCTCGAAAACTTTTTTACGCCAGGATATTTTAACAAAGCTTGACATGTGGGGGAAACGTAAGAGGTGTTGCACAAGCAGAGAGAAAACAAGCTTTCAGCACGCAGTTTTTTGTCAACATTTCTTACGTTGCTCACGTAGATGTTGGCGGATAGCTTTTCGAGAGACTCATTTCAGATTTGGCAAAGGAAAATGATTTCTGAAAGTACTCGGGCGGTTATGAAAAACAAACCATACTGAAAAAAGTGAATATCATTTGATTGTTGTGATTTGAATACTTTGTACTTCAAAATAATTTAATTTATTTTGATAAAATATCGTGGAACACACATACTGCTTTTAAAAAAGTCTAGAAAAATACTTCCACGATCATGAAATATTAATATGTGGTAAAACTTTTGGCTGCGATTTATCTTAGTACCTCAACTTAAATTTTAAATATTTGATTTCAAGTACATAAAATCTAGCAATCTAATAGTCTGTAGAAATAAATTCAGTACGACTTGTGAATTTCCACTCCACCCTAGAGGTATCACATACAGAGCGTTAACTGATTTACAGTGATCAGTTTCCCCTAGAACAGATTTGCCGAGAACCAAAATTTTTTAGTTAGAAAATTAATTGAATCCTTTTTGAAAAACTTTGTGTATTTTGAATACTATATTTAAATGTAGGTAACTTGTTCCAGCAAAACTGAAATTCGAAATTTGACTTTCGAATTTTTTTTAAGAATGCATTTTTGGATGATTGGAATTTATTTTAGCAATGCGTTTTTCAAAGAATTTTAAGAAAAATCTTGATAAATGAAAGCCTAAAAATAAAGGAAAAAATTCTGACTGACTGTTAGTCTGTAATTATTTGAAGTTTTTTGCTGTTTTTTTTTTCGTTTAAAATCATAATTACCTAACAGCAATTCATTTGATGGAACCAGTTTGGGGTGACAAACTTACATTTTCTAATAATGGTTTCTTTGATATTTCTTGTTGCTGGGCTGATTTTGAAGAACAAAACAGATGACGTGTTGCTTGCAAAAATTAAAAAACTCATCAGATGGAGCCTATAAACTCTTGAAATCCGACGAGGCAGCGCTGTAATTTTTCGCAAATATAAATAATTCCGAAGGACACGACAAAACTTCGTCAGTTTTCCTTGTGATGCGCTTACATGAATCGCATTTCAATTTTGTCAAAACTTTGAAGGTAACATAGCCGGTAAAATATCTCAATGATGGAAGCTGTATCTGGATTTCAGCATTTTCGAAAGTATCTTCAGTCATAAAATCGAAATATGTGATCTTTAGTACTTCGTTATGCTCTATCAAGAATTCCTTCTCTTGGAGTTCTAAGTAATCAACAATTTCACTTTCTTCATATCCATCTTAATCTATTGTGAACATGATGTCGCTTTGTCGTTGAGAAAATTAACAGTTTTTAACATATTTTCGCCATTTACATTATAAATATACGTTATAAAGTCGTTAATAAAAGTGTTGACTTCATTAAACAAGGTTAAACCACGTTTAAAAATATTTCCATGTTTTAAAGACCCACTATTTAAACAATCAAATATTTTATCAATTTTTTCAAACAATGAAGCAGTTGATAACGCTATTTCATTTGAATTTCTATTGAACTGTTTAGTTTCAACAGCAGTACGAATGGCAGCACCTACAGTTCTGCTAAATACCTGTGAAGCTAAATTTACGCGCATTTTTACTAAAGAGTTTGGGTGGATATGTTGAAATGTTAATTTTGTGCACGTTTTAGTCACTTTCTTTTGCTCAACTCCCATAATTCTTTTATTACGTCCCAGCTTACACGACCATCTGATGTACAAATGATAGTATTCAGAAATAGATTTCTCGAAGATTTAATTAAATGGGGGAAATCAAAAAAGCATATTACTTTTTCCCCATCTACATGGAAAAATGGTTTTTCAATCAGGAAAATATTTCCTATTATTGGAACCCTGCTCACACGGTACGACTCTGATTTTAAGACCCCAACTTGAAAGAGTTTTTATGTTTTTTTTCAGGATTTCTTGTAAGTTGTAACTTTTAATTCCATGTTGAGTAATAAAATAATTCAACATACACTTCCAGTTGCTGATCAGCCCTCTTATCATAAAAACATACTCTTGCCTTCCAATAGTGTTTTTTTCTGTTGAAACCGATGTCTTCTAACTCATATATTAAGTCATGTGGAACGTTATACCTTAATTCCTTTCTTATAGTCATTTCATCAAAAATTAAGACTACATATTTCTCCACTTCACTTAATAGTTCCCATTTTTTTTATAAATGGAAATGCATTATTAATTAAGCCTGGCTTTAATTGCTACACAGGCGTCCAGTTGTACATTGCAGATGGATGCGGTAATTTCATTTTTAAAATATTTTTCAAAAATTTATATGTGGACTGAGATATGTAAAAAATATTTTGCACTAAATTCTTTTCATCATTGTCATATTTTCTTTTTTTTACATTGACTATTATTTTACACAAGACTTTGCTTTTCCTACTAATATTTTGTGAATCAATTATTTCTTCAAGTGGTGTTTTAGCTTTTAACTTTTTGTTATATTTGTAACGGTACCGATCATTTTTTTTTTGTTTTTTATACCTCAACAACTGTTTTTTTTCTTCAATTTTCACACTGAGCCTGCAAGTTGTTACATTTTTTCATATAATAATGTTTATTCATTACATTTTTTTGGCAAGATGCACAAAAATTACTTGCTGCATCCGTTGACCATCATCGTCTTTTCCGTGGCGGAGAAATTCACAAATTCAAGAGCTGCATATGCGCGATTTCGTATCAACCGCCATTGACTCAAAATTGCAATTTTCCCGCCATATGATTCCCACTGGCGAATCATACGCCGGAAAATTAAACAAACTTACATTTGGTTCCCTTCTGGATATCCTACAATGCTGCAGACTACACTTAAGACCGGATTTTATTTTATTTTTATCCATTATGTACTTCGATACAATAACGCTATGATAACGAATATGAATAATTGCTTCTGCGCATCGCCAACCAAATGTCATGAGTTTTTAAGTAAAAGCTCTAGCTCTCTCAAAATAATAACTCTTCGTTGCTCGGCGGGTTCTAGCGCCGGAACCCGCCATATAAAATTTTTGGGAGGAAAATTTTGTTCGAGATACGACTTCTTTATGTTGTATATTCTTTGGTTATACATACCGAACTGTGTAGCCAAAGTAAGGAATGGGAAGGCTTTAGTTTCCATTTTAAATACACTTGATGAGCGGAGATGCATATCCAAGGTAGCCCTTCAGGCTGAATGTTTGGATAACTACGAGCTTGTTAAAGCTTCAAAAGGTAGGGAAAGTAGAGTTGCGGGTAATATAAGAACTTCCCATATGAGGGAATTAGAGAAGTCCGAATTAATGGGTATCATCAACAAATTTAATACCTTGTTTTGGTTGGAGGGTTTGTAGGGTACTCCGAGTCCCGAACCTAGAACTATCCCATACACAACTCTTTATAACCAATATCCCACACAAGCTTTTACAAGCCCAGTACAATAACATAGGACATCCTCAAACCAACCTCCCAAATTGATCCCAATACCTACACAAGGCAATTTTGACAAAGTACATCTAAAATTTTCCTTACTTAATTTGCCCGTGGGAACTAATCCATCGAAGTACTTGTTCAGAGCATTGAACCCAGTAAACAAATCGCGATCAAAGCAAAATACATCCAGTAAACAATACTGAACGCAACGAATTCCGTGTGAACCAATTTGAATCGCGTTCGATTGGTTAGGGTAAGTAAATATAGAACTAGAGTAAGGATTTTTATGTAATAAGCAATTTTAAGTGCACATAGCAATAAGTAAAATTTTCAAATAAAAGAACGGTCTGAGCTGAGGCTGGAGATCATAGTTAATTTTGAAAAGATTGACTTAGTTATCTATACTTTAGTAACGTTGCCTTCTATCGGTAAATATGGTCATATAAAAACCGTGAGCACTAGTCCGCCTTTACAAGTTGGCAGACAACAAATTGCCTCATATCTTAGCAAATCACCTTATTTAGTAATATCGGCTGCCTGTCTACTTGGACTGCGCCAACCATGCGGCACTCCAAGAGATGTCTGTAGGTGATATTAAATCTGCCTCGACATTCTCTCTCTTGACGAACTTCCATCTTTAGAAAAGGGAAGACCATCACTCTAGGAGAATACCAGCAAAGACGCAGCCACGAATCAAGTTCGCAAGGCAATTCTGCGAGTAACCAGTTTAAAAGATTTCAACATACATTACAGGTTTACGGCAACGAATGTAACGAAACACAACATGAACATTCAACCCGGGACGACACCTTTATATTCAAAAGGGTACAGATATCCAAAGGTTCACGAGGAAGAAGTCCGAACCCAGATTGCGAAGTTGAAGCAAGACGGGATAGTAAGGGATAGTGAGTCTCCATGAAATAGCCCTTTATGAATTATTCCTAAAAAAACTGGTAACAATGGTGCCAAGAAATGGTCAATGGTTATTGACTTTAGGAAATTAAACGATGTGACAATCTCTGATAGTTAACCCCTTCCAAAAATCACAGAGATATTGGACTAAAAAAATACTTTTCCACGCTGGATCTCGCTACCGGATTTCACCAGATTCCTCTTGAAGATGAGGATATGTCGAAAACTGCATTCAGCACTCCTTATGGGCATTTCGAATATACTAGAATGCCATTCGGATTGAAGAATGCTCCAGCTTGTTTTCAGAGACTTATGAATACAGTTCTCTCCGGTTTACAAGAAATAACGTGCCTCATCTACCTTGCGATATTGTTGTTTATGGATCATCTTCAGAGGAACACAATAAAAAACTGTAAAATTTTCGAACAGCTTAAAGAGCTAATTTAAAATTGTAGCCTGATAAACGCGAATTTCTGAGGAAAATAGTAGGTTATTTAGGACACATCATAACTGCTGATGACGTGCGTCTTTACCCAGCTAAAATTGCAAGTGTTGAAAAACTAGAGAGCTTACATGACTAAAAGGGTATCAAGCTATTTCTAGGAAAGACAGGATATTATCGAAAAATTATTAAAAATTATTATATTTTTCTTAGGGGGGTGTGGGGGGTGGTGATTAGGAATGGAGTTTTCAACAATTAAAAAGAAAACTTATTAAAAAACCTATACTCCAATATCCGGACTTCCATAAAAGGTTTATTATTACCCTTGACGCTTCCAAGCACGGAGTCGGGGCAGTTTTGAGCCAGAATGACTCAACTGGGACAAAAGACTTGCCTATTCAGTACGCTCGTTGCACTTTAAACAAAGCCGAAAGTAACTACAGCACTACAGTTAAGTAGTGTCTGGCAATAGTTTGTGCTGTTAAACAATTTTGTCCGTATGTTAATGGCACCAAGTTTCTCGTAAGAACAAATCACCGATCATTGTTGTGGTTGCTCAAAGTAAAGGACCCTGATAGCCGATTGGTGAGAAGAAAGCTTAAATTGCAAGAATATGAGTATGAAACTAAGTACGTCAAATGAAAAGGCAATGCTGTTGCTGACGAACTTTCTAGAAACGTTAGAATGGTTGAGGAAAAGAGGACTGCTGAAAATATTTTGGATGAGCTTTTAGAGGAATACGAGAGTAGAAGAGTTGAAAAACGCAGGTATATTACCAGCTAACTTAGGTACATAACATTCAGGAAGCATAACTTCCTCAACGTCTGTAGCCACTCTCGAACTACTCAATGCCAATTTACCCGCTCAAGGTTGTCAACAGAAAAGACCCTGTTATTAAAAGTAATTCAGGAATTGTCAAAGATGTCGATCGACAGAAACAGATACTCTACGAGTATCACAACGGCTTGATGGTTGGTCATTTAGGCCAAAAAGCAATGTTTGCAAAAAAGGAGCCGTTACACTCGGCATAATATCAAAAAGGATGTCGAAAAATATGTTAACGAATGCCTTAATTGTCAAAAAGTAAGGTTAACAGGAAAGCTCACAGAAATCCTATGAATATCACTACATTCTGTGAAAAGGCTATGGAGAAGATTTTCTTAGATTCAGTTAGACATTTTGACATAACAATTGATGGTAACAAGTTTACATTATCCATCCAAGACGAAGTTGTTGTTGGTATACCCGCCTCATTCCTGTTCCTGATAAATCAGCTTAAACCGTGGCCAAAGCCATAATGAACGGCTAGATTACCTATTTCGGTGCACCGAAAATTATCCTCACCGACAATGGGACGGAATTTTGTAATAAATTTACATATTCACTTTGCAAAATGTTGTAGGGTATCCACAACCATATGGGAGAATCGAAAGAGCTCACAATAGATTATGGAAATTCCTCAGGTCCACTAAAAACGATTGCATTACAGAAATTGAATTTGAGATAAACGTATGATGTTTGCAGCTATGAGCTATAATCATGCTGTGCATAATAATTAATTTTTTGTCGAAGCGGTCGAATAACTCACTGTTGTAATGAACAGTGATCGTTCTTCCTTTTTCTAAAAAATCCATGAGGATAACGCCCTTCGCATCCCAAAAAATCGTCGCCATGACCTTTACGGTCGATGGGACCGTCTTCGCCTTCTTTGGAGCAGACCCACCGGGAGAAATCCATTGTTTTGATTGTTGCTTAGTTTCTGGTGTATCATGATGCATCCAGGTCTCATCAACGGTGACAACTCGACGCGAAAAGTCCTTCGGATCTCGCTTAAATTGCTTCAAACACTGCTTTGAAGTTAACAGCCGCATCCGCTTGTTGTCCACCGTGAGCAATAGCTGCACCTCTCGAGCTGACAATTTTTTCATCGCCAACTTCATGTAAAAGATTAATTGCCGTTCTGACCGACACTCCTACGGCCTTTGATAATTCATGCACTTTCGTTCGTCGATCAGCGAGAATCATGTCGTGAACTTTTTCAATGATTTCCTCGGTAACCACGTCTGCTGGTCGTCCTGGTCGCTGCTCATCAAAAGCGGATGTTCGCCCCCGTTTAAATGCATTGAACTTAAATCTGACGGTTGTCCTAGATGGCAAAGTGTCCCCATAAACAGCATCCAAATTTGCTTTCACCTCCTCGCATTTTTTCCCATCCAAAATTAAAAAGCGAATTACCGAACGATATTTTTCCATCTTATCGAAAATCACGAAACACGTCTCACTCGAATGGCTGCTAAATCTAAACTAACCAATCAATCAGTCTGAAATTTGTTTTGGCGTCGCTTGATAAATGACAGCACACGATGATATCACCAACTTTCCTCAGGAACGTCCTCGTCCTCCTCGTACATAGATGGGCAGAGTAAAACGCATCATCACTCGAGATGAAGATCAGTACACATTGTTAAGTTCGCCACGCAGCGTGGTCGATCCACAAACCAATAAGGGCAAAATATGGGACTGCCCAGCTCTTGAAGACCCCAAACCACCGTGCTGGCAAACGCTTCCGAATATAAATAGTATACGTGGGTCGCCACTTCACACACGGCGTATTGGAAGAATTAATTGAAATAGATAAGGAATAGATTTATTTAGATTAAAGTATTGAATTATATAAACATGAAATAGATTTGCCTAGGGTATTGATGTATGCATGTAAATATAGAGGAGATAATGAATTATATATATACATATAGACAGATAAGCAGGAAGTAAGGTTGTTATAAAGAGGTTGTTTCTGATCGTGCACGCGAAAGCTGCGTAATTTAAAGTATTATCAACAGCGAAATCAGTTCCATGGGATAGTTCTTTTGACTATATATCTTTGATACTGACGTACGCAAAAATATAGCAAACTCGCCGTCAGCGTCCAAGCATTTGAATTGAACGTACCGATGAAACGAGTCAGATTGGCAACGTCGTTGATACCAATCTACACAGCGGTCCTCCATTGCCAGCGGCAAATGTCCACGCAAGGGCCACCTACACACAAGCAGCAGCCACAGTATCTCCTTCCCGCCGAGGTGCAACGCTGTGACCAATCGCACAAAGGTTACATCACCACCTGACATGCTTCGGCAAAACCGGTTCAAAGATACGAAAGCTTCGGCGAGTTCAGCAAACTCAGCTGGTCGTTGACCGCCGAAAAAGCAAAAACGGGATCGCGGCGAGCAGACGGTAAAGCGGACGAACGGCC
>OZ012662.1:56158397-56440033 GCA_963942545.1 Oxycera nigricornis
ACCAACTAGATTTTTTTTATTCAATTTTCCTATGTACTTAACTTACCAACTAATCGATAAATCAATTGTATTCTTGACTCGTCCACTTGAAGCTCATTGCTCTTTATGCATATGCAATTCCTTTTCTCTTAGTCAATAATTTTCACTGGGTCATATATTTGTCAACAAAGAATCCACAACACAGGGTTGGGATGTTTTTATAATTGAATAGTCACTTAGTGGCTCAATATTAACGTTGAAACAGTGTATTTTCGTTGATGTTTCGTTAGTATTGAGTACTTTAATGTGACATATGCCTTTAGCTGGAATTATTGTGTTTCCTACGAACACACCTTTTTGTATCTCTTTATTCACTTCTATACTATCTACCTTCCTTATCAGATTTACAGGTATAATTGCTTCCGTTATTGCAGGTATTTCAAATTGAACAATCTTCGATGGCTTCATGCTCATTGGTATTACAAAATCTTCTTTGTTAATTGTGAACGTTATCGTATATGTCTCAAAACATATTTTACGAAAGAATTTTTCAAGAATATCTCTTCCAATTATTCCGTCAGTATAGAATGGAAAGCTATCTTTCACTATTTGAAAGGAGTTTATGATTGTGTTGGTGCCTATTAAGAGACTAAAATGTGCTGTGTCTAGAGATGTTACTATTTCTTCTGTTATACCATTTAGTTTACATCTATTATTGTTATCTATATCATTTACATCTAAGGCATTAATTTTACAAATTGAAATGTCTGCTCCCGTGTATACCAAGAAAGTCAGAACGTTTCTTGTGTTTTTGCATCTTAATTGTATATAGTTCGAACCATCATTATATTAAATATCCTGTTTCCAGTAATGTTGGTTCTTCAATTTACTGTTGCTCCTCCCCGGACGGTTGTACGTTTCCCTGGTAGTCAATGTAATTAATGCGTCTTGTACGCCTATGATTATTATGATTATTATTGCTATTATTGTTGTTGCTACCATTATAGCGGTTGTGATGGTTGCACCTATTGTTGAAATTATTGTTACGGTTGTGTGTATTTCTATTGTTACTGTAATTATTATTTTGATTTCTGTTATTTAAATTCCGATTGTTAGATTCTTTATTAAAGTTATTTCTTCTAAAGTTGCTATTTGGTCTGTTATTATTATTAACATATCTTCTGTCATTCATGTACATTATACTTTTTCCGTTTAAATTGTTTCTTTTTTCTAATTCAATGGTCAAATTAGTTGCTTCGCAAATGTCTTTTGGTCTAGCTGAGAAGATTGTGTCCCTCAATGATTATTTAAACCATTTAAATAGGTATTAAGAGCTTGTTTCTCATTGAGGGATGTTATTTCCTGTTTTGTGACTGCATTTGCTGTATTACCTAAATCATTGATCTAGAGTTAAGTTAATTCATTTGTTTTGTTTAAGATTTTGTCACTATAGCTTACTGCTGATGTATTGTGCTGTTGTATGCTATTGAGAGATGTTTGAAGACTGGCTACCGTATTTACACTTCTATATTTCTTTGTGAGCGTTTTCCTCAAAGTCTCTAATGTGTCTGGTATTTGTACACCTAATGATATCCTTACAGTGTAGGATAATTTAACGCTGCATACAAAATCTATTAGTTCTTTTTTCGAATCTTCAGGTAATGTACTATATAAGAATTCTATTATTTTTAGAAAAGGGTGAAGTTCCTTGTACTTTCCTTCGAAAGTCGGAATAACTTTGATAGCTGTCGCAATATCAAAAGAACTCATTTTTGCTATTTGTTTTTCTAATTGAGTCTTATATTCTTCGTTTGCTAGTTTGAACGCTGTTTACAAACCGATTATCTCAATATTTGTTGAATTTGCTGCCAATTCTTTAAATTTTAGTCTAATTTCTTCCAAATTATCTAATTTTGATTTAAGAGTTTATAATGTATAGGGTTTGTTGGTGCTCTTTTTAGCATTTGAACAATCTTTTTTGACTTGTTCCAAAAAAATTCTGATTTGTGCAGGAGGCATAACACGAAAAGTGAGTTGAAAACGAATCCAATTTTACAAAAAAATGTTCAAAAGTAGTATTTGTACATTTATTTGCCTACCTATTGCTTTTCATACATATGATGTCTATTATAGAAGTATAGAATTATTAATACAACTAGGAATATGGCCGATGTAGTTATGGCCTGCTTATATTCGGTGATAGAACCGGAATTAACTGAACTACAATTTCCCATTTTTAAATAAAAGTATGTAAAAGACTAGTTGAAATTACGTGATTATTTTACTTTAATTACTCTCAATAATTTCTTTTCAGTTCTTTAGAAATGGCCAAACATTTATAAATCTTAAATTTGCATTGCAGTTATTCGTTAATTTTTCTTTTTTAAACACCTCAGCTGGTTTGCTACTTCCCTTGCTTGCACGAACAGTTGCTTTTTTAGTTTGCTTTCCGGGGTGATCGCATTTATTGAAAATAGGTTAGCTTTTTCCTTGCGTAGTATATTTTTTTTTCTTCCTCGCTGTCGCTCTCGCTTTTCTGACTGATGCATTCCTGGTTTATGCTTTTCTGCTGGTAAAAGACGTTTCTTTGGCCCTATGCTGATCACCTCTTCATCCATTGCTGTAATGATAGCTTCCTCGTAGGTCGCTGGCTTTTTTCTAACTACAGTCAAACCTGAGTAAGTGAGAACTGGGTAAGCAAGAAAACTCTATTAATGAGAGTATTTACCAAGTCCAGTCATTTTGCTCTCCTAAAAACTCTCTAAGTGAGAAACATAAAACCTTTATAAGTGACAGTCATTTTTCACGCGTGAACCTCTTCAAGTGAGATTGATACTTGCCTAAACCTCTATAAGCAACAGTTAAACGCGTTTAACTTTTGCTATTTATGACTCATTCCTAAATTTCCAGGGAATCTTATTTAATTTAAACCAAATGTGCGTTTGCTATTGTTTTGTAATTATAGTTCAAGGAACTCATTCTATTCAAAAAGCCAAATTTGCGCACCGATTTGTTTGTCAAGCTTATGACAATCAGTTCATAAACAGCAGTTGCGAAGAAAGTTACTGTACTTACTCATAATGTCTTAACGAAAACTCAATGTGTTGTTTTTAAGTGATAAACTAAAAATTGTGAATGCTTTTGAATCTGGGAAATTACGAAATCAAATGCAGAGTGACTTTGGCTTAGCAGAATCCACCTACTATAAAATTATAAAATCAAAAAAATTAATTAAGTCTCAGTGCTCTGAGGGACACGGACATATCAAGAAAATCCGGCTTTCTGAGTTTCCCGACGTTGAAAAGTGCCTGTTAGAATGGATTAAAAAAAACCTCGGTAAGAACATTCCCATAGATGGACCACTGCTGAAACAAAAATCTAAAGACTTCGCCACAAAATTAGGAATCCAGAACTTTTCAGCTAGTAACGGCTGGTTAGAGGGTTTTAAAAACGCCATGATAAAACTTTCAAAAAAACAGCCAGAAAAAGTAGATCTGTGGATCAGGGAGTATGTAACCAATGGACTGAAGATTTGCCGAATCTTTTAAGAGGATGATCCAAACAATATTTATAACCCCGATGAAAATGCTTTGTTCTTTAAATGTCTGCCAGATAAAACATTCATTTTCAAGGGCGAAAAATGCCACGGATGAAAACAAAGCAAGGAACACCTTACTATCCATCAATGTGTTAACATGACCGGTACATTGGGAAATTTAAGCGACCTAGATGCTTTAAGGGTGTCAAGACTCTACCCGTTGATTATGCGAGTAATACAAAAGCTTGGATGACTAAGAAATCGTTCAAAGATTGGTTTAAAAAAGTTGACAAGCAAATGAAAAACAAGCAATTTTTTTTTGCTTTTTATTGACAACTGTACTGCTCATACGAACTTACCAACACTTGCAAATGTCAAAGTTATATTTTGCCTGCCAATACCACCAGTAAACTTCAACCTTTAGATCAATGTATTATATTCATACATTCAAACGGGTTTATCGCAGAGAAGTTGTAAAATGCTTCAAGAAAGCTGGGTTCAGTATCTGCCCAGCTAACCAAGACTTTCTGATCGAGCAAAATGAGGTTGATCTTGACAATGAGCTTGTAGTTGCACCTAGCAATGAAGAATCGGGCAAGCTCGTGTCCCACGATACCACTGGTAATGTGTCGACGCCAACCTTTGAAAACTTCACAGATTGACGACGACGTAACTACCGCCGGAGAATACACCGAAGGCGATATCGTTCAAAACAGTGTGAGCTAGTGTACTAACGGAAATGACAGTGAAAATGAAGCCAGCCAATCACACATTTTGAAAATTCCAACAAAACGAGAAGCTTTTTATGAATATGCGGCGGTTGATCAAACCTTACTTGATAAAATTTATGAACTTGAAAAACATACAAAAAATTTGAAAACAGAATCGCAAAAGTAATTAACAAATTTTTTAAAGTGAATGTTGTTATAATATTATTTAGATTAAACATTTATGTTCAGCTTATATTTCAATAAATATGTAATACCCATATATACACGTATTTTGTTTCTAATTACGTCATATTTGCCGTATTTTTATAGACCTTTATAAGTGAGACAGACCCCCTTCTGTAACTCTGTAAGCTAGAAACTCTGGTTAGTGAGAAACCTCTATAAGAGAAAAAGAGATCGCGGTCCTTTGAGCTTTCAGTTATCCAGGTTTGACTGTATTATCGGAGCTTCCGATGGCGTAAAATACTTTCTGGTTTCAAAAACAGATGTGCGATTATATGCTGGCACCTGTTGTCCTCGGCTCACCGTAGGTGTGTACTCTTCCACTCGACCGCAACGGCAGCTGTTACCGATGACAACTCACCCGTCATATCAAAGACACTTTCTGCGTTATTATAATTGAACTTATGTATGATCAATTTTTGACCAAATTTTGACAGCTACTTAGCCTACTACACGTCAACTTGACGAGCTCGACTTGCAAGCTCGGACGTCAATTGTAGTCAGACCTTATGGTCAAGTAATCAATGAACACTTTCCTTACCAACTAGATCTCTTTTATACAATTTTCTTATGTACTAAACTTACCAACTAATCGATAAATCAATTGTATTCTTGACTCATCCACTTGAAGTTTATTGGTCTTTATGCGAATGCAATTCCTTTTCTCTTAGTCATTAATTTTCACTGGGTCATATATTTGTCAACAAAGAATCCACAACCCAGGGTTCACATTGCGAACGATCGTTCGTAGCCGTGTCGATACTCATATTACATATTGAATGTGAGTATTGAGGTTTTCACCGAAATATGATCTTTGTTCTGTTGGGTATTTAGACATCATGAAATTTATGGTGTGGTGTGTTTACATTAGATGATTCAATTTTACGTTGCAAACTAAAATTTGTAATGAAGTGAGTTATGATGTATTGAAATCCACTGCATTGTCCTGTACACCTAAACCAACAAGTAAAAAACCAATCACTAAGTTATTAGAATGTGCTTTCACTGAGGCTTTTCTTTGCTTAAAAAATCCCAAAGGAGTCAAATTACAGTTTCTTAACAAGTAACAGAGGATCTTCCAAACAGTTGCAGACAGTTAGCAGCGGTATTTGAAAGAGTTTAACCAGTTAATGGGTTACAATAATAAGTAATATGTTCATTCTTTGTTGAGTAGAAGAAAGAAGGGGTACAAGCAGATTGAGAGTATTGGTCAATAATCTGTGAATCCAAAAAGAGAAGGCACTGACCTGATATCATTTATTAGGCTTTCCAGGTCTTCGTTGTCTTATCCCAAATGCTCAACGGGGAGCAGTAAAGGTCTGACAATTTAAGTGGATACAGATTCGCATAAAACCTTTATTTAATCCCAGTATGCAAACTTTCAGATACCTAACGAACGTTTGGTTACAGCTGATTCAGTAAGAAGACGCATAAAAGTTTCACACTACAGATAAGTTTAGATTTTCTGGTTTAACAGTTTTCGACCGAAAGGCCAAGTCCTTCCAAGCATAAAGTCATTTCATGACAAAAAATATATAACGACAGCTTGAAGAAAATAGTCAGTCATTAATTGCGCAGGTATTGAAAATGAAATATAAGTCACCCTCAAACAAAATGTAGCTCAGGCAATTAATAACATTGATAGAAATTTAAGCACTTGAGAAAAAACCAAACCATAAAATTGTGAGGGGTCCTGACATAGAGTGCTTTTTGCAGAGCCAGATGAAAGGCTCACACGAACTTCCAGAATAGAAGATGAAATATATACCACCAATAAAGATCTAGTATACGTTTGGTTGTGTCCTTATCCTGTTGCTCTTAAACCTTATGTGGAAGAAGAAATCAGCAAGTTATTATAAGACGGTTTAATAACGCCATCAAAGCTGCCATGCAATACTCCAAAAATTGAACACAATAAAGGATGGATACCATTACATATCCAATATTAGACACCAAAGAAATATTACTCAACTAACGTAGTAATCAATACTTCATAGTCATTGATTTGAAAATTGGATTTCAACAAATACCGCTTAGACCGAGTAAATGGAAAAAACAGCGTTTTCGGTCATTAGCGGTAAATTTAAATTCACCACACAATGTTTTGGCTCACACTCTAGCCACCTACATTTCAGTGAGCTGTGAATGAACAATTACGAAATCCTATAGGCAATGATCTTCGATGACATAGTGATATATGACAAGAACGAAGAAGAACAACTTAAAAAACATTGATATCGTTTTGAGCACACTCAAGAAAACGGTTTTTTTCTTACAGGTAGACAAACGCAACTTGATGAAGAATTCTGTTAAATTTCGAGGGTTCGTCACTGCCAAGGATGGAGAAAAAAGGCAAATGTCGAAAAACGTCTCTAGCAAAAGTTCAACATATGTAGTAGAAATCAAAGCGTCCGAGAAGGTTTTACTATCCTGACTTTGAAAAACAATTTCAGCTGAACACTTATACTCACAATACGCGGGATATATTGACTATGCATTAACGTTTACAAAATTAGATTCACAAAAACAGTAATTCAGGACGTGCAGATCAAATCGGGACAAGGAAGCCTAACATTGACATAAAATATTTGTGCAATCAAAAGAGTGAACAACTGTGCTACGATTTAGAAGCGTTCTTAAATTTCTAGATGGTTGAAATACAGAAACTTAAAAGTATACTTTTACCAGTTCAGCGATATTTTTCTGGAGTGCTCTGCCACCAAACGGTTGTGAAGATTCTCTCTTTAAATTCTAACGTCTTCTCTATGACCTTATCTTTCGCTTCACTCCCTACCAAAAGCGTACTACGTTTACTGATCCTCCCTGGCTGATCAATAGTCTCCTAACTATCTTGAAACCAAAAGACCAAGCTTATTGGCTTTACGAATCTAATAGAGCTCCGGAAAACAACACCGCCTTCCCAAAACGCTCTACTTCAGCCAAAATGGAAAATAAAAGAGCCTTGCGTAACTTATTCGAAAATCTCGAAAATTCGCTACACTCTAATCAAACAATGCTGTTTTGGCCCTATTGGAATTTCTTGATGTCTTCGTATAATATTTGTAATATTTTTTTCTGGGAAGGGAGATAAGGTTAGACTGCTGGAAAAATCTACGAAATATTTGCTGAATTTTTTTTTCGTTTATTTGTCCTGCCTTCACTTTCTCTAATACTATTAATATTCCTTTCCACTTTTCACCAATCCTTGATTTTATCTCCACTAATCCAATTGAAATCCAAACATTGATTGATTCTTAAGATTCCAGCGAATTCTCTGGGACAGCCCGGTTTCTTAATATATTCATCAAATCCTTATCCTCCTTATATTTTCAACGCTAGTTTCTCATCTGGTATCTTCTCTGATTTGTAAAAGTTAACTGATATTTTCCTTGTACTCAAGTCTGATTCTTTTTCCAATGCTTCAAATTATTGTATCATCTCGTAGCCTTCTTGTCTTTTCGAACAAATTATTTCAATAAAATATTGCAAGCAACATGAGCTCTTTCCAAACAATTCAACTAACACAATTGTCTTTGTATTGTACTCAAACTGTGCAAAGGCTCTTGAATATTGTTCCCAAGTAGATTTAATGTACACGGACTTCAGCAGTTAACAGTGGCAACCTTAATATTCTACTTCAGAAGTTAGCTCACTTTAGCATTTTTGTTCCATTCTTCTCGTGGCTTGAGTCCTACATCAATATTCATTCATACCGTGTTAGCTTATTTGCAGGGCATTCTTCTCTCTTCCATTCTAACTCCGGCGTTCTTCAGGGGATTATCCTTGGCTTTCTTTTTTTCATACTCTACATATATGACCTTCCTTCTGTCGTAGCATCTCAATGTCGGCTGTATGCTGATGAATTGAAAATTCAGAGTTGTTTTCCTCAGAAAAGAACTTTTTTGCTCTTCAAATGAATCTGGGCCTGATCGGTTCTTCACGGCAAACTTATTTCCTCTCCTTTAGTGTCGCGAAATTGTCTGAAATATATTTCTTCCTGAGGCTTAGTTCAATTAATCATACGTTACATGATCTTCCACTTGCAGCTGTTTGTCGAATAAAAGATCTGGGAGTGGTTTTCGATCCGAAACTTAAATACGAGCCACACTGTGGCAATAACCGCACGTACCACTATGATATGATACTATTGTCAATAAATTCAGCTCAGAGGTTTCTCAATGTTTAAAAAAAGTTACAGAAAATAAACTTATTTTTTTAAGAAAAACGTACATCTAACTTGCCCTTTTTGTTATCACTGCTTAACATAATCAGATGCTTTAAAGAGTTCTCATCAAATAAAAAATCAAGCTTTTTGTACAACTCAAATAAAATCATATAAAACAATTAAAAATGAATATTTATGATAAATAAAGGGACCCTCGTTAATGGCATGATGATTAATTGGCAAATTTTTGAGGTCATTCATTTGAAGGGCTCGTTAGATTTCAGTTACTTCTTCCACTCCCTAATGTTAAATTTTGTAAGTTTTACATATATTTTGACATGAAATTTTAGTTACGTACGAATTATGAATTAAGATTTGACGACCTATAGTAGACCGTATTTTTGTAAGAAAAAAAAGACACTGCTCCTTTATAAACGATTCTATTTTTGATTATCGAATATGCATTTTTTGGACAGTAGTTCTGTTCTTGTCAATGGTACAATATGTGTCCTTCTTCAGTGCCACATTTCGAAATGTTGTACCTTTGAAGAAGGACACAACTAATGTCCGGAATAAATATTTGATAATAAGATTTATTTGTTTCACTAATATCAACTAACGAAATAGTCCAAATACTATGTCTATGCAGCATGTATAGAAATTTTGTACGGAACTTACTCATGTGGCAACATTTGACACGATTTGTTGTTTTGCCCCTTTGAAGGTCATTTCTGTCATATGCTTTATCTCGTGAATCAAACATACGATTGGCATCGTTAAGGTGTCAATCGACGCGTATTGACATTTTTTGTAGACGTTTAATTTAATTTGAAAAATTGCAAAAAATTAGGTTTTTTTTCATAAAAAAAACAAGTGGCGAGGTGCGACCCTTGCGGTCCACACGGTCAACTTCCCAGTAATATCTACATAAACATTAAAAACATTAAACACAATAATAATTTTGAAAATAATACTACCTTAAATCATAATAATGAGAGGTATTCATAGCGGTAACAGGAATGAGTTAATATTAATCATATTATCTACGTGAGCGTTCATTGATTACGTAAGATTTTTGGTGAATGGGGGTAGATTGATTTGATCGAATATTCGCGCGGATTAATCGGTGTGTGGTTTTCTACGAGCGCTAGCGGAAATGAAATAAGTTTTTCTTATTACGCCGACTGAAAAGATTTTGTTGCCTGGTGGCCATTTTGAATAGTTGCTTTCAAAATTGCCATCACTTCGGCATAATCAGTGAATTTATATTTCCACACGATTTTACATCAATGAGATTAATAATTAATTTCTAATTTCTGTTGGTCTTGAAAAATGTTGAATATGAATCCAAAAATAGGTTCAATTGCATGTAAAAAGTAAAATGTATTACACATAATGATGGAGGATGTAATTGAAATCTTACGATTACTAAAGAATAAATCTACTGAAAACTATAATTTGTTATTTGAAGCAAGCTTTTTAGAGCATATGATCTTGCAAAGTACTGACAACAAAATAGTCTACCATTCAAAGCGTTGATTGCCACAAATGCAAATTTGATTGAAATTTTGTTGGTTTTCAAAATTGAAGCACTTTTTTTATTAAAATAAAACATTGTAGAACCTATTGAAAATCTGCTCAAATTGTGCAAATATTATAAAACTTTGATTGAATTTAGAACAACGTGTTTAGAACAAAAGATATTGAGTAATATCATTCGTATGAACCCTTTTTAAATGGTAACTTTAAATGTATTTTTATTTTTAATTTAGTTTTTCATAATAATGGGGAAAAAATTTGCTAGTTTCGCTTCAAAAACTGTTAGCAATGTTTAAATTTTATAAACTGCTATTACTGTGCTGTTCCAATCAGGTTAAAATTCAGGTTATTCGAGTTCACCACGCTATTTTATACAAATCAAAAACTGCATAGCGTATACAATGTAAGCGTCAGCAGGTTTGATACAATTTACTGCTGTATGAGATAACAGCGTGAACTAAGCATTGTGAACAATAGAAAGAGTATCCAATTTGAAAGGTAAGCAGTTTGAGAGGTTAATAATCTGAAATCATAGAGCATAATCAGCAAGTCAGAAAATTACGTTAGATTTTTGCTTATTTAAAGTAGACAATTAATGATCCCAATTGGGTAAACTCTCAGCAAATTAATTAGACTATTTCTTTAATTAGATCAATTCTTAACAACCTTAATGATGCAAATATTATGCTTGGTTCATGAGATATAGCGCATGACAGAAATGACCTTCAAAGGGGCAAAACAACAAACTCCCTTAACCGAAGTGTCTCAAAAACTAATCAGTTCAACGAAGTCGATACAACTTTGTTTACGTAAGTTATACTAGTAGAAAAAACTGTCAATGAACGCATGTACGCACACAAACACACACACACACATTAATACATCTCCTTTTTTAAAAACCCTTCGCTATAGACCTCAAAACGCAAAAAAAAAATTGAAAATTTTAATTTTGATTTTCGAGACGATTACAAGAACTTCCCATATACTGGGAAGTTAATAAATATGACTGTCACCCTAATGACCCCTTTATCAATGCAACGCCAACACCCAATTACCCAGGACACACCGTCCACATCACATTTAGTCCTAACTGCAATAGATAAATTTACTTAATTTCTTAAGATACAGATGTTGCAATCGAAGTCAGCCCAAGATGTAAGACAATCTCCTAGAAACATCCTCTTTTTTTTGTATTCCCAAAAAAGTCGTTATCTACAACAAAGGAGGACGAGTTATAAAATCGAGTTACTAAGGGCTGAAAAGGAAAGCGAAAAAAGGATCAATTATGGACTCACAACCACATTATTCATCTTCCTGATAATTGAGTCCTGACTTAGATATGTTTCTAAACAGGCGTCATCTATAAAATCAATACGCATATATAGATGAGCAGAGTAAAACGCATCATCCACTCGAGATGAAGATCAGTACACATTGTTAAGATCGCCACGCAGCGTGGTCGATCCACAAACCAATAAGAGCAAAATATGGGACTGCCCAGTTCTTGAAGACCCCAAACCACCGTGCTGGCAAACGCTTCCGAATATAAATAGTATACGTGGGTCGCCACTTCACACACGGCGTATTGGAAGAATTAACTGAAATAGATAAGGAATAGATTTATTTAGATTAAAGTATTGAATTATATAAACATGAAATAGATTTTCCTAGGGTATTGATGTATGCATGTAAATATAGAGGAGATAATGAATTATATACATATAGACAGATAAGCAGGAAGTAAGGTTGTTATAAAGAGGTTGTTTCTGATCGTGCACGCAAAAGCTGCGTAATTTAAAGTATTATCAACAGCGAAATCAGTTCCATGGGATAGTTCTTTTGACTATATATCTTTGATACTGACGTACGCAAAAATATAGCAAACTCGCCGTCAGCGTCCAAGCATTTGAATTGAACGTACCGATGAAACGAGTCAGATTGGCAACGTCGTTGATACCAATCTACACAGCGGTCCTCCATTGCCAGCGGCGAATGTCCACGCAAGGGCCACCTACACACAAGCAGCAGCCACAGTATCTCCTTCCCGCCGAGGTGCAACGCTGTGACCAATCGCACAAAGGTTACATCACCACCTGACGTGCTTCGACAAAACTGGTCCAAAGATACGAAAGCTTCGGCGAGTTCAACAAACTCCGCTGGCCGTTGATCGCCGATACAGCAATCATCAATTGAATATTACCGGGAGAACAGCTGGCGGGACTATTCGGTGTGGAGTCTTGGGCTGTGGAGGAAGAAAAGAGCGAACAGTCGGCAAGCCGGCGAATAGACGGCAAAGCGGACGAACGGCCAGCAAGTGGCGTAGGACTAAGGAGGAAATTTGTAAGGAGAAGTAAGCTTAGATAGGGTGATTTAACCCTTTCAGGCATAGTGGTTTCACTGTGAAACGACCTTTCATAGTGCGAATATTTACTTACGGTGGTTTAATTTAGTCACCACCAATACTACGGCTGATATCTGCGTTTGCATAGATGAATCAGCTTAATAGTTTCGTTCCAACTGAAAGAAACGGTCAGTAATCGCAACGTATTCTCGTGGTTGTTTATATGTTTACGTAACGTAAATTTTTGCTTTTACGTGACAGAAAGGGTTAAGTTAATTAAAAGAAAATATAATAGTGATTTTACATGAAATTGGAGTGATTTGTGTGAAGTGGTGAGCGGACGTCGCGAGTCGCACAATTTGCTTTTCTGTTTTATTTTCCTTCTAAATTCCTTTTTTTGGTCGGTGATTTCGTGTCGTCACGAATTCTGTTCCCGTTTCCGGATTCGAGGCCAGAGCAGTCCTGGCGCAGAAACGAGTGGCACCGCTGTTTAGAAAAAAAATTATACACACACCCCTCTTCTTGGGTTTAAGCCGGGTGTGATTGCCCAAATAGTGGCCAGGCTCGGCTGCGGCGTGCTAGCGAACTTTACACGAAATAAAAATGCAACAACATCTCATTGACGGAAAATATTCTCCAATACCTATCAAACCGCCCGCTAAGTATCCAAATGATCCACAATACTTCATCGTTATAAACAAATGAGGACATCTGCATTTAAAAGAAAAAGAGCTAAGTCACCAATAATTTGATTCCCCCAAAAAATACGCGCAGACACCCATCAACCTGAAATCAGCAATTTAAACAACATGCGCTACCTGGATCACCTGTTTCCATATGCAACAGAAATTATTGCTTGGACTGCAATGTTAGGAGAATTGTAATTATTAGTACGAGTTTAATTGTTAGTTATTCGATAAGAGGATCTTAAGAAATAAACATCCTTTTTTACAAATAAGGTTTGTTTAAAAGGTTAACTATATATATATATATATATATATATATATATATATATATATATATATATATACATGCGGCTAATTTGTTCGTGGAGTATCACTAACAGAGAAATAACAGTTGAACGTCTTTATGCTTTGCATTCGAGTTTTTAACTGTCCTTTATTTTTATCGTCGATCCTACATTCGGCCATTACTGCCACTCTCCGGTCTCTGGAGAATCATACTCATACCGCTTCATATGGTCTGCTGATGATTTTGTCATTCTGGGACCTTCCCAGTAACCTTCGCGAATCGTTTCGTACCGATCGTTTCCGTTTACTTCTGAGACTTTGTCAAGACCCAGAAATTTGTCGTTGATCTTCAAACCAGGACCAAACTGCGTCCTCTCAATGGCAACTAGATCGCCTAAATGATATTGGGCAGCTGGCTTGCACTTCCGATCGTGATTTTTCTTGTTCTCTTGCTGAATTTTTGCGATGTTCACCTTCGGGATAGCACGTAGCTCTTCACGTTGTTTGCCGAATAGCGATATTGTCTCTTGCTCGACCAATGTCAGCAATTCGACGTCTTCTTTTTGTCGCATCTTTACTCCGAAGGGCACCTCGAAAGGGCTGGTTCCTATGCTCCTCTGATAAGTGCTGTTGATTGCTACATACCGATACCATTTATCGGGCCATTTGTGAGCCAATTTCGTCAGGATTGGGATGACGATGCGGTTCACCCGCTCGACTTGTCCGTTTCCCTTCCTGTCGTTATCAGCACGTGTTCGACATTTTCCTTTGCGCAGTAGTCACAAAAATCGTTCGATGTAAACGCTGAGCCGCGATCACTAACGATTCGTTGCGGATTTTCGAAGATCTTTTGTTGACTCTTCAATCTGTCCAGTACTTTCTGCGCATTAGTTGTTTTCGTCGGATAGATCCAAACGAACTTCGAAAAACCATCGACAACGACGAGTAAAGGCTTGTACACCTTCGACGTTGCTGTCATCGGTCCGAGGTGGTCGATGTGATAAGTCGACATTGGCGCATCACCCTTCGGTATAGGTCTGAGCATATCCTCTTTCTTTCCCCGCTTGTTTTCGGCCAGTATATTATTTATTCATTTAGCCAAACAAGGCATACACATTATTATTAAACTTAACATTAAATTACAACTATGTATGGCTAGCTAGTGCGTTAAACAGATTCCGTTTAAAAGTGGATTTGGAAATGGATGGGGAATAGTGGTTGCTAACACTTTTAAATATCTTACAGCATCTGTTAATCGGTTCGTTTTGTCCGTATATTGTATGATGTTGATACTCAATTAACATACAAGTGTGTCTGGTACGTCTTAGAGCATCATTGCATGAGATTTTCCCAGATAATGATTCGATACGGATAACGTTTCTGATAATGTCAAACACAAAGAACGAAGTCGGGACTGTCCTTCTAGATGATAACGAAGGTAAATTGAGTAGTTTAAGACGGTGCTCATAAGAAGGTAAATTATCAAAGTCAGCTGGGTTATATAAATTTCTTAATGCAAAAAGTAAAAACTGCTTTTGAATTGATTCAATTCGATCACTATCAGTTCCAAACGCTGGGTTCCAAATTAAGCAAGCGTACTCGAGAAGAGGGCGTACAAATGCTGTATATGGGGATTTAGTAACCCACAAGTTCGTAAATTCTCTTGCCCGTCTTTTAATGAATCCCAGCTGCTTCCAAGCACTAGCGAGAATCTTGCCGTACTGTAAGTGAAACCGTAGTTTTGTATCTAATACAATGCCAAGATCAACCACTTGGTCCACTTTGGTCAATGGTGTACGGCTTAGGGAATATGTGTAACTGTCAATAGTATTTTTGCGAGCAAAGCTCATCACTTGACATTTACCAATATTGAGGTGAAGATTATTCTGTGAGCACCAATGTTCTAATGCATCAAGCTTGGATTGGATGAAAGTTGCGTCAGAGTGCGATGCTACTACGTGATACATTTTCAGATCATCGGCATATAAGAGATGGGGTATGTTAGATAGAACTGAGGACAGATCAGATATGAATATATTAAATAAGAGTGGGCCGAGATGGCTGCCTTGTGGCACTCCAGAAGAAGTTGGAATTTTTCTTGACAGATTCCCTTGAAATCTAACGACTTGCGTCCGATTTTTGAGGTAAGAATAAACCCATTTAAGCAAAGAACCCAAAATACCAAAGTTATGCAATTTCTTTATTAAGATGTCGTGGTCTACGCGATCGAAAGCTTTGTTAAAGTTTGTGTAGACTGCGTCAATTTGGTGGCCCTTTTCATAGCACAGAGAATGTCAGAGGTGAAAATCATAAGGTTGGTTGTAGTCGAACGGCCTTTGCGAAATCCGTGCTGCTGCTCGTTAATTCGTGGCTCTATCAGTGCTGTCAGTTTGCCACAGATGATTTTCTCGAATAGTTTGGGAATGACTGATAGAATAGCTATACCTCTATAATTTTCCTAGCTAGCTGATGATATTTATTATTTACGTCTACGTCTACATTATTGTCATTGTGGATTATCTTATATAATTTGTTTCTTTGATTACGTAGGCTTCGAAGGTTAGCGTCTAACCATGGCTCTGAGAGTTTGTTTCTTTTCCTAATTTTAGGGACAAAGCTTTCAACGGCGTCAAAAATTATTCGATAGAAGATAGATACCGAGTCTTCTACATCTAACATTGAAAGAATGTTCCAGTCGATTTTCTCAAGACGGTTTATGATGCAATCATAATCGGCATTTAAGAAATCAAATACGATGGAATTATTGTACGATTGAGAGAATTTCGAATCCGTAGTGGAAATCTCAACAGTAGAAGCAGAGTGGTGGAGACTATTACAAAAAAGATGCTCTGCTTCTTTCGTTGGACTAACCACAACATCGTCATAGGAGTTTGTAAAAATTAGATCCAGCCAATTACCGTTTTGGTTTGCAGTTAGGGATATTTGCTGCAAATCATTGCCATAAAATGTACTAAGCAGATTGAGGTCAATCAAATCTCTAAGGTTCGTTGGTAAGAGGTAGCCATCAGATTCATCAGGAACAAAGGACAAGGTGGGGCGGTTAAAGTCCCCTAGTATTATTATTTTGTCTTCTTCGGCTAGACGATTTATTACGGAAGATATCACGTCTCGTATTCAATCATAGATATCTTCGTTGGAGTTGGGGGGAACATACACTACAACAATGAATAAAAATACAGTCCCTAAACCAACACGAATGGCTTTATGCTCAAAAGTTTTATAAGACACAGTTTCAACGATCTCACTTGTAAAAGTGTTGTTGATTGCGATCATCACACCACCGCCTCTAGATTGGCCGATGAATAGAAAATCCCTGTCATTCCTATATATATTCCAGTTTCCGTCAACGACTTCCTCGTTCTTGTATGAGTCGTTGAGCCATGTTTCAGTGAAGGTCAGTACATTAAAATGGCAGGATTTGGCGTCCAGGTAAAGTTTGTTTATCTTGCCTCTCATACCACCACAATTGTGGTAAAAGAGCCTAAGGGAATTGACGGTCAAACGTTTGTTAGGAATAATATTTCTTGCTCTCTTCTCTTGCCCTCTAAAGCGACGAAATATGCTTGGATCTTATGTGCGACCCAAAAGTTTCAAGATCTTTTTTTTATTTGATCTTGGGTCATATCAAGTTGCTCATGATAATTGAAAAATATCTGGCGTAAAGATTCAAAGTCCGTGGGAAGACCTTCTTGGTGTATCAGAACCTTAAGATTGACTTTCGTTTTACCATCCACGCATGAAGAATGTGGCGCATTATGCATGTATGCCAGGTAAAGACGGATACAATCGTAGATTTTGTGGTCTCTAAGTCGAGACAACATATATCTACTTTCAAGGTCGGCACCACAGCTTTTAGTGATTTAGACCGCAGGCGGAGAGAGTGGATCCAGAAACTGAGGCTCGCTATCGGGAACTATGACAGATTGAGAAGGAATTTGAATGAAGCCATTGGAAGAAGGAACTATTGTTTCACCGCGAACGAAGCTGAGGTACGGAGATGGCGACTCATCAGTGTGAACTGCAGTTTGGTTAGATATAATTTTGCTTTTGTTCGGCTGGTCAATGGAAGCTTTCTGAGTACGGGGCACAGGTGAAGCAGAGTGTACAGAGGGTACTGGATTGTCCGTCTTATGGTGTGTATAAGTGGTCATGACGGGTTCATTATTCGAGTAGTTTTTAGGAGGATCTATTGGATAGAATGTTGTCTCTGAAAATGATTCTTTCAAAGGTATATTAACGAAAGAGGTTGAGGGAGTACTTCCATGTGCAGGAGAAAAAATGGGACTGTGCTGAGAGGTCTTAGAGGTATGTTGGGAGGTCTTTGGTTGTGGGATACAAATTGAATGCTGAGGGGACTTATTATAATTAATGTTTAATCTATAACTATGCACACTATTCGTTTTTAGGTTTTCCTTCTTGTTTTTGCTTTTATCCTTCCGTGAGACGTACCATGGATAAAAAACGAGTCCATTGCTGAGTTGATATGAGTTTCCTCCCTGAGGGTCTGTGAACAGCCATGCGTATCGAGATGGGATGGACACTTTAAATAATTGCTTTCCTTTAGCACGCTGCGCCAAAAGCATCACAATGCTGTCTATGGAGAGATCTTCGCGGATTTTCTTTTCAATTTCTATTTTTTGGCAGCTTTTGAGGAACTTCTGACAAAGAAATCCACATATGCACTATTATTAGCAGAGGTATTGTTCGAAAGGTCGTCACCGTTCTTTCTAAATTTGGAAATGCGTCCTGTTGAATCTTTTATATGGAAATAATTGATTCCGTGTTATGTTCTATTCTTTAATTTATTAAAATAATTCAAACTTCAAAATACAGGTCTCGAAAGTGCGGAGATGTTGCTTTAACCACGAGCAAACTAGTTCTGATACAACCGCGACAATGTGAGCGTGGCAAGTGTTTCAAGTTTTGGATTATGCTCTAACATTTCTGCCCGCCTTGAAAGGAATCTTTCAATGTACTTAAATATCATAAATTATTTATTCATTAATGATTGAATATACATTAAAATCTTGAAATTTTATTTAGGTAGATATCTCCGTCTCTGTGTTGTCGGCTTCAATAGGCAGGATGCATATACCAGATACAGGTCGAGTTATAGTTCCTCGGGAGACTCGCAATGTTACTACTCGAATGACTCCATCCTTACCAGGGTGTACCTTAGTAATGCGACCTAGAGGCCATTGCATTGGAGGTATATTGTCATCTCTGATTAGTACCATCATTCCTGGGTTAATGAGTGTCGTGCCACATTTTTTCCATTTCAATCGGTTTTGTAGTTGAGGCAAGTATTCCTTATGCCATCGCTGCCAGTAGTGTTGAACTATTTGTTGTAAAAGTTGGTATCTTGATAGACGATTGATGTTTATCTCTCGTATGTCATGCTGTGGAAATGTTTTAAGAGAGCCTCCAACTAGGAAGTGGGCAGGAGTGAGGGGACAAAGGTCGTTTGGATCGCTTGATAAAGGAGTTAGGGGACGGGAGTTCATACACGCTTCTATTTGTACCAATATTGTATAAAACTCTTCGAAAGTTAGTCGAGTTTGTCCGATAACCCGTTTCAAATGGTATTTACTTGATTTTACCGCTGATTCCCAGAGACCTCCCCAGTGTGGTCCATGAGGTGGAATAAAATGCCACTTAATATTCATTGATGCGCAAAATCCAACAATCTCGTTCTTAAAACCATCGTCATCAAGTAAACCTCTTAGTTCCTTCAACTCATTATTCGATCCAACAAAATTTTTACCATTATCTGAAAATATATTTCCGCAAAGACCTCTACGAGAAATAAAGCGACGTAAGCAGTTCATGAACGCTTCGGTTGTTAAATCTACGGCCAGTTCAAGATGCACTGCCTTTGTTGACATGCACACGAATAAACACAAATATGCCTTGATTGATGTACGTGCACGGCCATGTTCCTTTATGAAAAATGGACCTGCATAATCTACACCGACGTTATGGAAAGCTCTCGTTTGAGATACTCGTTCTAACGGTAAATTACCCATAATGTATGCAGACTGACTCGGTTGAACTTTAAAACACGTTACGCATTGTTGCAAAATTTTTCGCACGGTGGATTTACCCTTTATCAACCAAATCCGCTCTCGCAATGATGCGAGAACTGATTGGCACCCGGCATGCATTAAACGTAAATGTTCATATTTAATTAACAAGTGTGCTAATGGATGGTTCGCTGCAAGAACAATTGGGTGTTTTTGATCGTACGACATTGCCGCATTTTGCAATCTACCGCCTACTCTGATTAATCCGAACTTATCAAGAAACGCGTGTAATTGGTTCAAGACACTATCGTTACATAATTCCTTACTCGCTGATACAAGTTTTAACTCCTTTTCAAAAGTCTCTGATTGCGCGATCTTAAATAAATGGTTGGTTGTAGACTGTAACTCGGTAGTGGTTAATGGTTCATATCTCCTTTTTCCTTTGCCCTTCTCAGCGCGAGATCAACACTTAGTAATAAATCTAAAAACATGTGCCATTAAACGAACTAACCGCGTAAAAGATGAAAAACGCGAAAATAATGAGTGCGCAAAATCATTTCTTGTATTGTCGATTTCATTGATGCCTTTCCTTTCCGATTCAATTTGCTTAGTAAGGAAGCTTCGCCCGCGCTCTTCGGGTGCAGTAATAATACTTGATTCATTGGTCAGAGGCCAATTCTCTTTCGATTTCAATAACCACGTAGGTCCCTGCCACCACAGAGAGCAGGTTCAGAGGTTTATCGCAGTAGTACCTCGTGATATGAGATCGGCTGGATTCTGATCTGTTGCGATATGATTCCAATTATTATTTGTAAGATGTTGAATCTCTGCAGTTCTATTCGCGACGAACGTTTTCCAGCGAATAGGCGGTGCCTTGATCCATGATAGTGCTACCATAGAGTCTGTCCAGAAATACCACTCTTCGCGTCGTATATTACATGCCGTTGATATTTTATGCGAGAGCTGGGCAAGAAGTAAGGCACCTAATAATTCGAGTCTCGGAATTGATAATACCTTCAGGGGCGCCACTCGCGATTTAGCACATAATAAACGAGAAGTACGTAGTCCATGAGCATTTACTGATGTTACATAGATGCACGCACCGTATGCCCTTTCCGACGCATCACAAAATCCATGGTATTCGAGTTTCTTGGTCTTCATAGGTGAGGTCACATGTCGGTCAATTACGAAATTATTAATACCTTGTATTTCATTGTAAATATTAGTCCACGAAGTATGCAAGTCTAATGGCAAAGACTCATCCCAATCAAGATCTAAACTCCAGAGTTTTTGCATGATGAGCTTTGCAGGTATAATGGCAGGACCAACAAGACCAAGCGGGTCGTAAATTTGTGCTATGGTTGATAATACAATGCGTTTGGATACCTTGCGAGATTCAATTAGATTAACGTTATATTTGATTGTATCACCCGACGGATCCCATATGATACCTAATGTCTTAGGGTCTTTGTCTCCATGAAGCGCGATTTTGTCAATTTTCTCACCGTCCGTATGATTCAAAACTTGCTCTTTATTTGACGCCCACTTGCGTAATACAAGACCCGCGGCTGACAGAATATTTGATATTTCATCCTTTAATTTCACCGCCGCGTCAATTCGTATCAGTACCTGTCAGCAGGTCGTCCACGTAAAAGTCTCGTAAAATCGCATTACTCGCGGCTGGAAAGTCCGTTTTAGCAATATCCGATAGTTCACGCAAACAACGAGTAGCAAGAAAAGGTGCTGATGCAGTGCCGTACGTTACTGTATTTAGTTCATATACCTTCACAGGCTGCGATCGATCATATCGCCATAGAATACGTTGCATTCGTCTATCCTCGGATTTAACTAAGATTTGTCGATACATTTTAGCTACGTCACCCGAAATAATCACATTGTGATGTCGAAATCTCAATATTATAGAGAAAAGATCGTCCTGTACGGGGTACCCAATGTATTGTATATCATTCAGTGACATTCCGCTTGATGTTTTTGCGGAACCATCAAATACGACGCGTAATTTAGTAGTAGTACTTTCTTCCTTAAATACGGCATGGTGTGGCAAATAGAAATGGTGGTCAGAATCATCGACTTCGGGTAATGTTAATTCGCGCATATGCCCTTGATTCTCGTAATCTGTCATAAAATCCGTATATTGTTTTTCTAAATCTACATTTTTTGCCAATTTTTTCTCCATGGAAAGAAGTCGCTCATGAGCCATTTGTTTTTAACAACCTAGGCTGCCAATATCGTCTGATTTGAACGGTATGCTTACGATAAAACGACCAGTACTATCGCGTTCGGTAGTCTCACGAAAATATATTTCAGCAGGGTCCGAATTTGAGCAATGTTCTCGAGAATCCGTAAAGCCGTTTTCAATTTTCCAAAAACGTTCAAGTTGAGTATGTAATTCAGTGTTACGAATCAAATTACATTTTAAGCGATTGGGTCTATCCTGAGTCGGTAAAAATGGAATCATCATCTTGCCAGCAGCCATCCATCCGAATACAGTCTTTTGGAATACAGGTTGACCTTCCTTGAGCTTTATTTGACCGACGCATAATAGTTCGTAGAATAAGCCTGCGCCGATTATCATGTCCACCGAACGCGGTACATCGAATTGTGGATCTGATAGTTGAATACCGGTCGGGATTTATATTGCAGCGGTTCGGACGCACGATGAGGGTAATTCATTATCGATTTCATTGACGACAAGGCAACTCATTACTTTAGTGTATTCCGTCATTCGCGATTTTAATTTTACAGTAGTTTTACATATGACTTGCTGATTTCCGTGTTCGATCCCTGTTACTGCTTTAACCGCCTTCATCTGTCGTAGTCCTAAATGTTCGCATAAAGAGATAGTCATTAAATGGGGCTGTGAACATGAATCCAACAAAGCGCGACATTCGTGGGATATGCCATTTCGATCGAAAACGTAAATAATAACCGTTCCTAGTAACACATATTCTGCTGTTTGAGTATTTGCACGTATACTGTAAGTCTTTATTTCGGCCGGAACTTCCTTTGCGTCGTTTGTCGCTTGTACAACCCTAGGTTGATTTACCTGTGTAGGTAGCTGGGATGAATTTATGGATTGATTTATGTGCAATAGTGAATTATGTCTGCGACCGCATTTTTTACAAGGTCCTGAAGTGCAATTTTTGTTTAAATGTCCATCGGATAAGCAGTTGAAACATACGCGGAGATCATGAACTTTACTGACACGCTCTTGCGGTGAAAGTTTCCTGAATTTTTCACATGCATACAGTGCATGCGTTCCTTTGCATAATGCGCAACCATTATGAGTTACCTTATACGACTTATTGTTCGATGATTTATTATTATTGAATTTATTGTGAAAACTTTCTTTATTATCATGAGGAGTCTGATTTAATTTACTTAATATCTTGCAATGACGTTCAAGAAACGCGATCATTTCTTTCAAGGTTGTTTGTCCTGATTTCGACGCAAGAGCCCTTTCCCATTCATTTTTAACAGCGGTATTCAGTTTTGTCGTTAATAGGTATACCATAATAGTATTCCAGCTATCCGTCGGTTCCTTTAACGATTTGAGAGCCGATAAATGATTATCAAATGTATCGATTAACGTTCGTAATTCATCCTGCGAGTTGCGTGACATTGTTTTAGCCTCAAAAAGGCCGTTAACATGATGGTAACGAAGTTCGTTACTATCCTCATATCGGTCTTTAACCTTCGACCACGCGGTGTTGTAATTCTCATCCGATACACCTAGTGACGCAATCGTGTTGGCTGCTTTACCGATCAAAGCATCGTCTAAATATGTGAATTTTTGGATATTTGATAATTTCTGATTTTCATCGACCAGGGCACTGAAAGTATCGCGAAATTTAACCCATTTACTATAGTCGCCATCGAATTTTGGTATTTGTATTTTCGGGAGTAACATACCATCTGAATGTACACTATTTTCGTTGCCCGCGAGCTGGCTAACATTGTTCGCAATTGTCTTTTGATCTGACGATCTACCAGACTGCTCAGTTTTAGCGCGTGCTCTGGCTACAATCGTATAAAACTCATTTGCGAACGATTCACTTTCATGCGATTGTTCTTCGGAATCCTCAACGGTATCGCACAGCATTTCGATTTCACATTGTATTTCGTCAAACTGTTCCAATAACATCAGGTTTTTCTCCAAACAAATCACTCTAACGGATACGTCTACATCATCATTATCAACTGAATTTTTGAACCGTGTGAGTTTACTCTTCAGCACGGCGCGCTTCCTTATTAAGTTATCCATCATTCTTAAATATTGGTACAGGTGAAACGTATAGGTGTGATCTATTTGACAGGATAAGAATTTGTTAGAGACTCACCAAACCAATATGAATGCTGCCCGCCGTGATAAACTGCTGTTTAATAGTTCCAGAATACAAAGTCCAAAAAATTTATACACAGCCCACTTAAGATAGAGTCCGGGCCGTATCCACAAAATGTAATTTGTATTAAGTCCAATGCAGTTTCATTTGTTTTTTACAATACCAATACACGAGGTTTTATGTCCGTCCGAAGCTAACAGTTTCCGCACTTAACCTTTCACTACACTCTTCAGTATCACTGTTCCAAAAATCCGGCTCGAAGGACCAAATGTTGAATCTTTTATATGGAAATAATTGATTCCGTGTTATGTTCTATTCTTTAATTTATTAAAATAATTCAAACTTCAAAATACAGGTCTCGAAAGTGCGGAGATGTTGCTTTAACCACGAGCAAACTAGTTCTGATACAACCGCGACAATGTGAGCGTGGCAAGTGTTTCAAGTTTTGGATTATGCTCTAACAGTCCTTTCAATTCAGCTTCTGACCAAAATGTGCCAAATTTGAATAATTTACCAGCACTTTTGGATTGACGAAGACTTGTCACGTGTGGCTTATGATGAGGGGCTGACTTCAATGGGGATGTTGCTTTGTCGTGTGTTGGCTTCTTCGTGGCATTATTTAATACCATTTGGAGGTTAGTGGCAAGAATTTCTTGGCTAAGTGGTGTTGAAACGCTGCTCGTCGGCGTGTTGACTTCGCAGCGCTTATCATCACACAATGCGATCAGTCTGTGCTCCATATTGACTAATGTCCGTTGAATTCTTGATTCAAAAGCTTCTATGGAATTAAGATGCTGCCGGTTCAAGGTCTCCGCAAGCTGGTTGATGGTTTTAAGAATCTGGTCTTCATTAATTTGCGACTATATGCAATATTGGTGTCATGTTTCGTTGAAGGAGCTGTAAGGATTGTATTCATATCCATCATGTTCTCATTTATGGAGCAAAACTTATTTTGCAGCTCATTGAGGGCTTTGTGGATGCTATTCTTGCTGCAACTAGATGAGACAGCGGATGTAAGACCATCAAAGCAGTTTACCATTTCCGCGAAGCTTTGGTCCGAGGCTTTAGCGCGAGATTGTTGTTTATGCAGCAAGTCCGCCGTATCGCCAACGAGCTTGTCAATGTGCGCGATTAAGTTATCATAAATACATTATACAAGGCACCCAGCAATTTACGTATTTCTCGAGCTACTCAGTTAATTTTGGAATGTAATATTCTGATTTTAAACTCTCGAGCATCTTCTTCACTCCGAAGTGTCCGTTTTCATGTCCTCTGCGAATAACATTTCGATGCATACTCGCTGGCAGCACGATGACATTCTTTTCGCCGTTCCTCTTCATCAGAATCCCGTTGTCGCAGATATAATCTTCGTATGGTTCTTTTCCTAGAATCTTCTTGATGACTTGTAGTCTTTTTTCATCATCCTGTTGTTTGCATATCATCGGCATCAGTCTGTCTTCGATTATCATCGCCGGATAACGGCCGAGTGCGTCTACGTGCTTGAGGCGGGTCCCCGCGCGATGCTCACCTACATACTCGAACTCTTCTAACATCAACGCCCATCTCGCGACTTTCGGTGATATATCAATTTTTCTTAGTGTCATTTTTAAACTTGAACAATCAGTCACCTACTTCAATTTAATTCCGAGTAAATAAACACGAAATTTCTTGACTGCTTACACCACTGCAAGAGCCTTGAGCTCGTGCGAATGCAGTTTCTTCTCGGCGTCTGAAGTTTTGCGGCTCATAAAGTAAACAACGTGAAATCGATCTTCGTCATCAACTTTTTGCAAGACAGCGGCTCCAAAGCCCTCCTTGCTGGCATCCGTGTGTAACTCCGTGATTGAATATCGGTTCGCTCATCAAAAACTGCTTCAACCTCTCGAACTTCTTCCACCCCGAAACGGAATCTTTGATTGCTTTTCACCATCGGATAACGGTCTCCCAGCCCGTCAATCCGAGGAAACTCTGCACAGCTTCCTTCGACATCGAAATCGGAAAGTTCTTCATGGATTTAATGTTTGAAGGTGAAGGACCAACGTTACCGTTCTCAATTACGTGTCCGAGATATTCGACGTTTCTTTACAAATATACGCACTTTTTCCAATTGATCGTTTATCCTCGCTCAGCAGCAACTGCGAGCGTTTCCTTGCGATTAGCGAGTGCCTCTTCTTCGTGTTGACCTGGTACGATTGAATCATCTTCGTACGTGAATACGACATTTCGTCGACTTAGATCGTGGAATACTCCATCGATGAATCGTAGGAACGATGTAGGACTGTTGCATAATCTGAAGGGCGTTTTCAAAAACTCATACTGTCCATCTGGTGTTTATAAACGACGTCTACTTTCGACTCTCCATAGTAACCGTCACGTAGAAAAATCTGTTCTTCAAGTCCAATACCGAAAACACTTGAGCGTTCGCAAGTGCGTCGTTACGATCGTCAATCAGCGGCATTGGGAATCGATCCCTGATTGTTTTTTTTTTGTTTAGCTGCCTGAAGTCGATACAAACTCGGTATTCACCATTCTTCTTTGGTACTAATAAGACTGGGCTTGAATATTTACTTTTCTTTGGCTGGATAACTCCGTCACGCAGCCAGTCGTCAACCTGTTTGTTGAGTATAGCCCTTTCCTTGACGGCTAATCTTCGTGGTCTCAAGCAAATAGGCACTTCATCTTGCAGCACAATTTTCGTCTATACATCCGTCTGCACTTCTCTCCGCGGCGTATGTTCTTCAATCAGTTTCTCGATTGCGTCGCGATATCGATCGACACCACCGAATTCGCTTCTACACAGTTCACGGGTAGATCATACGTTGCATCATCGTCACTATATTCCTCGCTGTTAGCTGCTTTCTTCAATTCTTCTTTATTGAGATCTTCTTTCTTACTCTCGTTCATTGGATACTTCTTTATTGTACCTCACCCGCCCCTAGTGTTGACATCCATGCATCTCGTTAACCGTTTTCCGAGTAATATAGACTGACTCATGGCGTAGTCGGGCACACCGTATACTTCGGCGTTGTACGTTTCGCCGTGGATCGGAATCATCGTACGGAAAACTACGTCAGCCTCAACCAACGCACTCCCGAAACCCTGGAATGTACTCATGCTCGGGCATAGCGGCGGTTTGTTTATCTTCTAATATTCGCTGCGTCGCAGCAAAGACCGTCTTGTCCCCGTATCGATCACCGAGCGTATTGGAATATTGTTTATTTCAACAATAATCTCGTCGTCCGTTGCCAACTGCTGGATCACGATATTTCTTTGTCGTCTTCTCAGATTTTTCTTTCTCGAATTTATTACAACTAAAACATTTTGGACCTTTATCTTTATCAGGGCATTCACGTCCGACATGTTCGTTTGAACCGCACCCGAAACATCTTAAGTCCTTTTTATTCTTCTGTTTCGATTTCCTAACCCCCTTTCCGCCTTCTTTCGATTTATTTTTTGCCTGTAATTTTTTCGGATCCTTGCCGGATCTTTCCCTCATCTGGTCATAGCGCTAAATCTTTTAACGCAACTCTGTGATCGTATCGTAATTATAGAGAATTGCCTTACCGCTATCGTCATCTGATACACCATCGATTATGTATTGTATCAAAGCATCTTCCTCAACGTTTCCCTGATCAGCGATCGTACTCATAGCGTACATATACTGTCGTGGCGTCTCGTTCGATAGTCTCTTACGCTTTTCGAGCTGGGAATGAATCGTAGCACTGTTCAACTTTGTTTCGAACTCACGCAATATCAGTTTTTTCATCTGTCTCCACGTTGAAATTCCTTTTTGTAACGCAATATATTATTTTTCCGACCCGCGCAACAATTTTTTCGCGAAAATCATTTTTTTTTTTCAAATTGTTCCACTCTAAAAACTCACTCGTGTCCTCAAATTCTTCGATCGAAAGTCGAAGTCGAAGTCGAAAAGTTGACTTGTAGTTTATCGTCTCCCGGAAAATGCGAAAAAGAGATTCGCTGCACTGTACGGCGGTCTAACGTTGCCGCGTACATCTATTTGTCTCACTTGTCTTCGGTCTCTGTTAGCGCGTGTCTTCGGCATCTTCGTCTGTCTCGTAGCTCGCAAGCACGAGCCATCACTTCTTCGTCTTCGTTACTTGCGGATGATGATTCCGATTTCCGCCTTATCGTTTGATCGTCGTCCTCAGAATCTTCGTTGTTCCGTTCAATATCATCGTTATCAAACTCTTCTTCATCGTTAACCTCGTGTTCGTATGCTTTCAGGCGTCATTCCAGCTCGACCTTCTTGCTCGTCGTCGTTAATGCTAATTATTGAAGCTTCTGTCTTAGTTCAACTACCGTTGACTTTTTCGCTGGCCTTTTGTTATCTGTTTTACGAGACTCGACGTTTTTTAAAAAACTATCTCCGTTGTCGCCGCTCAGTCCATCCTTCTTCTTCGCGTTCTTTCTTTTGTCGGCATCCTTTTCTACGTTAGCGGCAGCCTCGTTCTGCTAATCGTCATCTGCGACCATTGTTGAGCATTTGACAAAATTACTTTTGAAAAATCTACAACACTTCGTAGTTCGTCTTGACAACGTTTTCTTCTGATGTGAATATCACGGTAACTCAGTTTAATGACTGACAACCGCGATTTTCAACGCTATTTCGACTTTTCGACGCAACTGTGCCTTCTACTTTTACACCTTGATACGTTAGAGCTTAGCGGCTCACAACTTTTCGACTTAATTGTCCTTCGTTTTTTGTTCACACCAAATTTTCTGCTTTGAACTCACGATCCCGGTTGAGCCCCCATTTGTGAATAATTTGTTCGTGGAGTATCACTAACAGAAAAATAACAGGTGAACGTATTTACGCCTTGCATTCAAGTTTTTAACTGTCCTTTATTTTTATCGTTGTCGGTCGCTAAGCAGCGCACCTTCACTAGAGAGGGTGGGTTGGTCATGCGTGTAGCCATCGACTAAAGGTCCGATCCCATATATATATATATATATATATATATATATATATATATATATATATATATATATATATATATATATATATATAAAAAAGCAGACATGGCTCGGAATTAAAATTTGCCAAGATGACCTAGATTAATCCCAATTATTAGTAGCAAAATTTGAATCACGTGCAAAACGCAACGCAACCGTTGCAATAAAATCTTTTGATAACAATCAAGTTAATCAAATAGATACCCTGATGACCGCAATTCTTCAAAGAGAATGCGCTCGCGTGTTGTGATAAATTCGCAATCAAACGCGATGAATCACAATCCTAAGCAACCCCATCCTCAAGCCGATCAAGACAAATGTGGAATTTAGCAGAACCGGACAAAGTTTCCAACGTTGTTGAAAGCCTCCGAAAATTTCCCGGGCAAGACGAGGAAGTTAGCTCCTGGCGGAAATGCTAACAAAAGATACAATTTAACCGGTCAAAATATTGTAATTAGGCACTTCCAAATCAAAGTTTTATTTCTCGGCATGTCTAGTTTAACTTATCACTTACAGGGTGCGGCGCCAAAATCCGGAAAAATCAATGAACGTCTTTCAAATCGTGTTATTTATTGAAAAATGAAGTTTAAGTACAAAAATATTTTACATGGCGTTTTATGCATCTATTGACATTGTAACTATTCAATGTAGCCTCTGTCAGTTTCAATCACGGCCTCCATTCGTGGTCTGAAGTGCTCGCGCGCTCTCTGCAATTCTGCGCTGTCAATATTGGCGAACGCTGCCTTAATGGCGGTCATTAATGATGCCACATTTGGATGTCGAGACTTGTTGGTAACCCTTTCAATCACGCTCTATACGTAGTAGTCCAAGAGATTTAAATCTGGACTATTCGGAGGTCAAAATTTCTTTAAACCAGAACATTTCAAAATTGTCCGAGAGCCAGTTTTGGACCAAATGGCTCGTGTGAGCTAGAGCCTTGTCCTGCTGGAGCCTTGATCGTGTAAGAATAATATCGAAGGTCTCCGCATGGTAGGCTCGCACTCATTCACAATAGATGCCAGTTTTCGTAAGTGATTCTTCCAGAATCAGCTCCTTTTGGTGACTTCAGGGGTTCCCACCGTGTGTTGTTTTGAGTGCCGCTTTCTTGCCGGTATGCTTGAACCTTCACCTAACTGTTCTTGAGCTTTGTACTTAGTAACAGCCTCATATACAGTTGTTTTTGGTTATCGGAAAAATTGAATAATCTCCCGTGCTGACCGTCCAGCGCAAAGACTTTCGACTTTCTTCGGTTATACTAATGACTCATTTTTAACATACTGACAACTTTGAGGTAAAAACCTTTTACTTATGTTGGCTGACTACTCGTACGCCAACGGCAACCTTTGGCACAAACACAATGAAGCGGAAAATTCAATTTGAAAATTGTCCGGATTTTAGCGCCGCACCCTGTATACTGTCCTCTACACCTAAACCAATGAGTAAAAAACCAATCACTTAGCTTTCAGAATATGCTTTCACTGGGGCTTTTCTTTGATTAAAAAATCCCAAAGGAGTCAAATGACATTTTCTTAACAAGTAACAGAGAATCTTTCAAACAGTTGTAGACAGGCAGCAACGGGAATTGGAAGAGTTTAACCAGTTAATGGGTTACAATAATAGGTAATATGATCATTTTTTGTTGAGTACAAGAAAGAATGGGTACGAGCAGATTGAGAGTATTGGTCAATAATCTGTGGATCCAAAATGAGAAGGCCATTTATAAGGCTTCCGAGGTCTTCATTGCCTTATCCCAAATGATCAACGGGGAGCAGTGAAGGTCCGAAAATTTAATTTAAGTGAATACAGGTTCGCAAAAAACCTTTATTTAATCCCAGTATGCAAAATTTCAGATACCTAACGAACGTTTGGTTACAGCTGATTCAGTAAGAAGACGCATAAAAGTTTCACACTACAGATAAGTTAAGATTTTATGGTTTAACAGTCTTCGACCTTAAAATCAAAGTCCTTCCAAGCATTGAGTCATTTCATGACAAAAAAATATAACGACAGCTTGACAAAATTGTTGAGTCAAAAATTGGGTAGGTATTGAAAATCAAATATGAGTAACCCTCAAACAAAATAAAGCTCACGCAAATAATAACATTGTTAGAAATTTCAGCACTTGAATTCCCTGGGACAGCCCGGTTTCCTAATATATTCATCAAATCCTTATCCTCCTTATATTTTCAACGCTAGTTTCTCATCTGGTATCTTCTCTGATTTGTAAAAGTTAACTGATATTTTCCTTGTACTCAAGTCTGATTCTTTTTCCAATGCTTCAAATTATTGTATCATCTCGTAGCCTTCTTGTCTTTTCGAACAAATTATTTCAATAAAATATTGCAAGCAACATGAGCTCTTTCCAAACAATTCAACTAACACAATTGTCTTTGTATTGTACTCAAACTGTGCAAAGGCTCTTGAATATTGTTCCCAAGTAGATTTAATGTACACGGACTTCAGCAGTTAACAGTGGCAACCTTAATATTCTACTTCAGAAGTTAGCTCACTTTAGCATTTTTGTTCCATTCTTCTCGTGGCTTGAGTCCTACATCAATATTCATTCATACCGTGTTAGCTTATTTGCAGGGCATTCTTCTCTCTTCCATTCTAACTCCGGCGTTCTTCAGGGGATTATCCTTGGCTTTCTTTTTTTCATACTCTACATATATGACCTTCCTTCTGTCGTAGCATCTCAATGTCGGCTGTATGCTGATGAATTGAAAATTCAGAGTTGTTTTCCTCAGAAAAGAACTTTTTTGCTCTTCAAATGAATCTGGGCCTGATCGGTTCTTCACGGCAAACTTATTTCCTCTCCTTTAGTGTCGCGAAATTGTCTGAAATATATTTCTTCCTGAGGCTTAGTTCAATTAATCATACGTTACATGATCTTCCACTTGCAGCTGTTTGTCGAATAAAAGATCTGGGAGTGGTTTTCGATCCGAAACTTAAATACGAGCCACACTGTGGCAATAACCGCACGTACCACTATGATATGATACTATTGTCAATAAATTCAGCTCAGAGGTTTCTCAATGTTTTAAAAAAGTTACAGAAAATAAACTTATTTTTGTTAAGAAAAACGTACATCTAACTTGCCCTTTTTGTTATCACTGCTTTACATAATCAGATGCTTTAAAGAGTTCTCATCAAATAAAAAATCAAGCTTTTTGTACAACTCAAAGAAAATCATATAAAACAATGAAAAATGAATATTTATGATAAATAAAGGGACCCTCGTTAATGACATGATGATTATTTGGCAAAAAGCTCATTCATTTGAAGGGCTCGTTAGATTTCAGCTACTTCTTCCACTCCCTAATGTTAGATTTTGTAAGCTTTACATATATTTTGACATGAAATTTTAGTTACGTATGAATTATGAATTAAGTTTTGACGACCTATAGTAGACCGTATTTTTGTAAGAAAAAAAAGACACTGCTCCTTTATAAACGATTCTATTTTTGATTATCGAATATACATTTTTGGGACAGTAGTTCTGTTCTTTTCAATGGTACAATATGTGTCCTTCTTCAGTGCCACATTTCGAAATGTTGTACCTTTGAAGAAGGACACAACTAATGTCCGGAATAAATATTTGATAATAAGATTTATTTGTCTCACTAATATCAACTGACGAAATAGTCCAAATACTATGTCTATGCAGCATGTATAGAAATTTTATACGGAACTTACACATATGGCAACATTTGACACGATTTGTTGTTTTGCCCCTTTGAAGTGAAATAAATTTTTGTTATCACGCCTACTGAAGAGATTTTGTCGCCTGATGGCCATTTTGAATAGTTGCATTCAAAATTGCCATCACTTCGGCATAATCAGTGAATTTATATTTTCTCACGATTTTACATCAATGAGATTAATAATTAATTTTGAATTTCTGTTGGTCTTGAAAAATGTTGAATATGAATTCAAAAATAGGTTCAATTGCATGTAAAAAGTAAAATGTATTACACATAATGATGGAGGATGTAATTGAAATCTTACGATTACTAAAGAATAAATCTACTGAAAACTATAATTTGTTATTTGAAGCAAGCTTTTTAAAGCATATGATCTTGCAAAGTACTGACAACAAAATAGTCTACCATTCAAAGCGTTGATTGCCACAAATGCAAATTTGATTGAAATTTTGTTGGTTTTCAAAATTGAAGCACTATTTTATTTAAACTAAAATACTGTTGGTTGTTGTGGCAGCCCTCTTTATCAAAAGATGGCACACTTAGGCCCTAATAGGCCCATTGTGATACCACAGAAGATTGAGACGGCACTAGAACCTAGCTGCTTCTCGTTAGAATCCAGCTATGCGGCTAATGTTCAAATCAGCTACTTTCGTGAGGCTATTCAGGACGGGTAAGCCTACGGTTTTCATGGGTTTCCTGGACAGTGCTAGGCATTCACACAGAAAATGTTGGATTGTCTTTTCCTCTTCTTCCGATCTGCAGCTTCGGCAGAAATCGTTGAAGGGAATGATTTTTTGGTTCGCAACTCTGCTTACACTATTATTCCACATTAATGGAGGTTCTTGTTTCCAAGCTTCTGGCCGATGCCATTATAAATTGGAAGCGTGGTTTCGGTGTGACGGACGGCATCCTCATCAGGTGCTGTCATTTACCACACTTCCCATTTATAATGCAAATCGTATGCTTAGTTCGCGAGATATAACGCATGACAGAAATGACCTTCAAAGGGGCAAAACAACAAACTCGCCAGACCGAAGTTTCTCAAAAACTAATCAGCTATTAAAATTACAAAGACGCTTCGATTGACACCTCAACAAAGTCGATAAGACTTTGTTTACTTGAGTGATGCTCATAGAAAAAATTGTTCACGAACGCACGTACGTATGCACACTCACACACACATTCATACATCTCATTTTCTAAAAACATTTTATATATACTCTATAGACCTCAAAACGTAAAGAAATGTTGAAAATTTCAATTTCGATTTTCGAGGCGATTACAAGAACTTCCCATATACTGGGAAATTAATAAATGTGACTATGACCCTATAACAATGCACCACCAACATCCAATTACCCAGGACACACCGTCCACATCGATATATTTTCTATGGAGAAGCACTTAGACCTTACTGCAATAGATAAGTTTACTAAATTTCTTAAGATACAGACGTTGCAATCGAAGTCAGCCCAAGATGTAAGACAGTCTTCTAGAAACATCCTCTTTTTTTGTATTCCCGAAAATTTCGTTATCGACAACAAAGGGGACGAGTTATAAAATCGAGTTACTAAGGGCTGAAAAGGAAAGCGAAAAGAGGATCAATTATGGACTCGCAACCACATTAATCATCTTTCTGATAATTAAAGTCCAGACTTAGATATGATTCTAAACAGGCATTATCTATAAAATCAATAGGCATATATAGATGAGCAGAGTAAAACGCATCATTCACTCAAGATTAAGATCAGTTAGCATTGTTACGCTCGCCACGCAGCGTGGTCGATCCACAAATCAATAAGGGCAAAATATGGGACTGCCCTGGCGTTGAAGACCCCAAACCACCGTGCTGGCAAACGCTTCCGAATATAAATAGTATACGCGAGTCGCCACCTCACACACGGCGTATTGGAAGAATTAATTGAAATAGATAAGGAATAGATTTATCTAGATTAAGGTATTGAATTATATAAACATGAAGGATATTTGCCTAGGGTATTGTTGTATGCATGTAAATATAGAGGAGATATTGAATTATATACAGATAGACAGATAAGTAGAAAGTAAGGTTGTTATAAAGAGGTTGTGCCTGATCGTGTACGCGAAAGCTGCGCAATTTAAAATATTATCAACAGCGAAATCAGTTCCATGGGATAGTTCTTTTGACTATATATCGTTGATACTGACGTACTCAAAAATATAACAAACTCGCCGTCGGCGTCCAAGCATTTGAATTGAACGCACCGATGAAACGAGTCAGATTGGCAACGTCGCTGATACCAATCTACACAGCGGTCCTCCATTGCCAGTGGCACGTGTCCGCACAAGGGCCAGCTACACACAAGCAGCAACCACAGTATCCTCTTCTCACCGAGGTGCAACGCTATGGCCAATCGCACACAAATCGCACCTGACGTGCGTCTACAAAACCAGTCCAAAGCTAGGAAAGCTTCGGCGAGTTCAACAGACTCGGCTGGCCGTTGATCGTCGATACAGCAAAAACGGGATCGGGGGAATCCTTAAATATTGCCAAAATATCAGCTGGTGGGACTATTCTGTGCGGATTTTTGGCTGTGGAGGAAGGAAACGGTGAACGGACGACAAGGCGGCGAACGGCCAGCAAGCGGCGTAGGACTAAGGAGGAAATTTGTTAGTAGAAGTAAGCTTAGGTAGGGTTAGTTAGATGAAATAAAAGAAAATATAATAGTGGTTTTACCTGAAATTGGAGTGATTTATGTGAAAAGGCGAGCGGACGTTACGAGTCGGAGCTTCTAAATCCCTTTTTTCGTTAGGTGATTTTGGGTCGTCGCGAATCCTGTTCCCGTTTCCGGATTCGCGGACAGGGCAGTCCCGGCGCAGAAACGGGTCGCGTTCCTTTTTAGAAAAAACTATTCCCACACCCTTCCTCGCGGGTTTAAGCCGAGTGGGATTGCATTGACCGTGGCCAGGATCGGCTGTGGATGAAGTAGCGGACGTTACACGAAATAAAGATGTAACATTTGGCGCCCAACCTAGGGCCGCTAATAAAACAACACCGGACTTGGAAATTCAGTGAGTGTTGTGGTATAAAAGTGACCATGTTAAAAGTACTGACACCTTGATGCAATTGCGGGAGTGTGAGTTCGCGGGCGTGTGAGATCGCGGGTGTGTGAAATTGCGGGTGTCTGAGATTGCGGCTGTGAAGTAGCGTAAACGAAATTTTATAACTAAAAATAATAAAACAAAAAAGAAAGTGATTTCTCCATCTAATTTGTTTTCTTTTTCTTCTTGTATTGTTGTCATCTTTGGTAGGTTCAACATGACAAATTTTCCGGAAGCTCTAATCGATTGCCTCAGCGAGAAGAAGCGTAGATTTGAGTTTTCAGTGAGTGTGATCACCGCCGGAAATGTGTCGGCTATGCGGATGGAACTTCGGAAGGCACTGCGACTTGGGACAATGCTGAATGCATCTTCACCTTACCCCTTCACTTATCACCAGGACAGAGAGGCGGTAGAGATGGTGACATATGAGGTAAGGGCGCTATCAGCTGTTAGTGCAGGCAGAAGAATATTAAGTATTAAATTATACCAACGCTTTTCAATCTAATATTTATCGAAAATGAAACTGAACCACTTTTTGGAGGTATAAGCTCACTCATTTTTGACTTTATTGGGAAACATGAAGCAAAAACGAATTCTGCCTCTACAAAATCTGAACAAACGCGGTTTAAAAGGCAATGAAGGTTGTTCAGCATTTTTTCAACTCCGGCATGAAGAGAACCTCAAGAACTTTTCCTTGGAAGAGTCTAGAAGTTCTGGAGCCGCGAAGTTGGGACGAGACAAAGAGGTGACGACGTCAATAAAAACTGACCGAAAGGAAACAGTAGACACGGATTTCGCGATCTCAGAGCTGACCGGAAACTACCACATAGTCAGTTCGGATCACCAGCAAGTGTTAGATGACACCAAAGATTTGGAGAGGGAGAACGATCGTCTACGCATGCAACTGGAAGAGGCACGCAAACACATAGTAGAAGATACACGTGAAGATATTGAGGAGACATTATGATCGCTTCATGAAGAGCTGGAACTGAAGGATCGTAACCATTCCATAGAATTGACCGAAGCGCATTCTAGTCATAAGTTAGAAATTAAGGAAATTTATTGTCGTTTGCCCGAGCAATACAAAGCAAAGCTGCAACAGTCCATCCAAGAGCTTTGCGAATAATATAAAGAGGAGCTACAGAAGATCAAAGTGTTCTATGAGAACAAACTTAAGACTCTATAAAGTGAAGCACAACGCAACCGCACCGCGGCTTCGAGCGTAATGAAGGAGCTAATAGAGTCCACAAGAATCGAAAGTTTGTTCTCATGTATTAGGGAGTTGGAAGCCTAAAATGCGTCCTTACACGGTCGCATACGGAACATAGAGGAACAGTTTCAACTGGATCAGTGGTGCTCAAACATCGAGGCAGAAGAAGATGTTTATGAAGCTGAAGTCGAAGGGAAAGTGGAAGTCTGTGAAGCGAAACCTACTGTGGCAGAGTTGGAAAAAGATGGGGACACCGATGCTATTAGAGGAGTTTCGATGGTGATTGATGAGAAGTCCACATTGGCTGAGACTATGCCTAGAAGCCAACAGTCACGATTGGGTAGGCTCGGTAGCAGGCAGTCTTAATGAGGTGAGACGGGGCCTGAGCGCAATGGGCTGGGTCTGGGGGCAGGAGGAATGGACCTGAAAAGACAGGTAAGAAGCAGCAAGCTTGACCTCGTATGGAAGGAAGTAATTACACGGAAGAATCAAGGCAGAGTCACGAGTTCGACAACGTAAGGAGAGAGCATTGCAAAGAGTACTGAAACAGTCGATATTACTGATGAAAATGGTGTGGAATCAAAGAAGGAGTAAAATTCCTTATAGCCATCTGTTGTAAGCGAGAATAAATTTTTGAAGACATTGAAAGAGGTGGTATATGAGCGACCAAACTCATTGCATACGAAACAGTTTGTAAGGGCGAATGTGGTGTTGCAGGAAGGGTCTGGTTCACCGATCGAAGATAAAGAGAATCTCAACCTTACCGATAGAGTGGCGAATACGCAGCGTAGAAACCAAGCGATCGAAATACCGGAAAGGAAAATAAAAGAAGTTGAGGATGAAAGGGGCAAATAATAAAGGAGTGGGGCTTTTCAAGGCTCTGTAAATCCAACGTTATAAGTATGCTGTAAGGACTCGCTTCAGATAGGCACATGCATCATATAATGACGGGCTTAAGACGTGGATAAGCAAAGGATATATCGGCTACCGAGGGTGTTAAATCCTTAGTCTTTACCCTTGTAAACTTATGTTTGTAATCCCACTTTCCTGCTTCCTTTCTTTCCATGTCCTTCCATTCTTTTAGTTTGTTAGTTCGGTTGTTTGGTTGTGGGTTAGTTAAGTGATAAGTTCGTTAGGCTAATGGGGTAGTTTTGTGAGTACATTCCAAGTGTAAGAGTCGTTTATCCCTTCCTTCTCTTCGTGGTTCAAATGATCTAACTTTATACTTCCCAATCTACTCTCCTCTAATACATTTACTTCTTCCACCATTTTATTTAAGAATGGTAACTTTACCCCATTTTTTAATATAATTTCCCTATTTTCAATATCAATCAATTTTACATAATTTTGAACCCAATCCATTCCTATCAAAAGACGATATGTTTTCTCTAAATTAATTTTAACCCATTTCATTCTGGCGTTATGTGGTTGTTGGAATTCAATAGGACATTTTGTTTTTATATACTCTATATCTTTCCGTATTTCTCCTTCTATAGTACTAATACTTATCTTTTCTCCTAACATCACTTCATAAATTTCATTCGGGACACTTTTCGAATTTAATAGGATTATAGTAGAGCCAGTATCTAATAAAGCGATGAATTCTCGATCATTGATTGTTAGAATAATACGTATTTTCTTCATGTCCGAGGCTAGTTTATAAAAAACTCGCTTTGCTCGACCTGATTGACATTTTGTCTCGCACTAATTTCATCAACTTCCATGGGTTGGATATTAGCTGTATTATGGTTTGCATTATTATAATTATTATGATTGCGATAATTCTGATGTGGAATTTTCCACTGAGCGCTATTATTTGGTGGGAAGTTTCTTCTCGGATAACTGGAGTTATTATTTCGAAACTGACCGGAATTATAAGAATTGCTATTATGAAATAGTCCGGAATTATTATTTAAATTGAAATTTCTTGCTCGTCGGTGATTGTGAAAATTTTGTTGAACGTTACTAGAATTATATCGCTGTGTAGGTCTATGGTTATCTCTTTCTTTTGGTATTTGGTGGAATTCACAAAATTTTAGATTAAATTGATCTTGACCAATATATTTATTCAGAATTGTTTGAATTTCTTCTAATCTAAACAAATTATTCAATTCTGCAGCTAAAGCACCAGCTGTTATCTATTTTATTTTCAACACAAATACACTGCTTAATTGATTAGCGATTTCACTCTGGTAATTACTAAAAATTGCGCATTCTGATATATCGTTAACAAATATTGGCATTTTATCTAGTAAATCTGAGACCGTACTTACTGTTGACATACTTATGTCTTACATTATTTTACCTTGTTCTTTTGATGGTCTAAAATGTAATTTTAGTCGCCGCTTACATTCTTCCCATGAATCCGGTGATGAAATCTCCAAGTAATTCCTTGCTGAACCCAATATCTTCTCATTATAGACGACGGTGTACACTTGGTGTGCTAGTTGTGGATACTCCAATAACGCTCTATCAACAGCTGATATAAAAGCTGGTAAAGTTCTTGGTTTCCATCAAAAGGAGATAAATAGCGGCGTTCCTTCTCGATTCTGCTTCTTAGAGATGGTTGTTGAGCCTGTCTACCTAGGATCTCCGTAAATGCAACTAAACATTGCTCCATTATATTTGGTTGAGCCGGTTGTGCCATTCCCCTGTTGCGGTCAATCGCTGTGTTTCTATGATTTCTCCTCTCCAGTATTTTGTGTTAAGTTAGGGGTCGTTTCTTCGTGATCTAGTAAATTTTGCTTTAGATCGCTGCGTTTCACACTTTATTATTTTAGCACATTGAAAACAAACTGATGTCCTACTACGACAGTCAGTGCGAAGGAAGTGCACATCGCTTCGACCTGCAAGGACAGAAAGATGAAGAGGGATACAGCACGTGAGTTACAACGGTTAACCAGCAAGGTGTATAAACTACACTGGTATGATATGTTGTTACGTCATCCGACGCGGAGGGCGTGGCCAAATATACCCAAGTGGAATTTCATTCACACGTTGCATGAAGCCAATTTTTCTTTTTCCGACTAGGAATGGAGTTCTTGCTAATATGACAACGTTAGAGATAATTATGTAAATCTATTTTTAAATTGCTGCGACCAATTTTCAGCTTAGAAACAACTTAGGCACTTCGCACACTTGATCCGCTCAGGTCCGCTCAGCTCAGCTCCGCGCATCAGCTCAGCTCAGCTCAGCTCCGACAAATTTTCAATATGTTTCTACGCTCAGTTCATAAGATATCGTCAGTGCTCGACAAGCAATGCACCAAATAAAACTTTACATAGAATAAAAGCAAATAATTGAGCTGTTACTTATTTGTTTTCATTCCGCCATCTGCTCAAAATCGATTTCTATCCGAAAAATGCTGAAGCGGTCTGAGCGGAAGCACCGGACCTGAGCTGAGCGGATCAAGTGTGTTGGCCTTCACCCGATTGCATAGCTTTTGATTTTTTCTGTAGGCCTGAGCGGAGCTGAGCTGAGCGGATCAAGTGTGCGAAGTGCCTTAAGCTATCAAAATGAAACAAAATTGCCAATTTAGTTGACAGTTTATTTTATTTTCGTTTATCACTTTTATTATTTTATTTTCAGTAACCTACCTATTCGCAATTATTACTTATATCTAACCTAATTTCATTTTCTATCCGCAACCTTGGCATTTGTATTTATTTTCAGTATCTTACTTATTTGCAGTTTATTTATTTATTTGTGATCAGCTCATCTTACAGAGTAAACTCCAATTACAAAATGAGTAATTGAAAATAAAAAATATAATTAATATAAGAGTACTTAAGTGAATAAATGAGTCCTTAAACTACGCTTAAAACTAATAATGGAAGATGGTAAAGGTCCAAGCTGAAGATTGTTATGTGTTCTAGGTAAACGTAGTAAAGTCAAATTGAAGTAAACTTCCGATCCAGCAAACGGTAAACTAAAAATATCGGCTGATCGAGAGGGTCGATAATGGTATCTTAATAAGACAGGATTATTGATGTTCAACTCAATGAAGTTATTATAAAGCTTTAAAAGTAAGCAGAGGTCAAGATATATCCTACATGATTTCAAGGAAATTAAACAAAGTAAGGCAAGACGTTCATCATACGGAGTATAGGAAATTTTGAACTCAAGGAGGAGAAAGCGTGTAAATTTACGCTGAACAGATTCTAGGAGATTTATCAAATACTCAAGATAAAGCGACCAAATCTGGGATGCATATTCAAGGATAGAACGAACAACACTCACAAACAATTGAACAGCCGAGGCAGGGTTGGAGAAAATATGGCAATGTCTCAATACAAACCCTGAAAGCTTGGAAGCTCTGGATACTATGTTGAGGATATGAGCATCAAATTTTAGTTTGGCATCAAAAATAACATCAAGGTCTTTCACTTTATCGACAGTAATTAAGGAAACCAAATCAATAAGGTACACAAGCTGTAAGGAGAAGATTTAAGGGAGAAAGTCATTGAATGGCATTTAGGAATATTCAGGGAAAGGGAGTTAAGTTGACACCAAGAACTTAGCGAGTGTAAATCATTCTGGAAAGTTTCGCAGTCATCAAGAGATCGAATCACTCTAAAAAGCTTAAGGTCATCAGCATAGAGAAGGCAAGATGAATCAACTATAGAGGGAAGGTCGTTAATGAAGAGGATGAATAGGTGAGGGCTAAGAATGGATCCTTGAGGAACAACAGAACGAGAAAAGAAAGGAGCAGAAAAGTTACCAGAAACAGAAACACGGCATGCTCTAGAGGACAAGTACGAATATATCCACCGAAGAAGAGAATCATAAACCGGAAGATCTCAAGCTTTTGACAAAGAATTTTTATGCCAACGGTGTCAAAAGCCTTGAAAAAATCAGTGTAAATGACATCAACCTGCAGATGTTTATCGAGGGATTCAGCAACAGTATTGATCAAAACTAGTAGATTCGAGGTAGTGGAGTGATGAGGTACAAAACCATGCTGCTCAGGGACTATCAAATGTCCTAAGGCACTGTACAAATATGAGTGAACAATGCGCTCAAGAATTTTTGGAAAAGCTGAGAGGCGGGAAATTGGACGATGGTTTGTGACTGAAAAAGGATCACCGGATTTGATAACCGGAAGAATATAAGCCATCCTACAGCGATTCGGAAAAACACCAGAAGACAAACTTAAATTGAATATAAATGCTAGGGGCTTACTCATTGAAGAGGCTAGAGATTGAATAAAGAAATTGGGAATGCCATCAGGACCAGCTCCGACATTTGAGTCTAAGGAGGTTATAACAGACTCAACTAATAGATGATCAACAGTGATTGATGAAATCACTCTTTAAATTAAACTATTATCAGGAATGAACGAGTTAGAGGTGGGTAAGGAAAATTGGGAGGAAAAGTAAGAAGCAGGCAAATCATTTATTTCTACAGCAGAGGAGGCATAATTATTATTCCAATGGACAATAGAAGGTATGGAGGAAGAAGACTTCAAGGATCTAATGTAGGACCAGAAAGGTTTGGGCTGATTAGAAATGAATAAGCCTTCAATGGAAGAGTGGTACAAGCTTATCACACGTTGAATTTCTATTTTCGCAAATGTTCGTAACCTTCGATAATTTCGAAGTGCTTCAGGAGGGTTAGACCCCTTCATTTTATGACGAGTCCTATCTTTAAGTTTAATAGCTTCAATAACAGCTTTAGTGAGCCATGGAGGTTCAGATTTCTTTGAGCGATGACGAAGAATAGTGTAGCGAGAGGTAAGATCAAAGAGAAGAGTTAAGACTTGCTTACTGAATCTTTACAGTTCAGATTCGAAAAGAATAAAGACCAATCAACAGAGGATAACTTACGGGAAGTAGAGGAATAGTCAGCCTTAAAAAAAATGAAAGATGGCGGGAGGGGACAGACACGTTGTCTGATAATAGGAATAGTAATCAGGATGTCAAGAGGAGGAGGATGTGGATCAATAGGAACAAATGGAACAACAGCCAAAGAAATAGAAACAAAAGACGAGGGAATGTTAGTCATTACCAAATCACGTAAACGACCATTAACATTAGGAAAAGAATTAAACTGAGAAAGAGAAAAATGTGAAAGAAAAGAGGAAAGTAAAATAGAGAGACCGTTGGAAGTTTTGGTAATAGAAGATGGATAAGGAAACCACTCAACTGAGGGACAGTTGAAATCACCACAAATTAATACGTAGGAAACATTTTTAAGAGAATCGCAAAACATTGAGAATTCATCAAAGAAAGTTTCAAATACAGACAAAGGAAAGTTACAGGGCATATATACTGAGCAAATAAGTATAGAAGAGCTAGGAGATGTTATTACTCTCACAAGGATACTTAGACTGGGTGATATGTCCGAAACTGATAGTAGGATGAGGATGGAATGGACTTTTTGACCACAACAAGGACACCCCTCATTCAATCATTCAGCCACGTTTCTGATAGACAAACAAGATCATACGAAAAAAAAGGTTGAAATTTTGAAGTCAGCCAGCTTAGATCTTAAGCCATGAACATTTTGATAATATAATGAAAAAATATTGGAAAATTATAAAAACTATGATTATTACTAAGGTCATCAGTCAAAAATTGTACTGGAGAAGGTGATGTACAATGATTATTTATAGATTTGCACTCACAGAAGTTGCCAGTTGAAAATCTAGGGATCCAGTAGGCGTAATGGGCTGAATAGCTCGCAGTTGAGCAGCCCGGCGTGAAGCAAGGAGCTTTTTAATTGAAACCCCAGGAGGCCAAAAGTCCTGTTTAAGTATACAGTCCATGTCTGAGGATATAGTTATCTTAAACGAGGATACAACTCTATTAGGCAAGTTGTCAGGAGTCAGCTTTATGCACGTCAAAATACTGGGCACGTGCCCCAGTCCTTCATGAATGAAGTCGATGATCTCAGGAACTGTGCTATCATAAGCAAGCCTTGAATGCAATGCCTGCATTGGAGGTTTAACGACTCTTAAGGGCAAAGTCCTTCTCATAGCTGCTGATGATGCAGTCAGCAAATATGGAGTCACTGATGATGTTGAAGCCGAAGAAGCTATGACTGGTAATGCAATCGATGTTGCAGGAGTTGATCCACACATGGAGGTCGACAGAAAGGACGTCCCAATCGATGAATCATTAACACTTGGCCGAACGGAAGGCATCAAAGGTGAAGTGATATTCATAGGCTGGGTAACACCAGAAAAAACAACTGGAGAAGAATCACCAATGGTAGACTTCTGATTGCCTTTACTTCTAGTTATCACACCGGATGACGAAGAAATAAGAACTCCATGTGTCAACCCCAAATTGATCACGCATGCGGAATGAGAAGTAGTCATCAACGCAAGAGGTGCAGGAACAGACGCAAGATGTGCAGGAACAGACGCAAGATGTGCAGGAACAGACGCAAGATGTGCAGGAACGGACGCAGCCGAAGGCTGAGGTAAAGCATCGATCGCATTAGTATCCTTCAAAGGAAGACTTGATTCAGGCTCAGGTGGAGAGAGTGTCGGATAAGATGCCTTCCCCATCAAATCCAGCCGAAGCGTTATAGCATCCAAAGCTATTGAATGACGGTTTAATAGTTTTATAGCATCACTCATGGTTGAATTACGACAAGCATCGCATCGATAAAAGATGTTGTTGGGATATTTGTTCAGAATGTCCACGAATATAGTATTAACATTAATACACTTCGCATGAAACGACCGCCCGCAATAACCATCACAAGGAATAAACCGCGAACGAGTCGATTCCGAAAGCTTACAGATGGTGCAAGTCGCACCAAATGGAGGAGAATCATGCGCCATAATGAAAGTTAGATCACTCGAATAACACAAAATTGCCTACTTTTAGGCAGGAAGAATATAACCACTAAGGTTCAGGCACAAACCAGGTAATACCTATAAAAAGTTGTAAAGCACTAACTGGAGTATTCAAATTGTCACGACAATGTTACAAGACCCGTAACTCTTTGTAAGAGCACTAAGAGCACTATGCAAACACCACTGAAATCACTTAAAAGAATCGCACAGGCGGAAAAATTAACCAAAAGTAAGCAGTGGAAGTTGCTACGGTCAGTGCATTAGTTAACTTCACGGAAATATCGATCAAAAAGCACGAGGTAAACAACAAAAATAAAGGCAAATTAGAAGGAAGAACTTGATACGTCCAGTCACATCCAGCGCACAGCTAACAATACTCCTTGAGTGCTTGAAACACGTCACTTTTATTTCTCAGGAACACGACGAGTTTTGTTTTCCCGTCATCTTCGCGCACTGTTGCTCTATCTTTGTCAAATAGAATAATGTGTCCATGGTCTGTGATTTTCGCTACTGACAGTGAGATTTGTACGTCATTCTTTGACTAGCAACACACCATTGAGTTTCACGGACTCTTTCTGTTTACCGTCCGTTGTCACTACACTAGCCGTTCCCCGTGCGTTTATGTCAATTTGGGTATCACTGGCCAACAACGACTTCTCTTTTCTCGTACTCGTACTTCTTTGAAGGATGTTTTCATTGTCACACATATGGGATGTACAGCCGCTATCTAAATACCAGCGTCTTACACAAGCACTGTCTTTTGCACCAAGCACCGCGTTACACCTAAAAACGCGGTTCCAACTACCTCGGCTTTTGATGACGATTCACCCCTTGATTTGTTTTGCGAACCTTTTTCGGAACATTCACCAGCCTTATGACCGACACTCACTTGTATCGAAAAAATTGGAAATTTCCATTTTTTTCTGCCCCGGCCATTTTGGGACTTTCCCCTGCCTCTCTGCGCCAACATCGGGTCTGCTACTTCGTCGCTTTTCTGTTGTTTCCTCGAGTCAAATTTTTCCAGAAGTTTCTGTTGACTTATTTCAGCTCGTGTCAATTGCAATTATCAAATCTGCACTTGCTTTGGCATCCTCGTCATCCCACTTTTCTTCCGACATTCTGGATTGTTCTTCATCCGCTCCCGCTCTCAGCTGCGCACACAGTATTTTGCCGCAAGTTACGTCAGCATATTTAACATTCTAAAGAACTCTTAGCAATTAATAAATTCAACAATAAACAATATTCATTGAATGCAACAATGTAATTGCCTCTAGCTTCTCATTGCAAACGAGAAACAATGTTGCATTCTTATCGCAATCAAGAAGCGATATAGCAGTTGCTTATTTGAAGTAGATTCATATTTCAAGTGCCTTTAAAATTCAGTAACATAAACTTTCTGTTCTTTGTTCCTCATTGGTAATGTCAGCAAAATTAAACCTAAAGAAATGTAGAATTTAGAGTTAAGAGTAGTTACACAGATACCACCGGCAGAATCGTTTCGAAATAAAAGCTTCTTCATTTTTATCGAGTGTTTCATTAGAAGTGTTTGAAGTAAAATAAATCGCACACATGTTTTCAAGTGCACTCTACTTCAGCTTCCATTTACACTGACCAACTATCCTAGTTGTCTTTTGTGAGCGATTTTATGTTGAACGTAGACGACGTCATCTTGAAATTTCACAAGCCTTCCCACTGCGATTCTAAACTTTTTCGCGTCTGGGCTTTTACGCGACTGGGCTTTTACGTATCCAAGGTATTTAAACTAGACATGGTAAACCCATGCGCACAGCAGGCCTTACGTGCGTCATTTTGGCCAAAAAAAATTGAGCTGTCAAATGAACAAAACGTAGGTTGCACATCTGGCAAGGCGAAAGAAAACGAGATGCCACAATTCAAAATGTATAACTGGCGGAAACCGGCGGCGGATAGTCGGTGCATTGCGTGGGAAACGTGTAAACGAAAGACGAGTGAAGTAACGATGGTGACATTTTCGGTGCGTGGGTGCAATAGCAGCAACAATAAAACTTATTTCCAACATCACATGCCATTTTTCCTTTCCTACTGGGCGGAAAATGTTTTCCAAAAAGTGTTGATGCTATTCCTACTGGGCACTTTTCGGCGACTTCAGGTCTCAGTGACGTACATGCGCAATAGTGAACACATTTGGGAATCGGGAGTAGACTACCATGTCTAGTATATATACATACCTTGTTACGTATCTGGGCCCCTAACCTGTTGAGGTTCGTAAATGAAAAGTCCAGGTTATTGAAATAATAAAAGGTTTTTTGAAAAGCCCGCAGTTCAGACTATTCGACAAAAAATACTACGTGTACAAAACAGATGTGCGTACAAAAACTCAAGATTTACTTTTCTCATATAATAGTATGCAAATTTTACTACGAGTATATCAAACACATACAGGGATGCCAAGTTGGGGGTTTTCACCCCCATTTTGGGGTATTTTACATACCTTTGAGGAGAAATTGGGGGTCAGTTAATTATATTTTTATTTTGGGGGTGAAATGGGGGTTTTATCAAATTAATCAATTGTTTGCAAAATGTAATTTATGAGATCCGATTCACCTATTGCACACTAAAAATAATTTTTACTGTGCCATTCGAAGACTTCAAGTATTGGCATAACCAGCAAATTATCATTGATACCATGGCTGAGATAAAACTCCACACTAGCAAGGTGCTTTCACTAATTTTAATTTATTTATATTTTTTATTACTTTCAGTTTCAGTTATGCTATTATAACGTTTTATTTTGTTCAGTACTGTTTTGGGAGCTCGACCAACTATTTCAGCGATTTTATGCACAATCTTACCGATTTCAGTGTGCCAAGTTATGGCTTTTTTTATTTGAAGTTTCAGTTCCTTTTGGTGTCATATTGCTGCCGTAATGTTTTAAACATAGATTATGCTCACTAAATGATGAAGGAACGCTTTCTGATGATTTCCCACACCCTTCAAATTATAAAAGGGAAGTCAGCTTTAGTTCGTTAAGGCAAAGCAAACCGTGTTAGTGCGAGTTCCATTTTATCTTTAAATTTTAAATAAATTTTTATAGATTTATTTGTTTCAACCCATCTACAATTTAAGAAAATCATTTAATTTTACATATTTCAATAAATTACACATGGAACTCCAAAAATATATTAAAAGTTTTTCTTTAATTTCATTATGCTGCTACTTGTGTTAATTTTAAGTCTCGAAAGTATATTTGTTCTATTTTGACCTTAACTCACTTTGAAATACAGATGAAAATTTACTTTTTACATATAGTTATTTGAAAACCTTTTTTTTGCATGAACTTTGTAAAAAAGATTGCCCTCAAATTATTTGGAGTTTTTTAAAAGAATTTCGTCCGATTTGGAGTTTTTTATTGAAGTTTTTGGGGGCGAAGAGTGAGAAAACCCTGGTAACCCTGAACACATATGATGATAAACGTGAATGTCGTGATTACATACAGGGTGTCTCAATAGAAAATATATATTTTGTGAGTCGATAAAATAAAACATTAGATATCTATAAAAAATGTTTGTTAATTATTAAAGTATTTTTATTTTGAATTTAATTTTCAAAAATAATATGTCAACCTTCGTGTTCAAGGTATACATTTAGTCGAACGGTAAAATTTCCAATGGCGGCTTGGCAGGTCGACTCCGCGATGGCTGAGATTTTGTAGAGAATGTTTTCTTTCAAATGTACCAGAGAAGTCAGTTATAAACTTTTGATTTGAGATAACTGCACAGAAGAAAGTTCATAGGAATTGAATCAGGACTGCGTGGAGGTTAGTTTATGTTGTCTCTCCTGGAGATCAATTTGCTAGGAAAATTTTTACATAGTCTAGGCAGACACGTATTGGACGTGTGTGAGGTTGCCCCGTCCTGCTGGAAAATGTTCTTTAGTTATAGCCAGAGAAGATTTGCAATTCTGGCACCAAAAAATTGTCTAACATTCGCACATAACGCTCTGAATTTACTTGCCACACGTGCTTTTGCATCTTCAAAAAAGTAAGGACCAATAATTCTTAGCGTCATTATAGCCCATACAGTCACTTTTGGTGAATGAAGTGGTTCTTCATGCTTTTTTTTAGATTCGTTGCAGCCCAGTAGTGGCAATTTTGCATATTTACGTGCGCATCAAAGTAAAAATGAGCTTGATCCGAAAACAAGATATTGTTAAACGTCGAAAAGCGATCAATTGCCTGGTTTACAAAGTCAAGCCTATGACTGGCATCTTAGGGTTTTAATTTTTGCACCAACTGAATTTTTTGCGGGTGCAGTTTTAGGTATTTATGCAAAATGCAGTGTAATGATGATATATGCTCATTTAAAGCACTTGCGCGCTTTCGAATTGGAAGATTCGGATTCTCATAAACAGACTGGTTTAGACTCTTTACGTTTTCTGCCGTTCTGGATGGCCTTGGCCGCACCGATTTAGATTTTTTCAGTGTTGCACTCATTTTCCAATGAGAACTTTTTGCTCCCGCTACAACACTAGTATGCTGATGTTTGAAAATGTGAGGGGCTGTGCGATGCTGCGATTGGTATTGGCTTGGTACAAACATTCATTTTTTGAACCACCTTACCATCTAAAAAGCCACATTCAGGACTTTAATTTTCCGCAAAGCCGTTTGGCTTTGGTGAATTTTTAACCGTAAGAATCCATTGTAGCTCACAAGTTCACATTTTTTAAAAGATAACTTTCCTTAAAATTTCTACAAATTTCTTTAAACAAAAATGTTGACACAAACCGCAATTATTGAAGTTGAAGACAAAGAATCAATTGATCATCTTAAAATTGAATGATTCTCGAATCAATTGATTTATGAGGAGAATATCATCATTTGGAAAATTAAATGGTACAATTGCTCTATATCTGGAATGGAAGAACCGAAGAAAGGGACCTGTGCGTGTTCAAAACCTTCCAAAAGCAAAAGCAGGGACTATTAAATGCCATCATGTAGAATGATTTCGCCAGCAAATTAGTAGTGGATATATCTGTTGAAAAACGACGTTGACTCCCAGCCCAAAACCCATTTCTTGAAAATAGATCGGGATTCCGCATCAAACATTATATACTTAAATTTGCCAATTAGTAGATCTGATTATCAACCAGACTCAAATAGATCATTGCTGTTTGCGTGTTTTCACGGATTTCGAAGTTTTTCCGGTTTATTGATAAGAGTTTGCTGCGAGTGTAAACCGGTAAAATTGCAAATTGACGCATTGCTTAATTTGATCATATTCCAATTTCATTAAGTTTGATGTTTAAGGTGCAATTCCTGCGCTCGTAGCTTTTAAACGGCCTGCCTCTTTGAGTAGCATATATTCCTTGCATCCAAGATCACCCACTGTCTCTGTGGTAAATATTTGATTAAGTATTTTAAAATGATACTATCCATATTAAGAAGAAAAGGAAATTCTGGCGATCGTCTTGTTCTGTTTTCTTGGTGTAATAAAGCAAGTGTCGAACTTCGGCTGCTATAGCATTCTGCCATTTGAAGCACAGCTCTCTCGTCTAATGTGGCGAATTATTCGAATTTTATTTAATTGAAGGTCTTCAATGAGGTTAACTGATGTTTTAACACTGTAATTTAGGTCGAGAGCTTTGAGAAGCACTTCTTTCACACTAATGACTTGGGTTTTTATTAAATTACCGCAGCGTGTAATGTTATAAGTTAAGATGATCTTATTTGCAGTGTAAACATTATTGCCATAAAAATGCAACAGAGGATGAACAGACCAGCTTTTGAAAAGATGCATCCGTTTTGCAATAATTCGATGTCTTTGACGATCATTAGGTGCAAGTTTCCATTTGCATCTTTTCTATAGATGATGAAGATACTCTGTTTGAAATATTTTCCAAACATTGCTTTGAATTTTTCGTTTATTAAGCCGTTGTTTATTTATTTATTTATTATCAGCTCATCTTACAGATTGAACTCCAATTACAAAATGAGTAAATAAAAATAAAAGTATAATTAAAATAAGAGTACTTAAGTGAATAATTGATTCCTTAAACTACGCTTAAAACTAATATAGGAAGATGGTAAAAGTCCAAGCTGAAGATTGTTATGTGATCTAGGTAAACGTAGTAAAGTCAAATTGAAGTAAACTTTCGTTCTAGCAAACGGTAAACTAAAAATATCGGCTGATCGAGAGGGTCGATAATGGCATCTTAATAAGACAGGATTATCGATGTTCACCTGAATGAAGTTATTATAAAGCTTAAAAAGTAAGCAGAGGTCAAAATATATCCTACGTGATTTCAAGGAAGGTAAAAAAAGTAAGGCAAGACGTTCATCATACGGAATATAGGAAATTTTGAACTTAAGGAGGAGAAAGCGTGTAAATTTACGCTGAACAGATTCTAGGAGACTTATTAAATACTCAAGATAAGGTGACCAAATCTGGGATGCATATTCACGGATAGAACGAACAAAACTCACAAACAATTGAACAGCCGAAGCAGAGTTGGAGAAAATACGGCAATGTCTCAATACAAACCCTGAAAGATTAGAGGCTCTGGATACTATGTTGAGGACATGATCATCAAATTTTAGTTTGGCATCAAAAATAACACCAAGGTCTTTCACTTTATCGACAGTAATTAAGGGAACAGAATCAGTAAGGTACACAAACTGTAAGGGAGAAAGTCATTGAATGACATTTAGGAATATTCAGGGAAAGAGAGTTAAGTTGACACCAAAAACTTAACGAGTGCAAATCATTCTGGAGAGTTTCGCAGTCATCAAGAGATAGAATCACTCTAAAAAGCTTAAGGTCATCAGCATAGAGATGGCAAGATGAATCAACTATAGAGGGAACGTCGTTAATGAAGAGAATGAATAGGAGAGGACTAAGAATGGATCCTTGAGGAACACCAAAACGAGGAAAGAAAGGAGCAGAAAAGTTACCACAAACAGAAACACGGCATGCTCAAGAGAACAAGTACGAATATATTCACCGAAGAAGAGTATATAAACCCGAAATATATCAGGCTTTTGACAAAGAATGTTTATGTCAACGGTGTCAAAAGCCTTGGAAAAATCAGTGTAAATGACATCAACCTGCAGATGTTTATCGAGGGATTCAGCAACAGTATTGGTCAAAACTAGTAGATTCGAGGTAGTGGAGCGAATAGGTACAAAACTTTGCTGCTCAAGGACTATCAAATGTCCTAAGGCACTGTACAGATATGGGTCAACAATGCACTCAAGAATTTTTGGAAAGGCTGGGAGGCGGGAAATTGGACGATAGTTTGTAACTGAAAAAGGATCACCGGATTTGATAACAGGAAGAATATAAGTTAAGGAAACTTCTCGGAAGCGACTCAAAAAAACACAAGTTTCAAAAAGAAACGATTTATTCAAGCGTACTATGACAACTCACTTAAATTTCTATATTTTTCTAAATTTATAAATTATCAAATCTACATGATCCGAAGGTGCACAGACGCAACCTTGCACAAATGAATTCCACAGTATCGAGTTCACTGTGATACCTGAAGATGCGCTGCCGTTGAAAAGTGCATGCCAGCGGTTTTCGGGGAAACTAGCGTGGGAAAGAATGTAGAGGATAAGTTGAATGGTATTTGGATAATGGGAAGTGCTGGAAGGCAGGGGTATCGCTGATGGTGTTAGCTTATAAGTCATCCTCCAGCAATTTGGAAAAACAGCAGAAGACAAACTTAAATTGAATATAAAGGCAAGGGGGTACTGATCGAAGAGGCTAGAGATTGAATAAAGAAATTGGGAATGTCAGCAGGACCAGCCCCGCCATTTGAGTCTAAGGAGGTTATAACAGACTCAACTAATAGATGATCATTAGTGATTGACGAAATCACTCTATTAGTTAAACTATTATCAGGAATGAACGAGTGGTGTGGGACAAAAATGTGGAGGAGAAGTAAGAAGCAAACAAATCATTTTTTTCTACAGCAGGGGAGGCAAAATTATTATTCCAGTGGACAGTAGAAGGCATGGAGGACGAAGACTTCAAGGATTTAATGTAGGACTAGAAAGGTTTGGGATGATTAGAAGCCTTCAATGGAAGAGTGGTACGAACTGATCGCACTTTGAATTTCTATTTTCGCAAATGTTCGTAACCTTCGGTAATTTCGAAGCGCTTCAGGAGAGACAGGCCACTTCGTTTTTTGACGAGCCCTTTCTTTAAGTTTAATGGCTTCAATAACAGCTTTAGTGAGCCATGGAGATTCAGATTTCTTTGAGCGATGACGAAGAGGAGTGTAGCGAGAGGTAAGATCAGAGAAGAGTAGATAAAACTTGCTTACTGAATCTTCACAGTTCAGATTTGAAAAGTATAAAGATCAATCAACAGAGGATAACTCACGGGAAATAGAGGAATAGTCAGCCTTAAAAAATTGAAAGATGGCGGGAAGGGACAGACACGTTGTCTGATAATAGGAATAGTAATCAGGATGTCAAGAGGAGGATGATGTGGATCAATAGGAACAAATGATACAACAGCTGAAGAAACAGAAACAAAAGACGAGGGAACGTTAGTCATTACCAAATCAAGTAAACGACCATTAGCATTAGGAAAAGAATTATACCGAGAAAGAGAAAAATGTGAAAGAAAAGTGGAAAATAAAATCGAGAGACCGTTGGAAGTTTTGGTAATAGAAGATGTATAAGGAAACCACTCAACTGAGGGACAATTTAAATCACCACAAATAATACATAGGAAATTTTTTCAAGAGAATTGCAAAACATTGAGAATTAATCAACGAAGGTTTCAAAGACAGACAAAGGAGAGTTACAAGGCATATATACTGAGCAAATAAGTACGGAAGAGCTAGGAGATATTGTTTCTCTCACTAGGATACATTCGACTGGGTGAGATGGTCGAAACTGATAATAAGATGAGGATGGAATGGACTTTTTGACCGCAACAAGGACACCCGCTCCATCAGCTTTCTCTGATAAAGAGAAATCACGATCACAGCGATAAAAAATATAATCATTAGAAAGTTCGGTGTCAGAAATAGAATCATTCAGCCACGTTTCTGATAGACAAACAAGATCATACGAAGAAAGAAAGGTTGAAATTTTGAAGTCAGCCAGCTTAGATCTTAAGCCACGAATTGATTTGATAATATAATGAAAAACTATTGGTAGAATTATAAAAACTCTGATTATTACTAAGGTCATCAGTCAAAAATTGTACTGGAGAAGGTGATGTACAATGATTATTTATAGATGTGCCCTCACAGAAATTGCCAGCTGAACATGCTGGGATCCAGTAGGCTGCGAAATGGGCTGGCTAGTCCGCAGTTGAGTAGCCCGGCGTGAAGCAGTGAACTTTTTAATTAAAACCCCAGGCGGCCAAAAGTCCTGTTTAAGTATGCAGTCCATGTCTGAGAATATAGTTATCTTAAACGAGGATACAATCTTATTAGGCAAGTTGTCAGGAGTTAAAATACTGGGCACGCGCCCCAGTCGATGATCTTAGGAACTGTTGTATCATAAGCAAGCCTTGAGAGAAATACCTGCATTGTAGGTTCAACGACTCTTGTCGAACTAGACCCATGATGTCTTTAAGCCCATTAGTCCTACAATAAAGTAAAAAGGGTCGCGAAATCACATCCAATTTACCTTAAAAGGGGTGGAAATTTTTTGACCTTTCTTTGAACTGAGATAGATTCGCTCTCAAAACAATAAATACCAGGTCCAAAAGGGTACTCCCTAGCATTGTTGAAAAGGTGATGATTATATAATACAAGTAAAATATAAAATTCCGAAATTTTAATCAAATTGTATGGCGAGACTTTGAAACATTTAACGTTTTTCATGGCATACAACATTTACTATTGCTTACATGCCTAGTGTGAAAGACATATATTATGAGATGAACAGGGCTGCCCAAATATTTCCCAATCTATTTTCTAAACAGGTTGCCAGCACTACTGGGCGTGTATGTGCGATATTACGTCACTCGACGCGGAATCCTAGGGCAATAAATCATACCCGGTCTGGTTTATACATATACCTTGGTTAACCAGCATGTGGCGCACTACTCAGAAACGGGTAATGTAAATGGTAATGAAAAACAATGGTTATTAGATAGTGGGTGTACAGATCGCATAATTAATGATGAAAAATTGTTTGATAAATGTTTATTTCTGAAAGAGCCTGTAAACGTTTTTCTTGGAGACAATGAAATTGTAAAGGCCACAGAGATTGGTAATGTTAAAAGTTTTTGAAGTGAAACTTCTTTGCGCTCGGTAGAGTAAGTTCGTTTCATGGGAATAGCTTTGTAACGAAAAGTTCAACGCTATCTCCTCTACCGCCACGCAGTCGAGTTGGTAGTTAGGATCTCTTGAGCTGTGAGCGCTTCAAAGCAACTTTTCGTTACAGGTATCTCTCGCATATAGCACTATGTGTATGAATGTGTTTGTGTGTATATGTGCCTGCAATGAAGAAGGAGAAGAGGAATGGCCCTCAGCGTGTAAAACCCTATCGGTGTGATGGTAGAAGATTTTTGCCAGGAGAAACGTCAAAAGTTATCAGGTAAAACTTCACAGAGCAATCGCGAATGTAAACAATCGGTAAACAATTGTGTTCCGACGGCAAATTAAGCGTGTCTACCCTTTAATAGATTGTGAATCAAAGTGATCGGTGTTAAGTGGAATTCTTGGCACTGCTGGAAAGCAAAAAAAAACTAAAAAACTAAGTGAATTTGCTTCAAAAGTGTTGCATTCAATCATGAACTGTGTTGTCCCGAACTGCAGAAGTGAGTCGCGTCCTCGTGATGTGGGAGTCTCATTTCATACGTAAGTCAACCCTTAATTACTTTTATAGCATGTGATTAGCGTGTAAAGTGTATTAATTGAAAAATTTCACATTTTTAAAACGACGTGCATTTGACAGTTCACCTGATTTTAGTTGACGACGTTGGGCAGCGGCGTACTTCGAAACAAATATTTGGGAGCAATAATAATATATTCATTATACTAATCGCACATAATGATAATGATGCCACTCAAATCAATTGAATTTAAATTTACTTTTAGTTTCCCATCGGAGCAACACATGCAAATGTTGTGGTTGCGAGCGATTGACCGACCTGGACTGAAGATAACAAAAAATATTTGTGTGTGCTCTCGTCATTTTGATGAGAAACATAAATTTAGATTGGAAGAAAAGACGTTTCTTCATCCTTTAGCAGTTCCTATAATAAAATTGGTAAATTAGAATAGAACTCAAAATACGTTATAAGTAACATTTCAATTCGACAGCGCTTCAAAAAACTCGTTCATTTTAAGGGAATGTGAACTCACTATGAAGTTAGCTCTCGACTTCAATATTCCAATTCCAAATGTGTAAATAGTAATATATAGCCCATAAATGCGTTCGAAATACACATACGAGTTACAAATTAGAAAATAAATTAAGTGTAGAATATCACTAATCTAATTTTAACCTAAAAACCCGACTGCTGTAAATAAGGCCGTAATTCCGCCAAAGCCGGTCCCAAGCCCGGTTGTGAAAGGAAGAGGGTGGCATTCTATGTGATATTCGCTTATATAATGTTAATTTCGACTATAAGACTTATTACAAAGCTAGGTAATTCTTCGACCCCGTTTTATTGTTACATAGTTCTGGATCGCAATGTTTTGGTTTCAAGTGCCTGACTCCAAAACCAGCCTATTGTTCCAATTATAACTCCAAAAGCTATATCTGCATATTCAAATAATTTCATTTTGCGCGCCAAAATTTGGCTCCCTCCAAAAGTCAATGTTGCCCGCCAATGACTGGCACTACCACATAGAAGCGTTACTGCCACATAGAAGAAAGTTCTACCACAAATTTTGCTTGGGTTCCTCTCCATAGTTTATACCTCAATGTGTGCCTGTCGTCGAAGCGACGCCACAAAACTCAACTCCCCAGTTAACCCAGCGGCCAAATTGTATATGGATGTTTATTCACGTGAAGTTAATGCTATTTCTTTAAATTCTGATTTATCAGTGAGAGAAAGATGTTCTTCACAGTTAACTCTAGATAATAATAATAATTATTATAATAATAATAATAAAAGCCTTTATTCGCTGGCCAAATACAGTACAGTTTTAACATATTTAGGGTACTATGAGTTTTTACATTTAAATAGTCTTTACGGGTAAAATATGTACCTAGGTATTCTTCAGCTACCAGTTTGTTGGTCAGATTGTTTTTTGACATAGGCCTCCCCTTGTTGTATTCTTTTAGTTGTTTTAACCCCATTTTGATTCCACCTGTTTTCTCTATTTATTGTCTTAATACATTCAGTCTTCCTTTCTTCCTGTGGTTTCGTATTGATGTATGGATTTGTTTGCTTATGTGTGTTATATTTTGTCGATTATTTTTGCGTTTTTCTAGCATTATTTTCCTTTCATTCATTAACTGTATCGTTTCTTCTCCTAATTTACTTTATTTTTCATTTTTAATACGCATATTATTCATGTTAATCAGTGTTTTCTCCAGAAAACTATACCTTTCTGGAAGTGTTTCGTGTCTCTCTATTTGTTCTCAAGTGTTTCCTAATTCAAGTAAGCTATTTTGTGGTTTAGGTTGTTATTATCCAATTTTTAGCTGACATGGTAATGTTTCTTCTAGATTTGTTATTTTCATACTGTATGACCCCTCTGACCATTCTATGATCTGTGTTAAAATTTAGTTTATTTACTACATGGACGTCGCTAAAAAGTCGGTTTTCTCTTGTTAAAATAAAATCAATTTCATTTTTTTCTTTACCATTAAGAGAGGGCCATGTCCACTTTCTAGTCTTCGATTTTTGGAAGAAGCTATTTATTATTTTGAGGTTGCTTGCAAAAGAAAATTCGACGAGTCTTTGTCCGTTCCCGTTTCTTACTTCACTGCTGTAATCTCCTAAGATAAATTCATTTTTATTTGCTTTACCTCCAACCTTGGCATTAAAGTCTCCCATCAGGATTACATTTTTATTTATCTTTTGCATTAATCCAGTCAAAGCTTTGTAAAAATTTTCTATCGCTATTTTCGTATCCTGACTTGTATGTGCATGGACCTGAATAATTGACAACGGTTTTTTAAATGTAGGTTATTGTTTATTTATGACTGCGATTCTGTCTGTTAATCCTTGAAAACTAATTATTGTATCTTTCAGGTATTTTTTTCATTAAGAATTCTATTCCATATATTCCTTGCTTTTCACCATAGTAGTAAAAATATATTCATTATATTCCCGAATTTCTTCTTCTATTCTTCTTACTTTGCAAAGTCAAATGATATCCCATTTTATAAATCTTACGGCTCTGCAGAGAAGATAAAATCACTATTAACCGAATTACAGACTATTTTGTCAAATTTTAAAAAATCTGCGACCTACACGGTCAGAGCTCTAAAAGAAAAATTAGAATTGGTAGTAAAAATTGAAAGTGAATATGCTGATCTATTCAGCCAAATAGAAGCAGGTACGGAACTTGAGCTCAAATCAACTATATCCAATGTTTGCAAGGCACTAATTTCGGCACTAATCAAACGGTTGAACGCGGAAAATATAATAGTAAAAATAGAGGAGAAAATAACTTATATTGCAATGTCAGAGTTTAATATTGAGACGCCATCAAAACAATACCGAACTTCGATGGTAAATTTTCTGAGCTGGAGACTTTTCTAATAGTAGTGAAACTCATCGGTAAAAGACTTTCACCAGAAGGAAAAACAGAACTATTAAACTTTTGTCTTACATGTGAAACTTAGCCCTAATGTTAGGACGTCATTGAACACCTCAGACATTACAGACTTGGACAATTTTGAAACCAAGCTAAGATTAAAATACAAAAACCCGAAAACTATTCCGCAAATCCACACATAATTATCCACAGTCACTCAAAAGCGACTACCTATTTCTGTATACAAAGACAAAATGTTGAGTTTAGTCAATGAGCTAAACCAGCTTCAAATAAGTAAACTAGGTCTTAACCCCAATCCAGGCTGCAAAACAAGCCAAAACGTAAATGATACATACGTATTTACAGTGTTCAAAAACGGTCTGAACGACCAAATAAAGCAGATCATATTCGCTGCGAGACCTAAAAATCTAGGTGAAGCAATTTCTCTTGCCACAGAAGTTGAAGGTACTGAAGCGCAGCAAAACAGCGTTTTATATATAAATAGATACAATAGGTATCCAAACAATAGAAATATGAATAATACTAGCATAAATGGTCGTAACACCCAACATTTCAGACATGGACCACGTGATTTCTTTCGAAATAATCAATTTGTAAACAATCGAAATTTCAACGGCGATAGACCCACCAGAAACCAAAATTTCAACAATAAAATTTTTACCCGCGCTAGAATTCTCCAAACAAATAGAAATTTTAACAACTATAGAAAAAGCAATAACCACACTAAGGGAAATTATTTAAATAATAACAACACTAGGAGAATTCGCGTAATAGTAGACCAGGGAAACTCGACAGCTTCCTGAGAGGAACTAGAAAACCTACCGGAAGCATAAAGGTAAATAAAGCCAAAAATAGTATAGATAATAGAATTAACAAAATACAAATACGCAACTTTTATTGTGACTGGTGACTACAATTTGCCTGCCGTGAAGTGGGATAAACAAGCATGGATAAGTTATACAAATTGTCAAAAAACTCATAGTATAGTACAGTGGCAAACTTATTAGCCAAAGAGCCAAATATGCAAAGTAAAACGATTTAAAAAAAATTGAGAGCCAAATCTGTTTGTAAATGTAGTAAATATTTATCATAATTTTCGAGATTCATTAAATTATGGGTACATTGAATAAAACTTGATTTCATATTTAATGAGGACTTTATTCATTGACAAAAAGTAATTTGATATCTAGTAAAACATCCATATAATCACTACTTAATGCGAAGAATGTTCTTTCATCTCCTTTGAAAGTTTACTCAAGTCCGGTTTGTAGGTTGTTGTTTTTAATTTTAGGCACATTTCCAGGTTCTCATCTATGAGACGACTTCTAAGTTTGTTTTTAATAAGATTCATATTTGAAAAAGATTGTTCGCATGAATAAGTTGAGCCGAAAAGGGAATGAACAGCAAACGCGAGTTTTTTTAGCTGATCGTAAGCATCCGGAATAATACTCCAGGCGTTGAAAATGATCATGTCTTCTTTCTCCAGGTTTTTTTTAAAGCAGACCACTTGTGCTGAGAACTTAGTTCACATTTTTTCCTCTCCAATATTTCCAAATCAACACAAAGTTGTTCAAATTTATAGCTCCATATATCCTTGATTTTCAAATCCAGTAATTGTATTTCAAAGTTACCAATGTCGATGCCAAAAGGAGAAAAATCTAAATCTGTTATCGTAGCATTAAGAGGTTTTCGACGAATGCTAAGGTCGCTTCGCTGTTTTTAAAATCTGAAAACCTGTTGAGAAACGCTTCCCTCATATTTAAAATGGTTGTTTTAAAATAGTATTTGTCAATAGGTGAATTATTTTCTTGGCGATGCTTCCTCAGGCTCGGAAAGTGAAATAATGTTTCTCTTTCAAAATCTTGTGCAAAAAGAAATAATTTATTTTCGAATAAAACGAATTCTTCCAACATCGAAAAAATTGTGTTCCCCTTCCCTTGAAGTTTATGATTAAGCTGATTTAGATGAGAAGTAACGTCTACCATGAAATTAAAGTTTTGGATCCACTTATCGGCTGTTAGTTCTGGATAGTGAACAGCCTTCTCAAAGAGAAATGCTTTTATTTCTGGTAAAAGGGACGCGAAACGTTTGAAAACATTCCCTCTTGACAACCAGCGTACCTTGTTATGAAGCAAAAGATCAGCGTACTCACTTTCCATTTCAACTAAAAAATCTTTGAATTGGCGATGATTAAGAGCTTTAGCTAAAATGAAGTTGATAATCGTAATCACTAATTCCATAACTGCACACATTTCATCTGGGAATGTTTGAACTTAAAGCGCTTCTTGATGAATGATGCAATGGTATGCAAGTATCTCGTGATTATTTTTTTCTTTTAAAATAGCAACAAATCCTTTTCTTCCGCCGGTCATACTTTTAGCCCCGTCTGTTGAAACCGACACAATTTTATCGAGAGAAATAAGATGTTTATCTATACATTCAATTACAGCCTTTGCGATATCCTCTCCACGCGTCTGACCTTTAAGTGGTAATAATCCTAAAAGCTCTTCTTTAGGACCAGTATGAGTAACAAATCTTACGAAAAGCGAAACCTTCGCTGTATCATTTATGTCACAAGACTCGTCAACTGCTATTGATAAAGCCGAAACCATTTTCAGATCTTCGATTTGCTGGACGGTTATATTCGAAGACATTGTAATTGTTCTCTCTTTTATCGTTTTGGCAGACAATGGTAGCTCTTTAATTTTTCTTAGAATATCTGCTTTGTTTTTGAAATCCCGAAATAGCTTTTCAAAAGCATTTATAAAACAAGTTTTTTTGTATTAGCCGTCCGTGTACGATTTCCCACTGTTAGCAATCTCCTGACTAATAACAAAACTTGCCATATTAATATTTTTAGAAGATTGCATCCAGTTATTAAATACAGAAGTTGATGTCTCTTGACTTTTCTGAAGTTCCTCAACTGCTTTCTTCCTTGCATCACCGAAAGGATATTTAGTGCTAAATGACGTGTGTTTAGTTGTTGAGTGTCTCTCCAAATTTGACTTCTTGTTATATGCGATTTTTTAAGTACAAATAAGACATGTCGGAAGGCCATTAAAGTTTCGAATAAACGCAAAAGTCTCGGTCCACTCAACTCTAAATTCACGGTTTTCATCTTCCGTTTTTCTTTGCTTCTTTTTGGTAGCCATGTTAACTAAGGCACCTATAAAAATGTTCTTAATTATAATTTATCAAAAGCCAACAATAAAAAAAATAATTACCCTTTTAATATTGATAACACCTGTAAAATGTGCAGCTGGATGAATAAATATAACAACTTTGAAGAAGGAACCTTTGTAATACGCACGCGACTTGTATATACGATAAGCTTCAAACACTGGTGACAAGAGTGTTCGCAACGCGACTTGGTCGACAACTGCTGGCATTGCGTGCTTGCCAACCCCGACCAGACTTGTAGAAACGCGCGAGTCTACCCCGCGTCCCGTACTCCGCAGTCTTCACCCAACCGTACACCAGTCGCCGTCGACCGTCTCACGTAATAGAAAAACTTCTATTCTCGCCGAATTAATATCAGTGGGCCGGGCAACTACAATTATCCGGCCGTGGACGAAAAAGCCGTGTGATAGCCACCAGGTGTCGTCGTTTTCCTTTTTTTGTTAAAATGTTAATACAAAATTTACAGCCGTTTTTAAATAAACTCATATAAAAATCAATTTTCAACAATATACATATTCATTGTGTTAACATTTCATTTATAATAATGCGTAAGACTTATTTAATATTAAAAAGATATATTTTTCTTGAAATAATACATTTTTTTGTAATAAATTATTATTGCAAATCATAAAATAAATGCTATATTGTATACTTTCTCGATGAATATATATATATAATAATCAACATCAGTCAGGGGTGCTGATATTAAATGACCGTATATATTATTAGCCGGATTTTTCGTCCACAGCCGGATAATATTAGAGGCAGGGCAAGCCCGTAGGATATTTGTGCCAGAGCCACACTCAAGAGTTCAAAGAGCCGCACTTTGCCGACCTCTGGTATACTAGAATCATTCTCCTTTCTAAATTTTTCTCAACTCAATCCTGTTGTTAACACTTATGATAAAAAACTGGATTTATTGTTTTCAAACAGCGATTATCATATTCAAATAGCAAAAGATAACTTTCCATTAGTTTCCGTTGATGCTTTTCATCCTCCATTGAACGTCATCATCAAATCAAATGAACCTGAACACGATAATACTATACAAATACAAGTACCTAACTTTCGTAAAGCAAACTTCAATCGACTAGACTTTGAATTAGATGCTATCAACTGGCATAATGAATTGAGTGATCTCTCCGCGGAGGATGCAGTCAATCGGTTCTATGTAATATTAAATAGTATAATTGATCTCCATGTACCTAAATCTTACATTAATAACAAACATTATCTAACCTGGTTCTCAAGTGAATTAAAACAGCTTATACAAGAAAGAAGTGTGCTCATAAATACTGCAAGATATCTGTATCTATTTGTGATTACAATATATTCTCTAAACATAGATCTGAATGCAAGGCTCAATTAAAGGTCGACCAAAAAAATTATCTGTTACGAATAGAAGCATCAATACTGCAAAACTGCAAACATTTTTGGAATTACATTAAGCCTTTTAAAGTTGATAATTCATTTCCATCAACAATGCATCTTGATGATTCATATAGTTCAGATAAACTTTCAATTACAAATATGTTCGCCTCGTTTTTCTCTAACGCTTATGACTCCTCTAAAAACGATTATGCACCTCCAGAATCTCTAAGTAATCTAAATATACCTCAATTTTCGGTATCTTACAACTCTGTTATACATAAACTTAATACTATTGACTCAAGCAAGAGCGCTGGCCCGGATGGTATCCCTCCGATCCTAGTAAAAAGTTGTGCGACGACCCTGACATCGCCACTTCTATACATTTTCAACAAATCCTTGCATAGTGGTTGCTTCCCAACAATATGGAAATCAAGCTTTGTAGTTCCAATACTCAAATCTGGTTGTAAATCAAATATTAGAAATTATCGTCCGATCTGTATACTCTCTGTGATTCCTAAAATTTAAAAGAGAGTCTGCTTACTGACTTCATTACCCCATTATTAAAATCGATCATCACACCACGCCAACATGGTAGATCTACTACCACTAATTTAGTAAAATACCATAGTTACATCACCTATTCGTTTCTCCGCTCCAATAAAGTTCACTCCATTTTTACTGACTTCAGTAAGGCATTCGGTCGTATTAATCATAGCTTACTTGGAAAAAAACTTCGAATAATTGTATAACATGTGTTAGAAGCTCCTACTCTAGTCAACAACATTGTCTTCTAGTGTGCAATTTCGGTTCGCAACACTGCTAACACTATTTAATGCACATTAATGGAGGTTCTTTTTTGTTCCAGATTATAGGCTGGTTCCTAATTAATTTTAGCAGGAAGTGTGGTGTCGGCGTGTCAGATGGCATCCTCTTCAGTTGCTGTAATTTGCCATCCGTCACGAGACAGCACGACCACGGCTGGCTTGTTGATGGATTGAGCTCGTTATATTTCAACTATTTTATAATTTACATCTGCGAATTATAACGAGCGTCAATGAGCTCGTATATATGCCTACGTTTGCTATTTTATAACATGTGTTAGAACCCCATACTCTAGTCAACAACATTGTCTTCTAGTGTGCAATTTTGGTTCGCCACTCTGCTAACACTATTTAATGCACATTAAACACACGCCGAAACCACACTTCCCAAACAGGGCAATATTCCGGAAGGAAGCAGTGCCAATCAGGATGCTTGGACTAAGGTTCAACCTAGGGGAAAGAAGGCATAGCCTAAGCAACGCGTGCTCCTGGACGCATTGGTTATAACAACCAAAGGGGAGACAACATACGCGGACATTCTCAGGAAAGTCAGAACCGATCCTGAGTTGAAGCTCGTGGGCGACAATGTCACTCGCATAAGGCGAACCCGAAAAGGAGACCTGCTGCTCGAGCTCAAAAAAAGGGGACAACTTACCGGTTGAAATCTTTCACAATCAGATTGAAAAATCGATTGGAGCGGTGGCTGAAATGAAAGCTAGGAAGCAGGAGACCACGGTCGAATGCAAAGATCTGGACGAAATAACAACCAGGGAGGAGATATGCCATGCTTTGGCAAGTGAGCTAGAGCTAAATGTGATCCTCACATCGGCAGTTAAACACCTGAGAAAGGCGTACGGGGGCATACAAACAGCTGTTATTAGCCTCCCGATCAAATCAGCAAAGAAACTGATCGAGATAGGCAAGGTACGCATAGGGTGGGTGAGATGTCGCATAAGGGAGCAAGTATCGCTAAAAAGGTGTTTTGAAGTGCTTGGAGTATGGGCACATGTCATGGTCCTGTAAAGGCGAAGACCGCTCCAAGCGTTGCAGAAGATGTGGGGAAGAAGGACATATTGCCGAGGAATGTAGCAAGAACCCAGCTGCATGTTCTGCAGGAATAGAGAGGGCATAGACTGCAAACACACCGCGGGAAGTAGCAGATGCCCGTTGTTTAGGAAGGCACTCAATATAAAGACAAAATGAGACTGATCCAGATCAATCTCAATCATTGTGAGGCTGCACACGAACTTCTTGAACAGACTATATTTGAGTCCAGGATGGGCGTAGCAATAGTGAGCGAACCGTACCGGAGCCTTCACAACGGCATCTGGGTCACGGACCCCACCAAGAAAGCTGCAATATGGGCATGTGGCAACAAAGCTTTACTAGGCATCATGGGTGATGAAAAAGCTGAGTTAACGAGGGCGCGACCCGAGTGATTCTTTTAAACGGTATTTCGACGGTTCTCGTGCGATTCTAACAGTTTTTTTCACAAGTTTCAACAATTGTTCTACATTGCATACATGTTATTTTGCAGTAAATTTCGTATACACATATTGATCATAAGAAGAATTGGCGAGGAAAGCATAATAGAAGGTGCAAAATGAGCCATAACAAAGTATTGACTCACACATACTTTTTTAAAAATAAATAAATTTTGAAATGGAGAGCTGAATAAATTTTGACGAGTATAATAATCTCCAATACTCCTACGTGATCATCTTTTACCTGAAAAGCTGTAAATACGACAAAAGTACGTGGAAGGATCTTTGAAGAAAAAAAGTGTGTGTGTTACAAGTACGCTCGGGGAAGTGATACTTCTTTCGCAGTTGTTGGATTCGTGGAATTTAATATGTGATACTGGAATCAAAAATTAAATGACAAACTAAAACAACATTATAAAACAGCATTATTTTTCCATTTTTATAATTATTTAATTAATATTATTCTTTTTTTCTTTTTTATGTTTATTGATTTTTCTAAACACAATTACAATAAACACAAGTACAATAAATAAACAAGTACAGTAAACACAGGCACAGTTTAATTTCTTGAAAAAAGTTAATATTATTTTAAATTATATTTTTTGAAATTATTTTTCTTCAATTTGTATTGCCTCAATCGGTATGGTAGATATGATCGGTTTATGGTAACTGAAATAATAAGATATGTACGTTTTTTATTTAACATTATCGAGATAACGTGTAAAAATAGCATCTATTGTTGTGCCTGATTTGGTGGTTGATATTTTTGGGTCATTATTCATTTGTAAATTGAACTTTTCCTGCAGCAAATCAATGGGAGGTTTGGAGTCAGTTGCTGCAAAATTTACATTAAAATCTCCACTCATGATCATTAGATATGTATCTTTATCACCACCATAAAGTGGTGCAACTTCATGGCTGAACACTAAAAATGACCTGTGCATAAATTTAATTATATCAGCCATTTTCTGATTAGGACTGATGTAGAGTGCAATCATTATTATTGAAGTTATACTTCTTTACGCAGGGTAGTGAGAATTTTTTTTGGTCACGTGGCGTTACGTTTGAGTGTTCGTTCGTTCATGCCAGAAAGTGTGGAAGTTGCAATGGAGTAAAGGGGGAGGGTAGTAGAGTTTAGGCAGCAAGCGCAACATTCTCTGTATCTAATCTTCCTTTGCATAAAGACTGTGCGAGCGGAACAGTGTCATTCGTTTTACCTTTCCCCGTCGGGCCATATACCACCCTGACGCTTCGATTCGCCGGGTCCACCATCTAAGTACGCATTGCACCCCGCAATGCTTCACTTTCATGATAAGCCGGGACGACGCCTCTGCACAGCTCTTCTGCGATCACCGTTTGACTTGTCCATTGATTTCGATGAGATGTTCCATCACCGGGCAGAGCAGTATCCCCATCTAATGGCATGAATCGTTCGGACTGACAAATATTAGATCGATGAACCACCATTAAATTATAATAAATTCTGTGAAGCGCTTGCGGGAAACTGGGAAAGAGTTTTATATGAACGTTTTGTGTAAGTGAGTGAGAAAGAAAAAGAAATAAACTAATGTATATACACATTAGTCTGCTATTTGTGAATTTAATGCAAAATGCATAATTTCGTATTATTTGGTAAGTACAATGTTAACTCAATGTTGATAATTATTTATTTAGCAATTATTAATTAAATATTTATAATATAATTATAATAATACAGTAAAAATTTTATTAGACAGTTTGTTGTAAGTCAAATGAACTTTGTGCGTGAGGGAATCAGATAAAAAGCTGGACAACTGGCATACGTACCGATCGTCTTAAGGTAACTGTAGAGGTTTGTGAAAAGTGTATGAGTTTGTCATCGTCCCATATAATTTGTATGGGCAAGTGAAGCGGTTTATGGAAGTATATACAAGTGATCACAAACACCTACAGTTACCTTACTGGAAATTGTTTTGTATAAGTGATCATATTAAATAATCAATTACACATAACAACAATATCAATCAAATTAATTGAATAATAGTTAACTAAATGATAAAAATATTTAATTTAATAATTATTAATAAATAATATATATCACATTAATAATTGAATAATAACTAACTAAATACATTCACAGACTTGCTTATTTTGGTAAAAATACATACAAACATATGTACATAGGCACAAGGTACAGAAAAATAGGAATTCTATCACAAAAACAACCCGACCTTTAGATCAACAAAGCTAAAATATGGCATTGCCAAATAAAAACATTTCCAGAGATACTTTCAACCAACAGTTTTTTATTGTACTTGTGTTTAGAAAAATCAATAAACATAAAAAAGAAATAATCTATATAATTAAACGGCTAACATGAATTTTGTGGTGCCTTTTTAGCAGTTGTTTCTGGACCGATTTTCATAAAAAATACATCAATGGAAAGAGAATATCCTGTAGATGTGCAGAATTGTATTTTTTGTGAAAATCTGTTTGGAAAATATAGAAAAAAATAGAAAATAGATTTTCTTACTAATACATACACAACGTTGAACGTTCACACAGCGATAAATACGAATAGTATACTAACTTTCACTACCAAAATAGAAACCCTGATTTTCTACGGGTTGTGTAGTGCATGCGGTGGTAATTTGCCCTTGCACGCGGGAGTCCCAGGTTTGTATCTAGGACTGTTCCAAGTGTTTTAGTTGCTATTTTGGAAGCTAATTAAATCATCAAATTTCACCACAATTAGCAATATTTTCATTCTCACTTTACAGCTTTACACCTTTCATGTGTATTGTTTTTGACCGCTCACTGGTTCGGTGTTGTGTGATAGCTTTCTCTCTATGGACCATTAGTGTGTATTGTATTTAACGTCGCCGTTCATTATGTAAATGTATACGCAAATTTCATCACTATTTGGTGGAAAGTCAATGAGTTAGACATATGGAAAACTATAGAGGTAAGAAACACAGAACTTAGGGAATTAGTTATACACTGAAGAAGTCTGGGTGTGCCAGACGAAATGTACATCTGGTTTAATAGTTTAAATACACGTTTTTAAGGAAATGTTGGGAAAAGGTTTTTGAATTTAACTTAAATTTTTTAAAGCGTGAAAATAAGAGTTTTAACTGAGATTGAGTCAGTTATAATAAAATCATCATTGCACTCGAATTTCGAGTGCTGGGTTCTGCTAGTATTAATTAAATAATTATAAAAAGAATAAAAATGGAAAAATAATGCTGTTTTATAATGTTGTTTTAGTTTGTCATTTAAATTTTGATTTCAGTATCACATATTAAATTTGTAATGTGAAAGTTGTCACGAACGAGATCGCGACGAAATTGCAAGGCGACGAGACTCTCGTCTCGTTGGCCTTATTGGACGTTAAGTCCTGAGACGAGGCAACGAACCCGTTGGTCGTGTAGACTAATTGGGTTTGGCCTCTACTTGGTTAGACGGCGATGGCTGCTGCCAGGCCAGCTCTGTTCGACGCGTGATGTCTTGGGTACGTTTGCCTATATCAAGTCCCGAATCTCATTTTTGAGAGATTCAGCCATCTAAGTTGCCCGATTTACAAATTCGACAAGAAAATAGACTTCAAGCAAAACACCAAATCTTTCTGAGGCTCGACCTCCTACTTTACTCTAAGATTATTCTCGCGCGCGCATCGAAAAAACAATCGCGAATACAACGCCAACCCGAGAGATAAATTACAATCTACGTTAACAGCGACGGACCCGAAGAAAATCAACAGAAAGCGAGCGAAAGAGAAACCGCGCGAGCAAACTAACTCTCGGGCGGCTGAGTCACTACTCGAGGGAAGGAGACGTCTCCGGAAGCGCGCCGGACATCGGTGTTACTGTCCGGGCCCTCCCTGCCTTAGCTTAGCGCTTGCCAAGTAGGCATGTGTAGCGCGCTAAGCCCCTTTCATACTTACCCCTGACGAAGCGACGCCCTGTTTCCCCTAGACCGGACGGAGGAAGAATCTTAGGGAAACTCTCTGTTGATGTTTATTATTCCATGTTTATTTTTAAGTACGTGCAATTAATAATTATTTAATTTTCTTCTCTTTACACATATATTTCAATCTTATCATATCACATTAGTATTAATACAAATTTAACTATGTACGTGTAAAAAAAATTATCTACGCCCTTCGAGTTTTTATATTTTTTTGCATGTTTTTTTTTTATTATAATAAGAGCAAATTCAGCAATAATAATCATAATTCGATAAATTGTCTTACATCATAGTTTATATAAGATAAAATCAATGTTTTATAGAACTGGTTTTAGGTTTCATAATTTTTTTGTTTTTTTTTGTACCGTAAATTTTCATTTCGATTTAAAAGATATTAACAATTTCATTTCTTTTCCCATACGTGTACAAAATTTGATGAAACTTTCTTTCGAGGCCTTGAGGGGAAGCTTTTAACAATACAAGAAAAATAACATTGCAGCAACTCAGTTGATAAAATATTCTTAAATCTTCATTTGAGCGCCTCCAAAATAATCAAACCTTAGAATTATTTGCTCGAATCAATAAGATAGCGAATTTTACGAATTAAATAGAAACTGTTTCAAGATTGTATATATGTGTGTGTATTTAAATGTGTTTGTAATCTCATCATTTATCTAAATTCTTCTTTTTTTTCAAAGTTCTCAATGTAATTTGAATTCGGACATTTACCACACGTTAAAATTTCATTCTCTAGTCGTGACTGGACCTTACGTTTCTAGGTTAGGATTTGAGCACGTTAAAATTTAGTATTTCTTCGAGTTCACGTGGTCGTAGATCGGGATGTATTTTTGTTTAAGATACTAACAGTTATACTCACTACTTGCACTGTGGAGAGGTATAACGAGAACCGACGATACTAAAACAGTACTGCGAGCCTCACCCCTTTCGATTTTATCGACTTTTACCTGCGAATTATTCCCGGAAGCTTTCGAACTTGCAGATTCTTGTAGACATTTCAATGGTCCGCTACTGTCCTCATCATTACAGATACCGCTATGATTATCTCGTGGCTTACTTGCTTGGACGATTTTTGTTGCTAACCATAATTCCTTGATGTTGGCTTGTTTAATCCTTTTTTTCCAGGCTACTAATTCCGGTTAGGTTCCGGGGACGTCAGACACTACAAACCGCAGGCACTCGCGACGCTCGCTATATTTTTCTTTCTTTCTTTTATTTGTTTGCCGCCGCGGCCACCACCGACATTAGTCCGCGGAATCAGTGCTCAACTTCTTTTCGTTTGATTTTTAATTTTTTCACTCAATTTCTCGTCGCAAAAGCGGCCGTCCGCCGAAAGTCCCCTGGAATCGCCTCTACTCTGAACTCAACACGTGTTCCATCCAATCCGATTCACCTCCCATCGAAAAAAGAAAGCTAATAGTTAACTAAATGATAAAAATATTTAATTTAATAATTATTAATAAATAATATATATCACATTAATAATTGAATAATAACTAACTAAATACATTCACAGACTTGCTTATTTTGGTAAAAATACATACAAACATATGTATATAGGCACAAGGTACAGAAAAATAGGAATTCTATCACAAAAACAACCCGACCTTTAGATCAACAAAGCTAAAATATGGCATTGCCAAATAAAAACATTTCCAGAGATACTTTCAACCAACAGTTTTTTATTGTACTTGTGTTTAGAAAAATCAATAAACATAAAAAAGAAATAATCTATATAATTAAACGGCTAACATGAATTTTGTGGTGCCTTTTTAGCAGTTGTTTCTGGACCGATTTTCATAAAAAATACATCAATGGAAAGAGAATATCCTGTAGATGTGCAGAATTGTATTTTTTGTGAAAATCTGTTTGGAAAATATAGAAAAAAATAGAAAATAGATTTTCTTACTAATACATACACAACGTTGAACGTTCACACAGCGATAAATACGAATAGTATACTAACTTTCACTACCAAAATAGAAACCCTGATTTTCTACGGGTTGTGTAGTGCATGCGGTGGTAATTTGCCCTTGCACGCGGGAGTCCCAGGTTTGTATCTAGGACTGTTCCAAGTGTTTTAGTTGCTATTTTGGAAGCTAATTAAATCATCAAATTTCACCACAATTAGCAATATTTTCATTCTCACTTTACAGCTTTACACCTTTCATGTGTATTGTTTTTGACCGCTCACTGGTTCGGTGTTGTGTGATAGCTTTCTCTCTATGGACCATTAGTGTGTATTGTATTTAACGTCGCCGTTCATTATGTAAATGTATACGCAAATTTCATCACTATTTGGTGGAAAGTCAATGAGTTAGACATATGGAAAACTATAGAGGTAAGAAACACAGAACTTAGGGAATTAGTTATACACTGAAGAAGTCTGGGTGTGCCAGACGAAATGTACATGGTTTAATAGTTTAAATACACGTTTTTAAGGAAATGTTGGGAAAAGGTTTTTGAATTTAACTTAAATTTTTTAAAGCGTGAAAATAAGAGTTCTAACTGAGATTGAGTCAGTTATAATAAAATCATCATTGCACTCGAATTTCGAGTGCTGGGTTCTGCTAGTATTAATTAAATAATTATAAAAAGAATAAAAATGGAAAAATAATGCTGTTTTATAATGTTGTTTTAGTTTGTCATTTAAATTTTGATTTCAGTATCACATATTAAATTTGTAATGTGAAAGTTGTCACGAACGAGATCGCGACGAAATTGCAAGGCGACGAGACTCTCGTCTCGTTGGCCTTATTGGACGTTAAGTCCTGAGACGAGGCAACGAACCCGTTGGTCGTGTAGACTAATTGGGGTCGGCCTCTACTTGGTTAGACGGCGATGGCTGCTGCCAGGCCAGCTCTGTTCGACGCGTGATGTCTTGGGTACGTTTGCCTATATCAAGTCCCGAATCTCATTTTTGAGAGATTCAGCCATCTAAGTTGCCCGATTTACAAATTCGACAAGAAAATAGACTTCAAGCAAAACACCAAATCTTTCTGAGGCTCGACCTCCTACTTTACTCTAAGATTATTCTCGCGCGCGCATCGAAAAAACAATCGCGAATACAACGCCAACCCGAGAGATAAATTACAATCTACGTTAACAGCGACGGACCCGAAGAAAATCAACAGAAAGCGAGCGAAAGAGAAACCGCGCGAGCAAACTAACTCTCGGGCGGCTGAGTCACTACTCGAGGGAAGGAGACGTCTCCGGAAGCGCGCCGGACATCGGTGTTACTGTCCGGGCCCTCCCTGCCTTAGCTTAGCGCTTGCCAAGTAGGCATGTGTAGCGCGCTAAGCCCCTTTCATACTTACCCCTGACGAAGCGACGCCCTGTTTCCCCTAGACCGGACGGAGGAAGAATCTTAGGGAAACTCTCTGTTGATGTTTATTATTCCATGTTTATTTTTAAGTACGTGCAATTAATAATTATTTAATTTTCTTCTCTTTACACATATATTTCAATCTTATCATATCACATTAGTATTAATACAAATTTAACTATGTACGTGTAAAAAAAATTATCTACGCCCTTCGAGTTTTTATATTTTTTTGCATGTTTTTTTCTATTATAATAAGAGCAAATTCAGCAATAATAATCATAATTCGATAAATTGTCTTACATCATAGTTTATATAAGATAAAATCAATGTTTTATAGAACTGGTTTTAGGTTTCATAATTTTTTTGTTTTTTTTTTGTACCGTAAATTTTCATTTCGATTTAAAAGATATTAACAATTTCATTTCTTTTCCCATACGTGTACAAAATTTGATGAAACTTTCTTTCGAGGCCTTGAGGGGAAGCTTTTAACAATACAAGAAAAATAACATTGCAGCAACTCAGTTGATAAAATATTCTTAAATCTTCATTAGAGCGCCTCCAAAATAATCAAACCTTAGAATTATTTGCTCGAATCAATAAGATAGCGAATTTTACGAATTAAATAGAAACTGTTTTAAGATTGTTTATATGTGTGTGTATTTAAATGTGTTCGTAATCTCATCATTTATCTAAATTCTTCTTTTTTTTCAAAGTTCTCAATGTAATTTGAATTCGGACATTTACCACACGTTAAAATTTCATTCTCTAGTCGTGACTGGACCTTACGTTTCTAGGTTAGGATTTGAGCACGTTAAAATTTAGTATTTCTTCGAGTTCACGTGGTCGTAGATCGGGATGTATTTTTGTTTAAGATACTAACAGTTATACTCACTACTTGCACTGTGGAGAGGTATAACGAGAACCGACGATACTAAAACAGTACTGCGAGCCTCACCCCTTTCGATTTTATCGACTTTTACCTGCGAATTATTCCCGGAAGCTTTCGAACTTGCAGATTCTTGTAGACATTTCAATGGTCCGCTACTGTCCTCATCATTACAGATACCGCTATGATTATCTCGTGGCTTACTTGCTTGGACGATTTTTGTTGCTAACCATAATTCCTTGATGTTGGCTTGTTTAATCCTTTTTTTCCAGGCTACTAATTCCGGTTAGGTTCCGGGGACGTCAGACACTACAAACCGCAGGCACTCGCGACGCTCGCTATATTTTTCTTTCTTTCTTTTATTTGTTTGCCGCCGCGGCCACCACCGACATTAGTCCGCGGAATCAGTGCTCAACTTCTTTTCGTTTGATTTTTAATTTTTTCACTCAATTGCTCGTCGCAAAAGCGGCCGTCCGCCGAAAGTCCCCTGGAATCGCCTCTACTCTGAACTCAACACGTGTTCCATCCAATCCGATTCACCTCCCATCGAAAAAAGAAAGCTAATAGTTAACTAAATGATAAAAATATTTAATTTAATAATTATTAATAAATAATATATATCACATTAATAATTGAATAATAACTAACTAAATACATTCACAGACTTGCTTATTTTGGTAAAAATACATACAAACATATGTATATAGGCACAAGGTACAGAAAAATAGGAATTCTATCACAAAAACAACCCGACCTTTAGATCAACAAAGCTAAAATATGGCATTGCCAAATAAAAACATTTCCAGAGATACTTTCAACCAACAGTTTTTTATTGTACTTGTGTTTAGAAAAATCAATAAACATAAAAAAGAAATAATCTATATAATTAAACGGCTAACATGAATTTTGTGGTGCCTTTTTAGCAGTTGTTTCTGGACCGATTTTCATAAAAAATACATCAATGGAAAGAGAATATCCTGTAGATGTGCAGAATTGTATTTTTTGTGAAAATCTGTTTGGAAAATATAGAAAAAAATAGAAAATAGATTTTCTTACTAATACATACACAACGTTGAACGTTCACACAGCGATAAATACGAATAGTATACTAACTTTCACTACCAAAATAGAAACCCTGATTTTCTACGGGTTGTGTAGTGCATGCGGTGGTAGTTTGCACTTGCACGCGGGAGTCCCAGGTTTGTATCTAGGACTGTTCCAAGTGTTTTAGTTGCTAGTTTGGAAGCTAATTAAATCATCAAATTTCACCACAATTAGCAATATTTTCATTCTCACTTTACAGCTTTACACCTTTCATGTGTATTGTTTTTGACCGCTCACTGGTTCGGTGTTGTGTGATAGCTTTCTCTCTATGGACCATTAGTGTGTATTGTATTTAACGTCGCCGTTCATTATGTAAATGTATACGCAAATTTCATCACTATTTGGTGGAAAGTCAATGAGTTAGACATATGGAAAACTATAGAGGTAAGAAACACAGAACTTAGGGAATTAGTTATACACTGAAGAAGTCTGGGTGTGCCAGACGAAATGTACATCTGGTTTAATAGTTTAAATACACGTTTTTAAGGAAATGTTGGGAAAAGGTTTGAATTTAACTTAAATTTTTTAAAGCGTGAAAATAAGAGTTCTAACTGAGATTGAGTCAGTTATAATAAAATCATCATTGCACTCGAATTTCGAGTGCTGGGTTCTGCTAGTATTAATTAAATAATTATAAAAAGAATAAAAATGGAAAAATAATGCTGTTTTATAATGTTGTTTTAGTTTGTCATTTAAATTTTGATTTCAGTATCACATATTAAATTTGTAATGTGAAAGTTGTCACGAACGAGATCGCGACGAAATTGTAAGGCGACGAGACTCTCGTCTCGTTGGCCTTATTGGACGTTAAGTCCTGAGACGAGGCAACGAACCCGTTGGTCGTGTAGACTAATTGGGGTCGGCCTCTACTTGGTTAGACGGCGATGGCTGCTGCCAGGCCAGCTCTGTTCGACGCGTGATGTCTTGGGTACGTTTGCCTATATCAAGTCCCGAATCTCATTTTTGAGAGATTCAGCCATCTAAGTTGCCCGATTTACAAATTCGACAAGAAAATAGACTTCAAGCAAAACACCAAATCTTTCTGAGGCTCGACCTCCTACTTTACTCTAAGATTATTCTCGCGCGCGCATCGAAAAAACAATCGCGAATACAACGCCAACCCGAGAGATAAATTACAATCTACGTTAACAGCGACGGACCCGAAGAAAATCAACAGAAAGCGAGCGAAAGAGAAACCGCGCGAGCAAACTAACTCTCGGGCGGCTGAGTCACTACTCGAGGGAAGGAGACGTCTCCGGAAGCGCGCCGGACATCGGTGTTACTGTCCGGGCCCTCCCTGCCTTAGCTTAGCGCTTGCCAAGTAGGCATGTGTAGCGCGCTAAGCCCCTTTCATACTTACCCCTGACGAAGCGACGCCCTGTTTCCCCTAGACCGGACGGAGGAAGAATCTTAGGGAAACTCTCTGTTGATGTTTATTATTCCATGTTTATTTTTAAGTACGTGCAATTAATAATTATTTAATTTTCTTCTCTTTACACATATATTTCAGTCTTATCATATCACATTAGTATTAATACAAATTTAACTATGTACGTGTAAAAAAAATTATCTACGCCCTTCGAGTTTTTATATTTTTTTGCATGTTTTTTTCTATTATAATAAGAACAAATTCAGCAATAATAATCATAATTCGATAAATTGTCTTACATCATAGTTTATATAAGATAAAATCAATGTTTTATAGAACTGGTTTTAGGTTTCATAATTTTTTTGTTTTTTTTTTGTACCGTAAATTTTCATTTCGATTTAAAAGATATTAACAATTTCATTTCTTTTCCCATACGTGTACAAAATTTGATGAAACTTTCTTTCGAGGCCTTGAGGGGAAGCTTTTAACAATACAAGAAAAATAACATTGCAGCAACTCAGTTGATAAAATATTCTTAAATCTTCATTAGAGCGCCTCCAAAATAATCAAACCTTAGAATTATTTGCTCGAATCAATAAGATAGCGAATTTTACGAATTAAATAGAAACTGTTTTAAGATTGTATATATGTGTGTGTATTTAAATGTGTTTGTAATCTCATCATTTATCTAAATTCTTCTTTTTTTTTCAAAGTTCTCAATGTAATTTGAATTCGGACATTTACCACACGTTAAAATTTCATTCTCTAGTCGTGACTGGACCTTACGTTTCTAGGTTAGGATTTGAGCACGTTAAAATTTAGTATTTCTTCGAGTTCACGTGGTCGTAGATCGGGATGTATTTTTGTTTAAGATACTAACAGTTATACTCACTACTTGCACTGTGGAGAGGTATAACGAGAACCGACGATACTAAAACAGTATTGCGAGCCTCACCCCTTTCGATTTTATCGACTTTTACCTGCGAATTATTCCCGGAAGCTTTCGAACTTGCAGATTCTTGTAGACATTTCAATGGTCCGCTACTGTCCTCATCATTACAGATACCGCTATGATTATCTCGTGGCTTACTTGCTTGGACGATTTTTGTTGCTAACCATAATTCCTTGATGTTGGCTTGTTTAATCCTTTTTTTCCAGGCTACTAATTCCGGTTAGGTTCCGGGGACGTCAGACACTACAAACCGCAGGCACTCGCGACGCTCGCTATATTTTTCTTTCTTTCTTTTATTTGTTTGCCGCCGCGGCCACCACCGACATTAGTCCGCGGAATCAGTGCTCAACTTCTTTTCGTTTGATTTTTAATTTTTTCACTCAATTGCTCGTCGCGAAAGCGGCCGTCCGCCGAAAGTCCCCTGGAATCGCCTCTACTCTGAACTCAACACGTGTTCCATCCAATCCGATTCACCTCCCATCGAAAAAAGAAAGCTCTCCCTTTTCGCTAGCGATCCAACACCCGAGACCGGACCCGACAACGGTTCTTTCCAGAGAACCGGTCGGGTAGCTGGTGTTCGAGACGGCTTGAGGTGCGTGGTTGCCGCTTCTGGGGTTGCCCAAGATTACTGAAACTCTACGATATTACAACACAGGCAAGAATGCAAGTGTTCACGAGCATTCGTGCCTGAGATCACTATGTCCGAAAATCCTTCGAATGAAAGGTGCCCAGGATCTTTCCCTTTTCATCCTCAACCTTGTAACACGCGGCCCCGATACGCTCCACAATTCGGCATTTTCGAAACTTGGAGTCTAGTTTGGCGTTGTAGTGGGCTGCCGCGTTGGTTTGTGCGAAATTGCGCAAGTATGCTGTGTCGCCAACCTGTAGTCGGGGCTCTCGGGATCAAAGATTGTATGTCCTTGCTTGCGCCTGTGAAGCCTTCTCTAAGTGAGTCTCGACCTGGCACCGTATGAGTTCTAACCTCTCATGTGGTCTCAATTCGATGGTTGGTTCGCGGAGGATTTGTAGGTTACGTAACAGCGTGTACGAACTACCGTGCCCTATCATGCTTTGACCGACGACCACGAAATACGGGGAGTTCCCCAGGGAGACGTGATGAGAGGATCTTAAAGCGCAGCCGATGGCAGACAAGCGACGATCCCAGTCACGCTGGCTCGGGTGTACATAAGCGCGGATTGCGGCCAGGACGGACCGGTTGACACGCTCCGAAGCATTTACCTGCGGAGCATACACGGCCGTGTAGGCATGCCAGATCCCGTAGTCCTGAAGCAGCTGGTTGAAATCTTTGGACTTAAACTGAGGTCCATTGTCCGAAACGATGGTTTCCGGCACACCGTATGTGTGGAATACGCGTTTATTGAAAAATTCGGCTATTAATTTGGTTGACGCCGTTCAAAGTGGTTCCAGTAACACGAATTTGGACAAATGATCCAGGACTACAAGGATACAAGTATTGCCTGTAGAAGATCTGGGATACGGGCCGAGCAGGTCAGTGTACAGGCGCTGAAAGATACGTTCGGGCACGGATTGGGTCTCATGGGAGCACGAAGTATTTGGTTGGGCGGTTTCGTCTTTTTGCAGACCTCGCAAGCGCCTATGTACTCGGCCACTTGATGGCTCATGTGAGGCCAGTAGAAGTACGTCTTGAGACGCTGCAAGGTCTTTCCGACTCCCCCATGAGAGCACATAGGGTGATCGTGTGCTCTTTTAATCAGTTGGTCGGTGAGCACGCTGGGTACCCACAGCTTCCAGTCGTTTTGGTCTAATGAGACGTTGCCGGTCGCATGCTTACAGCGCCGGTACACGAACCCGTCGACAACCTGCATGTCTGGATATTGTTGCTGCTTGTCCTTAACCTGTTGTATTATATTCTTGTACTCAGCCGACCCGAAACGCGGAGAAGTGAGGTCTATCTCTTAGTGATCATACTTTACTTCAGCTATTTCGTTACCTTCTGGGGAGTAAGCACGAGATAACGAATCTGGTACCACGTTTTGACTTCCTTTTCGGTGGAGGATCTTGAATTTGAAGCCTTGGAGTCGCAATGCCCACCTTGCTAGGCGTCCATGTAAGTCCGTCAATGTCATCAGCCATTGCAAGGAGGCATGGTCAGTCACGACTTCAAATTCCTGGCCCTCGACATAGGCCCGAAATTTCTTAATGGCAAGAACAGCGGCGAGGCACTCCTGCTCGGAGACGGTGCAGTTCCTCTGAGCAGCGTTAAGCTTTTGGGACATGTAAGCCACCGATGCTTCACTACCGTCTTCGGTCTTCTGCATAAGCACCGCTCCAACACCATGCTGACTTGCGTCACAATGTATGGAGAAAGGTTTTTGAAATCTGGGCTATGCAGAACCGGGGCGGCACACAAGCTGTCCTTGAGGGTCGCAAATGCGGATATGCTGTTCTCGTCCCATACAAAGGGCTTTCTCTTGGAAAGGAGTTCTCTGAGTGGGGTCGCTATCTCGGCAAAGCCAGGCACAAAACGACGGTACCAACCGCACATGCCCAGGAATCGTCGTCGTTGTTTGATGGTTTGCGGCCGTGGGAAGTGTTTGATGGCCTCCACCTTCCCGGGGTCGGTACGTATGGTACCGTCGCCGATGATGTGGCCGAGATACTTTACCTCTCGCATGAGAAATTTGCTCTTCTCTACATTGAGGGTCAAACCAGATTTTCTCAAAGCTGCGGAGACTTCCTGCAAAACAGAGATATGTTTGTCAAAGGTAGAGGTGATAATCAGAAGATCGTCCAGGTAGACGAATACCTGAAAGCGTAGGTGTGCTGGAATCACTTTGTCCATTAGTCGTTGCATTGTTTGTGGCGCATTGCACAGTCCAAACGGCATGGTAACAAAGTGGTAAAGGGGCCGCCCAGGCACGGTGAAAGCCGTCTTATCCTTTGAGGCCTCATCAAGTGGTATCTGCCAGAAGATGTCCCTTAGGTCCAAGCTAGAGATGAATTGTGCTCTCGGCAGTCGACCTAAGATACTGTCAATGAGTGGTAAAGGATAGGCATCCTTCACTGTGACCTGGTTGACCTTTTTCGCGTCCCGACACACTCGGACTTTCCCAGGTTTGACCACCAATGTCACAGGAGACGACCAACTGCTCTGCGACTCCTCAATCACCCCCATCGCAAGCATTCGATCCAGCTCAGCATATAACACCTTTTCTATAGCTGGCGAGATGGAAAAGTGCCGCTGTTTGATGGGCTGGTTGCGTCTCACATCAATACCATGAGTGATTAACGTTGTTCGCCCCAAACCTTCGCGAGCGTAAGACGGAAAGCTGGCGATGACGGAATTGAGGATTTGCTGCTGTATTTGGGTTGTGTGGTGACAAAGAATCTCTGCATGCAGTACATTAAGTGTGGTGGGAGTTGGTGCTACTGTCCTTGCGGATAAGACTGCTGCCAATCCAAAAAGCCGTACGAAGTCTATTCCCAGATAGAGGTCTTGGCTCAGAGAGGGGATGATTATAAACGAGAGTGTTTTTGTTCTTCCGCGGAAGTCAAGGGTGCCTGTGATGCGGCCTCCAGCCTTGTGTTGGGTGCCGTCAGCCGTCCTTAGGCCCAGTTGTAGTTTTTTCACTCGGTGCTTGTATCGCTCTAGGACCTGTCGCGCGAAACCCGAAGCGATGCAGCTTATGCTTGCTCCGGTGTCGATCAGCCCGCTAACCAGTTCTTCCCCGAATAATTTTACGTCGGCGTATGGTCTGAAATCAGCTTTCGGGCGATCCACAATCGTTGCTGCTACATATTGTTTTTTGATGCGCAGGACCTTCTCCCAAAAGCGCCGTAGTCGCGTGGTCGAGTGTTTTGGCTTCTTTGGGCGAAGCTCCTCCATATCAAAAATGCGCTGCCGGGCTCGGCGATATTCCAATAACCAGATATGATAAGGCTTACGCGGCATAAAGTTCCTGGAAGGCTGTGAGCGAAATGGGTCCTCAGAAGGAGGCAAAGTGTGACATGGGTCCTCAGAAGGAGGCAAAAGAGGCTCTTTAGGGGAATTTCTATTCAAAATCCTGATGGGTTTGAGGCAGCCCTATTAAATTAGATCTGGATCAGCAGGAACAGCTGTATCCTCTCATGGTTTGTGGTGCGCAGCTAGCGAACGGGCTAACGGTGGTGTGGGCGTGGTTTGAGATGCCGCTGATGTTGTTGTGGTCTCGAATTCTTCCCGTTTTTTGGATTGCTGCATGTAGGGCACGTTGGTTTGTATGTGTCAGGCCTGCCGCAGCCATAACAAAAGATGGCTTTCGCTTCCATACAGTCCTGATAAAAATGACCAGGCTCTCTACAGTTCCAACAGATTAAATTTCTTACCATCGCGTCCACCATACAGTCTTTGGCGTACTCCCCTGAGAAGGTGGTTCATGCCGAGGGTTTGCTATGCCACCGTGGTCGTTGTAACTCCGCGGACACAATTCCTCTAGCTGTCGTGGGCCATTTTGCGCACGGACGTGAGGCCTAAAGGTGCCACGTAGTACGTCCAGTCGCTCCTGTCGCCTTCCATACTCTCTCACCATTTGTACAGAGGACATTGGTACTTGAAGCAGACTGTTACGAAGCTCTAGCCTAAAGTTCAAGCGCAGTAGCTCTCAGATGAGCTTCTCCCATCGGGTGTACCAGTCGGTCGGAGAGTCAGAACACCGCGTCGCAAAACGCATCGACTGGCTCATGGGCTCCTTGTTTACGGCTGCGGATCAGCTCATGGATCTCCATCTCAGACATCCCATTGCCGCAAGGCGTGGCAAAATGCGTACCAGTCGATGCGCTCTACGCTGCACATGTATCGCCAGTAGCACTCCGCCGCTTCCTCCACCAAGAGCACATGAAGGTGTTGACACAGTAAATCGGAGCTACCTCTTAAGGTCGTCCTCGTCAAGGTCTGAATTTGAAATATAAATTTATCCACCGATAAAGCACCGCTGCGTCCGCTGAACTTCGCGTTCCAACTCTGAATTATGGTCAGGGCGCGTTCCGACGAAAGGTAGGAGAACTGCGTTCTCCATCCAGAGGCATCTTGCAGCCCTTGGGGAGGCCCTCTTTGTCGTGCTTGTGGTGACCTCTCCGAATACGTTTGATATAACGGGGATTGCTCCTCCCGATTACGGCGAGCTAGTTCTTGCTGGATCCCTTGTTCGATAAAGCGTTGTATTTGGGCAAGAGATATACCCGCTGCTGCGGAAGTATTGTCTGGCTGCTGCTCGGGTGGACTTAGCGCTCTCGCAGGTGCAAAGTCAGTTATTTCAGAAGGATCGGTTAGATTACCCGATAATCCCTCTACTTCATACCTTGCTTGACTGGACGAAGCCTGCAATCGAGTTTGATAGTGGTTTTGTTTTGGCTTCGCTCCCTGTTTAGGTTTAAAATGGGTGCCGGTGTAGCTTCTTCTACCGGAAGACCTGTCCCTCCTTGCTGGACCCGGTCCGAAAACAGCTTCAGGTCGCGGGGTTGACACGTCCTCCGGCACAAAGGGCAACTCTGGTGGCTGCTCAACCACTTCTCCATGCAGGTAGCGTAGAAGGAATGCAGGCATGGTGTTTGCACCCAGATTTCGCCTTCCTCGCCTTTTTCGGAGCAGATACTACAACCAGCATCTGGTGCCATATTGCTTGCCTTCGGGCTATGAAGAAGCGACATCGAAATGTGAGTTTAGCTTTCAATTATGTGTACAAGATAATTTCAAAAAAATGTTAGTAATGATATCTATGAATATCACGAGTATCGACAAAGGGAAAATTGCGTGTGTGTGTATATAAAGGATAAAGAATGCGTCTATGAAATGTGACTTAGATATATGACTGCTGAGTTATATATCTTGTTACTATTGAAAAATTAGTAATTGAAGAGTTTACGAGAGTTTCCTGTACGATTCCTCCAGCCTCAACCAAGACCCAGGGCCCCGGCAGAGGCAAATAGCCTCCAATGAAGTCCTCCCTCCGACGAGAGCGCTCATTGTTCATTACAAAATTTATTCCCGACAAAAAAATTCTCTAACTTTACCGAGGCGAGTGAGCAGGCACCTCCGAGCTGCCAGAAGAGCGGACGAACGCATTGCGCGATTTAGCACTCAGTACTTCGTGTTCCAGCGCCCCCCGACATCCCGGGTACGCGGCTCACTACACCTATCCCGCATTTAAAAAAATGTAGGGTACTCCCAATACAAAAACGCAAAGGACAGGCAGGCTCTTTTCACGAGACAAAATCAAGGGGAGTATTACCCACCAAGCTGGTATTCTCAAACGAAAGAGACAGCTCTCTTTGCGAGTACAAGTACTCTGGACACACGTTGGAAGTTCCTTTCGCGAACAACAAAAAATTTTAAGAAGGAGTTTTGGACGACCTGCACTTGTAGCAAAAGTGGCATGAGCTATTACTCATGAAGTCCAAAGACTCTGCGATTGGGTAGCCCCAAATTGAATTTCCGGGTCGTTAAAAATCTTTGTCCAGTCAGTGAACTGACTGGAGACATGCTGTTGGGGCCCCTCGTTGGGCGCCATTGTAATGAGAAAGTTGTCACGAACGAGATCGCGACGAAATTGCAAGGCGACGAGACTCTCGTCTCGTTGGCCTTATTGGACGTTAAGTCCTGAGACGAGGCAACGAACCCGTTGGTCGTGTAGACTAATTGGGGTCGGCCTCTACTTGGTTAGACGGCGATGGCTGCTGCCAGGCCAGCTCTGTTCGGCGCGTGATGTCTTGGGTACGTTTGCCTATATCAAGTCCCGAATCTCATTTTTGAGAGATTCAGCCATCTAAGTTGCCCGATTTACAAATTCGACAAGAAAATAGACTTCAAGCAAAACACCAAATCTTTCTGAGGCTCGACCTTCTACTTTACTCTAAGATTATTCTCGCGCGCGCATCAAAAAAACAATCGCGAATACAACGCCAACCCGAAAGATAAGTTACAATCTACGTTAACAGCGACGGACCCGAAGAAAATCAACAGAAAGCGAGCGAAAGAGAAACCGCGCGAGCAAACTAACTCTCGGGCGGCTGAGTCACTACTCGAGGGAAGGAGACGTCTCCGGAAGCGCGCCGGACATCGGTGTTACTGTCCGGGCCCTCCCTGCCTTAGCTTAGCGCTTGCCAAGTAGGCATGTGTAGCGCGCTAAGCCCCTTTCATACTTACCCCTGACGAAGCGACGCCCTGTTTCCCCTAGACCGGACGGAGGAAGAATCTTAGGGAAACTCTCTGTTGATGTTTATTATTCCATGTTTATTTTTAAGTACGTGCAATTAATAATTATTTAATTTTCTTCTCTTTACACATATATTTCAATCTTATCATATCACATTAGTATTAATACAAATTTAACTATGTACGTGTAAAAAAAATTATCTACGCCCTTCGAGTTTTTATATTTTTTTGCATGTTTTTTTTCTATTATAATAAGAGCAAATTCAGCAATAATATTCATAATTCGATAAATTGTCTTACATCATAGTTTATATAAGATAAAATCAATGTTTTATAGAACTGGTTTTAGTTTTCATATTTTTTTTGTTTTTTTTTGTACCGTAAATTTTCATTTCGATTTAAAAGATATTAACAATTTCATTTCTTTTCCCATACGTGTACAAAATTTGATGAAACTTTCTTTCGAGGCCTTGAGGGGAAGCTTTTAACAATACAAGAAAAAGACCATTGCAGCAATTTAGTTGATAAAATATTCTTAAATCTTCATTAGAGCGCCTCAAAAATAGCCTAACCTTGGAATTATTTGCTCGAATCAATAAGATAGCGAATTTTACGAATTAAATAGAAACTGTTTCAAGATTGTATATATGTGTGTGTATTTAAATGTGTTTGTAATCTAATCATTTATCTAAATTCTTCTTTTTTTCAAAGTTCTCAATGCAATTTGAATTCGGACATTTACCACACGTTAAAACTTCATTCTCTAGTCGTGACTGGACCTTGCGTTTCTAGGTTAGGATTTGAGCACGTTAAAATTTAGTATTTCTTCGAGTTCACGTGGTCGTAGATCGGGATGTATTTTTGTTTAAGATACTAACAGTTATACTCACTACTTGCACTGTGGAGAGGTATAACGAGAACCGTCGATACTAAAAAACAGTACTGCGAGCCTCACCCCTTCCGATTTTATCGACTTTTACCTGCGAATTATTCCCGGAAGCTTTCGAACTTGCAGTTTCTTGTAGACATTTCAATAGTCCGCTACTGTCCTCATCATTACAGATACCGCTATGATTATCTCGTGGCTTACTTGCTTGGACGATTTTTGTTGCTAACCATAATTCCTTGACGTTGGCTTGTTTAATCCTTTTTTCCAGGCTACTAATTCCGGTTAGGTTCCGGGGACGTCAGACACTACAAACCGCAGACACTCGCGACGCTCGCTATATTTTTCTTTCTTTCTTTTATTTGTTTGCCGCCGCGGCCACCACCGACATTTGTCCGCGGAATCAGTGCTCAACTTCTTTTCGTTTGATTTTTAATTTTTTCACTCAATTGCTCGTCGCGAAAGCGGCCGTCCGCCGAAAGTCCCCTGGAATCGCCTCTACTCTGAACTCAACACGTGTTCCATCCAATCCGATTCACCTCCCATCGAAAAAAGAAAGCTCTCCCTTTTCGCTAGCGATCCAACACCCGAGACCGGACCCGACAACGGTTCTTTCCAGAGAACCGGTCGGGTAGCTGGTGTTCGAGACGGCTTAAGGTGCGCGGTTGCCCAAGATTACTGAAACTCTACGGTATTACAAATTCCACGAATCCAACAACTGCAAATGAAGTATCACCTCCCCGCGCGTTTTTTTTTATTTGATGTCAAGCATTCGCCAATACAATATTCACCAACTGATGATACAATACTGTGTTGTGATTGCGCTACTGTCATATGTATCAACGGAGTGACAGTATTCATTGTGTCACGACTGTTGTGATAAATTGCAACTCCTCCTGCACGAACATTTGGTCGTTTATATTTTATAACGCACCGGAGATTTTGAATATTAATTTCTTCGTTTTGATGTTGCCAAGTTTGAAACAAATAATTATCAACATTGAGTTAACATTGTACTTACCAATTAATACGAAATTATGCATTTTGCATTAAATTCACAAACAATAGACAGTTGTATACACATTAGTTTATTTCTTTTTCTTTCTCACGCATTTACACAAAACGTTCATATAAAACTCTTTCCCAGTTCCCCGTAAGCGCTGCACAGAATTTATTATAATTTCATGCCATTAGATGGGGATACTGTTCTGCCCGGTGATGGAACATCTCATCAAAATCAATGGACAAGTCAAACGGTGATCGCAGGGGAGCTGTGCAGAGGCGTCGTCCCGGCCTGAAGATTAGATACAGAGAATGTTGCGCTTGCTGCCTTCACTCTAGTACCCTGCCCTCTTACTCCATGGCAGCTGCTACACTATCTGGCACGAACGAACGAACACTCAAACGTAACGCCACGTGACAAAAAAAATTCTCACTTCCCAGCGTAGGTAGGTAAGTAGGGTGCTAAGCCGAACGGCTTCCGCTTCACTTAGGCCCCGTTGGCGCATTGTGCCCTGAAGACATGGAAAAACTACCATTTTACTCCATGAACCACCCCGATTCCTTGAGGAAATCCAGGAACTGGTCCATTCTCGTAACACTAAGCTCACTTAGCTTCACGAAAAAGAAAGCACCTTAGTGTTTTTTCCTATTATTCGCTAGAGCCAGACAACTGCAGAGAAGATGCTCTATAGATTCCATCTCTTCTTAATCACCGCAGCTTCGACACAGGTCGTTCGCTGGGAGCCCGATTCTTCTTGTATGTTCACCGAAAGCCACATGACCCGTCAGTATACCCACAAGGTTTCTTATTGCACCTCTGTCTAGGGATAACAAGCCCAGAGTGCGCTTTTTGTTATAATTTGGCCACATCTGTCTAGCGGTACAGCATGTGCCTAAATTTCTCCAGCGCCTCAATGCTAGCTCGCAGGCTGATACCTTTATATCCTGCCAAAGAACTTTCATTGAGACCCCTACCCCCACTTTCTCATGCAGGTGCGCCTCACGGGATCCCTCCCTAGCGAGCTGATCCGCTTTTACATTTCCGTGCACTTCGCTGTGCCCAGGAACCCAACACAGTTTTAAACTGTTCTTTTGAAAGATCCTCCCCAGTTCCGACCTGCAGGTTTCAACTAATTTGGAGGACACTAAGACTGATTCTAGCATCCTTATGGTTGCTTGGCTGTCCACAAAGAAAGTGATGTCTTTATCGACCTCCCCTCTCTTGTTAACTTCTTTCGCAGCTCTCAAGATTGCCATTATTTCTGACTGCACAACTATGCAGTGCACGGGGAGCTCCAACGATATACTAAGGCCCCAGTACTCAGAAAAGATTCCTGCTCCCGTGCCCGTGCTCGTTTTCGAGCCATCCGTGTACACTGACACAATTCCTTTGCCGGCTAGCCCCCCGCTCTCCCACTTTTCTCTTGAGGGGACGACGGTCAAGAAATTTGTTCCAAAGTCCAGTGTTGGCACTCTATAGTCCATGTTGACATAACATTGCTTCCCACAAAGATTTTTCAGTACTGTGGAGTGCCCATAGGGCCTTTCCCTCCAGAAGCCTCCACCCTTCAGACGCACAGCACTGGCGGCTGCCGCCTCCTTGCAGTGCATATCTAATGGCAGAAGATCCAAGATGATCTCTAATGCAGCTGTGGGAGTAGTACGCAAAGCACCCGTTATCCCCAAGCACGCCACTCTTTGGATCTTAGTTGATTGAGCCAGGTTACATTTCTTACTCAGCGCCTCCCACCACACCATAGCCCCATAGGTCAGAATTGGCCTGACTATAGCTGTGTACATCCAGTGTACCACCCGTGGTTTGAGTCCCCAGTTAGGCCCAAAGGGCGCCTTACACGTGAAAAAGGCTACTGTAGCCTTCCTCACTCTCTCTTCCAGATTTGCCCTCCAGGTAAGCTTATGATCTAGCACGACCCCTAAGTACCTCACCTGATTGGAGAGCGTAAGACTTTCGCCATTAAGTGTGGGCGGCCTAAAGTCTGGAATTTTACGCTTCCTTGTAAAGAGGACAAGCTCCGTCTTAGAAGGGTTCACTTCCAAGCCACACTTTGTGGTCCACCTGCTGGTTAATTCAAGAGCAAATTGCATCCGTCCGACTGTGACGTCGATGAATTTGCCCGGTACTATGATGGCCACGTCGTCGGCGTAAGCAGCGACCTTGAAACCCTCCCTTTCTAATTCCGACACAAGATTGTCCATTACTACCAGCCATAGTAGCGGTGAAAGAACTCCCCCTTGAGGGGTTCCCCTGTCCACCTATTTCCGGATAGTCAGGTCACCAATGGACGAGCTAACTATTCTAGTTCTGAGCAGTGTATCAATCCACCTACAAAGTCTCATATTAGCACCTTTTTGTTGAAGCCCACGACATATGGCGCCATGCTCAACGTTATTGAAAGCCCCTTCGATGTCCAGGAATACCCCAAGTGCTACCTCCTTGTACCGAAGGGCACTCTCGATAGTGGAGACTACGGAGTGCAATGCAGTCTCTACGGACCTTCCTCTCATGTAGGCATGCTGTGACCGTGCTAGTTGGTCCCCAATTTTGCTCCTAATGAAGGTGTCTACTAGCCTCTCCAACGTCTTGAGGAGGAAGGATGCCAGACTAATTGGTCTGAAATCCTTGACAGAACTGTGGTTTATTTTACCCGCCTTAGAGATAAAAACCACTCTTACTTGTCTCCAGGCTCTTGGGATATAGCCCAGCTGGAGACATCCGTTGAAAATTCTTTCCAGCCATAGTGCGATAATCCCGAGTGCCTTTTGGAGCATTATAGGCCAGATCCCATCCGGCCCAGGAGATTTAAAGGGCATGAAGGTTCCCACCGCCCAATTAATCTTTTTGACATCCACGATACGCTTTATGTCGTCGTCGTGTTGTCGGACCTCATTTCCCCAGCTTTCGTTGACTATGCCAGAGCACCTCGGAAAGTGCTGTTGAAAAAGTGCGTTAAGCTGTTCTTCTTTAGTGTTAGTCCAGTTTCCGTCCAAATCCTGAATAAAGCTAGGAGAGCTCCTGCTAAATGAGAGGACCTTTCGGAGTCTGAAAGCTTCTGCCGTTTTCTCTATTGACGCGCAAAACACTCTCCATGAGTCCCTTTTTGCCTGTCTGACTGCACTCTTAAAAGCTCTTAGACCATCCTTATATTTGGACCAGTCATTTGGCAATTTAGTGTACTTGGCTTCATTAAAGATCCTTCTTGCAGCCCTCCTCAAATCCTCTATCTCGTGGCTCCACCAATGCGGCAGACTCCTCGAGGCGGACTTTCGTAAGGGACAGCAGCTTTCGAAAGAATTGCTCAGGATGTTTGTGAGGGAATCGACCGTCGAGTCGACTTCCTTCACAGTAGACAGTCCTCCCAAGTGGGACCCCTCTAATCCTATCTCAACCAAATTTGCGAAACTCAACCAGTTGGCTTTCCGCGCATTTCTTAACTTGCCAGACCCAACAGTCGACGCTGATACCTCGATATCGAAGTGGATCATACAGTGATCCGACAAGGATGCCCTTTCCGAGACCCTCCACCCCGATACCGCTGATTTAAGAGATCCCACGACAAGCGTCAAGTCGAGAACCTCTCGCCTGTTGCAGGTGACGAACGTGGGTTCGTTTCCGCTATTACATACCCAGAGGGTAGTCCCCAACAAGTAATCGTACAAGTACCCCCCTCTATCATTAATGTTGCTGCTGCCCCAGAGAGTATGGTGGGCATTAGCATCACAACCAAGCACAAAATCAATCTTACCTCTTTCCGCGACCTCCACAAGCGTCCTGACTGCAACCGGTGGTGGTTCTTCTGGATCGTCGTGCGCAAAGTAGGCAGAGGCAATCCAACATTTGCTGTCCGGATTGTCCAATGCCACAACAACTAGGTCCTCGGAACTGAGATTAGGAATCATTAGTGCATTCAAGGATCTTTTCATCATAATACATGATCGAATCTTTCCTGTTTTACGACAATGGAAGATGTCGTATCCTTTTACTCCTAGCCCCTGAACCTGATCGTTATGGATCCATGGTTCTTGGACTATGGCTCCATCGGCATCGTCCTGTAGCAGGACCAATGCCAGGTTGGCCGAGGCCGCTTTACTGTAATGGAGGTTGATCTGAAGTAGCTTTAGAGCTACCATCATCAACAACCTCCACCTCCACCACCGCCCCATGCCCGGCTGGCATGCTCCTTTTGAACAGGCGAAGGTGGACTTCGCCTAGTGCGAAGCACAATCTTCCCTGTCTACTCGCCATGGTGGAGGCGGACTTCGTATCCATGAGGATCACGAAGCCCTTACCTCCCTCCTTTGGCGGCTCCTCCCCGATGACCTCCCACTCCTTCATTGGGACGTCAGGATTTTGCGCCTGCAGGACGCTGAGCAGCTGCTTCCTACTCACCTCGTCATTGGGGATCCAAACCCTGCCTTTCGGCCGGCTCGGTATCCTCCTGACATTGACGAGCTGAAGCTTTGCTCCCTCCCATGGCGCCTTCATTTCCGCGACCGTCCGATGAAGGAACTCACGCGATAAGACATTTTTGCATTCCAATACCCGAACTCCGTACTGCCATTTTGCAGCCCCGAAGGTCGGGCATGGTCTCCCTGGGTTCTGGGCAATGAACTTGAAAAGTGATGTAGAGATTACTCTCTCCACCACTTTCCACTGTTCCCCAGAGTACCGCCCGTCCGGTTTGCTGCTGTCGACAACCGCAAGCCGCAGTGACTCTCTCGCCGCGTTGCTATACGATTTGCCACCAGCAGCAACCCCTCCACTAATTCCTGAAAAGGCAGTCTCCTCCGGCTTCCCTTTGGAGACATACCTAATCTTTTTTGAAACCGAGCCCGTCTCCTCCGTAGACCAGACTTTCTTGCTTTTTCTGAACTCTACCTTCTTGGCCTCAGCCGTGTTGTTTCCGGTATTGGAACCCGCCACAGGCCTCGTGAGTTCATCTTTTTTGACGACGCCTTCCGCCCAGCAGAAGCTCGCCCTCTCTTTTTCTGTCCACTCCTCAGAACTCTTCTTAAGGAGGATTCCCAGCAGGACTTTAGCAGCCATAAACTGCTTCTTCCGCTTCATCCCCTCCGTTGGATTCCTCGGCTTCCGCCTCTTTTTCCTAGTATCTGGATCGCCGAGAAGTTTCTCCTCCGTATCCGTCGACATATACTCAACTGTCTCTCCTATAAAGCCCAGTTCTTCCTCCTTCCCGGGGTGTGGCGCTGAGCTACCAGCCTCCGCACTACTCGTTTTTTTTGTTGGCCGCTGGCGACACGCAGAGAAGAGTCAGACTCTTCCCCGTGCCCGCCGGTAGTCGCCGCCAAAGCCCCTACCGACGTTTGGCCAGATATCCCTGCCCGCAATTTTTCCGTTGTCATGTCCATGTCATATATGTTTGCTCGTGGTCGGGGGTTGCTTATTCTTTATATTCGCAACTACCCTCCTTTGGAGCTGTACCAGCAGTTCCTCAGGAGGCCTTCCAGCTATCCGCCACCTGCTGACCCCCCTCTAGCCTGAGCTCAGCCGAGAAGTATAACTTCAAAAATCGTGACACCTTTTTTAGTGAGTCATATACACAGCGCAATATTGCCAATGAGTCGAAATCACACAATGCGAGTTACGTCATCATTACGTCCATCAACATTTAATAATAATATAAATGAACTTTGTGTTAATTGGCCGGCACAAGTTCTTTGAAAAGCTAATGCCACAATTTAAGTTCATAGTTAATTTCAACATGTTGCAATGCGCTTACAAAGATGCTTGCAATAATTACTGAACAATTGAGCCAGAAGCATTCCTCGGTCATTGCGACACTTTTCCAATCACAAATATTGCAAACCCTAGCAATAAGAACCAGTAAAATAGCATTTAGCCAATGTAGGCCAGATAATGCTTAACGTAGGTAATGAGTTAAGTAGCTTCAAGAAAATAAGTTAGTCGCATTTTTATAACCGAATCGAGAAGTTGATAAAATACGTTTTTTCAATTAATTAGTTTTTTTAATTCAAATGAAAAGAACCTACTAATCCGGCGCAGTCGCTGGTTAACCATATCCGAAGATTGGTTAAATAAAAACAGAAAAACAATGAAAGTTCAACTTTTAAGATATTGTGATAATCGTTATATCGAACATCGATCGGAAGTTATTCGTGAGCAAACATATACGAAGATTAGGTCAGAGCAGAAAACAAGCTACACATCGACACAAAAATGAATACTCAGGAGTCAAACAATGCAGCAAACATTCATTAGCAAATTACAATGACTACAGCGAATCTTCTAAAAGAAGCTGCGGCCATTAAGACTTCAATTGAAGTAGAAACAACGATCTCCCATCATTTATTCTAGAAGTCGAGCTGATATTGCCAATGTTGAGTGGGAATCAAATGTTAAACAACTATGCATTCAACAGGTATATTATCAATAAGATACAGTGACCAGCTTTACAAGTATTAAGGACGTTGGGACAAAAATCCACACTTGAGACGAAATCAAAGCGGACCTAGTAAAAAACTTTGGAGTTCGTGAAACCTACCATCATCTACATCATCAAGCGATCAGTACGAGAAACAATAATAATGTAAGTGAATATTACTTTACTTTAAGAAGTATTCTAGATAAATTAAATGCAAAATTCAAGTTTGACATAAATAAACCCATTGAACTTTCTCCTGAAGCTTATGTGTCAATCATTTTGAAAACTTTCGAACAAGTATCTCAAGAGCAAGTAAATTTTCAATATCCAGCCAAGATACGAATTTACCGATAGTAATGCTAACTATTGGTAACAACAAAATTGAATGTCTTGTTGATACAGGATCAACTACAACCCTTTCAAATGAGTGTGAACATTCACAATATCAACGGCATACACTCAAGGACCTTAATAATTTGATTGGATTGACAAAAAATTCTCATGAAACTATAACACAATTACCTGTACAATTTAATGAAGATAGTTTAATGAGTTGGAAACTCAGCAGTTTCGGAAATAAAAGTTTCGATGGTTTAACAGGACAAGCCTTTAAGAGCAATAGTGAACTTAGAAGAAGAATATCTAGAAATAAATAATTATCGAAATTATCGCCACTACAAACAGGCCTGTATATTCTAAAATATATGAATATCCGCAAATTCATGAAGATGAGATAACTAAACAAATAAGGGAAATGCTAGAACAAGGCATTAAAGTAGAAAGCTGCTCACACTATAATTCACCATTGTGGATTGTTCCCAAAAAGGTAGACTATTCTAGCAAGAAAAAATGGAGAATTGTTATTGACTACAGAGCTTTAAATGAAGTTACAGTCTCTAAAAAATTTCGCATACCAACCATTGAAGACATTTTAGAGAAGTTATGAAGATCGCAATATTTTATAATCTTGGATCTTGTCAAAGGGTTCCACCAGGTTCTAACAAAGGACCAAGACAGAAAGAAAACTGGTTTCTCCACACCCTTAGTACACTATGAGTTTGTAAGAATGCGGTTTGTTCTCAAAAATGCACCAGCGACATTCCAAATACTTATAAAATCCGTGTTGAGGTAGTACACAAATAAAATATGTGTAGTGTATTTAGACGATATCTTAATATTCAGCACAACAATTGAGGAACATATGACGAGTATTCAGAAGGTTTTTGATAAGCTAAGGAAGCATAATTTGAAAATACAAATAGATAAGTGTATGTTTTTACAAGATCAACCGAGTTTCTGGGACATACCCTGACAACTGAAAGAATAAGACCCAATGTAAGCAAAGTAGAAAATATCCAAAAACTTAAATTCCCTCGAACAGCCAAGCAAATAAAGTCATATTTAGGCAAACCGGGATGTTATAGGAAATATGTTAAAGATTACGCAAATATCGCTTGAATACTTAAACACAAAAATCAATACAAATGATCCTCAATATACAGATACATTCTATAAGTTAAGGAGTGCTGGTTAATCCGCCAATACTCAAGTATCCGGATTTCAATAAGAAATTTTAATTGGTGACAGATGCTAGTGACTTTGCTATTGGAGCTGTTTTGACAAAGGATGAACATCTTATAAGTTATGCTAGTAGGACCTTTAACGAACATGAAAGAAGGTACTCTACTACCAGCGTTGCCAGACGTCCCGATTTCAGCGGGACGTCCCGATTTTGAAATAAAAATTAAATGTCCCGCGCGGGACAAGCTCAGTCCCGCTTTTCGGGGATTACTGGATTGAGCGGCGCACGGTGGAGGCAGATCACGAGGTCTCGCGCTGCAAAAAATATAACTAGCTATTTCCAGGCACCTGGTACTTCCACATCTGATCGTCAATAATAATATAATATATTATATCACGATGATGAGCCGCAGAAATTACTTCTACGTATCACACTGTTAAACATTAGTTAAGCTACAATAGTATGGATTGTTTTCAAAAGTTATTGTCACTCATGTACGCCGATTCTAAGATAGCTAAGAATGTTAAATTTGGTAAGACAAAGAGTTAAGCAATAGTTTGTGAAGTATTGGCGAAAGAAGCTTTGAAGGATGCAATTCAAAATTTAAAAGATTTTTCTTTCGATTTCCACGGATAGGAATACTAGGAATATGTTTATACTAGTGTCTTTCTGATTAACTATCCCAACATCAAACTGCTTTCCCGAACTCATTTTTCCCAAATGAATTTAAAATGGTCGGATGCCAAAAATAAATATTGCGTAAATTTTTTGAAAGCAGAATTAGTCATCCAGTTCAATCTAAAGCTATCTTGTGCAGACTTCTACATCTATATTAAAGAAAAAAGGAAACTTTAAAAGAAGTTACATATTCTTCCTTAATTATAATATATAATACGGTTTATAATTATATTTTTTTTATGACTCAACTGCCTAACTATATGGTAAACCAGACAATTATTGTTAAAGTAACGTATTTTCATTAAAATACATTTTCTTTGGCTATTTTTGCTACCTATTGTCAAGTAAACATAACTTAAAACGCAAATAAAAAAATAAAGATTTAAAAACTACTGATTTGACGTTTTTTACTATGTCCCGCTTTCGACGGAAAAATCCCGCTTTTTTACTCAAAAAGTGTCAAAATCCCGCTTTACCGAAAAAAAATTCTGGCAACGCTGTCTACTACAGAAAAGGAGCTTCTTGCTATCGTTTGGGCCGTTGGGGCAGAACTTTTGATTTGATGACAGATCATCAACCTCTGAAATGGCTACAGACTAAACATAAGAGAAAAGATATAAACCCAAGACTACAGCGGTGGCTATTGAAATTAGGTGAATATGATATTAATATTGTCTATATGTATAAAAGGAAAAGACAATAAAGCAGCAGACTTTATGAGCAGGATCAATACAGAAACGGAGGAGAGAGTAATGTAATGCACTTAATGAATAATTGCAAGAGGATGACAGCTCAACTACAAATGCTACCATACAGTCGCAGGAAGAGGAACAAAACAATCATTTTCCGATATTGGAAACAGCGGTCAATCGTTTTTTCACTCAGATCATATTGACAAGGGATAAAATAAAGGAAATGGAAGTTGTGGATAAGAAACGCAAGATTTTCGTGAATGCCGAAGATATCTGAACTGATTTGATGACCGATATATTTCGCAGATATTTAAAATCGGGAAAAGTTGAAATCTACTCAGATATACCGGAGCACGAATATAACCTTGTTCTGATAAAGTTAATCCAAATATTTGGTAAAAGTGTGCGTTTTTATAAATGTGTCTATTGTGCTAAGGACATGAAAAACAAGGAAGAAGCCTCGAAGAATATTGCAAGGTATCACAAAAAGGAAACAGGACATGGAGGCATAAACAACAAACTATGCAGGTCTCAAGAAAAAAAATTATTTTAAAAATTGAAAGCAGATAATTCAAAAAAACATTAACAATTGCGACATATGTAATCGTGCAAAATATGACCAGAAACCTTTAAAGTAAAAATTTGGTATAACTGATACTCCCAACAATATTAACAAAATAATTCATGTGAATGCATACACAAACAAAAACATAGTTTCATAGCATTTATTGATAAATTTTCAAAATTCGTATTAGCGTTTTATTTAGAGGATAGAAATAGTATTACAATTGTAGAAAAAATTAAGCTTTACTTTTCAATTAAAGGCAAACCCAATCGCTTAGTAATGGATAATGAATATAACTCGATTCGTGGCAAAAAAATTTAGAGGCAAGAAGAAGTCGAAGCTTACTTTACAAAAACAAACAGCCACACTGGCAATGCGGATACAAACAGCTTTCGCAATACACTCAGAGAGAAGCTTAGAACATTAAAAGCAGAGAAATCGGAGTTATCAATTCAAGAAAGAATATTCAATAGTGTTGAATTTGAATGGTACAATAAATCTGTACATTCCATTACCAAAACTAGACCGATAGATATTGAACTGGGTAACATAGACAGGGTTAGAATAGAAAAACTATTAAGACACACAAAACAGAAAAGAATAAGTGAGCCTAATGAAAGTCGAGAGGAAATGTCGACATTTAAAGAACAAGGTTACGTTAAAAATTATAAGGCTTTATGACATAAGAACGAACTTAGGTATAGAAAATTAAAATAAGAGAATATAATACACCCAAATAATATTAAAAGGCCAATTGATATTCATAATGATACCGAAATCAATAATAGGAACGCTAACGGTAAAGAAAATATATAATGATAACGGTTTTTTCGAAATAAAATTGAAAAACGTTCTTATTATTCAAAATTATGACAAAGTTTTTCATTTAATCAACCCTCTTGACATCGAAAAAACCATTAATTCCCTCAAAATAAATGTAGAAAATATAGAATTACTTGACTAAAAACAACTACTAAAACACGAACTTGACACGATACGAATGAGAGTACGAACGCTGCTATCACAACGGCATAGACAAGCACTATTCAATATAGTAGGACAAGGAATGAAGTGATTATACGGTTCAATGGACGACAAAGACAGGAAAGACATAGAAAAGCAACTTATCATAAATAATCAAAACAATCATCTCGCCATTGAAAATCTAAACAAAAACATTCGAATAAACAATCAGTTTAATAAAATATTTTGACAAACTATGGGGAAGTTAAATGATGTAAAACAAAATAATAAACAAATTTACGATCAACTCTTGTACTTAGACATTCTGGTAAAAATAAAGATTTTAAGAGATCGTGTACAACATATACAAAGCACCATTGTCTCAGCTAGGTCGAATGTAATGAATAATGACATTTGACTGACAAAGAAATAATGACTTATAACATCGATTTTTATCATTTTCAAAATATCAAATTAGGTACAGCAGTATGATGGAAATAAAATAATTATTGTAATCAAAATATAATTCGACTAAATTAGCAGAAACCTCAGTATTTATTCCAATCACGAATAGCAGATATCAAGAACTATCGTTTAAAAGACATAAAATTGTAAAACTCAACAACACAGAAGAAGAGTGAATAAATTAACATGCATACAAGCGAATTTGGCCTGCCTACATTGGCATCCTTTTCCTTTTTGTTTGTTCGTTGCGGCCAATACGTAGGTAAGATTTTAAGATTAAAATAGAAATGCAAAGGTTAATCCATTTCATGGCGATCCTGAAAATAAACCCATTTCATGGCGATGCCGCGAATTAACGCATTTCATAGTGCTTAACGTAGGTAATGAGTTCAGTAGCCTTAAGAAAATAAGTTAGTCTCATTTTTATAACCGAAGCAGTTGAATAAAATACTTTTTTAATTAATTAGTTTTTTTTAATTCAAATGAAAAGAACCTACTAATTTTGCGCGATGAAGAACCCGGTAAAAAATATGCGAGCGCAAAGAGTGTAGCGAATAAACTGAGGATAAGGTGTCCCAAAATTTGTAAGGAAAGAGTTAGAAGGCACATTACGAGACGCGTAAAGGGAAATCCAGAAATTTCGGCGGTACCAGGTCGTGCTGCGAGTTCGAGTGGATTGTGTGATTAAATGAAATTTAAGTGTTAATGCAGTTCTACGATCGGCAAGGAAGCCCGGATTACATGGTCGAATTGCAAGAATGAAACAATGGGTGAATAAATCAATAATAGAAAAAGATTAGCATTTATAGTTGGGTACAAATAAACCCATGGAGTTTTGGGAAGACGTGTTTTTTGGGACAAAAAAGGATAAAAGTGAAATATTTGGGTCATCTCGAAAGAAATGCGTGTTGAAAAACCTGTTAGCAATATGAAAGAAAACAACTTACAATCAATTGTGAAACTTGGTGGTAGGTCCGTGATAGCCTGGGGCTGCGTGTCAGCAGAAGGGGCAGCAAAAATACATATTTTTGACAATTCAATAGAAAATTTATGGATGCCCAAGAAGAATTTGCACAGTGAGCTCAGAATGTATAGAAGCATTCAAAAGCCCGCATTTGAGGAGAATGTGATAAAACAAATCATGGAATGACGAAAAGGCTCATGCAGTCAATATCTACCGAAAAGCATCGCTTCATTAAGTCGAAAGGACATGCTACAAAAAAATAGTTCCTTCATATTATATATTTCAGTCAATACTTTGGTGAGCCCGTTTTAATGACTATTATTTTCATTGAATAATTCAACGATAAGCTTTATATAGTCTGCATAATTTTTATTGATTTTTTAAAATTTATATATGTATGAAATCACCGTTAAATTTATGCTTCGATTTCAATCTTGACGCAAGTTAAAAAAAAACTGGACGTTGTTATAAAACTAATTAGATGAGTCTTTACTTTTGTGGCCGACTGAACGTATACGTAATTTTTTTGAAAAACTGGAGTTTGGCTATATTATCAATAAACTACACATAAAACAATAATTGCCACTACTCTCCAAATCAATATTTATGATACATTTTAATTCTAATATTATTTAGGCGGTAGGCATACCACCAACTACTCAAGGCCAATAAGTTGTAACTAGTAATAATCAATTTATTTGATTGAAGGAACTCCATATAAATTCACTGATGTTAACAATTTGTCGCGTTAACAATACCAAGGACAAGTGATTATGATTACCTATAACATACTTTCAGACATTTCATCCCATGTGGCTTTTCAACCGTGCCATTCGAATTGAATAGGAAGTTTAAGTGCTTTATATGTATGAGTCATGAGAGGTAAATTCCAAAGCCAAGACGATAATTTAGAGAGAAGTACTTTGCGCCGAAGCCAACGCGAGACGTTATTCATGGTCGTTATGTGGAATCTGCCTCATGACACTACACTATCACTCTTGGCAGCAGTTCACAGTGCCTTGTTAATGGTGCGTGTTGTCGGACGCGTTGGATGTGCTGAGGGAAATAATAGCTTGACATCTCATTGATAAGTGTAAGATTCCCAAGTAATTAGCTCGATGTTAAAATACTGTTTAATCTGAATTAAGTCTCAGATAATTGTGATTAAGTGTGTTTATTGAAAGTTACAAATATTGATCGCTAATATTGTCTCCACAAATAAACAGTTTGCCAAATGTAGCAGGTGTAACGCTTAATGTAAGCAACTGGGTGCATGTATAAACTGTGTCGTGACAGATGATCGTATGCACAATTTAAAATTGAATAGTGAAATAACTAGAGGATAATGGGTCAGAGAAAAAGCTCTGGGCTGGTAGATATTAGGCTACACATTCGCTTGAGATTCCTTCTTACAATTTCATTAATCATGCAAGATCGTTTTTGTAATGGAATTCCTTCGAAAAGACTTCATGAAATTGAAATATATGACAGTGTGTGTGTTGATGTGAATAATAGTTCTCGTCATTTCACTGATGCGGTTCAGCCTTCTACAGTTGCAAACTTTGCTTTAATGGAAATTTCACATGACGGTAATATGGAAAAAAGATTGGCTTATAACCATATAGTAGGAAAGGAAACCATTCTTGCACAAAATTACGGGTAATTAGTATGTTACTAAGTTTTTCATATATTTTTTGTTATAAACACTTATTCAAACGATGTATGAATACGTTTAACCTAAAATAATTTCGGGTTTTCCTGCAATTATGTAACAAAATTGTTTCTTTCGCAAAAAAATCTAAATATTAATATACTTTCAACATTTTCAATCCATAATAAAACTCTGGCTTTATTATCGTTTTTGTAAATTATTATACGCTCTTAAAAATTGAATCAACTTTAAACGTTTCTCTAAAATTAACGGCTGCTAAATTCAAATAAATAATGAATCAACAAACAAGCAAAACAACGGCAACAATACTTGAACGCTGCAAAATTAATTTTAATCTTGCCATCAAGACATGACACAGCCAGGAAAAATGGCTGTTAGGTGTTCTCCTTTTTTTATTGAAAATATTGCAATTTTTAGAGTCTCATACCATGTTACTGGATTTGAAAAGCAAGGAGTTTCTTAGAAAAATTTGATATAAATATTAAAATATTAATATCGGTGATTTCCTAAGGATTTGTCGTTGGTATCCATACAAAGGCCCATCATTGTGTTAATGTCAGATTTGTCGGGTAGGCAGTCTCAGAATTATAAGGAGTAACATATTTCCCCTCACATTTTGCCTTCTAAAGATAATATCCTTTAAGGCATTTATTTTAGTACCCTTTGATTGCCCCATAAAATTGTCCTTACTTGTTTTTAAATATTTGGAAACAACCAGCAGTGAGGTGAGACCCTTGATGTCCACACGGTCAACTTTCCAGTAATATCTACATAAACATTAAAAACATTAAACACAATAATAGTTTTGAAAATACTACTTCTTAAAATAATAATAATTGATATTAATCATATCATCTACGGGAGCATCGATTGATTACTTAAGGTTTTTGGTGGATGGGGGTAGATTGATTTGATTGAATATTCACGCGGAGCAGTCGGTGGGAGCCTTTTATACGTTATTTGTTATTTTCATATCGATGCTTGAATGACAAAAGAGCGCTAGCAACATTGAATGCGATTTTGGTAATTCCGCCCACTGAAGAGATTTTGTCGCGTGATGGCCATTTTGAATAGTTGCGTTCAAAATTGCCATCACTTCGGCATAATCACTGAATTTTTTTTCTCACGACTTTACATCAATGGGATTAATAATAATTTTTTAACTTCCCAGTATATGGGAAGTTCTTGTAATCGCCTCGAAAATCGAAATTGAAATTTTCAACATTTCTTTACGTTTTGAGGTCTATAGAGTATATATAAAGTGTTTTTAGAAAGGGAGATGTATGTGTGTGTGTGTGTGTGTGTGTGTGTACGTACGTACGTACGTACGTACGTACGTTCGTGGACACTTTTTTCTACGAGCATAACTCACGTAAACAAAGTCGTATCGACTTCCTTAAGAAGTCAATCGAAGCGTCTTTGCAATTTTAAGAGCTGATTAGTTTTTGGGATACTTCGGTCGGGGGGGTTTGCTGTTTTGACCCTTTGAAGGTCATTTCTGTCATTCGTTATATCTCGCCAACCAAACATACGATTTGCATCGTAGAGGTGTCAATCGACGCGTATTAACATTTGTGTGAATCTATCAAATTTTTAAAAAAATCGTTGTAGCCGTTTTTTAATTTAAGAAAAAAAAGTGCAAAAAATTAGGGTTTTTTTCATAAACAATAAATTTTTAACCTGATTTGCGTAAATAAGTAGACAATGTTTATAAAATTTATATACTCCAAACAATGTTTGTAAAAGCAACATCAAAACATTTTGTCATGATTACGTAAAAAATTCAATTAAAAATAAAAAACTATTAAAAGTCATCATGATTTTCAAGGTCATTTTTATCATTCTCTATATCTCACGAACCAGATATAATATTTGCATCATTAAGGTGTCAGTTGACGTGTATTAATATCTTTGTGAAGTTTATACATTATAAAAACTCGTTTCAGCTTTTTTTTAATTTAATAGAAGAAAATGCAAAAAATTATAGTTTTTTTCATAAAAAATATTTTTTAACCTGATTTGCACAGCACAGTAATAAATGTTTATAAAATGTATACATTCTTATCAGGTTTTGAAGAGAAACCGGCAAAATTTTCTTCCTTGATTAAAAAAATAAATAAATGAAAAATAAAAAATCATTCAAAGTTACTATTTAAAGAGGGTTCATACGAATGCTTTTACTTTATTTTTTTTTATTCTAAAAAATTGTTGTAAATTCAATCAAATTAAAATATTTGCATACTTTGAGCAGATTTTACACAGTTTTTATAGTCTTTTATTTAAAAAAAAATGCTTAAATTATTAAAACCAACAAAAATTTTCAAGACCAAAAAGGCCCCCACCGATTGATCCGCGTGAATATTCAATCTGTCCTCATCGACCAAAAACCTTACGTAATCAATGGACCCTCCCGTAGACGATATGATTCTTATTAACTCATTCCTGTTACTGCTATGAATACCTCTCATTGTTGTAATGTTGTTGATGTTTATGTAGATATTACTGGGAAGTTGACCGTGTGGACCTCAAGGGTCGCACCTCGCGGCTTGTTTTATTTTCTGTTGGTTTCGAAAAATATTGAATATGCAGTCAAAAATACGTAAAGTAAAATTTATTACACATGATGATACTTAAATGTATTACACATGATGATTAAGGAAGTACAGTAAAACCTGACAATAACGGATTCCCGTGGGAAATTTATTTTTTCCACTATTGACACGAATTCCACTATTAACAGGTTCCATTATTGACAGGTATTTCAGTCGAACCAAAATGATTTTCCATTATTGACAGTAAAATTGAATAAAAAACCAATGCATATATTTTCATGGCCATTTAATGATCAAATCAAGTTATGTAATGAACGTGAAAAGGAAATATGTACTAAGAAAAAACTATTTTTTGATAAATGAATGAAAATGAAAAAAGAAGCGAATGACAAGTATTATGATTTAGATCAATCGGTAATCGAAGACTGTTTTGTTTTGCTTGCAATCAAATCATCCTGTACTAAATTGATGGATTCTACTATTTTATCGAGTAAAAATGTATTTTCAACATTTTGCGATGAAAAGTATTCGTCGATAATTTCTTTTTTGTCTTTAATAACCTGTGTACATAGCAGGCTTGCCACATTTGTATTTTTCTTTCAAAACTTCGATTCCAAATTTTGGCTTCATGATCTTTTATCAAATTGTACTTTTGTTTTAACGTGAGTCGTGAACGTTGGATTGGTTTATTATCTTCCTTTTTACGATTCATCTTCAATAGCGACGGAAAAATGTGAGAGTAATTGTGTGGTTAAAGTGTTTTTCGCTCAAGTGCAATTGACGAACTGAACAATCTATGGTCGCACACACCATATATTATAGCTATCGATTCAGCAAAAAACTGAATTTCGATTTCTTAGAAGTTTTGATTACACGATGCTGTCCAAACAATGAAGAAGTCTAAACAATGACTCCAAGTGAGAAAGTAAACGATACATTTTTTTGCGACGCCAAATTGCCGAAACAGAAGCGAATGAGTGATTTCGAAACGATTTTGGTTGTGAAATTGGAATTGGTTCCGTTATTGACAGGTTTTACTGTAATTGGAATCTTACGATAACTAAGGGATAAATCTACTAAAAACTACAATTTTTAATTTGATGAAAGCTCTTTAAAGCATATGATCTTGCAAAGTATAGACAACAAAATTATTTACCAATCAAAGCGTCGATTACCACAAATGGAAATTTGATTGAAATTTTGTTTTTCAAAATTTGAGCATTTTTTCATTAAAACTAAAACACTGTTAAAACTATTAAAAATCTGCTTGATTTATGCAAATATTATGAAACTTTGATTGAATTTACAACAAAGGCTTTAGAATTTCGATTCTTTCCTGTTTTCCCAAAATTCTTGAACGCATTGTCAATAAAATATACCAAGCTCTTAATTGCAGGCTGTCTCCGTTTCAGCATGTATTTGTTCCAAACCGTTCGACCGTCACGAATCTCCTTAAGCTTACCTAAACTGTCGCAAAAGCTTTCGGTAGCCGTACTAAAGTTGATGTAGTATACACTGACTTCAGTAAGGCATTTGATACTGTCAACCTAAATGTTCTATTGCAGATGCTAGCTCACTTTGGCCTGTATGGTCCATTACTCTCCTGGGTTGAGTCCTACACCAGTTCTCGTTCTTGCCGTGTTAGCCTATGTGGAGCACATTCCTCCTTTTTCCATCTAACCTCCGGCGTTCTTCAGGGGTCTATTCTAGGTCCTCTTCTTTTCTTACTCTATATAAATGACCTTCTCTCTGTCGTAGCGTCGCAGTGTCTTCTGTATGCTGATGACTAGAAAATTTACCGCGTTATTCGCTCAGAATAGGATTGTATTGCTCTCCGAAGGGATCTTGACGCGATCGATTCTTGGAGTGAAACTAATTTTCTTTACTTGAATGTTCAGAAATGTCACACAAAATGTCCTTCTCCTTGAAGCCTAGTCCAATTGATCATATCTATACTTTGCAGATATTCCACTTACGGTTCCTTTTCAAATAAAACATCTGGTAGTGATTTTTGACCCGAAACTTAAATTCGAGCCTCACATTGTGGCTATAGCCGCAATGTGCCTCTCGTGTCTCCGAGTTCGTATTAAGACACTCTCATATGTATTCTGGCATTGCTTCCTCGGTCAACCTATACACTAGCCTCGTTATACTAATCCTTCAATATTGCTCGCAAGTATGGTCACCACACTACCAATATCTAAATTCTATGATTGGATCAGCACAGCACAAATTCACTCGTTTCCTAGCCTTTAAATTTAATATTACATATATGCCATATGAAGAGTGCCTTTCCTTACTACAAATTCCTACTTTGCACTCCAGCAGACTTCTTTTAGATGAGTGTTTTCTGTTACGGGTTCACCATCATCAATTAAACTCTAACCTCGTTGATTGGTTAGAGTATCGTAATTCAGAATGCACTGCCAGGTCTGACATCATATTTACAGTTCCATATGCTAGGACTGAGACTTTGTACCATTTGCTGATGTTGCCACTCCCTGGAAACCACAATACTCTGCAACTTGGTTCGTTTCCTCACTCACTCTACATTCATAATCAGAAGGTAAAGTGTTCTTTAACTAATAAGTTTAATCTATACTATGTATTTCTTTTCTTTAATTCGAACATTTTCTTTCTCTCTTTTATTGTCTTGTAATTGGATTATGTTAGTAAGCTAGTAATGATGCAAATATTATATCTGGTTCGTGGGATATAGTGGGAGTGACCTTGAAGGTCATGATGACTGTTAATGATTTTTTATTTTTTATTTAATATTTTTTTTGTATTCCTGAGAAAAAGTTTTAATGTTTTTTTTACAAACACTGTTTTAAGTATATAAATTTTATAAACATTGATCACTGTGTGTCGCAAAACGGGTTAAAAATTTATTGCTTATGGAAAAAACCAACAATTTTGATAATATGAAAGAATCACGCAAATGTCAATACGCGTCGATTGACAGCTTAATGATGCAAATCGTATGTTTGGTTCGCGAGATATAACGCATGACAGAAAAGACCTTGAAAGGGGCAAAACAACAAACTCCTCTGCCCGAAGTTTCCCAAAAACTAATCAGCTCTTAAGATTGCAAAGACGCTTCGATTGACACCTCAACATAGTCGAATACACTTTGTTTACGTGAGCTATGCTCGTAGAATAAACCGTCCACGAACTTATGTAGGACCGTTCCGTACACACACACATAATCTCTCTTTCTAAAGACACTTTGAACACTCAAAACATAAAGAAATGTTGAAAATTTCAATTTTGATTTTCTAGGCGATTACAAGAACTTCCCATATACTCGGAAGTTACAAACGTAAATAGCAAAGCACATCTGTACCAAGTTTTATGACTGTAAAAGAAAGGCTTGCTGAGACAAAAAAGAGGCTTTTCGCAAACTGGAATGTCCAAATTTAAGTATCTGCATATCAGACGGGCGGCGGCTGCATAAAGTGTTAACCTGTCGATTTTATGAAAATTTATATTTTCTAGTGATAGGTTAGTATTAATAAACATGAAAAAGCATGGTTTGCAGCCCTATCTTAGTCAGATATGTATAATTTTGAAAAGAAAACGGAAAACAAATTCCTTTGTATCTCTGGCTCAAAACTAACAGAATTAAATTGTTCTTGCATTGTTTTCATATGTGAAAATGTTAAAAAAGTTACGAACTATATTATTATTCATTTAACAGCTTAACTCAATAACAAAGTGTAACAACATATAACAGTTTAAAAAACTAAAAACATAAAAAAATTGTGTGTGTAACAAGTACGCGCGAGTAAGTGACACTTCTCTCGCAGTTGTTGGATTCGTGGAATTTAATATGCGATACTGAAATCAAATCATATATTATTTTTATTTTCAACAAAAGAATTCGGCTGATGAGTTTTCGGTGAAATTTCAATTGAATTACATGTGTTTTGAATAAACTGTTGATTAAAATCATCTCTGGAAATGTGTTTAGTTGGCAATGCCATTTTTTAGCTTTGTTGATCTAAAGGTCGGGTTGTTTTTGTGATAGAATTCCTATTTTTCTGTACCTTGCGCGTATGTACATATGTATCTTTACCAAAATAAGCAAGTCTGTGAATGTATTTAGTTAGTTATTATTCAATTACTAATTTGATATATATTATTTATTAATAATTATTAAATTAAATATTTTTATCATTTAGTTAACTATTATTCAATTAATTTGATTGATATTGTTGTTATGTGTAATTGATTATTTAATATGATTACTTATACAAAATAATTTCCAGTAAGGTGACTGTAGGGGTTTGTGATCACTTGTATATACTTCCATAAACCCCTTCACTTGCCCACACAAATTATATGGGACGATGACAAACTCATACACTTTTCACAAACCTCTACAGTTACCTTAAGACGATCGGTACGTATGCCAGTTGTCCAGCTTTTTATCTGATTCCCTCACGCACAAAGTTCATTTGACTTACAACAAACTGTCTAATAAAATTTTTACTGTATTATTATAATTATATTATAAATATTTAATTAATAATTGCTAAATAAATAATTATCAACATTGAGTTAACATTGTACTTACCAAATAATACGAAATTATGCATTTTGCATTAAATTCACAAACAGCAGACTAATGTGTATACACATTAGTTTATTTCTTTTTCTTTCTCACGCACTTACACAAAACGTTCATATAAAACTCTTTCCCAGTTTCCCGCAAGCGCTTCACAGAATTTATTATAATTTAATGGTGGTTCATCGATCTAATATTTGTCAGTCCGAACGATTCATGCCATTAGATGGGGATACTGCTCTGCCCGGTGATGGAACATCTCATCGAAATCAATGGACAAGTCAAACGGTGATAGCAGAAGAGCTGTGCAGAGGCGTCGTCCCGGCCTATCGTGAAAGTGAAGCATTGCGGGGTGCAATGCGTACTTAGATGGTGGACCCGGCGAATCGAAGCGTCAGGGTGGTATATGGCCCGACGGGGAAAGGTAAAACGAATGACACTGTTCCGTTCGCACAGTCTATATGCAAAGGAAGATTAGATACAGAGAATGTTGCGCTTGCTGCCTAAACTCTACTACCCTGCCCCCTTACTCCATTGCAGCTTCCACACTATCTGGCATGAACGAACGAACACTCAAACGTAACGCCACGTGACCAAAAAAAATTCTCACTACCCTGCGTAAAGAAGTATAACTTCAATAATGCAATTACACAAATTATAAATGGAAATGGAAAGTGATAAAAAATAAAAAGTAGAAATTGTAAAGTAAAATGAATAGTTTGGCGATATATTTCAGTAAGTTTGTTTCATAAACTTAGAACATATGGGCGAAAGCAGCAAGCTATTATGCATACGTTGCTACTGAAGTATTGACGAAAGATAGTGCTGCCATCTCTAAAACCTGCCCCCCAGGACCGGAAGCGTAAGTTCCCCGGATTTTGGAGCTTTCACCCCGGACATTTCAATACTTTTTCCATTCACTTACATCTTGATTACAGTATATTTTACTCCGTACTTGATAGAAGAAAACTTTAATTTAAGTATCTTTTGTTGCATGAAATAGTGTGTTTAATCGTTGTTGTGACGACAAGTGAGTAATTTTGCTTTATTTTTTAACCTTCTTAGGTATTAAATAAAAGATAAACAAACCCAATATTAGTTACTCAGTTAATAAAATAAAATGAAAACTTGTTTAACTTTTTGTTTTTCCATACAATTAACAATATTTACTTTAGTTTTAAAAGAACTTAAATCTTAAATCAAATTCAGAAAGTTATAATAGTTTATGTTTATCGGATTTACCAATAGCTTTCAGAACTTCTAAATAAAAAATTCTAGAATTCGGTGCGATCCTTATAGCCTCTGAAGTTAAATTTAAGTGACGAGACTGTTTCAGAATTCAATTCATTCCTTTCTTTTGTCCACTGTCGCGTCATGAGAGAAAATATTCTTTCAACATGCGCATTATGCGCAGGAATGCAAAAAATTGAGCTATTTTTAGTAATTCTTTTGGTTTATGATCAATTCAGAAATGGTCTCGGAAGTTTCATTTACCGTGGTCGCTACTTCGAGGAGTTTCGTAGTGATTCCTTCATTTCTTACATCGAAATATTGAACTACCAAAGGAAATAGTTTCTCACTGCCATGGTTGCTAGCTTCAGTAGCCGCGCTTATAAACGGATTGTTTTGAAAGTCATTTTTTAGTTCGGCAATCGACAAAGGACTTAAAACTCCTGTAGCTATTGCTGTAGCTTTAGTACGATTACATGAATGTTTTTTTAGCTATTTCTGACCACGAAGAGATTTCGCGATTGAGAGCGCAAGGACAATCCAGAGAATTGAAAGACATGTGATGGCTGACTGTATGATAAACGAGTGCGCCTTCAGCTGTTCGAATTTGAAGGTCTTCCGGGTTTCGTGTTACAAAAAATGTAGATATTTTTGAAGAGCCTGCTTGATTTGTCATATTAGTTTTGTGTTTCTGTGTGTTCAAATGTTAATTTATGTCAGAAACGTCTTTGTCCGGGTTGCACCCGGACTACAATTCAAACCCCGCCCGGACACTCCCCGGACGTGTTCCAAACTAGGACAAATCCGGGGAAACCCGGACGGATGGCAGCCCAAACGAAAGAAAGTATATGATGTTGCGCGCAAACCGAATTGCAAAAATATTGTTTGAACGAAAAGATCTCGAAGCATCACGAGATTTCAATGTAGCAAACAAGTTATTCGAACGTCTATGAAGGCCCATTTTGTAAAGAAAACTCTGGGCGAAATAAAATTTACGAGACTGACTCAATATAGATCAGATGAGAGAAACCATATTTGTCGAATAGATGCCAGATGAGTCTCCGGTGTACGAATTCAATGGCAGATATCAGGTAATACAAATACAGTGAGTAAACTTGGGAACAACATTCCAAGATCGAAGAAAATAAGCAAACTAGCCTAAGTTAAGGCTGTGATATCCAAATCTTTGATTTCCTCAATCGGAAGTAGAAGATTGTTAAGTTAAGGGAAAAAACAGCAGTGAGGCACTCTAGGAGTGTCCGGTGGGAAGTTTAGCTTCGTTTTGCAAATGATTATGTAAATATTAATAAGTTGTATCTAGATAAATACAGGAAAAATTCAGGAATTAATGTGACAAATTCAAAAACAGAGGAGGTGGGAATTTGAACCCACTACCTTGAGAGCATGAGTCGGGCGCTCTGCTCATCGAACCCTCCGTTACTCTTATGTTTGCACATCATTGCTACAGTGCATTGACAAACTTTTTGATATAAAATATTTTCCTTACAATGATTTAAAGATTTTTTCAAAAAAGCTGTGCAAATTTACTCATAAATAGTAGTCTTTACCTGGATTTTGTTTCATGAAGAATTGCAGTAGTTTCAATCACTTTTGAATCGTTTACCGTTTTAATAGTTTTCATCAATTTTTCATCGTCACTACCGCAATGCTTATTTTTTCACACGTCATTGTTTATTTCATTTCAACTATGGACAACACTGATTCATTAATGAATTATTAACCAATTATTAATGCGATTGTTAATTATTTCACAAACATATAAAGGAGAAGCAAAAAATTAAATGAACTTTAGACGCGCACATGCTCATTGCTATTTTATATTATACAAGAAATAGGATGCGTCTACCATGATACACGAGGAGGAATATTCCAAGCGAGCACACGCGAGTTATATTTCTTGTAATGTTAATTCACAAAATATATATATATATATTAATCACACTTGGTTTATTAAATGAAACACTTTATTTCACTATATTATTAACAGTTTATTTCACTTTATTTAATGACAATTAACTTGAATAGAACTTATGGTAATAACTTGTGAACCGAATGATATAATAACTTTAATTGACTGATCTGAATAACAACTAACAACTAGTCTTGACGATTGATTAATAACAACTGACAACTCACTTGATCTAGATGATCAATATGTATTTATATCGTTGAAGACAAAGAACCCAAAATTGCATAGTTACAATTTTGATCAAGGGAATAAAAAGATAAGATCAGCATTTTATGAAATATGATATTATAAGATACATCAGCATAAATAAAAGATGAATTGATACGTTAGTGTAAATAGTTTATAGTAAGCGTGTTTTTTTGGCTCCCGCTCTAGAGTAGCTAACCCAAAACACACGTAAAACAACAACAACTATCCAGGTTTCGTAGTCCAGTGAATTCACTGGGTTACAAAACCTAGAACTGGATAGCTTTTCTATCATTAGGGTTTCTAGAGCCCAACAGATGTCCAGCCGTATAATTTACGTTTGATAAGTTGGCATTACTACAATAACTGTCAATTTAGTGAGTGAATAAATCGAATGGAGCGGAAAACATGCACCTTTTCTAATTAATTTCATTTAATAACTCACCCTGTCGAAATAATACAGATTCAGTTGAAATAATAACCGCTTCAATTCGTCGATTTCACTTATTAAATGTCACAAGACAGTGTCACCTTCGTGCTGACAATGCTACCAACTGCATCGCGCAAAATTTAAACCTGTATAGAACCTGATTGGTTTTTTTGGTTTGGGTTTGGAACTCTACTCTAGAGCGGGAGCCAAAAAAACGCACCTAGTATGAATGATGCATCAGCATATTCAGTTTATGATGTTTATGAAATTGGATATAATTTAATAATGCTGACTTGATACAACGGATGTTTTAGAAGAAACGTACGTTGTTTATAGATTGGTCATCAATCTTAGGAGCTTGTTTATCAATTGTAACTCCTCCCTCCTTTAGATCTTTGTTGTCCTCAACAATTATTATTATGGGTAATTCAATACTTCCACCAGGTTTGTTTACATTGATATGAATAATTTTTCGGTTTTTACAATATTTAGAATACAAATATATTGAAGATAAGACAATTATGGCTGATATTAGTAACGTTATGAGTGATCCAGATATTATCGAATTTCTTTGATGTTGAAATTCTATTTCATCAATTCGTTTTAAATTGTTTATATTATCCAATTGTACAATTTCTCTTTTAAATAGATAATGATAATTGGAAATATTTTGGATTAGTTCTAATGTTAATACTTGTTGAAATTCTTTTATTTTGTTAGTATATATTTTCCTTCGATTTCTATTTTACAATTACTGATTCTTATTATACATGTTCCACTTAATTTGTATGTTTTTTCGTCACAATTTTGATTTATTTTCGATTTCTTCGGTCTAAGTTTTATTTTCTATTTGAATTATACAATTTATGGTTTTACACGTTAATTGAATTTTTAGTAAATTTACATATTTTTCAGTTTCATAATAGTTTTCATTATATAATACCACATTTTTAATTTTTCTGTCTAAAGTTTCTGATTTTACAGTTGGTATTTGTCTGACATGATATAATGATAAAGGTTGGGTTAGTATTGGGATATTGATCGCAAATATAATTATTCCATTTTTTGTTAGAACATTTATTGTAATTTCTCTAGGTTCGTCGAAAGATCAGTTATAAAAATCTATTTCGTCGTATGTCAAAAGGGACCTGGTCATTATTCCAGTTTTAGCAGAGTTTACATTATCGATTATTTTTTCTAACTCATCTTTTATTAGATCTAAGTTATGATTTATTTGCATTTTTGCTATTACTTTATTTATTTGATTAGTAGTGTTGTTAATGTTATCAGCAAACATGTTATTAGTTTGATTACTGTTTTGTATTATTTTATTAAGGTTATTTTGGAATACATCATTGATTCGAATTTGTTCATTCATTGATTTTATTATTGTGTGGTTATTAGTGTCAATTTTTTTCATATGTTCTGTTATTTCTTGATAATCATCATTATTCATAAGTTCAAACAACCATTTATAAACGTTACCAATTGGATTAATGAGACCTATAGAGAGAAAGCTATATTTTTCAATCTATTATTTATAAAAGATGGATCATTATCAATAGATGATAATACTGTTTGTTATGGTAAGTTAATTTTTAAAGAAATGTTTTATGTAATATTTTAAGTACTCCCTTAATAGTTTTTATACTTTCGATAGTGTATTGATCTGGGTATTTATGTTTTGTTATTTCGTTTAACGCTGTTTCATATTGTTTTAAAGCTATTTTATGATAAATTCTGTTGTGGTTTTTTATTAGTCTGATGGTATCCTTTTTGATAAGAATAATTTCTGATTCGGTTTTAAGTTCTTCAACTGCTATTTCGGATTGTGTTGTTTGTAAGGTTGTTAACAAGATAAGGGGCAGTGGCGGCTCGTGGGAGTTAAGTTTGGTGGGGCTACTGGTACGAATTTTTCTATCACCAATATGAGTTCTTATGTGAGTTTCCACTCCACCCAAGAGGTAACACATGTCGAGCGTTAAGCGATTTTAAGTGATCGGTTTCTCCAAAAGTAGATTCGGCAATCAAAGATATATTCCTAGTATCGTGTTTTGAATAACATTGAAAGCTTTAATAAAAGTTCAGTACACTCTGAATAAAAAAAATTGTTTAAAAACATTTGAATTCTTCCAACGAAACAACTTTTACGCCTATCGCACTATTCAAAATAAATAATTTCTCTACTAAAATAAATGCAACAAAAACAACAATAACAATCGAAAAAACTAGTAATAAATAAATTCAACAAAAACAACAATAACAAGAGCAAAAACCATCAATAAATAAATTCAGCAAAAACAGTTCTACATTGTATATAGTTCTTGAATCAACATAAACAACAAAAGCAAATTCTTTTATCTAGACGTTTTATTTGTATAAATATTCAGAACGTCGATTTTTTTGTTGAGCAAACAAGTCAATCACCCTTTCATTCTTTTTGGGTATTGTTTTAATGAATTTATTACAAACAGAGAGTACTGCAAGCTTATTGAAACGACTTTGGTCCATGGTGCTCGATTTGTAACTTTTGATATATTTTAGGGTATTGAAGCATCTTTCCGACTCTGCAGTAGTAAGCGGAATTGTTAAAACTATTCCTATTAACTTACTTGTTTCTTGGCAAGACGATCAAAGGTTATTATCTTTAAAAAATACCAAACACTACGAAAGCACACTAAGTACTAATACCATGCACTACACTGATGAGACTACTTTTCCATTCCAAGACTAAACGTTGTCGAAACACTGAACGGGCTGCATAAGATTAGCCCGTCCACGATGTATACACATGTTATTTTAAACACGCACACTCCCGCCGCTTCAGCATAGAATTCTCGCAGCCATTCAAATCGAAATATTCTTAATTGGGGCTAGATTGATGTAGCCCTTTCCTCATAGTAAAGGTGGAAAATTGTCAAAGAGAAAATAAGTTTGAATTTTACTCTCAGCTTTTATTCGATGCAGGCCACAGTATATAGAATAGGCAGTAGGCAAACTCGGCCTTCGGGAACAAATTTTACCAGAAGCATCTGCCGAATGCTCCCGAAAATTGTCGTATATTATGTGCTGCCAGCTGTATAGAGAATAAAGCGTTTTGGCGGACTTTTTAAAAATTGTTAATCCAGAACCATATTAGAGGAAGGCAGTGTTATGGGTGTTCAACAATATACATATATATATATATATATATATATATATATATATATATATATATATATATATATATATATATATATATATATATATATATATATATGGCAGTTTGCCGTGCTAAGGTACTCTCGTCGATTTTTAAAATGATTAGTTTCCCCATTATAATTCTTTTTCCGACGTTTTATCATTGAATTCGGTGAATCAAGTATTTTCCCGCATGATAAACGAAAATAATATCCATAAACGATGGCAGCACCGTAGCGCGTAAATCTCCCCCACCATATACCGAATAATAGAAACCATGGAAACCATGTGCGTTTCGTCCGTGGTACCACGGATTGTATGGAACGCTTGTCCATAGGAAGTCAACATATGAAGGTTTATCTACTGGGTCTACCTATACTGTGGTGCAGGCAAAACGAAGCGAGTCGAAGAGAAAAACAAATTGTTCTACAGTGCGTGGCAAGAAGACTTTGTGAAAGTAAACTACAGAATGGGCGAAAAAAATGCTACATTATATTTTGAAATGAAATAAAATTATGAAAACTATATTGAAATCTATAATATTTTATTACATTTGCACTAATATAAGCTCATCAATAAGTGGTGGGGCTGAGCCTCACTAGCCCCAAAGGTAGAGCCGCCACTGAAAAGGGGTATGAGCATTTGAATTATGGGTGACATTGTCTGTAATTTTAATATGAAGTTAATGAGTCCAATAGTTTTAGATTAGTTATTTCGATTATCATGTTTTGTCTAAAATATCTTTTTGTGTGAAATTTATATTATTATTTGTTGATAAATATTTAGCAGTTATACAAGCAAAGGCTTCACAATCAAAGTTGATTTCTTGTTGGGAACTTGTTTTGACGTTTTCTGTGGTAAAAGATATATTTAAAGGTTTGTGTAATTTATACAATGATTCAATTTTCAAATATTGAAGAAGTGTATTTAATATTTGATTATTAGGTTGCTGCAATGAATCGTAATATTTTATTGTTTTATCGCGAAAGTTTATTATTGTAAGGACATAGCATAAAGAATATATAGCACGGACACTTCGAGCTGTCAAAGTCGACTTGAGACAAAAGATGCCTAAATTACCCCTCCTGTCCGAGAGAGCACTCTGGCTTTCGTTTCGAAGCTCGCGCGCGAAGAGTAGGTTGAAATTTGTATTCAAATTTCTCCTGGCCAGGTTGTGCATATGTATAGAGACGAGCTCGCCATTTTATATCAGTTAACCGTGTACGTGTGCATGCCAAAATCAGCTGACTTGACGCTAGTGTGCGTGAAATCAACGAATGCGGCGAGTACCCGATGCGAATTTGCGACTCGTCGAAGCATTTAGGGCTGCCCGATCAACAAGAACAACGGAAATACGCGGCATTGCAATTTGAAACTGCAATAAATCTTATTGAAAAATTTTGTATGTGAGTATTGAAAAACATATATAGGATGTTTTACCAGATCAACTAAATTGAGAATTCGTTAGTTTTACACTTTATTGGGTTTTTAAAGTTTTTTGTATTCTCTCTCATTCAAGGAAGTGCCAAGTTTTGGTATCTGACGCACTTTACCCATCACTCAGAGCTGATAATCGGAAACGAGCGCGATAGCCATACAAACACAACGTTACCGCGGAGTCTTTCACTACAATTTCACCCAACTATTGTAACCTGCACACATTCACTAGCAAGGAGTTTTCACTGATTCCGTGTTGCAGTTCCAAGGAAATGCAATTCCTTCTTCGTTGCTCTATATTCCTAAATAAATAGACCACCAAAGAAGGAACTTTATTTCCTTTTTGGAAAGTATCAGCCACTTTTCACATTGATTTAAATTATGGGTATAAAGCACTTTGCTAGTTACTTCGCGTTGCTTCGCGGGCCACCGACGATCACAAATTCTGAGCGCGTTGTTTTTCCGCACTTGTCACTCCAATTTGTATCAATTTTAATTAAAAACATCAAAAATCTAATTACACGCGATATGCCGATCGCGAATTGTCAAATACACACTGACATTTCTCGCTGACAGTCAAGATTCAACGAATTAACGAAATTAGCTTCTGTGTGCATCTCTGTCTTTCGTGTACGAATCATTCACATGCAATTTGCTTACTCTGTTACTCATGCTAGGGTACACGGATATGCATTTACCTATACTTAGGCACAGGCTGGCCACTTGGGTTGTATAACAGATATGTGGCGAATTGGCTGGAGTGTCCGTGCTATGTATTATTTATGCTATGGCAAGGATCCAATGTGATTTATTTATATGTATTGGTATTAGAAGGTAGTCAAATGAAAATATATCTATTTTCCTAGTCCAACGACTGACTGAACTATATCCGGTTTGTTCGAGACATTGGGTAAAGAAAGTATTCATACTGTACACTTTTGGTGAATTTAATTGAAGTTTACTATGTTCTGAAATTAAGTTAAAATATAAATTGATAATTTGATCATTTAACCAAGAGTTTCCATTTAACTTATGGATGTCACCTTGTGTGATATTTAGGCCAAATTTTGAGATAAGAATTTCACTTAGTGAGAGAGTGAGAATTTGTTGAATTTTAGACTTATATTATATGTAGAATTCACTAAGTCATTGTAAAATTATTGTACACTCTTTACTTAATAAATTATATCTCGTCATCAGAGTCACGTAACGATAAGCATTTTTGTAAAACAAAAACCAAAACCAGTCGATCGTCAAATTACCTCGAATTTGATTTTAGCAAATTCTCTCTTAAAGAGTGAGGGTGTAGTACATATACAAACCATACAACATCATAGCCACCAATCATACATACATTTCTTACATGCATTTCCTACTTTTCGATAAACTCATAGAGTACCCCTGTTCTCGACACATAAGCGATCGATAATTAGCTTTGAACTCAGACATGACCCATCTCAATGACTTATGGCTGCTCCGACTGTGCCGGGGAGCTCATATACTATTTTAGCTTTCCTATCGAGTGACAAACTGCACGAGTTGGTGTCTAAGATAGAAGTCATCTTTATTTTCAAGAATGTCAAAATACATATTCACAATAGACGATAGAATTGGACGATCGTTCAATGGTGCTGCCACAGTACTCCTTCTTCAATAACGTCATGTGTTGACGTTTCGCCGACTTGCTGGTGGGTAGACTTTTGTTATGATTTGAGGTAGCGGATTGATTGGCTGCCGAATGACTGGTCGTTGGCTGCTGTGGGATGCCTCCGCTGCTGAAGTTCTATCGCTTCCCATTGACTTCGACGTTGAAAATGGTGGTTGAAATTCGTTGCAGCACTCGGTGGGGACCGGAATAAGGTTGCGTTAAGGATTTCCGTACTCCATCCCTGCGCACGAAAACGTGGGTGCATTTCTGCATGTCTTCGTGGACGAATCTGGCTCTGGACGAATGGTTCGATGTGGGTTGCGGACGTAAGTCTCGCATTTTCTCTCGCAGCTGGTCTACAAGGAGTGGCGCATTGCAATCATGATTGCTGTTCATGAATATGTCACCCGAAATATGCAGGGTCGTGCCATAGACCATCTCCGCGCATGATCCTTTCAGGTCCTCTTTGAAGGCGTTGCGGAGACCGAGAAGTACAGTGGGTAAGGTATCCATCCAGTTGTCGTTTTCATGGCACATGATCGCTGCTTTGAGCGAGCGGTGCCAGCGCTCCACCATTCCGTTTGCTGCGGGGTGATACGGCTTCGTCCGGACTCTATGGCTCCCGAGTAGTCTGCACAGTGCTTTAAACAAGGAGGACTCGAACTGAGTACCTTGATCGGTTGTTATAGTATGTGGTGTTCCAAACCTGGAGATCCAGGTTGCATACAATATTTTTGCTGCCGATTCGGCTGTTTGATCCACCATTGGAAATGCCTTGGGCCAGCGGGAGACACGGTCGACTACCGTGAGACAGTACTTGAATCCTTGATATGGTCGCAGTGGTCCGACAATGTCGACGTGTATATGCTTAAACCTTTTGTCTGTACTCACGAATTCCTGCACGGGGCTGTGAGTGTGCCTGTTGATCTTGGATCTCTGGCACGGGATGCAGTTGCGTGCCATTTCAGCGATGTCTTTGTTCATGCTGGGCCAAACGAATTTACGCCTAATCTCTCGACTAGTTGCGCGACCGCTTGGATGTGCTGGGTTGTGATATATCGCAAAGATTTCCTCTCGCAGCGACTTGGGTAAGTATGGGCGTACGTCTGCCGTTGACGTGTCGCAAAAGAGGGTTCCGTGACCATTGAATGCGATGGACTGCAATTTCAGTGATGTCGTATTGTTTTGCAAGAGTTGATTGAGTTCCGAGTCTTTCTGCTGTTCCTCAATAAGCTGTTCTACGGAAAATGCCGCAGGAGTAGTGATTTCGTATACTCGTGAGAGTGCGCCCGCAACAACATTCGAATCGCCTCGAATATGAACAATGTTAGTCGAGAATTCAGAGATGAAGTTTAGTTGACGTAGTTGCGAAGGCGATGCCTTGTCAGTCCGTTGGCTGAACGCGTAAATCAAAGGCTTGTGATCGGTTACGATCGTAAAGTTTGAGCCCTCGAGATGACGGAAGTGTTTAATGCTAGTATATATTGCGAGGAGTTCCCTGTCGTATGTACTGTATCGTGTTTCAGTGATGGACAGCTTCCTCTGGAAATAAGCTAGTGGCAACCATTGTTCCGATTGAAGTTGCTCTAGTACCGCGCCCACCGCTTTGTCAGAAGCGTCGGTGACGAGTTTCAATGGTTTTCCATGTTGAAAGTGTACGAGCAACGTAGCGTTGGCGATGCTTTCTCGACAGGCATCAAACGCCTTTTTGGTTTGCTGAGTCCATACTATGATGTCATTTTTCGTTTTAGTTCCACGTAGTAGTTCATGTAACGACGCCTGCAAATCCGCCGCACTCTTGATGAATCTACGGTAAAAGTTAATAACACCAAGGAATCTTTGCAGATCTTTGATGCGTTCATGTTTTTTAAAGTTGCGTATAGCCTGCACACGAGATTCTGGTGGTTGAACACCCTGCGCTGTAATTTTGTGTCCTAGGTATTCGGTTTCCGTGACTCCGAATTCACACTTGTCCACGTTGATTACGACCCCATATTTGCTAAGGCGATTGAATACGGTTCGTAAGTGATCCATATGCGGCTCTGGTGTTTGCGACATGACGAGTATGTCATCTATGTAACACGCACAAAAATCGAGCCCTCTCAGAACTTGGTCCATGAATCTCTGGAACGATTGGGCAGCGTTCCTCAGCCCGAATGTCATCACTGTAAATTCATATAGCCCAAACGGCGTGGTTATTGCCGTTTTGGGTACGTCCTCTTTCGCTATTGGTATCTGGTGGAAAGCTCGTACCAGATCAATTTTTGAAAAGATTTGCTTTCCTTGTAGGCCTGCAGTTATGTCCTGCATGTGTCTAATTGGATATCTATCCGGTCTCGTTATTTTGTTTAGCTTACGGTAGTTGCCACATGGACGCCAAGAATTATCTTTCTTCCGTGTAAGATGCAGAGGACTTGCCCATGAGCTCGCTGACTGTCGACAATACCCTTTATCAATCAGGTATTGAAACTCCTTCTTGGCTATGTCAAGTTTTTCCGGGGAGAGCCTCCTAGGACGCTCAAAAACCGCGGGTCCCTCGGTCTGTATGTGGTGCTTGATTCCGTGCGGTGCACTCTTTGCTACAGAAGGATTTGTTACTTGCGGGAACTTTTTGAGTAGAGTGTGGTACGGGGAGTCATCGCTCACTGTGTTTATGGACGGTATAGGAAGAGTAGAGATATGTCCACGAGTTGACGATTTGGTATTGGTGTCGATGAGTCGTCTGCTGTTCAGATCGACGAGTAGTTTAAACTGTCTGAGGAAGTCAGCTCCTAGGATTGCTTTATTGACATCCGCGATGCGAAAACGCCATGTGAATGAACGGCGTAGACCAAGGTTGATGGTAAGGAGCTTGTCGCCGTAAGTGTTGATGCGCGTTTTGTTTGCCGCGAAAAGTTTCAGGCTAGACGGTTTGAAGTTCGCGAGAGGTGGGCGAGGAATGACCGAAATATCGGCACCTGTGTCCACAAGGAATCGTGTGCTCGTTAGCTTATCGTAAACAAATAGACGGCTAAGGCTCATGTCGCTGTTTGGCGTCTGGTCAGACAACGACCCTATTCGTTTCCCTGTACCTGTTGTTGAATGAAATCACATGGAGGTTTACATGTGCGTGCGGCGTGGCCGAATTTTTTGTGGTAGTAACAGATACGTCGGGCGTGGTCTGCCGTGCGATTGGGCTGAGTCCTTTCCGCCACGTTGCGTTCCAGGCGACTAAGCACCCTTCTAATCTCGATAACCTATGTTTCTAAGCTGGCTGTAGTATCCGCAGTTTGTTCGCGACTGACTTGGGAAACCTCACGAATTTCGTGTGGATCCCTTACTTCCGCGATTCGATCTGCCATCTCTGCCAGCTTAGTGAGATTCGTTGTCTCTGAGACAGCGATGATGGACTGTATCCGAGTAGGAAGTCGCTGTATCCACAAATATTTTAAAAACTTATCGCTGACTCTGGTGCCGGCGGCTTGGGTCATACTCCGCAGGAGCTGCGATGGTTTGCTGTCACCCAGCTCCAAACCAGTCAGAAGGTTTCGAATTTGTGCGTCATCCGACAGGGAAAAAACGCTCAAAATGCGGGCTTTTAAAGCGTCGTATTTACCCTCTAGTGGAGGGGCTTCAACGATGTCGGCGACTGCCTCGAGTGTAGCGCAGTCAAGCTCAGCAACTACTTTGTCAAATTTTGCAGCGTCCGTGCGAGTTCTACACAGACGTATTTGCGCCTCGATGCGTGCGAACCATAACGATGGTCGCGTACGCCAAAATGGTGGTAATTTTATTTGTGCGATGTCGTTTATACCAGCAATGTATGGAGTTTCAGCTGATGGCGAGCTATTCGTAGGCTGTGCCGTGCTTGCGCCAATGCCGTGATCCTCGCTGTCAGACATTTTGAATACGGAGAAAACTTACTTGAAATTTGATACGTCCGAAATTCAGAAAACCACGTTGGCCTCGGCAACGTTGGATCCGCAAAATGGCTCCTGTGGATGCCTGGATCGCAGCAATTGAAGAAGCGGGTCTGAAGTCGTTTGTTTCTGCGAATTCGGGGTTCTCAAATTGCTTTTTTGTTGAGAAGTCGGGGTCACCAATATGGCTGCTCCGACTGTGCCGGGGAGCTCATATACTATTTTAGCTTTCCTATCGAGTGACAAACTGCACGAGTAGGTGTCTAAGACAGAAGTCATCTTTATTTTCAAGAATGTCAAAATACATATTCACAATAGACGATAGAATTGGACGATCGTTCAATGGTGCTGCCACAGACTCATTCCTACTTGAAGACATGGTCAAGTGTTTTAAATACTGTTCCAATTAATGTCGTCTGTGTACGGACTAATGCCCTTTGCTAACCATATGCATTCGAGTGCAATAAATTTATATCATAATTGCAATTGGGGAACGGGAAATACTGTACCGTGAGAACCAAAACACGGCGCGCGTGATTGGTTCTGGTTATTAGTTTAGTTATTTAGAGTAGGGGTATATTATGTATCAGTTTAAAAAAATTTTAAATAAAAGAACGAGTTGGGCTTAGGCTCATTCTCATTAATCCACAATCGAGTAACTAAGGTTGCTGTTTGATTTAGCGACATTGCCTACCAGCGGCAAAGTTCTTAATTCTGATTAATAGAGCAAAGACTGCCTTTTTAGTTCGGCAGAAAATAAATTGCCTCTGTTCTCGGCAATTTAAAGTGTAAAATTACACAAGTAGACATATCGGCCGCCTGAGCCTTTGTTCTGCGCCAAATATCAGGCAGTGAGCCTGCCACATATCTCTTAGATATTCGAGCCCACAACGATTTAAAGATTGTATTTTAAAAATATACCTCGCATCAGCCTAGAGTAATATAGGCAACGGAAGCGACAGTGCGACGATGCGGTATCTTCACATGGCGAACCCGAAAAACCAGGTCCAGAACGTTGTTATGTCATCAATTACATCCAATTTATAGGACCTCACCTCACCTACAATGCGAATTCAGTCTATTAGCCCAACAAACAATCTCGGAACAATGTCAAATACGGATTTCAAGACCAGGAAGAGATTTGATCCAACTTAACAGAAAAATAATGGACAAGGAAACAACATACAATATCGTCTGCAACAACGAAAAATTTCAAATTCAGCTGAAGAATAATGGAATTTTAACATTCCTTGACAGTTGCACATTACGGGACGACCATCTTACAATCCAATCATATCAAGGAGTTACAACGGAAATAGAACAAAGCATGCAACCAACTATCAAGTTTCCGGAAGAATGGAATGCCACGATATCGACCATAAACCTGACAACTCCATTGGCACCCGCATATGAAATATTCACGGCATGATTTAGAGAAATTAAAATGAGACTTCAGCAGCTTAAGACCCAAGAAATACTCCTAACCAACAAATCGACAAGTGATCAATACCATATAATAGGCGGTATGGCGCCTTGGGAGTAAGCGTTTTTGCATGTATAAGTTAAATTAAATTAAACGCGGTGGTTTAAAAAAACATAAAAGTTCCAGGGCTGAGCCTGATCTTTATTGTTTCGATTCCAAATCCAAACTGAACTAACTGCTAATTACAATAATGCTTAACGCCTACGTTTTTATTGTTGCGATTGCAAATTTCCAATTTATTGAAATTGTATTTGCTGCATAGATGGATCGTCGAACCTTGTCGTCAGCAGTTATTTGTTGCGCGTGCAGGAATGCTAACTTATATTATGGTATATTATGACCGTTATCAGGAAGAATCGGATTGTATCTAATCAACATATAAACAACATAGAAGCAGAAGATTTCAATTTGAGGCCATTCCCTCAACGCGGGGAGAATGTTGAGTCATAAGCAATTATCTGGCAAATGATACGCTGATAATCAGTTGGAAGCGAGAAACATCCTTTGCCAGATGACAATAGATAAGCTCTAATGCGTACAATGTACGCATCTTAGTCATCCTTAGCATTAACAAGAATGCTCAAATACTACAGAGATAAGACGAAGTGTGTAATCATTTAGTTATCTTAGGAAACATAATTTATGGTTCTAGTTAATAAGATAGAGATAATAATTATGTATATAAGTCGAAGTAGGACTAAATAAAAGGCAGTGTTCTTAGTAACCTCAAGGAGTGCGTTTCATTGCAAGAATCAGAAAGCTCTGGTTTCCAGGACTTCCCCTGCAAATAGCGATCATCTTTCACAGCGGCATCACAACACGAAGGCCTTGGCTTCGAAGACTTCAATAAGGCAAGGAAGTTCACTTTCTTAATACCAGTGATCCGTTTCGTGTGAACAGTTCTAGAATATTGTCATTGGGTTAGAGACATACTTAAACCACCCTGTCGGTATTCTAGTCCATGTCACAAGTGGATCATCAAGAAAGACAACTTCTGCGCAAACAACTGATAAGTTGACCGTGTGTACCTCAAGGATTGCACCTCGCGGCATGTTTTATCATTTTTCCGTGACTTTATGCACATATCTTAGTAACTCTTGAAATGACGATTGGTTTGGTTAAGTTATATTTTGTTGATTTTGATATCGTTTAAATGTTGCTGCTTTATTGCTTCTTATTTACAATCTACGAAGTTCGAAATTTATTATCTGATTTTTCGATAACTTGTTTCTATTTTTTCTTCATTTATTAGCTTTAAAGTGATTATCACTGTCGTTTTATCAATCTTTTATATCATTTGATTCATGATTATATATATATCTTTAATTTTATTTTATTCGTACCTTTCGTAGTGAAGGAAGAACCATTTGTTCAGGCTCAGTTTTCTCACCCAGTGCTAGTCCCATTTTCTTAATTTATCATGTAAATTATAAGAGGGGTCGCCACGGGCCTAGTCTTTCCTCCCAAAGAACTCTTACTGACGCGCTGAATCTAGCCGGCACATATGCACCATCCTGAGGGAGAAAAACAACGGACTTGGCCAAAAAAAAATTTAGCACTGTGGGTGCAAAAAATTTAATGGATTATTGGACGTAAATCTAAACTATCAATATACTTATGTACAATAAAGTATTAAATTATAACCAAACAGCAGCGAAATATGGGGGTGTACTAAACATACTCTCATCCGGAAAATTCAAACTTATCGAAACAAGGTACTGCATAACATGGTCGATGTTTGTAGTTTATAAGAAAAGACGATCTACACCGGAATCTACGAATCCATAATGTAGCTAAAGTAATAAAAAAAATTTTGCTAAACACAAAATTAACCATTATTGAGGCAGTCTGACTCTTTGATGATCATAATTAAATAAGAAGGCTCAAAAGAGTAAGGCTTTTTGTTTAGCTTATTCCTACACTGTGTGAAATGCTGCATTAGTATTAAATTTTGCGTTTAAGACAAAAAATGTCTTTTTAAAAATTATTTGATTTATAGGTGCCGATGGCTTTCAGGTAGATTTTTTTTTGCTTGAAATGGAAGCCTTGTCTGCTTGCTTCTATTAAATGAAAAAAGATATTGTTCCGTATTCCCTAAACATTTCATAGAATCATACAAATGCTATTTTATTTCGATTTACACCTTCACAACGTGAATATTTTAACGTGTTTGCGACATATCGTTTGTAACAGAAAGACCTAAGATAAGTCAAAATAAATGAATTGTGTAACTGAATCTTAGCTGAATCTAATCTTATAATTGCTAAAACGCTTCGATTGACTTCTCAACAAAGTTGATGCAATATTGTGTTCGCGGGTGTTTGTTCTAGAAATTACCACACGGTAAACTTGCCAGTAATATCTACATACATATTAAAAATATTAGACACAATAATAATTATGAAAATACTACTACTTTAAATAATCATAATGAGAGGTACTCATAACAGTAATTGAAATGATTTAATATCAATCATATCATCTATTGATTACGTAAGGCTTTTGGTGGATGGGGGGTGAATTGGTTTGATTGAATATTCAAGCGGATCAATCGGAGGGGGGCAGGCTACAAAACCTTTTCTAAGTTAGTTGTTATTTTTATATCGATGCTTGAAGGACAAAAAAACGTCAGCAAAAATAAATGCAATTTTTGTTATTACGCCCAGAGATTTTCTCGCGAGATGGTCATTTTAAATAATTTTGTTAAAAATTGCCATGACTTCTGCATATTTATTGAATTGTTTTTTTTTTACGATTTTACATCCATGAGACTAATAAATATTTTTTTGTTTTCAGTTGATCTTGAAAAACATTGAAATTGCAGTCAATAGTCAGTTTAGTTGCATGTAAAAAATTAAATGTTTTACACATAATGATGAAGGAAATAATTGAAATCTTACGAACATTAAAGAATACTAAAAACTACAATTTTTTATTTGATGAAAGCTTTTTAAATCATATGATCTTGCCAAGTATTGACTACAAAATATTTTACCATTCAAAAAGTTGATTACTACAAATGCAAATTTGATTGAATTTTTGTTGGTTTTCTAAATTTAAGCAGTTTTTTTATTCAAATTAAAGCTCTGTAAAAACTATTGAAATTTTGCTCAAATTATGCAAATATTACAACACTTTCATTGACTTTACAACAAAGTCTTTATAATAAAAGGTATAAGGTAATATCATTCGTATGAAACCTTTTTACATGGTCACTTTGAATGATTTTATATTTTTAGTTTTTATTCCACAATCATGGAAAAAATTTTTGCTGTTTTTTCTTCAAAAAATGATAGGAGTGTATGAATTTTATAAACAGTTTTTACTGAGCTGTGCAAATCAAGTTAAAAATTATTTTTTTATGAAAAAACCCTAATTTTTCGCATTTTCTTTCATTAAATTTAAAAAACGGCTGAAACGAATTTTTATAAAGTAAAAACATCACAAAAATGTCAATATACGTCGATTGACACCTCAATGATGCAAACAACATATTTAGTTCGAGAGATATAGTGAAGGATAAAAATTACCTTTGAAATCATGATGACTTTTAATGATTTCCATTTTTAATTGAATTCTTACGTAATCATGAGAAAAAGTTTTCCTGTTTTTTTCTTTACAGAAACTGTTCGGAGTATATAAATTTTATAAACATTGACTACTGTGTTTCGCAAATCAAGTTAAAAATTTATTGTTTATGGAAATAACCTTGTTTTATTTGCTGCGATGTTCCTTTTGAACATTATTTGATTGCTTCGCTTGTGGGCTCCTTGAACCCGATAGCTAGAGATCTTCTCGCAAAACGCAAAAGATCCTATCAAAAAACGAGAAAGATGTGGAGTTTACGAGATGAGCTGCAACGACTGCAACAAGAAGTACATAGGACAAACGAGAAGATCTCTAGCTATCAGGTTCAAGGAGCACACAAGCGAAGCAATCAGGGCACAAAGGAACATCGCAGCAGGAAAAACAACAGAAGTCCGATCAAAAGTAGCAGAGCACATGGTAAAAGAAAACTATAAATTCAGCATGGAGAGTACAAAAATAAAAAGCATCATATACAGCAGACATCTGGACGTAGAGGAAAGCATCGCCATCGACAAGAGCCCACGGACACAGCTTCTAAACGCGGACCAAGGCAACGGATATTCATGGCTTTTCAGATACCTGGATCACAAAAAAAAACAAATGAACATCGTAATAAATAAATAATAAAACGAGTGATATAGTTAAGGTTAGGATAAGATTAAATTAGTAATTAATTAGATCCTAAGTATTTATGTATAAAAAAGAATAAAGGATGCATGGAAAACTTCAGTCGTGTACAAAACACTGAAGAAGGTTGCAAGTAGCAGCCGAAATACGTATTTGAATAAATACAAAATATTTTGGTAAAAAGCAACAACACGACTTTTTAATAATTTTGGAAATAACCTATTTTTTGCATTTTTTTAATAAATTAAAAAACAGCTTCAACGATAGATATAGAATAGATAGAATCACACAAATGTCAATACACGTCGATAAGCACCTTATTCAAGCAAATCCTATGTTTGGTTCGCGAGATATAGCGCACGACAAAAATAACCTTCAAAGGGTCAAAACAACAAATCCCCCCGACCGAAGTGCTCCAAAAACTAATCAGCTCTTAAAATTGCAAAGACGGTTCGATTGACAACTCAACGAAGTCGATGTTTACGTGAGTTATGCTCGTAGAGAAAAAATTGTCCACGAACGCACATACGTACGTACACACACACACACAAAACGCTTTATATACTATATATACCTTAAAACGTAAAGAAATGTTGAGAATTTCAATTTTGATTTTCGAGGCGATTACAAGAACTTCCCTTATACTAGGAAGTGCATAATAATAATGAATATAATGATACTCTGATAAGAAGTCATGACAGTAAGTCGAATGAGTTAATACTTTATTTAAAAAAAAATAACAAAATAAAATTTTATGGCTCTCGATGTAGGGGAGGAATCATTTTTCCAGACAGTCTTTGATGTAAATATCGTTGTTGATTGCACCTTGAGTGACAAATTGCTGATTTTTTTGCCACAGGAACAGATTGCCTGCCAAACTAGATATTTGGCAGGATATTTTGAGGCTTTTCACTTAGAAAATTTATCTGCTATCTGTTCTCTTTTCCTGCTACTTAATATTCTTGAGCTGGGATTTGGCTCAAATCTCCAACGCAATACGTCATCTTTATCCAAAATGCAGCAGTCGAATTTTGTAAAAAAAAATCGAATACAAATTTCGAGCGCGGCTTTTCGCTACTTTTTCTTGCTTTTCGTCTCGATCAGGGATTTTATGGACTTGGTACAATTGCAGCCCTGCTTTTATTTTGACGCGAGATATAGTTGAACACCAACTTTACAGGCGCCGGTATGCTCCGAGAGTTTCGGATTCCGTTTAAACTCAGCTGCAACATTTTCCGCGACGTTTTGTGTCAGCGAACCACGCTTTCTACCCGAACACGAATTTCTCTCATTTTAGAGGGTACCCTTGTAACCGGCCATTACATACTGAACCGTAGTCCCGGGTATGTTCAACACTTATGCTATGCTCACTTGAGACCGACTTGAACTTTTCAAGTATTTGCCCACATTTTTTTGCACTTCTCGGATATGAAGATCCCTTTTTCTCATAATTCAACACTGGACTAAGATGCTGACATTTTTGTACGTTCAAGATCGTATTGATTCTAGTTACAATATAATGAACTACTTACCTGTTTCATTTAGAAAGATAATGATACAGATATTCTGCCAAATATTCTCTGAACCACTCTTTAGAGACCATTAGAAAATCGAAGTGTCTGTCCGCCCGATATCGTCAAACTAAGCATGCAAGTTATCACATTCCCCCTTGCCCCGCACTCCCTTTTACCTTCCATCAAAGCCAAGTACATTAGCCAATTGACCTACATTTAACATATTGCCAATTGTGCAATTCGTCCAACAGGTGAACAACATCGCGACCTGTTCCGATGCACATTGAACTAGGTGTTGCAATGTTGAATTGTTGCAATTATGTATTTTGCTTAGTCTTAAGTTGCATTTTTTACCTAGAGTATAAATAAATGTAAGCGCCTAGCTGTAAGCGTTCTCATTGTAATAATTGAAGTGGAATAAACGCATTCGTAAAATCAATCGTTTTATTTTTTTGTTAAGTTTCCTGAAGACAAATCTAACTGGCGCCCGAGCAAATTTATATTACTGTCCCCACGAGAACACAGTATATCGGTTGTTTAAAAGTCAAAGTCAAAACTAATTCCTCAGTGAATTAATTACCTTATCGAGCGAAAGTAAGAGCAATAGTTTCCGTTCCCACGAGATCACGGCTTACTTAATAAAGGGCTCCACGGTATTCGCGATAAGAACGAGGAAAAATAGTGAAGTGTTGAGAAGCGGAATAGCTGAGAATATTGCCGTAGCTGTATCCCGGAGGTGATCCGATCAAGCCCCATTAGTAGGCGCTAACCAACACTACACCCATCAACGGCCTGCGCTGAACAGGAATAAGGCGGACGGTCCCGAATAGGAAGCACACATGGAATATTTCATCTTTATGTAAGCTTATATCTAGTATTTCACTATTAAATTCTTAAATATATATAATAGGCTAAGATTATTATATTTGTGTGAAATAGTTGTGGAATTAATAAGTGAAAATATACGTGTTGAAAATTTAAATTGAAAATTTGTGAAAATTAGTGTGAGCCAAGTTCAATGTGCTGAGGATTTTTCTAAAAAAAATTAGTACTGCTTAAACCTTTTCATATTTCCGATCCATTTCCGCACCCTAAGCAAGAGAACCTCCATTGATAAAAAAATGGAAACAATTCAGGAAGCTTTGAGATAATTAACTGGGGCGGTTAATGCGCAGATTGAAATTTCGAAAAAAACAGAAGCAAGATTGTTGGCTCTAGAAAGTGCAACTAGATCCCAGTCCTCTAATCCTCAAGTTCAATCGGCTCCCACACTTCTTAAAACAGAAAAAGATTTGGACGATATCAGGAAACTCCCTGATTGTGTTAGAGATCTGCAAGTATTTGATGGTAACCCAATCCATTATGTGTCATGGGTTCATAGTGTCGAGACTATTTTGGCTGAATACCAAATCGTCCGGCAGAAACCAATATATAGGGCCATTCTTCGTCACATAAGGCAGAAGGTGCGGGGAACAGCAGATGCTGCCCTCATCTCGTACAATATTTTCGACGACGATTGGTCCAACATTAAACATTGCCTATCACTCCATTATGCGGATAAGCGTGACGTTCGCACACTGGAGCATCAACTCCATTCAATGTATCAAGGTTATAAAAGTGTCGATGAATTTTATGCAGCCGTAAACCACCAGTCTTCTTTGCTGGTAAATAAGATAAAAACTGAGGAGCATTCTCAGGAAACAATCACGGCACTGACAGATAATTATAGAAATAGGGCATTAGATGTGTTTATAAGGGGTTTAAAAGGTGACATTTCGAGAATGTTGGTAATTCAAAAGCCGCAAACTCTTCCTGAGGCATATGCCTCATGCCTAGAGTTCCAAAATCTTAACTTTAGGAATGTTAACATTCATCAAAGAAATCTTAATAATTCTATATCATCCCCAATCAACCAAATGTTCAGTTCGCATCGTGAATTTAGTGGACCTAGAAACCCACCAACTCACCAGCAATTAGGCGTGGCAGAGCGAAACCAAATGTATAATAATCGATTTAAAAGCTTACCACAGCCGAATCCACGAAATCCTCCCCCCAGGCCTGTAAATCCTAAGCCTCCAACCCCTATGGATGTAGATAAATCAATTCAGACTCGGCAAGTAGATTATGTGAACAGACCACATAATTTCTATCCAAGCAAGCGTCCAAGTGAATCTATAAATCTACCTAAGAAATTGCAACGTTTTTACAATTTCGAATCGCAAGAGCATGTTACTAATCCTTATTTTAATCGTGAACATTCTAGCTATGATAACCTAAAAACTCAAAACGAGAATTATTTTAATCAGATTGAGGAATGCGAACCCGTATTTCAAGAAAACCAACTAAATTTTATGATGGACGCCTCTCTAGCGTTCCATACTTAGAATATCGTACTCGAAAGGGTAGAATTCTTAAATTTTTGGTGGATACAGGCGCAAATAAAAACTTTATTTCGGTCGACATTTCCCATAGCGCCAAGCCATTGACGAAACCCTTTAAAATTCAATCTGCCGCGGGAGAAATTCTTATAACTAACAAGGTTACTGGCAAATTCTTTGAAAGCGTCGGAAATTATACGTGTACAAACTTTGGTACACTTTATTTATGTACTGCATGGACTTTGAATGAATATGCTTCAAAGTTCATGCAACCCGAAATTTTGTAAAAATTAATGTAAGCAATAAGCAATTTTGCCTTAGCATAAAGTCCACGAGTGGTCATTGCTCGTGCACTGATCAAAACATCAGCAAAATTGCTTATTGCCAATCAAAAATCAATTGTTAGTAGTAAGCAAATTTAATGTATAAAAGAAAGTGTAGGAGAAATAAATTTCATTCGGTAGCAGACAACAGTCTTATTCATTCAAAGATACGCCGGAACATTTGGTCCGTCGAGCCGGATATCTTTGCAAAGTTATTAGTTACAATAATCGTCAACATGGCCTACCAGCGTCAGGATTGCAACATCAAGCAGGTCCAACGAATCGTCTCCAACTTTAAGAAGGATGGTGAGTCGCGTTAAAGCCTGATTTATTTTCAGATAAGACTTGAGCGAATTCGAAGCTATTGTACTCGACTATATAACACTATTTCGAGAAAAGATGGTCGAATACAATGCGGGAGGAAACGCAATATCTGAAGCATCGGAGCCACTAAAACTGGAGCGAGTAAAGATCCCGATTTTCGATGGAACATACTCGAATTGGTTTGCATTTCGAGACCTATTCAAAAGTATGGTCCATGAGAATTCAACATTAAATCCAGTGCAGAAGCTTCAGTATCTGCGTAGTGCACTACGCAGTGAAGCAGAGCACTTGATAAATCATCTAAATATCACGGCAGTAAATTACCAGCCAGCATGGGAGCTTCTGTGTGAGCGGTATAACAATCACCGTGCTATATCGCAAGAGATGATGCAGCGTTTCTGGAGCATTCCCAAATGTATTCAAGACGACTCCAATGGTTTTAAGCGGATGTTGGACACCGTCAACCAACTTAGGGCAAGCATCAAGGCAATCAATATCGATCCATTCGACCTCATATCGGTTGTTATGTTGAATCAGAAATAAGATGAAGATTCACGTAAAGAATGGCAGAAACATATAGGGAATTCAACAGATATCCCTACACTATCGCAATTCTTGGAATTTCTCAAACAACGTTTTACAATGTTAGAAGTATTGTCGGCAGCAAATATAACATGGCTTTCGAAGAGCTACAAGCAGTAAGGCACTGTTAAAGCTCATACAGCACAGGTCCATACAAAGGACAACTGCCCAATGTGCAAGGCAACTCATAAACTATTTGATTGCCACACGTTTAAACAAGCAAATATACCAGCTCGGCGTGAGCTGGTAAATTCGAAACGTTTGTATTTCAATTGCCTTAGCACCCGACATAAGGTCAATAAATGTACATCAAAGTACAATTGCAAGATCTGCACAAAAAAGCACAACACTTTGCTTCACTTGGACGCACCAAAAAGTTCAAGTACTAACGTACAAAGTCACTGTGCATCTACCGACACCAATCAAGCGTATGTACTCTTAGCCGCTGCAAAGATTGAAATTCAGCAGTCAGGTATGAACTCCACATGCTTACGAGCATTATTGGACACTGGCGCTCAGCGTTCTTTTATAAGCGAATCAGCTATCCAACTTTTGAACGCTAAACGCAGTCATGCAAAATTTAAAATTGGTGGAGTAGGCGCTATACATGCTGTTACGACTAGAGGAATTACGACGATTACAGCAATCGTCACCAATGAAAATGGGACAACTGAACGACTAGCTTTCAGCCCACTAATTTTAAAATTCATTACAGCTCCACTACCGTCGGCACATATTCCGAAGAAAATTCCAATGGGACTTAGCACAGCAGATTTAGCTGACCCCGACTTTCATGAGCCATCTGAGGTTAACGTCCTTCTTAGAGCTGACGTATATAGTCAAATTTTGTTGCCCGGATTTCCGCCTGGAAGCCCATGTGCTCAGCGGACAAAACTCGGTTGGGTATTATTTGGATCCACCGCGCGAACAATTGACACAGGGGTCACACATGCGCTAGTTTCATATCAGGAACTAGAGGAATCCTTACAACGGTTCTAGGAAATAAAAGAGCTTCCATCTACCATTCCACTATCAAATCTAGAGATAGAGGCGGAAAACCTTTATAAAAAAATACATGTTGGAAATCAACTGGAAGCTACTCAGTAAGGTTACAATTTAACACCGAAAATCCTTGGTCAGCAATTGGAGACACACAACGGATTGCATACATCTGATTCAGACAGCTAGAACAGCGGTTCTTACGCAATCCAGACTTGCGGGTTCAGTACTGTCAATCCATAGAGGAGTACATAAAGAAAGGGCATATGACACGAATACCAAGTCATTGCCTACACAAAAATGAAAGCTTTTATTTGCCACATCATGCTGTAACAAAGGAGAGTAGCTCCACAACAAAGCTACGAGTAGTTTTCAACGCATCGCAAAAGGGTTCAAAGGGCAAATCCTTGAATGAAGTACTGATGGTTGATCCAACAATACAGCCGACAATTTTACATTTACTAATGCGATGGAGGCAACATCGTTTTGTAATGGCCGCCGACATAGAGAAAATGTATCGGCAGGTGTGGATGAATGAGGCAGACCCTGACTATTAGAGAGTTCTATGGAGAAATAATCGAAATGAACCCATTCAACATTATCGGCTAAACACCGTGACCTGTGGTATAGCTAGCGCCCCATCCTTAGCAATTCGAACACTTCATCATTTAGCACATGATGAACAACGAAATTTCCCAGAAGTAGCTCAAACAGTGCTAACAGATTTCTATGTTGATGATTTGTTGACTGGTTCAGACAGCTTAGAGGATTTGCTTAAGAAGCTGTCAAATCTACGACATTTGTTGCACAAAGGTGGCTTACATTTGAGAAAGTGGACAACAAATAACCCTCTACTGTTGGATCGCATTCGTAGCGAAGATCTGGAAACACATGTGCCATTTAATATAAATTGAAATGATTCTATCGAAACATTGGGTCTCCAATATCATCCAGCAGCTGACGAGCTTTCTTTCACAGTTGCCGAGTCTAAAGGTGGCGTAGAGTACACGAAGCTTAGCTTACTGGCAGAAGTTTCAAAATTGTTTGATCCCATCGGTTGGTTACAGCCCTGCATTATAGTGGGTAAGAGTGATTGGGACACTCCCCTGGAAGAGGAAACCATTAAGGATTGGTTTGTCTTTCGCAATCAGTTACCAGCTATAAGTAAATTGCGCATTCCTCGTTGGTTTGGGTATTTTCCAACAAGGCAGATTGAACTATATGGATTCTGTGATGCGTCTTCAATGGCATATGCCGCGGCAGTAAATGTTCGAGTTATCACGCCTGCAACAGTAACGGTTAGATTACTTGCAGCTAAGTCCAAGGTAGCGCCAATCAAAACACAATCAATTCCAAGGTTAGAACTGTGTGGAGCAGTTTTGCTAACAAAACTAATGGCACAGGTGATGAAGGCACATGATTCGAAATACGCTACAAGGTTTCATTGGACTGATTCCACAGTAGTTTTGACTTGGATTCGAAGTATTTCTTCGAGATGGAATATATATAATGCTAATCGAGTAAGTAAAATCCAGCAGGAGAGCACAGTGGAAAGTTGGCATCATGTGTCAACGGAGGACAACCCTGCAGATATTGCAACAAAAAAAATGTGCACGACAAAATTAAAAACGTCAAACAAGTGGTGGTATGGCCTAATTGACTCAGTGCTCCAATTATACAATGGCCCAAGAGTACAGAAGTTCCCAATACTGGTATCGAAGAACGTATCACAAATCATGCAGCCACGCAGCCAGAAGAACCAGAGATATTTAGCCGATACTCCAATTTCAACACGCTAAACAGAGTACTAGCGTATTGCTTTCGGTTTGTGCATAACACGCGTCATCCACAACTTAAACGAACAGGTTATCTCATGACTCAAGAGCTCAATTATGCCCAAAACAAGTGCATTCAAATCGCTCAGCAGCACACATTTAGAGAAGAAATTCATCAACTTCAGAAAACGAATACAGTACCGAGTAACAGCAACATCCGATCACTTTTGCCGTGGATAGATTCAGAGGGAATCCTCAGGGTGGGCGGAAGACTACACAATGCTCTAGTTGGAATGGAAACAAAGCATCCTGCAATTTTGCAAAAAGGCAAACTAGCAAACTTACTTGTTCATCAAGCACATCACCGAACGCTGCACGGTGGTGTAAACTTGACATTAACCACTTTACGACTTCGATATTGGATCCTGTCAGGACAGTCGCTGGTACGAAAGGCGGTACATGAATGTGTGACTTGCTTCAGAATGGTTGCAAGGTCTAGAAGCCAATTAATGGGAATATTACCTTCTTCAAGGGTACAGCTAGATAAACCATTTACGAACACAGGAATTGACTATGCTGGGCCTATTACTGTCAAGTGGAATGGGGGTCGTGGAGCAAAAACCACTAAGGCATATGTAGTCATTTTTGTATGCATGGCAACAAAAGCTTTTCACTTGGAATTGGCTTCGGATTTATCTACCATCACTTGCATCGCTGCAATACGAAGATTTATCGGCCGACGCGGAAAGTGTCGAATGATATACAGCGATTGTGGAAGCAACTTTCTGGGCGCTCATAAACAGCTGAAAGACCAATACCAGAAAGTATTGCAAACAAGTGGCATAGAGCTAGCAAACGAAGGTATTGAGTGGAAATTCATTCCTCCTGGTAGTCCCCACTTTGGTGGACTATGGGAAGCCGGCGTAAAATCAATGAAAAGACATCTTTACAAGACCATTGGACATCAACTATTGAATATAGAAGAATTTACCACGCTCCTCGTACAAATAGAGGCCTGTTTGAACTCACGCCCTCTAACACAAATAAGCGACGATCCGACTGACGTTTCTGCTCTGACGCCAGGCCATTTCCTTACGGGAGAACATTTGTTTGAAATCAAAAGCGATCCAAGTGAAGCTAGTGTTACCCTGGTGAAAAGGTGGAGGTTAGTTCAGCAAATGAAACATTCATTCTGGCACAGATGGACTCGAGAGTACCTGCATCGCTTGCAACAAAGACCGAAATGGCTGAACCAACATGAAAATCTTGAAGTAGGAGATCTCGTCTTAGTTAAAACGGATCACATTCCATCCATGCAGTGGCCTTTAGCAAGAATATTAGCAACCCATCCTGGAATCGACAATTTAGTGCGTGTCGTCACATTAAAATTACATGGAAAGATGATAAAACGTCCAGTAACAAAAATTTGCAGGCTTCCATTCAAAAAAATATCAGAAGAAGACAATTCATCAGAACAGGTGAATAAGGGTTCAGAATCTGGTAAAAAACGTTCCCAACCAGACACTCAACAAAACAAACGAAGGAAAAATGAGTCACAATCTCATAAAACACGCATTTCCTTATCAAATTTGATATTAACTATGTTAATAGTTTTGGGATCATACATTTCACCAGCTTCAACAGCCGCTAATATTACACAGTTAAACGGTGGACTGTATATTGAGCATCTAGGGACGGCAAATTTACTTCGGGGAACTCTAGAGCTAAATATTAAGATCCCAGTAACTGATTTTGGAATCGATAAAGAAAATGTACGAGTCGTGAATGAGAGTATCCGATCCATGTGCGCTGTTGGAAGAAGTACAACCAATGAAATACACTGTTGGGATTTAGCTGACCATTTGACAGAGCAAAGTCAAGAGGTAGTTCATAAAATCGACACGCTGAGGTTTTTACAGACTCGAACTAAACGTGGATTGTTGGGAAGAATGCTCACGGCTGTATTCGGTGTCAACGACGAAGTGATCGCAGATGTAAATGATTTAGGAGAAAATCAGTCCAAAATCAAACAGTTAATTCATCAGCAAGGAAAAATTATACTGCGGGCTACAACAACATTAAGCACGACTTCAAGCAGAATTAATAAACAACTCGAACGATTTCAACAGCAGTTAAATAAAGGAGTAAGCCAAATTAATGCATTTCGGAAGTGGTACTCTCTGTCAGTAGATCACAATAAAATCAACCTTCAGTTCTTAGCGACATACCAGCGTGCAATCAACTTAAGTCCACAAAAAATACAATACTATTTTTCAAGCAATATACAGTAAGGAAGGCATTTGGGAGTGTGTGAAATTAGCAGAACTCGAATCAACCATAAGGAAAACTCAAAAACTATTGACATCACATTTGGATATCCTGCATATGACAACAACGAAATTATCGATTGAACATATGGAAACGGAGATATTAATACGTGGACATCTACCTATCATCGACAATAGAAAATATGAAATTGTAAAAGCAACAGCAATCCCTCAGAAGCAAGAATCCTATACGTTTGCGGCTCTCAGTATCAGTTCTGACATTTTGGGAATCAACTATAATGATCAATTATATTTTGAAACTTCCGAAGATTCTGTCTTTACAGCTCCAGAAATCAGCACGGGTAACTATCTGCTGTCTATATCAACACTAATCGATATGAAGACTAGGTCGAATTGCATCATTAAGGAAATTTACGCTGCCTACTCAATGGCCAATTGTTCAGTGCATAAATTTCGCCTAAAAACACCTCTGTGGAAACAAATGATGAGTCCGAATTCATGGTTATTCGTTACATCAGATCCTGTACCAGCACAAACAGTATGTCGAAATACAAGAGCAGACATAATGATAGAGGGAACAGGAATACTTAGACTGTCTCAGGATTGCACACTTTTTGCTAAGGATTTCATACTCACGGCTCAACAAAGCTACAAAGGACTCGAATTTCCTGTATACATTACCCCAAGGATGAGCATATTTGACAATAACACTGTAAAAGCACAGGAAATTACACTCCTCAACACTACGTCCATCATAAAAACAACTGACTCGTTTACATCCTTAGTCCACGATCAAGAAGCTATGGTTACTAACATCAATGAGGTTGAATGGAAGCAAGTTCGGCATCATGTAACAGCAGCCGGAATATTGGCTATTATCTCATGTTTAATCATGTTTACAGCAGCAATAGCATTTTTTCGATACAAGCACCGCAATAAGCAACACACGAAGCAACCAACCAAGTCAACGAACGCATCAACATGGTATGACGAACATACAATATAAGATCCGGATGGCTCTTGGTGGGCGGTGATGTACAAACTTTGGTACACTTTATTTATGTACTGCATGGACTTTGAATGAATATGCTTCAAAGTTCATGCAACCCGAAATTTTGTAAAAATTAATGTAAGCAATAAGCAATTTTGCCTTAGCATAAAGTCCACGAGTGGTCATTGCTCGTGCACTGATCAAAACATCAGCAAAATTGCTTATTGCCAATCAAAAATCAATTGTTAGTAGTAAGCAAATTTAATGTATAAAAGAAAGTGTAGGAGAAATAAATTTCATTTCGGTAGCAGACAACAGTCTTATTAATTCAAAGATACGCCGGAACAATACGTCCTTAGATTTTTACGTTCTACCTGGTCTAAAATCATTCGACGGCATAATTGGTGACGATACCTTAAAGGAACTTAATGCGGTTATTGATAGGAAAAATAATACCCTTACAATTTTGCCAAACGTCAAAATTACGCTGAAAGCGAAAGAGTCAAGTAAACAGCATTGTAGCAGAAACTGATCACCTCGGTATTGAATTAAAAAATAAATTACAAAAGTTACTTGATAAGCACGGTGAGATTTTCGGTCCTATTAGTGATGGTGAAATGGTAGAAACAAATGTAAGAGCGGAAATCAAAACCTCAACTTCCGACCCAATCTACACTAAGTCGTATCCCTATCCTGTTAATTTGAGAAATGAAGCTGAAAAGCAGATATCCAAAATGCTTACTGATGGCATTATACGTCCTTCAAATAGAGTGTATAATTCACCTACTTGGATTGTACCGAAAAAAACCAAATTCTTTAGGTGAAAAGCAGTACAGGCTTGTAGTGGACTTCAAGAGACTGAATGCAGTCACTATTTCAGATACATATCCAATTCCGGATATCACTAACACTCTAGCAAGTTTCGGAAGTTCCAAATATTTCACAACACTTGATTTAACATCAGGGTTCCACCAAATCAGGATGAAGGAGAGCGATATTGCTAAAACTGCTTTCTCAACTGCAAACGGAAAATACGAATTTACGAGACTTCCGTTCGGTCTAAAAAATGCTCCGGCTATCTTCCAACGGATGATAGACGATGTGTTGAAACCATTGATTGGAAAGATATGTTATGTTTATATTGATGATATTATCATCTTGGGTGAAACGGAGGAACAACATTTAGAAAATTTACATACTATACTTAACCAGTTAAATAAAGCAAATCTTAAAGTCAATCTGGAAAAATCGAAATTCTTAAGAACTAAGGTAGAATTTCTGGGATATGTTATCTCCCAGAAGGGTATATTACCTGATCCGAATAAAATTTCGGCAATTCAAAAAATCAAGCCCCCGTCAAATCTTAAAGATTTAAAAGCTTTCCTTGGTCTAGCCTCATATTACAGGAAGTTTATTAGAGATTTTGCCAAAATTGCAAAACCCTTAACCAATATTACAAGAGGAGAGAATGCTCAGGTTAAAGCTAGTCAGTCTAAAAAAAGAGAAATTCGGTTTGGACCATCAGAATTCAAAGCCTTTGAAGATTTGAAAGAACTTCTTACTTCTTCAGAAGTTCTAACGTTCCCTGACTTTGAGAAGCGACCACCGATGCGTCAAATCATGCGATCGGAGCAGTGTTATCGCAAGGCGAAATGGGAAATGACAAACCCATCATTTACATTTCGAGATCATTAAATAAAACTGAAGAAAATTATGCCACAAACGAAAAAGAGTTGTTGGCTATTGTTTGGGCCCTCGACAAACTTAGGGCTTACCTTTATGGGGCAAAAAAAGTTAAAATTTTAACAGATCACCAGCCGCTCACATTCGCTTTGAGTAATAGCAATCATAATGCAAAGCTCAAGCGATGGAAAGCAAGAATCGAGGAATTTAATTATGAGTTGATATATAGGCCCAGTAAAACTAATGTTGTAGCCGATGCCCTCTCTAGACTGCCTGTGGAAGCAAATATTCTAAGTTCCGACTCTGCAACGGCACACAGTGCAGAACAAGACAGTAGTGATCTTATTCCCCACACAGAGGCTCCCATAAATGTATTTAAAAACCAAATTATTTTATCGGTAGGTAAGGAGATAAGTGCCTATGAGCAACCACACCCGACGTATATTAGGCATTATATTCGGGTAGGGGATATTAATAAAGCTACTTTAATCAAAATATTGAAAGAAAACTTAAACCCTAATGTTGTTAATGGAATTAAAATTCCCGAGGAATTTTTGCAGCTGCTTCAGGAAGTTTTTAAGGAAAAATTTTCAAAATTTAAAATTCGCATTACCCAAAGAGTCGTGAAAGACATTTCAAATGAGGATAACCAAATTCAAATTATTCAACAAGAGCATCGCAGGGCTCATAGAAACTATAGGGAAAATAAAGAACAGATATTGGAGGAATATTATTTTCCAAGAATGAGTAGATTGATTAAAAAATACGTGGCAACATGCGACAATTGTAACGGGAATAAATATGACCGCCATCCATTAAAACCGGAATTACAGGAAACACCTGTCCCAGAGTATCCAACACAAATCCTACACATGGACATTTTCGAGATTTCTGGTGAAAAATATCTGACATGTATAGATAAATTCAGTAAATTCGCGAAATTTTTCTGCTTGAAGAATAAATCTTTCTTGCATCTTCGCGACAAGATAATTAAAATGCTTCATTATTTCACCGTTCCTAAAATACTGGTTTCGGACAACGAGCCAAGCTTCATTAGTCCAACGATTTTAAATTATCTTGAGGCTGTGTATTTGACACCTCCTCAAAAAAGTGAAGTCAATGGTACAGCAAAACGGCTTCATTCAACAGTTCTGAAACTTTTGAGGTGCTTCCAACAAGAATTTCCCGACCTTTCTCTTAACGAAGCAATAAACGTCACTGTAGACAGATACAATAATTCCTTTCATTCTGTCACTGTGAAAAAACCAGTTGATATTTTCTTCGTTAGGTCACAGCGCATAAATTATCAGAATTTACTTGATTTTAAAGACAAGCTAAATAAAGACGTTAAATATTAAATCATGCGAAAACAAAAAAAAATCAAATTAGTAGTCATAATCAGAAAAGAACTAAACCAAAGGCCTATAAACCTGGAGATGTAGTCTTCAAGATCAACAGGCAAATCAAGGCAAAAAATAAGCCCTTGTATAAAAAAGAAATTGTTGCGCGAGATAATCGAGTTACTATCACCACAGCAGCCGGAAGGAGAATTCACAAATCTCACCTGAAAAATATTCCTTCTGTTTCAGATTGACCCTTTGGAGCGTGCAGGCTTCTGTGGATGTTTATGAATATAGTGGGCCGCTTATGACTATGAAACAAGGATATGGAAGAATTCTAACGGGAAATTTTAAAATTATTAACGCCATTAATATAACCAATTATGACGAGGTAGTTAATAATATGAAACTAGTAGTGCAACACCGAAACAATAGAACAAGTATTTTAGTACCCCAACTCAACCATCGCATTTCTGAAGTAGAGAGGTTAATAGATCAATTAATAGATAGAAAAGTACATAGACCTAAGAGATCAATAAACTGGTTAGGGTCTGCCTGGAAGTGGCTTGCAGGAGGCCCAGATGCCACTGACTGGGATAGTATTGTTAAGAATCAAAATAATATTGTAGAGAATAACAACAACCAATACAAAATTAATAAATGTATTAGCAAGGTATCCACAGAATTACTCGATAATTACAACAAAATTGTTGCTGATTTTACAACCTTAAATAACGATAAGTACGAACAAACGTTGTTCAATAAAATGACAATTTTAAAAGAAGAAATTCAGGAAATTGTACTTGCCAGCCAACTTGCTAAGAAAGGAATTGTGAATTCAAATCTTTTGGATAGTGTAGAAGTAAATGAGATTCTTGCTCAGGTCGAAACACTTCCGTACGGTAATGATATTCAGGCTATCGAATATGCAGAACCTATGGTCCTTGTGAAGGATTCTATGCTTCTTCATGTTATATGTTTACCGAAAACTGGAAGTATCGATTACAATCACCTTCTGATTCGCCCTACTATAAGAAACAGTAAGATGATTTACGTCAATTTTTCTAGTTTGTTTGTGACGCGACAAGAAAAGTACGGTATAAATGGAAAGTGTTCCGAAATCTAGGGTATAAACATCTGCACTAGGAATCAGTTGCAAAAGTTACAGTCCGCGGAATGCTTTTCTCAAGTGTTAGAAGGAACCGATGCGACATGTGACTACCAGTTTCAGTTGAACTCATAAATGAAAATACCTTATATTTAACAAATTTTATTGGTAAACTTAAGCACGGCAGTATGACCAGATTTCTCAATGGCACATTCCTAATTAATTTCCAAAATGATACAGTCCAAATCAACAATATGGAGTATACAAGCAGGGAGGTAAGGAGTTTTCACTTATTACCACCAATTTTGAATAGTAATTTAACTGAAAATGACGTAAGAGTCGATCTTGAATACTTACATAGACTCCACATAACTAATATAAAAAAAACTTAAAGATCTAGCTTCCAAAAATATTGTATCTGTTGCCTCCGACTCTGTAATTTTAATTTTAATTCTATCACTAGCTGTCATCTTGTATCTCTTTTTACGACGTAAAGCCCCCCCAGTTAAACTAGAAGCTAGTCTACCTTGCTCTATCCCGGATCCCATTAAGTTACAATTCTAATCTGTGGGACACAGATTTTTAAGGAGGGTGGAGTTATCACATTCCCCCTTGCCCCGCACCAGGGTTGCCAAGTTAGGGGTTTTCACCCCCATTTTGGGGTATTTTACATACCTTAGGGGGGAAATTGGGGGTCAGTCAAGGATATTTTTATTTTGGGGGTGAAATGGGGGTTTTATCAAATTAATCAATTGTTTGCAAAATGTAATTTATAAAAACTGATTAACTTATTGCACACTAAAAATAATTTTTATTGTGCCATTCGAAAACTTCAAGTATTGGCATATCCAGCAAATTATCATCGATACCATGGAATTCATAAATGTGAGGCAGAAATTCCTGTGATTCCCCTGATGGGAAAAATCAAACGACAAATATATGTGGGCAAACACCCTTCAAATTATAAAAGGGAAGTCAGCTCTAGTTCGTTAAGGCAACGCAAATCATGTTAGTGCGTGTTCCATTTTATCTTTAAATTTTAAATAAATTTTTATAGATTTATTTGCTTCAACCCATCTACAATTTAAGAATATCATTTAATTTTACATATTTCAATAAATTACACACGAAACTCCAAAAATATATTAAAAGTTTTTCTTTAATTTCATTATGCTGCTACTTGTGTTAAGTTTAAGTCTCGAAAGTATATTTGTTCTATTTTGACTGTAACTCACTATGAAATACAGATGAAAATTTACTTACTTGTTACATATAGTTATTTGACAACATTTTTCGCTAATTATCAATGTTTTTTGTATGAACTTTGAAAAAAAGATTGCTCTCAAATTATTTTGGGGTTTTTTAAAAGAATTTCGTCCGATTTGGGGGTTTTGATTGAAGTTTTTTGGGGCGAAGAGTGATAAAAACCTGGTAACCCTGCCCCGCACTCCCTTTTACCTTCCATCAAAGCCAAGTACATTGGCCAATTGACCTACATTTAACATATTGCCAATTGTGCAATTCGTCCAACAGGTGAACAACATCGCGACCTGTTCCGATGCACATTGAACTAGGTGTTGCAATGTTGAATTGTTGCAATTATGTATTTTGCTTAGTCTTAAGTTGCATTTTTTACCTAGAGTATAAATAAATGTAAGCGCCTAGCTATAAGCGTTCTCATTGTCATAATTGAAGTGGAATAAACGCATTCGTAAAATCAATCGTTTTATTTTTTTGTTAAGTTTCCTGAAGACAAATCTAACGTGCATGTATTGAGCGAGTGTGACGTAAAAACAACCGAGGGGAAATTGAGAATGGGATAAGTAGTAAGTAGAGAGAAGAATGCCAGCTGATAAGTGACAGATCGAGACTGTGGATGTACTGGAAATTGGTGTAAATATAAACTGTATAAATATTTTAAATTTCTTTGCCAAGATGAATCAACTGGTAGGATCTGAAATGGAGCGTCATTAAGAGAAGAGCCAAAAATCATGTAGGATCGTGTAGCATATAGCTGTAGACTCCGACGCAAGTCAAAAGATGTTGTGTTAAATAATGTGAAAAGATAAATATTTATAAGTTTAAAAAAATATAATTTATTGAGTAGGTCGTGCAAAATATAATATTATAATATAAAATCAAATTATAAGTTATTTTTTTGTGTCTATGCCCATACGAAACAGTGGTTCGTAGAAATCCTTTCGGACATCCTTTTTGTATGGGAGGAATGGGCATAGACACTTCCTCCACACTCTTTGTACTGTGAACAGTAAAAGTGGACAGTCCGTCAGCTTCTGCAACTTGTGGCCACGTGTGGATATGTTCAACGCTTACAGAAATATTAGGAGTTTTTCCATTGCAAAAAATCTCCGTAAGTTCTTTAATTTTTCCAATTCGCATATGGAACTCGTCGCCAGTGCATGTGTTCACAATATTGAAAAGTTCGTGGATGGTACTTTCCAATAGTCTAATTTCTTGATTCGTCGATAGCACATCTGTTGCAAGTATCTCCTGTAATAAAGGAGTAGATCTTGCTGGAGGAATCGTAGTGAGCATTTTAGATTTGCTCCACCTACTTGCAAATAAAGTTTCACTATATAGTGGCAGGCGGAAGTGCTTTCTAACTGCAAAAATATGCCTGCACGGCAAGTGCGAAGACTTCCATAAACTGCATTCGCAAAATGCTGGATAAACAGTCGCTGTGGCCATATTATCCTTAATTATGCATTTTTGCAGTGCTTCATCAAGTATAACTGCAGTCAATGTACCTCAAGCGTGCAACTCTTGCAAAACGATATCGCTGGCGTATTTTGTGAGCGTGGTGATATATTTTGTTTCATCACTTTCCATGTCATATACGGTGACTCGCTGTTTCAACGCTTGCCTTGAAAAGTTTATTCGTCGTTCTTGCTGGTGGGAGGCATACCACTCAAAAAAACGCGTCACCATTGCTTTCAAGGACGAATTTTTTGGTATGACCTGTTTCAATTTCGCATTAAGAGATTCCAACCGATTGTTGGTGAAATTTGATAGATTATTGGTGTTCATATTGAACACAGTCCACTGTTTGCAAATCGTGTGCCAATTTTCACTGTAGTATTTAATTAAATTTGCAGAATGTTTTTCGCAAAACTCTGCATATAGCTGATTATAATCCTTTTGTGAACTACTGTAAGCCAGCTTTTGTAATAACAGCTTTGCAGTTTTTTTTTTCGGCTGGCGTTAGGCCCATACGAGATGATTCCACAACTTTTTTAAATATCCATAATTTATGGAACAAGCATATATATTGCCAAGCGTTTGGGAAGGTTTCTTGTAGAACACTTCGTGCCGTGGAATCTTTGTCTCTCATAAAAAAATTTAATATGGCGGTATCAAAATTTTCTTTTTTGAACGTGTTAAGAAACCACGACACAGTGTTTTTGTCTTCAGATACAAGAAGACCTACACCAACCACTAACCCCTTGCCATTCCCATCCTCAACGAGCAATATCATCGTTGTCATAGCGTTTTTTAGGAGTTTATATGTGCCATCTAAGAATAAAATTTCAGGCCACGCTTTCAAATCTGCTCTCATGTGTGGCGTTGAGAAATATACGCCCTTCAATTGGGCATGGCTGTCAGTTTTTGGTTACACTGAAGTGTTCTGTTTCGAAACATCGATGTCTGTGAAATTTAATTTGAAAATAAAAACGACGAATAAAAAGGAAACTTACGTTTATCATTTATATAATATTATATTTTGCACGACCTACTCAATAAATTATATTTTTTTAAACTTATAAATATATATATATTTTCACAATAATTAAACCCAACATCTTTTGACTTGCGTCGGAGTCTACAGCTATATGCTACACGATCCTACATGATTTTTGGCTCTTCTCTTAATGACGCTCCATTTCAGATCTTACCAATTGATTCATCTTGGCAAAGAAATTGACACCAATTTGCCGTATATCAAAAGTACAATTGTCTCCATCTGTCACTTATCAACTGTCATTCCTCTCTTCTTACTACATTTTCCATTCTCAATTTCCCCTCGGTTGTTTTTACGTCACACCCGCTCAACACATGCACAAACACTCTTCTAATTTTGACCCCTTAGTTTGACGATATCGGGCGGATAGCAACAGCCTTAGAAAATTTATGTCGACAAAAAAATATTACTTTTCAATGACTTATAATAAACAACAACAAATGTTCATTATATAATATGAGGTTTATATGAATTTTCTGACAAAATTTGATTGCCTGAAAACAGAGTAACTACATTTTGATATTATTGATATTTTTCTATGTTTTCAGAAAATCATCTAGAATGTTGCAAATATCCGACGGCAATGAACTTTTGAAAATGATCTACGCAAATCACAGCCAGATGCTTGATTGCTTTTACTCAAAGCAAGTAAATATTGCTCGAGAATTCAAAATGCAATTTTACCGCGAAATTGAAATAATTCGTTCTCAAAACGATCCCTTTCTGCCGAATGAGAGGCGTAAACCAATGATTTCTTATCATGAATTCCAGCACTTTCTTGAAAATAACGTTATTCCAGATGAATTTAATGAGCTTGCAAAAATGCAATCTGTCGATGATACGTTCCCACGAGTGAATCTCGATGATACCTTCCAAAGAGCAAATCTGAGTTGTCGAGATATTAAAAACGTCCAAGACATTCCCATCGACATGAAATATTGGTTGAAAATCAATGATTTAAAAATACAATGTTTCAAAGTACATAGGCAATTAAAACTGCTGAAAAACGTTCATGAGGATAAAAGATATGCTTCTGGATGGGATACCAAACATTCATTTCAGAGGTAAGTATTTACTTTTGCAAGCATTGAACTTTTAATAAATACTCATGTTTGGCTTTAGATTATCCACAACAATTAACTTCATGCTGTAAGTGACCAGAATAAAGAAAATGATCATATTTAGTTTTTCAAATTTGTATAAAATTATCATATTTTCCCTTTTTTTCATTTAGGTGGCGTGTTATAAATGGGATTAATTTCATTTGAATCCCTTTAGAGCTCCAAGTACATCTATTTTATGATCATTATTTTTTGACAGATGCCAAATTTTTCATGAATTAGGCTGTAGTTGAGGTGAATTTAAGTGGCATTTAAAATTCCCAACCACCGTAAAACTTCCACCAAATTTTTCGATTCATTGAAAACTTCATAGTTTTCACTGTTAAGACAAGACGTAGTGCAGTATTCTTTCCATCTGACTGTTTGACTGTTCATAACTGGGAGCAGTATTACTTTGATCATCGGTAAAAGTTTTCATTTCGTGACCATTTTTTTTTGTTTACTTAAATTTTATGTTTCCCTTGTTTGCGCAAACTTGGCTTACAGTTACATTCAATATTTTGAGTTCTGTGTTGAAATTTTATAAATTTGATTTTTCTCTCATTCGAGATCAACTCGAGAAGTTTTTCTTGCACAATATTGTCTAGGTATATATAATCCGGTAGCTCTGTGAATATTCCCGAATAACCTTTCCTGATATAACTTTTGATAATATAGATGACGCATTTTTCTCACAAAATCAATTTCACTTTTGTTATTATTTGGAAAATAATGTGAGTATTGTACTCGTTTATGATTTTTTTTTCTTAGTTGAAATATAATCGAAAATTCCTTAGCGAAAAATATGGTTGGCACGGTGGCATCATCAGTTTCGTTTTCTACATTTAACAGGATTGCTAAGTTCGAAAATGTATAAAGTGTTTTAAGAGGCATGAAACTTTTCAAACAAGTAAACAAACCGCGAGGTGTGACCCTTCCATGCGGTCAACTTCCCAGTAATATTTACAAACATATTAAACATATTAAACACAAAAATTATAATGAAAATAATGCCAGTCATAACAGTAATTGGAAAGAGTATGTTAATTGTATCATATACGGGAGCGTCGATTGATTACGTAAGGATTTTGGTGTGTGTTTCTTTGATTGAATATGCACGCGGATCAATCTGGGGAGGGGGCCGATTACAAATCCTTTTCTACGTTATTTGTTATTTTCATATCGCCGCTTGAAAGATAAAAAACGATGCTATCGAAAATTAATGCAGTTTTTGTTATTACGCCGACTGAAGAGATTTTGTCGCTCGATGGCCGTTTTGAATGCGGCATAATCACTGAATTTGTGTTTTTTCACGATTTTACATCAATGAGACTATAATCATTTCTTATTTTGCAGTTGGTCTTGAAAATCTTGAATATGCAGTCAATAATCGGTTTAATTGTATGTGAAAAATAAAAAATACTACAAATAAAAACAACATTACTAAAAACTACAATTTATAAATAAAAGCCTTTTGAATTGACTACAACACATTTTACCATTGCAAGTGTTGATTACCAAAAATGCAAATTTGATTTAAAAAAATTCAAAATTTAGCAGTTTTTCATAAAAATAAAAACACGGTGCTGTGGAAACTATCGAAAATCTGCTCAAATTATGCAAAAATTAATGACATTTGAACGAAATAACAAGTGTCTTGAAAATAATAGATATCAGGTGATATCATTCGTATGAATCCTATATAGATTGTGACTTTTCATGATTTTTTATTTATAATTTAATTTTTTTTAGTGAACTTTTGCTGATGTTCTTCTAAAAACTGTTATTTTAAAGATTGATTACTGTATTGTGCAAATCAAATTGAAAATTTATTTTTTATAAAAAAAATTCTATTGGTTTGGTTTTTTTTATATAATTTGAAAAAAATCTAAAAATTTGATAAAATTACACAAATTATGAAACGCGGCGCTTGAAACCTTAACAATGCAAATCATATATTTGGTTCGCAAGATATAGTGCATAACAGAAATGACCTTGAAGATTATGATGACCTTAAATGGTTTTTTTTTATTTTTAATGTATTTTATTTATGAAAATGTATTATGTAGTGTATTTTATATATGAAAAAACCCTAATTTTTGCACTTTTTTTATTAAATTAGAAATCGGCTTCAACAATTTTTCTAAAAATTTAAAAGAATCACACAAATGTTATTACGCGTCAATTGACACCTTAACGATGAAAATCCTATATTTTGTTGTTTTTGTTGAAATAGTGCATGACAAAAATTTCTTTCAAGGGATCAAACCAACAACCCCTCCCCCACCGAAAAACGTATCAGCTCTTAAAACTGTAAAGACGCTTCGATTGACAGCTCAACGAAGACGATACGACTTTGGTTACGGGAGTTATCCTCTTAGAATCAATAAGGAAGAAGATAAGGAGTGGAACGTCAACAAAATTAATGTGGAAAATCACTTGTATGTATGTGTTCGTGGAACTAACTCATTCTTGAGAAAAACATAGGGGTACGCTGCAAAAGTTGGGAAACGAGCGAAACATTTGGCACGAAATAATTTTAGTTTGCAAATTTCGATGCAAAAATTACAAAATTTACCAAATCGCCTCCCTCTTCCTTTTGCAACCGGACCTAGAACTGTCTTCAGCAGAATTACGGAGCCGTCTTCATCGGCTGAATTCTAATGGTTGAATTGTTTTACGACGTAACAGAACGAAGATAGCTTATGACATGTCTTTAAAATGCTTAATTTTATAGTAGCGCTGCCTAATTGAATTTTTTGCCGATTTTTATTTGGCAATAAAATGATATCGGGTATGTAAGTATGTTTCAACACTGCATTTCAACAAGTGCCTGTAGTGTTGTGTTCTCAGGAAATGCCTGTGAAGGTCTCCAAAAATATGTACGCCAATGAAATCGTATGCGTATCTCAAAGCATCCCTCGTGATGTTGCGTGGACCGGGGGTTACGGGAAGGGTTGCAAAACATGTGTTCAAAGTGTTACGCCTAAATAGGCGTGAAAATCACATTATTTTTTTTATATTTTTTTACAAAAAAAAAATTCAATTTTTTCGACTTCGAAAATAGTATAAAAATCACATTCCAAACCAATTTTACGGTTTCCCCAGAGAAAATGTCCATTACTGCTCATGAGGCCGTGATTGCCGTGAACTTTTTATACCATAGTGGTAGGGGAACCCCCTCTTTCGATCATTCCTACCATAATCTTAACCAAAAACAATAATAAAAATCCAAAAACCAAAATAAAAATGGTGTACAGGTAGTGTAAAAATAATATCGAATGACTTCGAAATTGAATAAAAACTCAATTATTAATTTTTGTAAACAATTTTATTTGACATATAATCCCTTATTATAGTAGACTGCTGTACATAATTTTGACCACCGTTTCAATGCTTTTTGTATCATTTCGAGCGGAATTTTCTTAACTTCGTGCTGTATAACTCGTTTAAGCTGTGGGATAGTTTTAATGTTGCGCTTGCTTGTTTGCGATTTTAAATAGCCCCATAAAAAATAATCGCATGGCGATAGATCTGGCGATGATGGTGTCCACATGCTGGGATGGATGAACGAAATTCCTTGATCGTTCAGAAAACCTAGTGTCCTTTTTGAAGTGTGCGATGGAGCTGAATCCTGATAAAATATTCAATTTTCCTCTGGGTATAATCGATTTTCTTCTCTTATAAGTGGTTTTAAACACTTTTTTTATATAATTTTCACTGTTGATTTTGGCACCCGCCTCAACAAAAATTGGTTTTGTAGGCCCGTTGTACGAAATACCCATGAACACCATTATACCACGTGGATGAGAAGGTTTTGTGAAGGCGTCCAAATCCTTAATTGTTTTCTCACGGCTTACGTACTGTATGTTACTTTGTCCATCGGCATTAGTGAGGTAAAATCATCGACCGTGATTTAATTTTTTCATTTATCACACTTGAGGAAGTTGTAAAGCCCCCAAGAACGACGATACTTTTTTTCAACGGTATCTTCACTCAGGTAATGCCGTTTCGGTTTTTTTAATCGTTTCAACTTTAAAATATTTTTTATGGCATATCGTATGACCCCGACAGACACATTGAAATGCCTTGACATCTGTTTATGTGTTGGTGGATTTCTCTTAGAAGCCATTTTCTTCAGAGACGCCTGCTGGCCGGTTTTCGGTACACGCTTCCGTCCGCCTCAAGTCCTTCTTTCCTTCGCTCTCAAAGCTGGGATCCCGTTTCTATTGTAAAGCAACACTGTAGACTTTGATACACTAAACGATTTCTTTTTACACATTTTCTGTATGGTAGAAAAGGAATAATCTTTATGTAAAAGTTTTAAAATGTACTTTTGTTGGTCTATGGTCAACACCATTTTAAAAACAAACAGTGTTTAGTTCAAAATACTTTTTTTATTTAAAAAAACTCTCAGTTTTTCTATCGCAGGTAAGATTTCATCCGCATTCGATCGACCTGTACCTTCCCCTTCTTTTTTCAACCGGGCGTGGAGCCGGCTTTATCGGAATTGTGGCATAAGCAACACAAATACATTTAAAAACAAAAAAAATCCCATGACTTCGTTACCTTTCCATAGTAAAAATATCGCCGTCCAAATCATCTTCACTAAATGGATGAAAATCGAGATTTTCACCATCGGAGCTTCATGACGTGAACCGGTAAGGACACATATGACACGAGCACATTAATTTGGACGCCACCGCCACCCGAAAACGCGAATATTTTCAGATTTTTCTCGATATACGAAAATTCCGATCAATTCACTAGCGTTCACTTTTCCGCACTTTTCTCTTAGCGCGCACTATGGAAACACTGTTTTTCAACGGAGAATTATGCACAATTCACATTTTTCCCGACTATAACTGAAATAAATTCGAAAAATAAAAGTCAAATTGTGTTTCGTATAGGCATTTGGTGTAATGCCAGAACTGTGAACCACTCCGTTTAACTTAAGAACAAACGAAAATGGACGTTTCAAAGGAAACGTCACGAAATGTCATTCCCGAGTTTTCGCCCTACACTTCTAGAAGGCTTTACACGCTTCATGCCGTTCATTAGTTTCTTTCCTCATTGCGTAGAAACAGCAAATTTGACTGCTACAATGACAAATATCCTTATCGGAAGTTCTTTACCTCTATAAAACATCCTACATTAATTTCACTAGAAACGCGAATTTGTGATTTAGTTTCTTCGCTATGTTCAATTTGGCTTGAAAAAACTGCAATTCAATTGTTTTTGTTTTTGATATTTAACCATCTTTGATGCTTTGGAGAAAGATCCTGTCTACCTATTAATATTTTATGGGCTGATGGTCTATAAAGATATTGAACTATGTTCACATGAATATGGTCTAAAATATCCTACAAACCATGTGATGGTTAAAAGAAATTCTTCTGCGACGGAATAATTCCTCTCATAACAATTAATCATTCATAATGGAAAGCAAATAGAGTGGCATGGTATATATGCAAACCGCTTATAAGCAAAACCCGCTTATACAAACATAATTCCAAAACCCCGTAACTTTTCTTGATGTTTTCTATTATTTTTGAACCTCATAAATGCAATCCGATTTTAAGCCAAACCCCCCTTTTCAACCACAAAGGAAAATGTTAGATTTCCAATAATCACATCGCTTTTGCACCGCTTATATGTACATTTCTTTTTTGTTCAAACTGTTTAAACATTTAAATAGCACCATTTGAGGAGCCACTGATGCAATAGCTTCAGCTTTAAAACAGTGTAGACTATACATCTGGTTTTCATTCCAGTTGTCAATTTTGAAAAGAACTGGATGTCAATTGCTATTTGTTAATGTTTTTGGAGATTCACAGAGGAATGTTGACAAGATTAGAATCGCATATCGTGACTTCATTTGTGTCGACAGGAAGACATTCGCATAACGTGGCTTAATTATTCTTGATTGTCGTTTTCTATAACGTTTATTTGCTCTGTATTGCATGCATACTTGGTGAGAATATTTGCGTTATTTATGGTATAGAATGAATATGGCTTTTTCTATTTCAATGAAAGATGCAGTTTTTGACGGACATGGTGCCTCAACGTATTTTTTAAGTGAAACTATTACTTTTTTTAAATTTTTGGAGTTGGTTCCCTTTGCTTGATTTCCTTTATAGGTTCGTCATGAATATCAGCTTCCACATCACGTAAAATTTGTCAATAAAAGGAAAGATGAAATTCTTTGTTGAAAACATGGTATACGCACACTTTGAGCAAATCGGATGCAGACACATTGCTGTGCATAAACACAGGAGTTAGATATAAACATAATAATTTGCATATATGGAGACATCGGATATATGCATGACCCGCATATATGCATAAAATTCTTCTGCCACTACAGTGTGCTTTTAAGCGGGTTTTACGGGTTTTTGATGCGTCAGTGATCGCAAAATTTAATGGGAACTTATGCCAGTCGTCTTTTTTTCTTCCAAAGATATATATAGCTAGTTTTTGTGAACTTTACAAACTTTTTGTAAATATTTTGTTATAAACTGTGCCAATTTTGTGTAGTCTCAAACCAATTTTCGATAATAATTGGCAAGTTCGAGGAAGCTCTTAATTTGCTTCTCGGTTCGGAGTCATTTAAATTCTTCGATTATTTTTACCTTTTCAGGGTTATGTTTTAGACCATCTTTAATTATTGTGTGCCTCAAAAAGTAAGTTTCTCTTTGCATAAAATTTTACTTTAAACGATTTGCTACTGAAACTTTCAAAATTTCTATGATTGCATGAATATGCTCTTGTGATTATGTGCAGAATTACAGAATATCTTTCAAATATACTACAACGATAACCGATCACCAATCTTCACTCTGTATTTTCCTAACTATCATTCTTGGAATGACTATCAATTAGCTTTAATATTTGGAACATTTTTTTCTTATCATGCCCTGAAAACGAAAAACGAAACTCCTCCTTATTAACTTCCCAGTATATGGGAAGTTCTTGTAATCGCCTCGAAAATCGAAATTGAAAATTTCAACATATCTTTACGTTTTGAGGTCTTTAGAGTATATTTTAAGTGTTTTTAGAAAGAAGTATGTGTGTGTGTGTATGTACGTACGAACGTCCGTACGTACGTATGTGTGTTCGTGGACAGTTTTTTCAAAGAGCGTAACTCACGTAAACAAACTTGCATAGATTTCGTTGAGGTGTCAATCGAAGCGTCTTTGCAATTTTAAGAGCTGATTAGTTTTTGGTACACTTCGGTCGCAGGGATTTGTTGTTTTGACCCTTTGAAGGTCATTTCTGTCCTGCGCTATATCTCGCGAACCAAACGTAAGATTTGCTTGATCAAGGTGTCAATCGACGCGTATTAACATTTATGTAATTTTATCAAGTTTTTAAAAAAATTCTTGGAGCCGTATTTTAATTTTTAAAAAAAAGTGCAAAATATGAGTTTTTTTTTCAAAAACACAAAATTTTTAACTTGATTTTCGAATCGAAGTAATCAATATTTATATAATTTATAATCTCCAAATGGTTCTTGTAAAAAACAGCAAAATTTTTTTTCATGATCACGAAAAAAATGCAATTAAAAATTAAAATTCATTAAACGTTCAAGCTCATTTACGTCATACATTATATCTCGAAAACCAAATATAATCTTTGCATCATTAAGGTGTCAATCGATGCGTATCAACATTTTTGTGATGTTTTTATATTTGAAAAGAATCGTTAAAGCGTTTTTTTTAAAATTTAATAATTTTTTTTTTTTGGAAAAGTAGTGTTTTTTATAAAAAAATTCATTTTTAACCTGATTTGCACATCGTAATAATAAATGTTTTCAGCATTTATAAATCTTTGTAGAGAAAGCAGCAAAAAATTTTCTTCGGATTACAAAATAAATTAAATTAATTAAATAAAAAATAAAAAATCATTCAAAGTCACCATGTAAAAAGGGTTCATTCGAATCATTATACCTTAAATCTCTGATTCTAAAGACATTGTTGTAAAGTCAATCAAAGTTTATTACTATTTGCAACATTTGAGTAGATTTTCAAGAGTCTCCGCAGCACCATGTTTTAACTGTAATGAAAAAACTGCTTTGTAACCTGTCCCGCCTCCGATTGATCTGCGTGAATAATCAATCAAACCAATGCACCAAAATCCTTACGTAATCAATTGACGCTCGCGTAGATGTTACGATTATTATTGAGTCATTCCAATAACTTTTATGAGAAGTACATTTTTATTATTTTAAGTAATATTATTTCCATAATTATTATTGTGTTTAATATTTTTAATATCTATGTAGATATTACTGGAAAGTTGACCGTGTGGACCTCATGGGTCGCACCTCACGGCTTGTTTCAATATAGTTTTGAGTTTATTTGAGCATCATCATCACTGCTCCGTTTAGATGCGATATACTTTTGAAAGTGCTCGAAGCGATAAAAAAAATATTTATTGTTATCCAAACGACTGACAAATAGCGACTACCACTATTGCTTACATGCTAAAGTCTTTTATAATCTTCTATTGATGGCTTAGCTTATTGCACTCGTGGGAAGACTAACTTCAAACTATGCTGAGCTATTTTCTCAGCGCAAAGTTCTTACTAACTGCAGATGTGCGGCAACCTGATCTACACTAGAGTACTAAATTTCGATGTGGGAAAAATTATGAAGAGCTATGGAATATTGCGATACTCGGATATCGTCTAGGATATGTAACCTCTTGTTTGGAAATTCTCCTGAATTTCATTAGATTTGGAAATCCTTCCCGTAGAATTTCGAAATTATATTTCAAATTTTTCATTTTTCGTAAAAATGTTGAATCGTAACAATATTTTGTGTTATTTATTTCTAAGATATATTGATTTTCTATTACAATTTCTAAATATTCCGTTGTGGAGACGGCTATTATAAGCTTTTAGTTGTTAACTAGTTTATAAGAATTTGGTATTTTCAAATCGAGTACTAGGGTATTGTTGCTATATTTCAAAAGTCCTACTCTAACATTCTTCAACTTATAAAAATCTAATTGTGTTTCAGTAATTTCTGATGTTGCTAATAAGCTAAGATGTACCAATCCATGTTTAACAAGGGCAATATTATCAATGATTTGGTTCAATTTTCTTTCCAAAATTTTCATTTTTAACATATGATCTGTTTTCAGCTGGTGTGAAATAATACGCCTTACGTTATCTGTAATTTTCCCGTATGTCTTCTTTATTAAATTTCTATCAGATTCAATAATGCTTTCCAAATATCCGATAGAACTATTTAGGTTTGAATTAATTTCAATTTGACGATTAGAATTTATAATAAAATTTTCTGTGTTTTGCTCAATGGTTTTCAAATGCTCTGATATTTCCTTAAAGTGACAAGTTTTTCTTGCAATGTGCAGTGAAACCTTTCTTTGTCACTATTACCTGTGTGACTATTAGGTTTAGTTAGATGTAGTTCGACATTTTGTTCTTTCAAATATAAATAATGATCTTTTTGGGTTTTCCGAATTTCGAAAAGTGTTCCTCTAAAGTCTCAATCTTCTTACTCTAGTTCCTATTTGATAGGTGGTATGCTTTTTGGTAAATTTATCAATCATGGTCAAGAAAGGAGTTTTCATGAAATAATAAATGTCCATATGAAGGATTTCATTAGATTGTTTCGGTGTTTCGTTTAGTTCAAACAGAGGTTTAATGGGTTTACGTTCAAATTTGGTTCCTGCGATTGTTTTGCAATTATTTATTACTTTAGTGATTTCTTTAACTAGCTGAGGATAATATATTTTGTGTTTTAAACTAGGGTATGTATCTATTATACCACTGTGCAGACTTTCTTGGGTGTGATAAAGTGCAATTTGTTTATGGGCTTCCTCCAAACTTTTGATTTCTTTGGTTCTCAATGTTACCTTTACGAACTTATTCTGATTATTGTTGCTATAAAGGTCTATCAATATCTGTTGGATTTTATTGAATTGATGATAAGAAAGATCTGTAAATATTACTATTATACCTGGCTTGATATACCTACGATGCAGATCTATTCAGTATTCTTTATTTTTAGTCATGTCTATATATATATAATACTTCTTTTGTGCAAAATTTCTATCTCATGGTCAACATCATAGGTCAATATCAATCTTCCTCATTAGAGATATCAGGTATTCTACTCAAGAAATCCGCAAATTTATTTTTCTTTCCTGGAGCTTAAGTAGCCATCTTTGGTTTCGTTGACTGAATTCTTTTCCGGTGTATTTCTTATTAAGGTATTTTATCGGCAGATGATCAGTTATTATTTTAAACTTGTTTCCCCAAAGATATGGTCGGAAATATGTAACTGCTCATACTATTGCTAAGAATTCCTTATCAGTAACTGAGTAGTTCTTTTCGTGGTCGTTCAGGGACCTTGAAGCATAGCAGACAGGTTGCCCGTCTTGATTTAATACTGCTCCTAATGCGTAGCTATTTGCATGAGTGAATAAAGTGAAAGGTTTCTTGAAGTCTGGGAATTTCAGAATGGGATGGTTAATGATACTACGTTTGAGAGTCTCGAAAGCATCAATGTACTCGGGGTCATTAATGTTGATATTTTTATCTTTTTTCAGATATTTTACTATTGGACCGGCAATTGTGGCATAGTCTTTAACAAACTTTCGGTAGTAACAAGTGGCTTAGAAATTCTTCCAGTTGTTTCTCGGTGTTTGGCAATGGGTATTCTTGAATGCATTTTATTTTATTTGGGTTGGGTTTCATCCCTTCTGATGTTAGGACATGACCTAAAAATTCAGTGTTTCTTTTCATGAAAGAACACTTGCCAAATTGGATTTTTAGATTATGGATGGAAAGTTGTTGAAAAACAAGTGAGAGGGATTAAATATGACTCCTGTAGACTGGTTGAAACGATGAGTATGTCGCCTAAGTAAACAACAGTGGCGAGGCGTTCATATAAGCCGATTCCCATCGGCTTCCCTTTCCAAATATGTTTCAAAAATGTCTAACACTTCAGTTGTATAAGGGAATAAAGTGTTTATTTACTTGCATGCATCACTGTAAACATGCACAATCGTTCCACTTGATCTCAGTGTTTATTCCATCATACTCCATTCTCTTCATTCTACACATCCTCATAGTTCCATAATAGCCAGCAAAGCGATCAACATCTGTAAGAGCTGCAGCAAAGCAGCAGTCTCGAGTTCATCAATAATTTAAGGTGCCTTGGGCATTCAACTCCCGTTTGTTGGAATGGCAGCTCGGTTTTCCTCAATAGGATATGGAAACAAATCAAAAAGCCGGTAGCGTTCCCGGCTTGAGAATCAGCTGATGCTGATTGCTGATTGATGCTAGAAAATCATCGGCTTACCCACAGTAATTTTTCATCCCTCGCCACTGGTAGACAACGCAAATTTTGTTGATATAATCTCTTAAAATCTCATTCATCAACCGTTGAAAGGTTGCGGGCGCATTTTTTAAACCAAAAAGCCGTTTTCGGGATGTTATTTGGATGCATCTTTATTTGATGATATCCTTTAGCCAACTCGAGTGAAGTAAAATACTGGGCTCTCCCGAGCTTGTCCAGGATACTGTCTATGTTTGGCAAAAGGTATTTATCATATATTGTAAATTCGTTCAACTTCCGGTAATCGACGCATAGACGAAATTTTTTGGCGTCCCGAGTTATCGATTTTCTTGGCGACAATGACAATAGGAGAGGCGTATCAACTATTAGACTTCCTGATTATATCTTGTTTTTCCATTTCATCCACTTGCTTCCTTACTTTTTTCTCGTGTTTTGGTTGTAACCTATATATTTTAGAATGAATAGGTTGATCACTGGTAGTTCTTATTTCATGAGTGATGGAATCTGTATTGGTTAATTGATCTCCATCTTTATAAATTAACTGATGAAATGTCCAACCAATTGTTGAATTCCTTTTCTTTCTTCTTCATTTAAGCGGCTTAAGTCCACCTTGTTCTCTTTTGAGTTAAGTTCGAAACAATCAAAAGTTGTCGCGTTCTCATGACAATAAATGGGTATCTCACTTCCATTATTAAGGATAAGACATTTATAGCGTTGGCACATTGTCCCATCATTAGTACGAAAAGTGTCATCAGCACGAAACTTCAAATGACGAGGTGACACACATGTTTTCGTCGTTGGTGTCGTCATTATCATTCGGTCGTTGGTGTCGTTTCGATGACAAACTTCAACTGTCCGCGATGGCACGTCAGATTTGGTTCGAAAATATTAAACAGCTGATATAAATAATGTCAAATTCTATTCACGGCAGATAGTTTCTAGTTATTCTACCCAACCATAGATGGCAGTTTTTCGTACTTATCGAGATAAGTATGGTCTTTTTTCGTGCCTATCTCTCTGTCATTATGATGGAGTTTTTTGTGCTGATGACACTTTTCGTACTGATGATGGGTTAATGTGTCAACGCTATTATTGTTAAGATCGAGCGTCCGAACAATTTTAATTAAAAAATCCATACCTGTTAGAATATCATATGGTTTGCTACCCAAATTTCTTTTATACCATCGTGTAGCACCTTTTGGATCGAGGTTGAATTCTTTAGGGACGCTGGTAATAATTCTATCAACCATTTCAGCAGTCACATTATTATTGGTTTGTAATCTCATTTCTACCCGTTCATATACTGTAAATTTATCACACTTTACCCTGCTAGAGTTTATAATGCTCATTGTGGAGCCAGTTTCAATAAGGCACTTATATTTATTATTATCGATAGTCAAATTTACATAAAGTTTGTCTCCGAGGCCTATAGGAGAAAAAACTCTGGTTCAATGTTATGAACCTCCTCAAAGTTTGTATTTGAAGATTTTTTACTATGAACAAGTTGATCTACGTCCATTGACGCAGGTTGTTGACCCGAAAGCTCAGTAGGTATTCTTCTCGACTGATGAGAAAAGGATTGATTTTGATAGGGACGGTAATTATTTTGCTTAAATTGACGATTTTGTCTACATTGTTGCGAAACAGGGTCAATTATTAAAATGATATGCAGGATTTTTGTGTGGAGAATTTTGAAAAGGATTTTTATTTTTAGTACGGATACAAAATATCTTTAATTTTATGTAGGTCAAACAGATCCTTTATTTCACGTGACAAGTTCGCAGCAACAATTTGCTAAATTCGATTTATAAGAGTAGCATTCAAAGTATTTCTAGTTGCATTTGTATTTGCTTCATAAGTCGAAAATGAACTTATTTGTTGAGCAAGCTCTTCGATTTTCTGACTTAAATCTTAAATTGAATTTACTTTAAGATTACTAATCATTTTCGAAATATCCTTGTGATTAGCTGCTGGTCGGTAGTGTTGTTTAAGTAGAAGTTTTGCATCGTTCCAGGATTCAGGTGGATTATTTAAGAGAAGCAAAGACCGAGCAAAGGCTCGGCCAGTTACTTTGACGTTGTAGATAGCTCGCCAAGTTTCCGCTTGCGTAGGGGCATCTAAATCATCGAAATGCTTGTCAACTACACTCAAAAATTGCGTTAGCTGGTGTTTGTCGCCTTCGAAGTCCTTGATGTAGCTAATATCCTTTATCGCTTGTGCAATTCGATTGTTTGTGTTTGTTAAGGCTGACAAATTTTCTAAGGCGGCAGCCAGACGTTGAACAGTTTGTGCGTTCATTCCGTCTTCGAGGACTTTCTTCCAATATTTGAAGATAGTTTCCTTAGAAGGAATTTTGAAATCGCTTGGAAAATTCTATTTTTCACATCGATAAACAGTTTATCAAGAGGGGCAATTCACTTCCTTTAAGGAGGAACTATTAACTGGAAATTATTTTGATTCATTTGTTTTTCAAAAGGTCACATTGATTTCACTGATTTGAAGTGGTTCAAGAATTTCACTTTTAAAACTTTCTTTTGTATTATTTCGCGTTGTTATTGCTCGTTTATTAATGTTTCTGGATCGCCATGTAATGTTTCTGGATCGCCATGTGATGGTCCTTTGATAAGAGGTTCTTTTCCATCGTGACTACGGATTTCTATAGTGGAGAAATCCCGAAAAGAAAAGTAAAAAAAGGAAATTATAAGTGAGGAAAGACCGGCACAATTTTGATGCCACTGGCCAAGGTTAAATTTATATGCCGATTGTAAGCATTACCTGCAGTGCGAAATGATAGGCATAATTCAGGGAAAGTCTAAAGAGGATGTGCCGAGTAGGAAAGGCACAAGTAAAACCAGCTCGCTAGTTCTCCAAAGACTTTATTTTCTTCAATGCTTACTTGCAATTTTACAAATTCTTAACACTCAATCAAACACTTATGGCCTAATAAAGTAGCCTAAATGATGTATTTCAATAACTTATCACCACTCGTTCCACATGGCACTCACAACCAAAAGGCGATGTCCATGCACGCAAGGATCACGAGGTGATAAGCGCTATCGGTACATTCATGAAGCGATGTATTTATTGGTGAAAAATACATCACTTTGATGTTGGAAGGATAGCCTTTCATGGAATTGAAGTGATGTATTTATTGGTGATAAATACATCACTTTAATGTTTAAAAGATGTTCTTAAAGGACACTACACCCTAACCCTTTAAGAAATTTTTTACTCGTGGAAATAAATTTCTAAAATTTAAATTGTTTGACATAGCTGTCCTAATTCAAGGTCCTTAACATATTGTTATGATAAATTTTATATTTATATTTAATTCTTATTATAGTATTTACTCCTAGTCTTTCTACTACTTCGTATGAACCTTTCTAAGGGCTGGTTCCTTTTTTCTATTATAATTTTTGACAAATATAAAATTTCCAATTTTGAATTTCGATTCTTTGCAATTCTCATCAAATATTTATTTTCTAGTTTCTTTAGGGATGTTCAATAAATTTCTGGCTATTTTTACAGAGCGTTGCAATCTTATCTTAAGTTCATTTACATAGTTGTCTAAATTATATATAGGTTCTCTATTTGATATTATATCATTGGGTAAAATTGGTAATTTTCCATAAATTAATTCATATGGTGAGTAGTGTGTATCTACATGTGGTGTTATATTATATGCGAAGGTATAATATGGGATCCATTTGTCTCAATTTTCATCGTTTGCGAAATTTAAAAGATACTCATTTAGAACTCTGTGGTTTCTTTCTACGCTACCTAAAGTCTGGTGATGGTAAGGGGTTGAAAATATTTGTTTAATTTTGAGTAGCTCACAAACATTCATTAGAGTAGAAATTCAGAAATTAGAATTTAGAAATTCAGTTCCTCTGTCTGATTTGAGGATTTTGAAACAACCGTATTTTAAAATGAATTGTTCGACTAAAGTGGTAGCTAATTGGTTCGCTACTTTTGTTTCAATAGGGTATGCAACGATAAATTTAGTTAGTTCACATTGTATTGTGAGTATATAGCGGTAACCATTTGAGATTCTTAATGGTTCGACTGTGTCAATCGAGATATTTTCAAAGCTTGAGCATGGTGTTTTGGTCATGGTTAGTTTTTCTTTAATGTATTTTGTTTGTTTATTCTTTTGGCATAAGAGACAATTTGATACAAATGATTTTACCAATTGTAGTATCATAAAATAAAATAACTATTTATTATTCCAATACTTTTATTTCACTTCACAGCTTAACATTTGTGACCGCTGCGCGCACGGAGTCGATGGTAGTAATCCTTCTATCGCGATTCTGATCAGTGTTGACCAATATGGCAGCGCCATCTAGTTTTTCTCCAACGCATAAATAAATTCTACAACACAATTTTGACATATTTTTCCACACATATCTTTGTTTTAGCTTTAATATAGTTTTTCTAACTCCGAAATGTCCTCCATATGGTGTGTTGTGAAATTCTTCGATCAGCTTTTGTTGTGTTTCGCTATCGGTTATTTTTATGGGTGGTTTATATATAATAATTTTTAATTGAGAACGCTGAAATTTTTCAATATTTTCTTGTGCATTGTTCACAATATTCAGGTGTTTTATATATTTATCGACGTTTGCTTTCTGCAGATTATTGAATTTATTTTTAAATTCTTCTTTCGTTATGAGCTTAAATATTTCATTATTTTCGTTTAGTGCTAGCTCTGATATACCGAGTTTTCGCATTTGTAGTATCAGTTTCTCCATCAGACAATCTGGATTGTGAGGATTATCACTGTATCTTACGATTACTTCGTATTCGTTTACTTCAAATCGCATATTCGATGATAGTTTCTTCGATCGATAGCCTGGGTTATACGAGTTATCACTATATCTTGCGGTTTTCATATTATCTTTAATTTGGCCATTGCGTTCTAGTAAAATGTCTAGTTTCTTAATATTTCTTATGTCCGTGAGAGACGTACATTCCCAAATATGAAGTTCATGACGCTCCGTTTGGTTAATGTCTCCGTCAGGACCTTTAGATTGTGTGCATTTTTTTGACATATTTCGTGTAATTGACAATAAGTCAAGGTATTTTGGAGTTTTATTGTCTATCGATGTGGGAATCATTTCTTTCAATACGTTAGAATCTATTTTGATTCTTGATAATGCATGCGTTAGTATTACTTTTTCCTTAATGTATACGATCTCGAAATCATAATCAGCTAGATCCAATCTTATTCTCGTTGATTGAGAGGAAGGGTTTTTGCGGGTAAAGAGCGACACTAATGGTCTGTGGTCAGTTACGACTATGAATTTTCAACCAAATATGTAGGGTTTAAAAAAATTATTGCCCAATGTATGGCTAAAAGTTCTTTTTCAATTACGGGTTTGTTGATCTCGTGTTTGTTCAGCGATTTACTAGCGTATGAAATTGGTAGATCAAAACCTATCTCACCTTGTGAAAGTATTGCTCCTAGTGCATGATCAGATTCGTCTGTAGTTATAATGAATGTTTTGTCAAAATCTGGATATTTGTTCAGCGATTTACTAGCGTATGAAATTGGTAGATCAAAACCTATCTCATCTTGTGAAAGTATTGCTTCTAGTGCATGATCAGATTCGTCTGTAGCTATAATGAATGTTTTGTCAAAATCTGGATATTGTAAAATGGGTGGTTCCATTAGTTTTTGTTTAAGAGTTCCGAATGCTGTGTTACATCCTTCTGACCAGATGAAAGGTTGGTTCTTTTCTAGCAAGTTGTTCAAACATTTTGCAATTTGCGCCAAGTTATGTTTGAATCGACGATAGTAGTTGCAGAATGCAATAAATCGTCTAACTTCGTCTGCATTTCGTGGTGTTTCATAATTACTAATAGTATGGAATTTCGATGGATCTGTTTTAATTCCATCTTTGGTTATTAGATGTCCAAGGTATACAACTTCTGGTCTTAGAAAACAAGATTTGTTTGCATTTAATTTAAGGTTGTATTGTTGTAATCGCTTGAATACTTTGATTAAATTTTCATTATGATTTTGTAGGCTACATCCAAACACTATTATGTCATCGACATATAGAAATGCGTTGCTATCTAAACCACAAGGTGCTATTGTTAGCATGCGTTGGAAAGTATTGGATGAGAGTTTAAGACCAAAGGGTAGTCTTTTAATTTGAAAATGTCCATTTGAAGTTGAAAATGCTGTCAGAGGTCTTGATTTTTTGTTAAGGTTTATTTATTGAAAAGAACTAGTCATATCTAGTGTTGAAAAGTACTTAGCTCTACCTAATTTGTCTAATACGTCTTCAATGCGAGTTAGATGGAATTTGTCATTAATTATTTTTGTATTTAACTTTCTACAATCAACTACTAGTCATCATTTTTTTGTATCATTCGATCCTATTTTGGGAATTTATAATAAAGGTAAATTGTATGGGCTAATTGAATGTTATATGATATCATCGTTAAGTAGTTTTTGAACTTGTTAATAATTTCTTCCTGTTGAGTTTGTGGAAGTCTATAGTTTTTTATGTATATTGGGTTGGAGTCTGTTACAGAAATATTTTGTGTATAAAAATTGTTGTATTGTTGTATAATCTTATTCTTATTGTCGAAAGTGGTTCATCATCTGAATATTTCAATGAGTGAATTTTTCGCTTTTTCGTCTTTTATTTCTAGATTGAGGAGTTTCAAAATATTTTCAAATCTAGAGTTGGCATTAGAATATTGTTGCGAAGTTTTAGCAACGTGATAGTTTTTAAGTGGTTCTGTGCTTATCTTTATGGTGGATATAGTTACTTCGGTATTGTTTGTATTCAGGATCTTAATGTGACAATTGCCCTTTGAAGGCACTATTGAATTAGCTATATAAACTTCTTTTTGGATTTCTTTGTTTAGAATGACGCTATCCTCTACTAGTTTAAGATTTATTGGATGTATGATTTCGGATCTCGGTGGTAATTTTATTTGCTGAATATTTAATGGTTTTGTCTCTTTTGGTAATGTTAGTTCATCATCGTTCATGATAATTGATATTGTAAATGTTTCATCAATTTTGCACAAATATTTAATTAGGAAGTCTCTTCCAAGTATGCCATCTGTAGTTATGAGAAAGTCAGGATCTACGATATGAAATCTATGTTTCAGTTTGTAGTTTTGTATTAAAAATTTATATCAGCAGTTCCTAAAGAGCAGATTTCTTCCATAGTAATTCCTGATAGTTTGCATCTATTATCCGTGTTCATTTTTAACGGTATTATTTCTTTGCATATAGATATGTCTGCACCAGTGTCAATTAAAAATGTGAATACGTTGTTCGTATTTCTTCCTTTAAAAGTGATATAATTCGTTAGTTTTTCGGTAATATTGTATATCTTATTTGTGTTTTTAATCCGGAGTGAACGGAACGATTCATTTTTACTTATGTTTCGACCTCCGGGGTTATTTCGTTTCCCTGGTCGTAAATTCTATTCATATTATTTCTCGGATTTTTGTTCCTAATTCTATTCGAAGCTTGATGTTGCTGGCGACTATTATTTCTATTATTGTTTTGCATCCTATAATTGTTGTTTTGTCTGTTATTGTTATGAGATCCTCTGTAATTGCCATTGCTGTTATTATATTGATCTCTATGATTGTTATTATGTTGTACTCTATGATTGTTGTTATGATTATTGTAGTGTTCGTTAGGGTTGTTATTGTTGTTACTTTGTGGAATCCTATTGCTATAATTTGGTCTTCCGCAATTATTTTGGTAATTATTCTGATTTTTACATTATTTTGCTGTTTATTTCGTTTTCCCCTAGATGCTTCAGTGAACGATTTTGGTTGTGCAGCAAAAATTGTATTCTTCAGTTGTTCATTTAGTCCGTTTTTGAATATGTTTAAGGCGTATGTGTCGTTCATTTTTGTAACGACTGTCCTCTCAGCTTCCGTGGTTTTGTTTCCTAATAGTGTTATTTGAAGATTATTTAGTTCCGAAATAAGTGATAGGATTTTCTCTTTATACATGTTTACGGTTAAGTGTTTTTGCATTAAATTTGATAGGATGTTGTGTATTTTCGGGATTGATAATGTGCTTTTGTATCTCTCATTCAATGCTTTTGAAAGTTCAGCAAGAGTTTTGGGTTTTCACAGAAGAATTTAATTTGACATGATAAGTAAATTCAATTAATTTTGTGTGCTCAGTTGGCTCTAAACCTTGGCTAAGGATTTCTACTATTTCCAGAAATGAGTCCAGTTCTTTGTAGTTACTTGAATTCAAGTTCGAGATTGGCTGTTTCCGCGGTTTTCTTCAGGTTCTGGAATTTTGTTTTTAAATTTGCTGAAATCTCTGATTTTAGAAGAATTGTTTTTTTTTGTATAAATTCGGTTGGGGTTTTTAGTTATACTCAAAAGAATTTTGTCGAGCTCATTAATTATTGCTTGCATTAATGCACCTATGCGTTAAGTAGCAAAGAATCTAATTCATTTAAAATTGTCGACAATTTTTGGAAATATATTTTTATATTGACGTTTTTCTATGTATGTATATATATATATATATATATTATATTATTATTGCTATAGTTGTTGGTGCATGCTCGTCCGTTTTTTTTTTGTTATATATTCGTTCTTCTAGTTCTAAAATCCGTTGGTACGTTGTTGTCTCTGCTTCCCAGCTCGGGGGTTGTTCTAAATCCCTTAGTTTGCTTTTCAGCGTTGCAATTAATCGTCTGGTTTCAACTTGTATTCCTCCTCTACGTTTCTTTTGCTTTGTTATTTTAGGAATGTGCTCATCCTTTCTTCGTTCGAGCCTTGCACGGTAATCTTCTAAACTGATAGGTTTTGGTCCGATTTTCGTAAGAGTATATTTTGGTGTATTTGTCGCCCACATCGATTTGAGTTTTGGCTCCGGTACGTATTCTTGATGAAGCTTCTCAGAAGGCAGGTTAGTAGGCAGGATCGCCATGTAATGTTTCTGGATCGCCATGTGATTGTCCTTTGATAAGAAATTCTTTTCCATCGTTACTACGGATTTCTATAGTGGAGAAATCCCGAAAAGAAAAGTAAAAAAAAAGGAAAATTATAAGTGAGGAAAGACCGGCACAATTTTGATGCCACTCGCCAAAGTAAAATTTATATGCCGATTGTAGGCATTACCTGCAGTGCCAAATGATAGGCACAATTCAGGGAAAGTCTAAAGAGGATTTGCCGAGTAGGAAAGGCACAAGTAAAACCAGCTCGCTAGTTCTCCAAAGATTATATTTTCTTCAATGCTTACTTGCAATTTATACAAATTCTTAACAATCAATCAAACACTTATGGCCTAATAAAGTAGCCTAAATGATGTATTTCAATAACTTATCACCAATCGTTTCACATGGCACTCACAACCAAATGGCGATGTTCATGCACGCAAGGATCACGACGTGATAAGCGCTATCGGTACATTTATGAAGCGATGTATTTATTGGTGAAAAATACATCACTTTGATGCTGGAAGGATAGCCTTTCATGGAATTGAAGTGATGTATTTATTGGTGATAAATACATCACTTTAATGTTGAAAAGGTGTTCTTAAAGGACACCATACTATACATTTTTCATATTTGCAATATGTTACATTTTGAATTTAAACTACTTAATCACTTACTGGGCTGACACGTATATCGCCGATTCTTCGTATATTTAAAATAGCTCTATAGCTCGTTTTTGTTATTTTCAAATTATCTGTCTCCTGAATGTTGAAGACGATTCAGGTGATCTATGATTTTTCCCGTTTTAAATTATGATCGACGATTGTGTTCAAGTAAAACCAGTGCAACTGATGATGGAGTTGATCGAAATGTGTCCTGGACCCGTGAAAGTGCTCACGTTTTTTATTTCTCCTAAAAAAATCAAAGTTGGATCTGTCGTGTTATTTGGCGAAATGGATATCCTGTTTTATTTGATCGTTTCAAATCTAGTTGTTTACCAATTGCTGTACTTCTGCTGTGAGTTAGGTGTATTCCGCTACCATTGCGATGAACCTTTGCTGAACTTCTTCCAGTTTTGCTCCCATTTTACCAGATTCCGTTGTGCTTCTCAAATTGTGGAGGATGCAACCCTCCTCTTTCCCATTTGCATGCACTTTGATGCTGCTTATTCACACATTTATATTCTGAGTTAGATTAGGAAATCCGGCAGCCTTACCGGGGGTCTAAAACAAGTTTTAGGCCTTACTTTTGCTGTTCTTACTTTTACTCGCGTTTTTAGCGTAATTTTATTTGAAATAGCCGGTATTTACCGATTTGCGATTGATTTGGTCAACGATTCGATACACTTTCGAATAATTGTTTCCAACCGATTTAAACGATTAAAAATTTCGTTCACTTGCTGTTTGCCGACTGCGCTGATTTTGGGGTTTGGACCGAGCAGATGCAAAACGTTGATTTTGCGAATTAATGCAGGATGGATGCAGGTGCGTGTATATTTGTTTGTTTGTGGTGCATTTGCTGATGCATACATAACACATCTTTAAATTTTATTTTATTTAATTTTAATTAATTACCAATAGATTAAAAATTAATTCCAAGCACAAAGATCAAAAAGAATGATAGGAATAATAGAAACAATCTGATCACATCTGTGAACTCCCGATATATTCAAACTTTGCTCGACTATATCGTGTGACTCATTATTTTTTTGTCCAAATTTGTTGCTTACTTCAGTCATTTCCAAATGATGATTTGATGTTCATCCTCCCATTTTACCTGTTCTGGTCAAATATGCTCGCCTAGCGTCGAACGTTAAACAGGGTCACTTGTTTTTGACTCTAATTTTTGATGTCATAGTGTCGTTTGGTATATATTAACATTAAAGACATATTGAGAACAACTATTTTTTTCTGTTTTTTTATACACTGGGAAAAATTTTGCCGGCCCCAAACAATAAAGTGAATTCATACAGTGAAAGTGCTTCATTTGTGGAAATGCTGCTTGAAAATTATCGATACTTAGTTTGAGCAGGGAATATTTTTTTTGTGTATTACTGTCAGGAAATACATCAAAAAGTTCATTGATGTACCTTTCAAGCAGTTCAAAAAGGCGCCTGGCCTGAAAAAAGTCTTGTTATCTGTCATTCCAAAAACAATAAAAACTGAGTATTCTCTTCATTTCAGTGACGATTTGGGTAGATAGCAATAAAAATGGGTAGCCCGTTGTTATTAGCACAAATGATCAGATAATAAACAAATGTAGGTATACAGTTTCAAGAAGTATCTAACAAGAAACTATAAGATATTGTGGTCATATAGAAATATACGAAATTTTTCGATCTGCATGTAAATCAATTAGCCCCGGCTTGCGAATTGCATAGCACATTATTATTGGCAGCGTTTTCATTATAAATAATTCCTTAAGGCAACACACTTTCCAACTGACTGCCTCAAATATATGCAATGCATGCAGCATGCCCAAGGTATATAGACTACAAGATATGAGTTGATGGATATGTTATTTGCATAAGTAATTTTTGTATGAAAAGTAACGAAATTGATGCATGATGAATAAACAAATGCCAACGATGGCTTTGAAGTACTTACATATATGATTAAGTATCCTCATAAAAACGATGTGCGCATCAACGAGTACATTAGGTTTCTCGGGAAATTATAAAAAAGATTGATAAAACCGCACGGTATATAGAAACGAGTCAAATGAAATGAATACCAACAATTGCGAAAAGCGAAGTTTAGTTAACAGTTTTATTTTGTTTACCTTTTTTTTGAATTTAACATTGTCCAATAATTGTTGATTCAGAATCCTTATTTTAAAATACATCTTACACAAAAAAAAATTGTTTAACTGGAACTGTGTAACTCAGTGCAGGTTGCAAGATCTACTAGAGACTGAATAAAGTGTGACTTGTAGGGCTCGTTGAGATTTTTTATTCCTTAGCAGTCTTTTGTCTTTGTTACTTTTACACCCCATCACGGTGCAACTCACCATTTTCATTTCTTTCACGTTTGCGTAATAAATTCGAATTGCAAACTGCACGCGGCGGTCCAACAAAAACAATATTTGCTAATACAATTGCATGTTCGTGATGAACCATTTCGCACATTTTAATTTCCCAATATATGGGAAGTTCATGTAATCGCCTCGAAAATCGAAATTGAAATTTTCAACTTTTCTTTACGTTTTGAGGTCTATAGAGTATAAAGTGTTTTTAGAAAGGGAGATGTATGTGTGTGTGTACGTACTTAAGTACGTTAGGTTTTTTCATAAACAATGAATTTTAAACCTGATTTGCGGAACATAGTAATCAATGTTGATAGAATTTATCTACTCCAAATAGTGTTTGTAAAAACACCATCGAAACTTTTTCTCATGAATACGAAAAAAAGTAAATAAAAAATAAAAAATCATTAACAGTCATCATGACCTTCAAGGTCCTTTCTGTTATTCACAATATCTTACGAACCAAATATAATATGTGCGTCATTAAGGTGTCAACAGACGTGTATTAGCATTTTTGTGATGTTTTTAACATAATGAAAAATTGCTTCAGACGCTTTTTAATTTAATAAAAGAAAATGCGAAAAATTATAATTTTTTCATAAAAAATAATTTTTTAACCTGATTTGCACAGCTCAATAATAAATGTTTATAAAAGTTATACATTCTTATCAGTTTTTAAAGTGAAACCAGCAAAACCACTTTCCATGATTGTGAAAAAATTAAATAAAAAATGATTTAAAGTTATCATGTATAGAAGGTTCATACGAATGATATTACTTTATATCTTTTATTCTAAGGACATTGTTGTAAATTCAATCCAAGTTTTATAATATTTGCATAATTTGAGCAGATTCTAGTTTTAATAAAAAAAACAGCTTAAATTTTCACAACCAACAAAATTTCAATCAAATTTACATTTATGGTAATCAACACTTGGAATAGTAAAATATTTTGTAGTCAACACTTTGCAAGATCATATGCTTTAAAAAGCTTTCATCAAATAAAAAATTCTAGTTTTCAGTAGATTTATTCTTTAGTAATCGTAAGATTTCAATTACTTCCTCCATCATCAAGTGTAATATATTTTACTTTTTACATGCAATTGAACCTATTTTTGACTTCATATTTAATATTTTTCAAGACCAACAGAAATTTGAAATTAATTATTAATCTCAAAATCGTGAAAAATATAAATTCGGTGATTATGCGGAAGTGATGGCAATTTTGAACGCAACTATTCAAAATGACAACCACGCGAGAAAATCACTTCAGTGGGCGTAATAACAAAAACTGCATTCATTTTTGCTAGCGTTCTTTTGTCCTTCAAGCATCGATATAAAAATAACAAATAATATAGAAAAGGCCCCCACCAATTTATCCGCGTGAATATTCAATCAAATCAATCTGTCCCCATCGGCCAAAAACCTTACGTAATCAATGAACCCTCCCGTAGATGATATGATTAATATTAACTCATTCTTGTTACTGCTATGAATACCTCTCATTATTATTATTTAAAGTAGTAATATTTTCAAATTTATCATTGTCTTTAATGTTTTTAATGTTTATGTAGATATTACTGGGAAGTTGACCGTATAAAAAGCATGAACTCAAACTTTGATGCCATTCGAGAGATAGCGTTTGCTGATATTATTAAAACTTGGGAACTTAGTGTTAGCTGGTTTGAAGAACATTGCAAACCGGCTAAAAGCTATCAAGTTTGTGATTTTCCCATAGTCTAAATCATTAGTATTGTCCCAGGTAGTGGTTAAAAGCTAAATCCTCTTTTCCGTTAACATTTCGCAATCCAGAAAAAATGGCAACTGTACGTTGTAAGAGATATACAAAATTGTCAAGTCGCTCAAATGCCATATGCAAATATTCTAATAGGTGAGAACTAGAGATGAGAAAATCATCAATAATCGAGGAGTTGGTTCTAGTCGTTACGCTCCGCTGTTGGAACTAGTTCCGATATCCGTTTCAGTTCCTCTAGTGCATCTTTCCTGTCCTGTTCCAGAAATATTAATGTTTCAGTGAGCAAAGATTTTTATTGTTAAATTTATTAATATCACAAAAAAATAATAATTAACTTAGAATTAAACATAAAATAATAATAATATTAAACTCAAAAATCTTATTCTACCCTAAATAATTGCAATGCAAAAAAGCAAAATTTTGGCTTCTTCTGCTGAGAGTCTCGTTCACCGCTCACTTATAATAAGCCCGGCTTTAGAAAAAAGCGCTCACAAGGCACAGCAGTAGCAACCACACTTAACATTTCTTCTGCAAGGATATTAAGATGTGGGTACTGATATATGTGATCATACCACCATTTTACAGGGATTTCACTGCGATCCACCAAGCAATCCTGTAAATAACGGTTTACTTCGAGTATTGCAAAATTTTTAGATGCGCCTAAAAAAATTCGTTTAATGCATATATCGCTGCCGAAAATAGTGTTTAAAAAAATTATAACTTGAGACATCTCTTCACTTGCGGCTTTGTTAATTGAACTCCAAACATCAAATTTATTTTCCACCTTTTTTTTTGAATAATTATCCATAACTTGAATTCCACTATTTTCGTCTACTCGTACAACTAAGTTTTCAGTTTTATTATTAGCTTCTTCAATAAGTTTATCAAAATTTTTTTTTGTCGATTCAACAAGAGCTTGATCATTGAATGGTATATTTTTGAATCTAGGGTCTATCAGAGTGCACATTGAAAGTATTGGAGTTTGCTCCATAAAATCGAATCTTTCCGGCCGGTTAATTCCAAATATGAGCGTTTTAATTACGGTTTTGATGGAAGTTTGTAGCTCCAAATAATTAACGTCCGTTACAATTTGATTGTAAATATCAAGAAGCCCATTGGTCAATACAATTAAAAAAGAAGCAAAAGGATAAATGTCAGAACCTAAAATCTACGTTAAGTGTTCAAATGGTTCTAGAACGACACACAAATCACGTGCAGCTTTCCATTCTTGTGTGGTAAGCATTGGAAGCTCTTTCTCGATTACTGCCACTGTTGTCTTCAATGGAACTTCTAGCTTGACAAATCTTTTAAACATGTAGTAAGTGGAATTCCATCTGGTAGCCACTGAAGCTATTAGCTTCAATTGAGTTTCAATTCCTTTTTTTTTTGATTTTCAGCTAACTTCTTAAATGACTTTGCGCTTTTTCGTAAATGTGTGACTATCTTTCTCACCATACCCAACAATTTTGTTACACTGAGCTCGTTAAGTGCATGCATCACAATTAAATTGAGCTTATGCGCAGAGCACCCAAGATGACTTAGTTTCAGATTTTGTTGTATAGCCCCTGTAATGTTAGCTGCATTGTCTGAAACTACTACTACTATTTTGTTTTGGATGCACCATTTTTGTTTGAATTTTTTTCGGAAATGAACGGCGTTATTTTAATTTGGTGCTTAGTTTTGCAGGTTACCTAAAGATTCCCTCTTATTGTTAGTGAAAAACAAAAGCAACATGTAACATACCTTATCAGAATTGTGTGCATTTTTTGTACATATATTTCCTGTCTCACTGTTTGCTGAAGTACTGGATTGTGAATCTTCAGTAGTATGAGAAACACTTTCCCCTAAATGCACAACATGAATTATAGGATGGTTTCTCGTTAAATGCCTTTTCAAATTTCCCATGGTGGATTTGTAGCTAATTGACGATCTAAATATGTTGCATTTAGCGAACGCATCACATGTTGGAGTAGAGTGACTCCATAACGGACTTCTTTTTAACCGTTTGCTCATTTTTTCTTGACTGGAAACTACACGGAACAATATAAACTACTAATTAAAACAAATTAGTTTCTCCTACTACAATTGATTTTTATTTTTCATTTGTAAATACGTATTTCGGTTGCAACATGCAACCTTCTTCAGTACTTAACTACTAAATCTTTGACCAGGAAACGAAAATTTAAATATCTCTAGAATTTATAACCTAACAGATTAATAACTATATATGTTATTCGTTCCTGGCCAAGGACATAGTAGCTAATTACTGAAGAAGGTTGCGTGTTGCAACCGAAATACGTATTTACAAGTGAAAAATCAAAATCAAAGGAGAAACTACGTTTTTTTAGCACTACAAGAATTGGAAAAAATCACTATTACATAAAAACTACTGCAATATGTATCGCGACTACTCTAATACGCACGCACAACAGAAAGAACCCAAGTTCCAAGTATAGTTCCAATCAACGGTCGAAACTATGTATATCAAAACTCTATCACTTTTGTCGCACTAATGTGCAAAAACAAATGCTTGTTATGCGATAAACGAGCGTGTGTGGTCTTCTCACATGGCACATGTGATAGGCGAACGCTCGTAGCCGATATCGCCTATGACGAACCCATAAATATCATTTAAATGTTTCCCAAAATACTTATTGTTTACTTTTCCGAAGAGATTTATTGTTGACCGTTTGTTTCGGTCATATGTGAAAACATTGCATTTCGCTTTGGTAATTTGAGACCTTTTTGCAGCTACGATTCTACATAAGGGTTTTCTGGACACTTGGACATTAAGATAGAATTACATATATTGTTTGTTAAGCGAGGTTTCCTTCTGATCCCAACGCAAACTTATATTTAGTCGTAAGTTTTGTCCCGTGCGGCTCGCACTCAATTGTAATTTGAAAATACAGTTTTAATAAAATTATACGTTTGTTATACGTATGAATAAAAAAACCGTTTTTCAATTAGCCGAAATTCTTTATTTGGAAATAATCGATGGCTTAAATCAGATGAGTACTTAAAAACTGAGACTAATACCCCGTTTCCATCTACGCCAAATCTCTAGATTTAGGCAGTTTTCCCAAATCCTCATCCAAATCTTGTAAATTTCCCATATAAAAATCGAAATCTAGTCGATCGTAAATCTTGTAGATTTCATCGAAATTCACTCAAAATCTCATGGTTGCGTGTGGCAGCATTGCAAATAATTGTATTTCAGCACATTTAGCAAGCGTCGAATTGTGTTTTGAATACGAATGACAAGTCATTTTGGTGTCACATAAAGGTAACGAAATTTTTATCGTCGATATCAATTGCAATTCCACTCTCTACCAATTGTTAACAACTACGCAATCGCGAAACACACACCACGATTTCAATCACGAGAATTATCTACTTTCAAAATTTTATGTCATCTCATGCAATGACAGTGACAGCCAAAATCCGATTTGTAAGTGGAAACACTACCAAATCACTTCGACACAATCTAGAGATTTGGCGTAGATGGAAACGGGGTATAATTCTATGGATCTTATCTTATTCAAAACTTTTCAATGTTTACAAACGTTAGCAATGATCGTCAATCAGCATTACACATTAATTTGCTTCTTGAAACGGTTTATGTTTATTTGATTGGTTTTTGATCGCGCTTCAACTTGGCCACTTACTTCAAGCGACATGCATCTCGTGTCGTTTGAAGTGAGATGTGTTGCCTTTTGTTTATGTGATCCGTCATCACATTTAGTTAATGGTTTGGGTTTTCATATCAGCACTTTGGGCTTTCATATCAGCCTCTGATATAACAATACATAATTTCAAACGAATCGAGTAGTTGTTTTAATTACAACAAGGGACATAACATGCTCGCTCAAATCGTTCATTTACGATAACAGCTCCAGCTCAAGTTCCAATCGACGAAACTGCATTAGAATGGAATCACAAAGCAGTTCTTAATATATGCTATGCTTAAGCATAATGTGATGCTCACATTTTGTTCGAGTGCAAATGAATGCCCTCAACGACAAAGACTTGATATTTGCTCGGAACTGGAACTGCTAAAAGCCGTTAGTTGGAACCGTTCCGACGAGTTCCGGACGAATATTAGGTTTTCTTATCAGTTCTGATCGGAACGGTCCATCCCTAGTGAAAACTATCGTTTGTGGGAAAATCCAGCTGATAGCCAAATGCAACATTGCACTGATTTCATCACTAAATATAGCCTTCGGCTGGTGTCTTCAGTCCCATTTTAAATTATTTTGCGTTTCTGTCATTTGTTTAATAGATTCAAAAAAAATTGATTTTGAATGCAGCTGCAGAACAGATCCATGTTAACTGCGCTTATTGAATTTCTCTGCCATTTTGGAAACTGTCAAAATAAACTTTTTGTCAGTCATTGTTTGGCGTACTGAAAAAAGTACGCCTTTTTTCTTCTTTATGCCTTTCATCGGCTGAAATCAAATAAACTGTATTGTTATTTAACAATTGATTTAAAAACTAACCCATTTTGAAATGCTCCTTTTTTCCTTAGTTATTTTGTAATATTTTCAAATTTTTATTTTATTTTATGCGACATCGAATAATCTCATATAAATTGCTGGATAGTTGATAAAGCCAAACATGTGTTTTTATATATGTGTGTATGATACTTCTTTAAAGTAAGAGGGATAAACGAACAATTTGTTTCAATTAATATTTTGTCTTTCATTCGTGATATCCATTGTGTTAAACTAGCTCAGAAGACAGTGCTTCAAATTACATATGCAATTATATCCCACTTACTTTACGCTACTACTCAAATGTGTCTTGAATCGAAATTTCATAGTGAACTGTTCCTTGATCATTTTAAATATACTATTCCTGAAGAAACCTCGCCTCGCATCTACAAGAGACAGAGTTCACTTGTCACTGCGCTTGTGTCATTTATTATTATTTAATAGAAACCACAGTAGAAATTTAAAAATAATATACTTCCGCTGGGTCAATAATGTCGAGCTATTTCATGTTGCCACCATTAACAAGAGATCTCTCGACTTCACCGACGCAGCAGTGATGTTTGCGAATCTTCTCCTTGGTCTAATTGAATTCTTTAATTATTTGATAAATTTTCATTGCCTCTTATATTGTTTCGCTTTGTCAATTTGATTTAAAGATGTGTTTTTAAATATCATGTTACTATTATCATTTTACGATTATGATGTTATGTTTTTTCTGATTGTTTGAACTTTTAATTGTTGTATAAAACAGGAATAAACGGGCTTTGTCGGATTGGTTGATCACTCCAAATACCAAGTGGTGTGGCCGTGGTCACAATGCCAGTAAATACAGTCAGTTAGGAGGCGCATCAAGGGCGGACAGGTGCTGCCGGAAACATGATCACTGTAGATTTAACATTTCAGGACTAAGTACGAAATGGCATCTTTATAACCACCGTCCGTTTACATTAAGTCATTGTAAATGTGATATGAGGTTAGTAGTTTTTGTTCACATTAAACTGCTTTATAAAGACGGTTCCTGGTATAAACACGATAACGCTATCTGATTACATAGCGGGTTCAAGCTGTCTTTCTTAAAGGGAATATATGCATGCATTTATACCTCCACCAAATATTTTATGTAGGTAAACAAGGATTTTATTGACCCATTGTTCTTATGTATTTATCTAAACGTAATTAAAATTCTATTTATAATTCAGTACAAAATATGAAGTATCTTCAACAAAATTAAACACACTTCTATGATATCTATTGATAATCATACTCCATCATTTTTGTATACAAGAATATTCTTTGAATTCAAAGTACCGTTAACCCTTGAAATATTTAAATAAAAACTTTTTTTCTCTTTCAATTGATGCAATGCGTTTCCATCTTTGCAATCCTCATCCTTCATTAATATAATAAAACGATTCTAAAAAAGTAAAAGTATGTCCTGTGCGAAAACTAAAACTAACAAATAGAAACGTTTGCAGACAGCGTAGGGATTTGCCAAGTCTATTTAGAATGCCAGGGACAAAGTGGTGTGGAAAAGGTTGGAGTGCGGCTAAGTATGCTGATTTGGGTGGATTCTCAAGTGCTGACAGGTGTTGTCGTCAACATGATAAGCTGTGTCCTTTTTGGATTATGGCTTTCGAAACGAAGTATGGTTTATTCAATTGGCGATTTAATACTTTAATGCACTGTAAATGTGATGAGAGGTAAGTGCCGCTGTTAAAATAAAATTCCTTCCCGTTTTTTGCATTGATTTGAGCGGTATTTACTGTTTAAATGGTTAATACAAGTTGGTTATCTTCGCTGATACATGTTTTATAATGCGTCATAACCGATGAAAATTTATGGTAATTTGCACGTCAATCACGATTTTTTGCATCTCATTGTATTCGAGCGCGTAGACATGTTCGAAGATGCATACACTTCTCTAGGAAGCTTGATATTAGCGTTGTTTAGCTTTCCAAGGAAGTGTGTATTACGTGCTTCTTTTGGGCTTGGAAAGTGTGCACTTCTTTTGGGCTTTTAAATGTTATGTTTATCATATGCGCAGTCCGCGTTTCTTTTGTGTTGTGAAAATAAAGTTCACTAGGTAACTGCAATAATCTGACCAGGTAATTTTTTATTGCATTTAAAAAATTTCCTCCTAAATTTTTCCCGAAAACAGAACACCACCTATTTGTGTACGACAGACTGGGTGTTTTCACCTAAGCACTTTTAAATCAGTGAAAGGTTAAAAACAAATAATATCAAGTGGCCGGTTTTAGACGGACAAATATTTTCAAAAGTTTTGGTTTTCAAGTTGTTGAGCAATAATATTCAAATATTTCAATGGATACGGAAAATGTAAAAAAACTAAGAAACTGTTTTAAAATGTCAATTCTTTTACATAATTAAAAGAACATGTGGGTACATACGAAAAATTAGTCATAAATATATATATTTCAAAAAAATGAATGAATGTTTACAAATACAAGCTTATATTTAGTGTATGTTGAGAATTTAAAAAAATTGTGCTTTTGCCAAACAAAATCTATTTCGAATTGCACTATAGGAAGTCAAATTCAATCTTTGTTTATTATTTCGTTGAAAAATTGTTTACGCTGGCTAGATTGACATAAAAATGAAAGTGTAACGTGAACAACTTATGGTCAGATAATGAAAACTGTCACTCAATACATTTTACACTCGAAAAGTAATAACTGACAGTCTTCTTTCAGGGTTCACAACAGTTTCTAACACGGAACAATATTACTGTTCCAAATAACGAAAAATTGCATCACTCTGCCTGCAACTAATTTAAGTGTCTTTTCACTGAAACAATTCTGCACTGGCTATCCAATTCATTATCTGGATGTTGACTACTGTATTTCTAACTTTACTGGATCTTACCCGTTATACATGTTTATACTTCTTCTTATGTAGTTTTTTTCATACACAGATTGTTAACCTAATTGAAAGGTGCCTCTGATTATTATTTTCTTATAGACTTGTTTACATTGAGGTAGACAATGCATGAGGTATTTCTTGCAAAACATTTTGTAATTTTTTTATTATAGGAAATATAAGTATCTTTATCTTAATTGACATTGCAGTTAAAACGAAAACGTAGAGGTACTTAATGTTCAGACAAACCACATGCAAAGTAGGAAAATTCTGCTAAGCTTACATTGTGAAAAATCCTGAGTAGGCACACAAAAATAGGATATGCTACGTAAGTTTACTGCAACTGAAATCTTCAAATTTGAAATCTACAGTGCTTCATAGATACTTTTACACAACCAATTCAAATTACATGATTCTAACTAAAAATTTAAAAAAAATGTAATGACTCTTTAAGTGCTCTGAAGCATCCCATGATTGCATGCGATTATTTGTTTTAGATTACAACTAATCTCGACTTTGTTATTAATTAAAATTTCACTGGAAAAACAAAGTTAACAATACTGAATATCTAGAGACAGCCCCATTTCATCTTTCAGACAGTAAAGAAAATCTAAATGACAATTTGAGTGATGATGAACGATGGATTCTACATTAAAAAAAATTAAAAATCTCTTCATTTAATATTCCAATTGAATTCGAGAACTGACTTTTCATGAGTGTCGACGATTTTTTTTAAAAAGCTACGGTGCAGGTTAATGTGGGTTGCAGATAATGTAAGTTCAAAGTAAAAAAGTTAAAATATTGAACGAGATCATATGGAGAAAAAAGAAACCAAATTTAAATCGAAGAAGTTACAACTTTTCATGGGGCCGCAAGTTGTCCACCTGCTGTTATCGATGATCACAATATAAAACGACCGATGCCTGAATTCTCAATCAAAATCTTCTACAAATAAAAAAAGCGTCATGTTGACTTCTTATATTTAACTCACTTTAAGTATTACACTCACAGTATTTTGCGAATGAGACTGCCTATGTGTATATCGCTTCCAGTTCTGCCTTCGTAACGTAATTCACTGTTGGTTGTGCTATGAACTGAACAGGGTTGAAAACGGATGGTTTTCATTTAAAGTTAAAAAATGTCTACTGGGAAAACTGAAGACTTTTTCCAAATCAAAACAGATAAAAATTATGCAATCTTTTGCATCATGTTTATCATTTTCTCTTTCTTGTGTCGTGAAATGTTTGTTCTGTTTGCATAACCCAATTTTTTACAAGTGGCTTCATCCAGATTTTCAATGTTTTGTCTCATAAACATCGTATTGACCATTTTTGAGATTAAAAAACTAATTTCCAGTATCCTATTGAAAACTTCATGTTAATTTTCATAGAGGCTACTTTAGCAAAGTCACTTTCTAAGTTTCATTCGACAAAATGCATGCCTTAGTGTTAAAAATATGATTCGTAGAACAGATACGCGCTAGATATTTTTAACTTCCATGTATATGAATATTTTTCAATAATTTTAGTCCAGTCGTTTTTTATTTTAATAAAAAATAAGCCCAATTTTTTTTTACTTCCTAGTATATGAGGATTTCTTGCAATCGAATCGAGAACCAAATTTGAAATTTTCAACATATTTTTACGTTTTAAGGTCTAAAGAGTATTTGGAAAGTGTTTTTAGCAAGACGTATGATTGTGTGTTTGTGTTGGTACGTACTTTCGTGCACAGTTTTTCCACGAGCATAACTCACGCAATCAAAGTTGTATCGACTTCTTTGTCGATCGAAGCATCTTTGCAATCTAAAGACCTGATTAGTTTTTGGGAAACTCCGGTCAGCTAAGTTTGTTGGTTTGACCCATTCAAGGTGTAGCAGATTAATATTCTGTTGCTTTTCTTTCGGAGGTTCAGGCAGTAAAACAGAGGACGAGAATTTAATATAATGAATTTTATTTATATCTTAGCGTGATAAGTACAATACAATGCAAAGAATTCCAAGAATCTTAGAGTGATAGATACAGTGTAATGTGTGCGGAAGTAAGGAGTTCCACGAGCCTTAGACCCGATAGGGGTGCAGAGGCGTCAAGGGAAGGATTGCGATAAACACAGTATGATATGTGGGAATACAAGGAGTTCCACGAGCCTTAGACCCGATAGGGGTGCAGAGGCGTCAACGGAGAGATTCTAACTAAAAGCCTTAGACCCGATGAGGATGCAGAGGCGTAATAGAGTCGAATCTCTCCGTTGACGCCTCTGCACCCCTATCGGGTCTGTCGTTCATACGGCCACCTGATGAACGACTGTCGAAAAAAAAAGAAAACCGACGAAAAGACCAAGGAAAACTTCAAACCAGAGGCACAACAGCTTAAGTGCTACGGCTGTGGTAAGCCAGGAGTGATTCGATCAAAGTGCCCGAAGTGTAATCAATACGCAACAGCACCGGCACCTGCAGTAAATTTCTGCTGCACGAATGTTCAACCACCAAAAATTACACTACGAAGCCGTCCAGCCATCAACGTGAAAATCGAAGGCGAAGAAGGATGTGTATTCCTAGATACGGGCGCAAGAGCCAGCATCGCCAGCAGCGACCTCCACAAGCTACTAGTAAGCAAGGGGATAACGTTCATCAACGACGAGGTCAACATATCGTTTGCAGATGGCATCGAAAGGCAGCAAATGGTAAAACATACTACAGTGGACATCCACTTGAAAAACAAAATCATTCCCACACAACTATTGGTTCTGCCAGAAGCTGAAAAAAACCGTACACTACTCGGATGTGATTTCATCGAGGACGCCAGCATAGAGATAAGTGTCCCGCAACGTTATTGGTGCTTTACCGAAAATCCAAAGGCCAAATACGACTTTACGTATAACGAAGGGAACACTCATATATCGCAGCAGGTTCCTCCATTCTATGGTTTTTCGGAAATCAACATACAAACTCCGGAACATAAAACCGACTACGTCAACGAAGACGTCGAGATGAAGACACCACCGCAGATAAGAAAATACATCACACTTATGAAATGTCTAGAGCCGATATCTCCAATCAAAGGTACACCGAAACGAATGAATCACGAGTCAGTCGTGACAGTGGGACAAAATATTTTAAATTTTGGTGTAAATAAAGAAAATAAAAATATTGCAAACTATACAGAAAACTTTCATTCACAAAATATCGAAATTGGTAGTCTAGAGGCCATTCCACTTAGAAGTGATGAAGGAATATCACTTTCAATGACAGAAAGAGACCATCTGAACCAACTTCTGGTAGAATATGCCGATCTCTTCCGTTCTTATGGCCCAGCAACGAAATACGCTGTACACAAAATTGATACGGGAGATAACGACCCCATAGCCACACCTCCCTATCGAATGTCTAGTAAACAAAAAGAAACCTTACGAGAGGAAATAAGACAAATGTTGAAAAATGATATAATCGAACCTTGTGAATCTCCCTGGGCATCACCAGTAGTATTGGTACCCAAAAAGGATGGTGGGATAAGGTTATGCGTAGATTACCGTCAAATTAACGCCATAACTAAACCCGATCGGTATCCATTACCAAGGATGGACGATTTATTACATGAAACCGCTAAATTCAAGTACATGGTGACACTGGACCTCCATTCTGGATATTGGCAAATTCCTATGCACCCGCAAGACATAGATAAAACGGCTATGTGCACCCCGTTTGGAACACATCGCTTTAAAAGGATGCCATTTGGATTAAGAAATGCGGCAGCTACATTCCAAAGATTAATTGACAAATTAAAAATGAAGTGTCCAAACATCAAAATTCTTGCATACCTAGATGATATCCTCATTCTATGTGAAACATTTGACTTAATGTACAGCTCATTAGTCACAGTATTCAACGCATTAAAAGAATTTAGCCTACGTGTCAATAGAAAGAAATGTAGAATCAGCTGCGATGAGATTAAGTTCCTAGGGCACATTATAAATCAGGAAGGAATAAATGTTGACCAAATCCAAATCCGAAAAACTTGAAACATCTCATTTCTTTTCTACAAATGTGTTCGTGGTACCGTCGTTTCGTTCCATCATTTGCATCAGTAGCTCGTCCATTATCAGACTTGATCAAAAAGAATGTTAAATGGGTTTAGACATCAAGCCAACAGGACGCTTTCAATGAACTGAAACGTTTACTAACAAGCGCCCCCATATTACAACAAGCAGATGAAAATAAAAGATTCATCTTACGAACAGATGCCAGTGGCTATGCAGTAGGTGCAGCCTTATTGCAAGGGGAGGGACCAGATGAACGTCCCATAGAGTACGCAAGCAGACTACTCACTCCAGCTGAACGTAATTATAGTACGACGGAACGAGAAGCCTTGGCAGTCGTTTGGGCAGTATCCAAGTTCCGCGGTTACATAGAAGGTCAGGATGTAATAGTAACGTCAGACCATCAGCCACTGAAATGGCTTATGTCACTCAAATCACCAACAGGTAGATTGGCCAGATGGTCTCTTCAGCTTCAGCCATATAATCTAAAAATCGACTACATCCCGGGAAAAGCAAATATTGTTGCAGACGTTCTCTCAAGACCATTCTGTACTGAAGCTCACACAATAACCTGCGAAGTTGGCGTAACAATGATAGACATCCCTAGGAAGGACAAGAAAGAAGTTCGGGAGGAACAGTTAAAAGACCCCGAGATAAGTAAAATTATTGAATCGTTTGAAACAGACGCAACCAAAGAAGATTTCTCCAGATGGACGGCACGCGGTTATCTACTCAACGATGGTGTTTTGTATCGATATAACCCTGATTCCGAATCCGATGAACCACAACTGGTAGTCCCTAGCCAAGACCGCACTATGATTATTTCACATTACCATGATGAACCAACGGCTGGACATTATGGAACCGAAAGAACGTTACAGAAAATAATATATCGATACTTTTGGCCTGGAATGCGCCATGATATCGATAAATACGTAAAAAAATGTATTCAGTGCCAAAGATATAAGGCTACTAATATGAAACCAGCCGGATTACTCCAAACCCCGGTCATGAACCAACGTTTTGAAGTAATGTCTGTCGACCTATTCGGACCGCTTCCCGAAACAGAAAACAAGTTGAAGTGGATACTAATCATCGAAGATGTCGTTTCCAGATGGGTAGAACTTTTCGCACTACCTAATGCCACAGCTAAACAGTGTGCTACGACATTATTAAATGAAGTGTTTCTACGTTATGGGTTACCACGTAGAATAATCAGCGATAATGGTACACAATTCATTAGTGGAATTATGCAACAGCTCACTTTTTGCCTAGGAATCAAGCAAAACTTCACGCCAGTATATCACCCACAAGCGAACCCTGTGGAAAGACGCAACCGAGATCTTAAGACACAGTTGTCCATATTAGTTGGCAAGAATCACACCCAATGGAGTGAGCAACTACCATTCATAAGATTTGCTATGAATAGCACTAAATGCTCGTATACTGGATTCACCCCAGCCTACATGACGTTCGGTAGAGAATTACGGACACCTGATGAAGCTCATCAAGACTTACGACAAATCATTCAGTCTGAAAATTTCATACCTGAGATCACGCCTCTTCTACAAAAACTCGTCGAAACAATAAAACACGCGAGAGAAACATTCGAGAAACAACAAGATCGTCAGAAGACATATCATGAAAAAAACGAAGATCCGTACCCGCATATCAACCTGGAGATAGAGTATGGATCACCACACATACACGAAGTCAGAAAGCTCGGGAAATTACTTCGAAATTCACACCCAAGAGGGATGGTCCTTACATTATACTTTCCCAAAAAAGTCCTACTACCTACGACGTATCCTCTCCAGATAATCCTAGCGCATATCTTGCGACTTATCACACTTCCGCCCTAACAAAAGTCGTTTCAGATGAGGCAGATCGCATACAACCTACACCAGTCGCCCCGATTCGCAAGAGAGGGAGACCAAGAAAGCAGCAAAACTAGCCACGTAACCCTGTCATCCTCGTCGAGACGCCTTCGAAGACAGAAGGGGAGTACTGTAACATCTAAATTAAGAATCACCATACGAGCCGACATGCAAACCGAACGTCACCCACCACAACGTCGCAGGATGGCGATATTCAATAGCGCAACGTTGCAGCATAGTAACACACGACGGCGGGCACCCCCACTACAGCACAGTCTAGCAGCATCGCACATCAGCAGCTATAAAAGCAGCGGTCTCGCACCGAAGGATTCATTCGACTCTATTACGCCTCTGCATCCTCATCGGGTCTAAGGCTTTTAGTTAGAATCTCTCCGTTGACGCCTCTGCACCCCTATCGGGTCTAAGGCTCGTGGAACTCCTTGTATTCCCACATATCATACTGTGTTTATCGCAATCCTTCCCTTGACGCCTCTGCACCCCTATCGGGTCTAAGGCTCGTGGAACTCCTTACTTCCGCACACATTACACTGTATCTATCACTCTAAGATTCTTGGAATTCTTTGCATTGTATTGTACTTATCACGCTAAGATATAAATAAAATTCATTATATTAAATTCTCGTCCTCTGTTTTACTGCCTGAACCTCCGAAAGAAAAGCAACAGAATATTAATCTGCTACAAAGGTCATTTCTGTCATGCAATATATCTCGCGAACCAAATATAGAATTTGCATTGTTATGGTGTCAATCGACGTGTATCAATATTTATGTTATTGTATCAAATCTTTAGAAAAAGTGTTGTAGCCGTTTTTTCATTTAATAAAAAAGGTGCAAAACATTAAAGTGTTTTCATATAGATAAATTTTCTAACTGATTTGAGTAACATTGCAATCATTGTTAATAAAATTCATATACTCTAAAGAGTTTTTGTATTGTCAAAAAACAGAAAAACTCATTTTCATAACTAAAAACAATTAAATTTAAAATAAAAAAAAAGTTGAAAGTCACCATGACCTTCAAGGTGATTTCTGTTATGCACTGTATCTTGCAAACCGAATATTAAATTTGTATCATAAAATTAACACAAAAAATTGTGTTTTTGAATTAATAAAACAAGTGCAAAAGATTAGGGTTTTGTCATAAATAATATTTTTTAAATCTGTTTTGCACAAAACAATAATCAGTGTTTACAAAATTCATGAACTCTAAAAAGTTTTTGTGAAAAACCTATCACAACTTTTTTCATGATAAAAACAAAAATTAATCTAAAATATAAAATCATTAAAATTCACAACGCAAAACGGGTTCATACGAATGATATTATCGCATATCTTTTAGTCCAAAGACATCGTTGTTAATTCAATCAAAGCTGATTAATATTTGCATAAATTGAGCAGATTATCAATAGTTTTCACAGTACCGTAAGTAACTGCTAAGATTTTGATTTTTTTAAAGTAAATTTGCGTTTATGGTAAAAACGCTTTGAATGGTACAGAAATGTCGTGTGTTTTACGTGGAGGCCTGCCGTGTGGGCTTAACTCCACGGTCCGCGGTCGGACAACGGGCAGCTACCAAGCGGCTGCCAACGCCCTCCCACCACCACATTGGGAGTACCAGTCTGCCTACTGAGTGCAGGCTCAGTGTCCATACTGGTGGAAGCAAGGCCCACCTAATCCTCTGCCGATCTCACGGTTTCGGCACCGGGTTGCCTCGCAACTCCATACCGAGCCCCCAAAGATGCTGCAGAAGTCCCCATGCTCGGAAGCATGACGACTTCAGGGCGCATCTAGGGAGGCTCTATCTGCATATGGGTCTAAACAGCCACCACGTTCGCACCCCCCTATAGGGGGTCCTCACCGCGACCGGAGGGAGTTTTGCGCCCTGGGCCTCAGTCCCCGTGGTACCAGATTGACCCCTGGTAAGGCTTCGTGGGCGAGAGCCCCACACTCAAGCCCACTTCGGTTGTGTCCGACTGCATACACTGGACCGATCACCAACCTAAGGTACGCGGGGACGGCACTCCCCGAAGGCTGTGCTGGAATCGTCCGAGGATTTTGGCCAGCACGGATGCAAAAAGCATCACCTCCCTGCGTTTCCCCCGCTCTATCAGCCCACGGCTGCTGCCACTGGCTGGGCACCGTCATTTGGGGCTTCGTGCGACTGCAGGAGTCTTTGGCGCAAGTCAAACGCCCGGCGAGCAAACTCGTTCAACGAACACAAACCATCACCAACAAGAAGCATGCTTAGATTATTCCTATCATGCACATGCAGAACATCAGGGGCAAATGTACCGCGCGTATTCGAATAGGCTGGGCAGTCAAACAGGACATGCTGCCAGTCTTCGTCCGCGGAACGACATGCAGGACAAACAGGACTATCAGCTAGTCCCCTGCTGCACAAAAACACATTTAGACTGCCGTAACCAGTTAGAAGGAAGCCCAGCCCTAGACAAAAGTCCAGGTGCAAGCCGGACATCCGGCAGTCAACGGAACGTGATGCGCCCTTTAGAGGAAGCCAACCACCTTTCATTCCACTCAGACAATACACACTCGAACAAAATACGCTTCATTTGGCGTCTGGACAAGGACGTAACGTTGACATTCCGAAGCCATGCGGAGTCCAAGTTTTATCCTCTGCGGAATCTGAACATAAGCGCCCTGCGCTTTACCTCCAAATCCAGCGGTGGGACACCCAATAGTACTCGCATGGCGTCGGTTGACACGGTACGACAGACAGGTAAACAGGCATACAGGACAACACGTTGACAAGCGTCAAGTGCTTGACAGAAGGAAGGGGAGGACAAACAATCACTGAAGACATTTGCACCATAGGCAGCGCAAGCTTCAAACAGACCATTGTAGATCGCTCTGACTGCTCGGCGACCAAGACCCCACTCAGTTCTCAGAATACTACGAATGCAGCCTACCACAGAGACAAGACGGGACTTGACACTTTTAAGATGAGGCAGGAAGCTAAGGCGTTCTCCAACGAGGATCCCCAAGTATTTGACCGAGGTTGAATACCGGAGGGTCCTTCCTTCGACTCGGATCAATGGGGGCCTCGAATGGGCCAATTTGCCCTTAAGGAGCATGGAACAGCTCTTTTCCATTGAGATGGAGACGACAACCCTCGTGCCCCATGTAGTGACACGAGACAACAGCTCGGCGCCCTTGGTCTTCAGTGCGTTTCGGGAATTACCCTCGACACACAGGAGGAGGTCGTCGGCGTACGCACACACAAACGAATCTCTTTCGAGATCTAACAATAGACTGTCCATCATCAGATTCCATATGTATGGACCTGCGATGGACCCCTGCGGACAACCACGCGTAACCTCAATGGACACACGATTATAGACACCCTGGACAAAAGTCTTCCTATCGCAGAAGTAACTTTCCCAAAGCGGCAATTCGGCACAGTTCAGAGAACGAAGCACAGACAAAATGGCGGGTCAGCTCAGAAAGCCGAATGCGCCGCGGAAATCAACAAATATTCCTAACACATATACAGAGCTGCTATTGCGGACGCATTCATTGACCGTTGACCACGCATCCTCAACGGAGCGCCCCGTACGCAAGCCGTACTGTTTACAAGACGGCCGGTTTAATGGCAGCTCCTCCAGCCGCTGCACCATCACCCGTTCCAGCACTTTTCCAAGTACTGGCAGCAGTGAGATGCCCCGATAAGACCTGGGGTTGGTCTTATCCTTATCCGGCGCCTTGTGCAGCACGACCTCCTGGCAACCTTAAAGGCTGCCGGGAAGTAGGCTGATAAGAAAGTCTGGGATGGCACGCCAAATGGTCTTGCACATCTCTCCAGTCATCCCGTCGTATCCCGGCGACTTTCTCGCCCTCAGCTTAGCTCGCTTGAATCAAGCTCATCAAACCTGAAATCAGAGATATTAAAGTCAGTACTCCGAGGAGGCATCGGGGATGCCGCCTTCGGGAAGAAATTTTCCAGAAGTGCAGTCGTACAGTCCTCCCATGCAGAAAGAAGGTTATCATTAACCTTCAGACATGCCATATCATGCCTTCTGCTTCTTCCACGGTAAGCTTGTCCCCACGGTTCATCGGAGCTCTCACCAACGAAGCGTTTCCAATCAGCCAGTTTTGTGTCGCGAAGAAGTAGGTGATACTCCTTTACTTCACGACGAAGGTCGGCTTTCAGCTGGCCCGTAGAAGGGTCACAACGTATACGCGCACGCTGAAAGTTACGTCTGCAGCGTTTTACAACTCTGCGCTTTTCAATGAGGGCTTTTGTCCACCACTTGACATGCTTCCGATTCGTGAGGCGAGTCCGCAAGAGCAGCATGTCATTAACATGAACCATCCATGACAGGACAACACTGACTTTCTCGTCAACACAAAGTTCCTCGAAGTCCACCAGCGGGGTGCTCAATGAGCAATCCAGGTAGAGAGCTTCATATGAGGCCCAGTTGCACTGACGAGTGTACCAACTCTTGGTCGCAGAGTCCACCCGCCTACCAGCAATCCCATCGTAGATCATGGTGATCAGGATAGGATTGTGGTCACTCTCACCCCAATCGGAGACGGTCCAACGAAACACAAAACCACATGAAAGGGCCGCATCATTTACAAATGATACATCTATATCACTATTTCCTCTGGGTCCTGCAAACGTATACAAGGCACACGGGACATTAAGAGCATGCAGACGGTTACACAACGCAAAGTTACTTAGCTCAGCCCCACGGCGTATAGCACGGGAGCAAGACGTGCCAGGAGTAGTCTTGCTGTACCACATCGCAGACTGAGCGTTTGCATCCATTCCTATTAGAAGCGGGTTGTTGCCGACCAGCGGCAATACCCGTTCTAGGAAGGAGAGGTACCGACCCAAGGACTACGAAACTGACAATACAAACTAACAACATACAGTTGCCCGAAAGGGCCCATCACCTGAACACATACACCACAATCACCCGCCAGCACCAACATGCAGTCAAGCCTCACGTCATTAATAACGACGGCCACTTCAGTCTGACCAGTGGCAGCGAATACTCGCATGCCAGAGGGGAGGCCGGAAATGGCGCCACGACATACCCAAGCGCAACAGAGACTTGACGGGACGCGCGCTGCTCGCCCAGGTCGTACATGACCGCGGCACTCCTTCGGCAGTTCAGTTGCACGATGGTGGTCCCCATTAATGACGTGCGGCAGCCCTAGCGGCTTGTGAAGCATAGATAGGGCACACAAGTGACCTCAGCGAGTGTGCTGACAGTAGTCCGCGGATGGCGCAATTTCGGCAGCTGGCCGCATTCTTGCAACCAGCTGCGTTGTGCCCTGGTTGCGAGCAGCGAGCACACGTCTGCTCAGTCGCACGGCAATTAGCGACACGATGGTCAAATCCAAGACACCGGTAGCACGCGTTCACCGGGTCTTGGCGCCGCAAGCGGTAGCTGAACCATTTTACTTAAACCCTATCAAGAGCAACCAGGGCGTCAATTATATCAGCTGGCCCCTCCAATACAACGTTGAAGGTGGCCTCAGGTCTTTGCCGGACGGGCCGCGACACGATCTTGACTTCCTTCGTGAAGCGGTCAGAAGAACACACAGATGTTAAGTTGTTCGCATATACGTCGTTCATTAATTCTTCCGGCAGGAGGAAGCAGTGCACATTGCTGATCACCAACCGCGGTAAGCGGTCGCGGACCGAAATGTCTAGTTCGCACTGTGCGAACTCCTGGGATTTAACAACTTGGTCCCTCTCCATTGTGGAGGGGACCCGAATAGCAACACTCCCAGAACGGAGTGTTGAGACCCCGTGGACGCGTACGCCCAGCTTTGGAAGCACAAAGTGCTTCAACAGCGTGGACAGCTCCACGGGGTTAGCATCCGCTTTCCGGCTCTTTACTACCACCGACCAGGTTTCAGTCAGCTTCGGCAGTGGAGCTACGGATGGAACAACATTTGGAGGCGGCCGGGGGATGTTGGCAGCGGTGACTGCAGCGTAGGACTGCGCGGGGCCACTTGGCTTAACAACAGTCATCTCAAGTTGGCATTTCAACCGCGCGTTCTCGTGAGTCACGCTGCCATGTTCCGTCCGGAACGCCTCCACAAACTCGGCAAGCTCAGCCATGTGGCTGGCGTCAAGCCCACGACGCAGACAAAACTCATTGATTTGCCGAGCCAAGATACCAATGGGTTCCGGCTCCGACGTCTTCGCAACATTAGCAACTGACTTACCTTTTTCGGCAGCCTCCCTCCTGTTCATGGACGCGTTTAGACACTTTTTAGCCTGCATCGTCAGCAGGCGAATCTCCGACAAGTATGGGCTGCTCGTGCTGTGTTAAAAATGCCAGTTGGCAACACTTTTATTAAATGTCAAAACGCATATATTTTGAATAAACAAAGAGGCTCACTCTCTTTCTTCAGCTTTCTACGAAGCCGGTTGTGTTTTAACTAATTGGCAATTCCTGCGCGTAAAGTGTTATCGATAAATCGGTCAGATTCCTTTAGGTTATGGGCCATCCGCAGCCAATTTTAGTTTTTTCACAAAGAAAGTAGTAGAAACGTTGTACACAAACATATATTTTTATTAAAAATCAAATATTTTGGTCGATATTTTCAACGGTATTGTGATGTATGCATAGCCATATGCACACCACATGGAAAAAGACGACAAAAGTTTAGTAGTGAAGCCAATCGAGACACTTAAAAATTTTCGGAAGCGTGCTAATTTTAAGTTTGATACGGAAAATTCATTCGACGAATCATTTACCGATACGACATTAACAATGAATAATTCAGTTCCGTTCAATCGATTAAAAGGCCGTGAAAATTATTCGGAGTGGAAAGTTGGTGCTAAAGCACATTTGATAATAAAAAGTTTGTGGAGTTGCTGTGTAACGACATTGGCAGCTGAAGCAAGTGCAGATCAAACAGAAAAGGATTTAAAGGCTATAGCAGAAATTACGCTATTGCTTGAGCCGTCCAATTACACGTATATCGAGTCAGCAAAAACAGCTGAAGAAGCGTGGGACAGCATAACGGCAGCATTTGATGATACCGGTACAGGCCGAAAAGTTTTGTTGTTGCAGCAAATGGTATCATTAAAAATGGAACAGTGTAGTTCGGTTGAAGAATATGTGAATAAAATGAATACATTGTGGTCAAAAGTTAAACACGCAGGGTTTAACATTGACGATGAAGTGGCTGGTTCATTAATGTTGGTAGGTTTGCCAGCAAAGTATGGTCCGACAATTGTATCATTGGAGAGCGCACCCGAAAAAATCACGTTTGACAAAGTAAAGAATTTACTGTTGCAAGGTTTGGTATTTGACGACGGCAGCAACGACGTACAAGAGACAGCACTAGCTGTCAAAAATAAATATCAACAACATAAAAAGAAAGCAGATAAACAGTTTTATAGTTGTGGTTCCAGTTTGCACTTTATTCGCAATTGCCCAACAGCAAAAGGGAAAAATAAAAATAAATACAATTCAAATAAATCGAAAAAGGAATCGACGTTATATACATTGTTTATTGTTGATAAATCGGAGCTACCAAATAACTGTGATTGGTATGTGGACAGTGGTGCAACGTGTAAAATGTCAAATAACATTTCATTTATAGACAATTAAGAAAAAATAGATCGTAAAGAAGTCAGAATAGCGAACAATGACAAAATGGCAATCGAGTGTGTCGGTAGTGTGAATCAAAATATTGTAGTGGAAGGCGAACAAAAAGAAATAAAAATTTCAAACGTTCACTTTGTGCCGAATATTTGTGCTAATTTAATATCAGTTAGTCAAATGGTAAAAAAGGACTATAAAGTATTTTTTAAAACAGACGGCTGCAGAATTTTTGATTCAGACTGGAATTTCCTTGCGACTGAAAGTTTAGTAAACGATTTATTTAAATTGGATGTTGTTCGCAGTGAAAAGACATTAATAGTTGATAATGATTCGGTGGTTACGGAAAGGCCAAAAGAAAATGCGATTCTATGGCATCGTCGATTCGGACACACGAGTTTTTTGAAAAGCGATATCAAAAATATAACAATACCAAGAAATAGTATATGTGAAACGTGTATAAAAGGAAAACACAGTCGAACACCATTCAATGATAAGTGGAACCGTGCAAAACAGTTACTAGAACTCGTACATACAGACTTATGTGGCCCCTTGCCTGTGAAATCATTCGGTGGAAACAGGTTTATTCTAACCTTTGTCGACGACTTTTCACATAAATTGTTTGTATATGTAATAAAAAGAAAAAGTGAAGTGTACAAAAGTTTTATTAACTTTAAAACGATGGTCGAAAAACAAAGTGGGCATAATATTAAAGTGTTGAGAAGTGACAATGGCACCGAATATTTCAATAACGCATTTAAACGGTATTGTGAACACAGTGGGATTTTGCAACAAAAAACGGCAATACATACACCACAGCAAAATGGTGTAGCCGAGAGAATAAATCGGACAATTTTGGAGAAAGTTCGATGTATGTTGATCGATTCAGGTGTGACGAAGGCATTTTGGGCAGAAGCAGTGATGACAGCTGCTTATATCATCAATCGTGTGCCGTGTAAAGGCAGTGGTGATAAATCACCTGAAGAAATTTGGTCCGGTCAAAAGCCGAATTTAAAATGGCTGAAAGTATTTGGGTGTAAAGCATTTGCACAAGTTCCAGGGGCAAAGAGAAAGAAACTGGATGAGAAATCAACAGGATGCATTTTTGTGGGATATTCCAGTGATGCCAAAACGTATCGGCTTTACAACAAGCAAACAAAATCGATAATAACTAGCACAGATGTCATTTTCTTAGAATCTAGTGGAAATACTCAGGTAAATGATTCTGAAATTGATAAAATTAATCAGTTTTGTTTGCAATATCCTGAAGCTGAGGAGGAAAACGTAGACAGTATTAAATCAGAGGAGGAAAAGCATTCAAATCAAGTCGATTTGTCATCAAGTGATTCAAATACTGTAGCATCGATTGGTTCATCGAATGGTTACTCAAATGGTCAGTCAAATCAAGCCGATTTGACATTGAACAATTCAAATACTCTATCACCAAGCGCATTATCAGATGATGGTAGTGTGAGTGAATGGGAGCCAGAAGATCCATTTGAAAAGCAAGTGATCAATCAAAACGCTAATGAAACGCCAGTTGTGAGACAATCGACACGAAATACAAACAAATCGAAACCAGATTATGCGACGTTTGCTTATGCATTTATATCATGCATTCCATCCACATTTAAACATGCAATTTCAAGCCAGAGCGCCGATTTGTGGAAGCATGCGATGAAGGAAGAGTTTGATTCATTACAAGCGAATCGAACATGGAAATTGGTAGATCTTCCACCGGGTAAAATACCAATCAAGTGTAAATGGGTGTACAAAACCAAACACGACACTGATGGAAGAATCATACGTCACAAAGCGAGATTAGTTGCAAAGGGCTACACACAAATTGAAGGTGTTGATTATCATGAAACATTTTCACCAGTAGTCCGATTTACGACAATTCGATATTTAATGGCAATTGCAGCTAAGTTTAGTCTGAATATTCGTCAATTGGACGTTGTGACAGCTTTTCTTCATGGTACACTTGAAAAAGAAATTTACATGACGCAACCAGAGGGATTCAGCGATGGATCGAATCGTGTATGTAAGCTCACCAGATCGATTTATGGTCTCAAACAATCGAGTCGAGTATGGAACACTACATTAAACAAGGTGTTATTGAATTTTGGACTGAAGCGATCATCGACCGACCAATGCGTGTACTATTCCGTTGAAGGGAATCGTATTTTCTTCGTGGCAATTTACGTGGATGACATCATCATATTTTCCAACAACAACGAAATGGAAAGGAAGCTGACCCAGGTTTTGTTCGATGAGTTTAAAATGAAAGACATGGGAGAGATATCGTCAGTGCTTGGTATTCGTGTGACACACAACAGAAAATCAGATGTGATCTCCCTTGATCAAACTAATTACATCAAAGCTCTTTTGTCTCGTTTTAATATGAGTGAATGTAATGGTTTGACCGTTCCAATGGACACAAATCAAAAACTTACAACAGATGTAAAGGAAGTAAAAGATATGATAAATGTACCATATCGTCAATTAGTTGGTGCATTGCAATTTTGTGCACAAGTATCCAGGCCGGATATTTGTTTTCCTGTAAATGTGCTGAGTAGATACAACGAAAATCCAGGTAAAACACATTGGGCAGCAGCTAAACGTGTGCTACGTTATTTGAAGGCAACGATTGACAAGAAAATAACATACACAAAGCAACCGACCGAAATTCAAGGATATTGCGATGCGGATTGGGCTGGTGACGAAGACGAACGCAAATCAACCACCGGCTATGTGTTCACGCTGCAAAATGGTGCAATATCATGGTGCACAAAACGACAACCGACTGTCGCCATATCAACAACTGAGGCTGAATTTACGTCAATGACTGCAGCAATACAAGAATGTATTTGGATAAAACAACTTGAAAATGAAATTTTTGTGAATTCTCCTCGTACGCTTAAATTGTATTGTGATAATATAGGCGCGATTAATTTTGCTAATAATAATACATATTCAGCCAGAACCCAACATATTGATATTAAACAGAAGTTTGTTCATCAAAAGGTTCGAGAAAGGGTTGTCGATTTAATCCATTTAGCTACAAATGAAATGCCAGCTGATGTGTTAACAAAGCCTGTATCAAGCATAAAGTTAGCTTTAGTATCGAAAATCATTGGATTAAATTGAAAACCATTTCCTGAACAATAATAACGTAAGTTCGTTTGCATATTTTATATAAAGTTTTTTCATTGGTTGTAGATATGTAAAATGAATTCCAATAGTTTTGAATTTGATTTAGTGAATTGAACATTGTAATATTTTTTTGTATATGAGAGTAAAGGCAATATTCAATTCATGGAGAGTGTTAAAAATGCCAGTTGGCAACACTTTTATTAAATGTCAAAACGCATATATTTTGAATAAACAAAGAGGCTCACTCTCTTGCTTCAGCTTTCTACGAAGCCGGTTGTGTTTTAACTAATTGGCAATTCCTGCGCGTAAAGTGTTATCGATAAATCGGTCAGATTCCTTTATGCTGCCTGAGCTGTCGTCTTGGTTCATCGCTTCAGCCTTCTCGTCACGTTTCCCTACCCTAGGAACCGGGGCACCGTAGTCCGACTCATCATCCTCGTCCATGCTCAAGCTGGACGGCGGCTTCTTTTTGGGAGGCGGTGAGCCACCCTTATCCACTCGCTTCTTTTTCATTCCTGACTAAGCTGCAAGCTTTCGGGGCTTGCGAGAAATTGTCCGTACTATGTAGCAAGGACACAAACCGCACGAACTGTGTTATCGAGCTCTAAGCTTCAAGCACAAGGCACAAAACTGGTTCCACTTTTTTACTTTTTAACAAGTAAACAAGTCACCGTACGTGAACTGTTTTTAGCAACCACGAGGTGGGCACGCGGTACACTTATGGGCTGGCACTGGACAACTAGGTGGAGGGCCTAGATTTGCCTCCAGTATCAGTTTGTACACCCGAAAAGGAAATATTTTCACCATTTTCTAGTTTGACGGTGAGATGGTTCCTTTGTTGCTGCTCCTGTCGATGACAGCCCATACCCTTGGCCACTTCGCTGAAACTCCTGCCCTTGACAGGATTGGGCGCGACCAATCTTCATCTTTTGATGACCGGCAATTGGGCACTTGGTTGATTCGGGGCTGCCTCATTAGATCTGCATCTTTTGTGAGTAGCCCCTTGCTGTGCCAAAGAGGCTTTGTGAGCCTCTACTGTAGTTGTTGCCCATTCAAGGGAGATTTTATGCTTCTGGGAAAGCCCCTCAGGGGGTAAATGTTTCAGCTTTCTCAGGACTTTGAAGGCAGATCTTCTGTCCCTGTAAGCCATAACCGAGGGTTTTTGCTGCTTTTTGACACCTGAAGAAGAGGTGGTGTTAGAGGGTGCAGCAGCAACCGTGCGAGCCGGCTTATTCGCCGATTGCTTGGTGCTGCCGCTAGCGCCAATTGGCTCACCTGAGGAGGTGCTTGTCCCTGGCATAGCTACCTTCGTGCATGCACCCCTCGAAGAAGTGGGGGTAGGCTGGTTGTTGTCCAATTAGACATCGCGGTCTTTTTCCAACTAGAAGGACACGTCACTTTTGTCCACTTCCCTTCCGGGTCGAGTGCAGCTGCTATCTCCTGCCGTTGTGCAGTTTCCCTGAGACCCTATGGTTGTCTTTGCCGAAGCAGGGAGGCCATGCGAGGGTCGGCACATTCCCTTATGAGGATATGTGCTCAGAGCCGGGCCAGAAACTAATCACGAGTCTGAACTCAACTGAAACTACACGGCCAGACTAGTGGCGACGATTTTCGAACGTACCGCGAGGCCTGCCAGGGTTTTACAATTAGTCACTCTTGCGTACTCAGGTGACAGAATACCACCACTATCAGACCAAGCATCAGATAGAGTCGTTTAGACGAAGAAGTAGTCCGAGAACATTCGAGGTCGTGCCGTGGTAGATCATTTAGCGTCATTCAGTGCACCACGAGTAGGCGATCTACTTAACATCCCTCAGCTGTGTAAATATAAAAAGACGATGCGTGAACTTGCTGATGCAAAAAAATCTGTTCCGTGACAGCGTAAAGTATAAGTTCAACAAGACGGATTTTTATCTGTATTACTAGGAAGTATACTTTCAGGTGTGATAGATTCTTTAATTGAGGAAAATGCATAAGAACAGCAGTCTTATTAAAATGCTTCTTTTATCTCCGGAAGTATATGAACGCTCAAAGTAGCCAATTGTGAGTTCTAGTACAGAGAGTTTGCTCGACAAAAACATCAAAAAGATATTGCACAGCAAAAACCTCAATGATATAGCGAAATGATATCAGTATAGGGATATGCGTATTAAATTTTCCAAAACAAGACGAACAAAAAATTCAGCTATGAAAATGAAAGTTGAAAATCTTTCTTTGAAAGATCATATGGGAGGTCAAAAATAAAACATCTGAAACCTGAAAATTTTTCGTTGAAAGAGCATATGGCAGGTCAAAATATGAAAATCTGCTTGATAACACCAATCAGACGGGGTTTGTACTTAAAAATGAGAAACCCACCCAAACTCCACCTTTACGGATCGAAGAGATATTTTATTCAGTCAATGAAACACTACTGAAGCTGAAATTACCTCATGCATGTGGAGTAGCAAAACGTCTTAAACCACCTTCCAAAATAAAAAAAAGTATAGCCAAATCATATGATGAGTCTGGCAAGAACTATAGGATAAAATCCGATGACGATGGGATTGCACAATATACAATTCCAACATATATGAGTATTAATGAGCTGGATGATGTCTTTAATGACTTGGATGAAGCAGATGATAAAAGTGCTGTATCTTCGGATGTTGAGTTTAAGCATGAAGTTGAAAAAAACATGAGAAACAATCTATATTGAGACCATCTCGTCTACACCATTCTCACTATGAGGTTCAATTCCCCATAAAAAAACGACAGTGAACGATTAACGTTAAGAAACGATCGTAGTTCCAGCGTGCCAAACTTGAATTAGGATAGGGTTTTAAAATGCCTGTGAATATAATAGTTGATTAGTTCTACGTGTGCCTCTTCAGTAACAGTTCATTGGGTGCACCTCGGAAACCATTTTATCATCGTTTGAGAACATATTCCTGAACTCTTGCAAGCTAAGTGATGGCTGGAAAGTCAGAATATGGTAAATTACGTTGCCAAAACGAGTTCATCAGAGTAGTACCTCTCAAAGTTCCATATTTTCTGAGGATGAAGATGGAGGAAACACACTCAAAAACTTCCGCTGTTCAACCATCGCGAAAAAATCAAAAATTTATCCTATAGAAATAATAGTTAAAGTGTTTAATGCGTATAATGTGTGGCTGAAATGAAACAAAGTAGACTTACGCAGAATATGCTATGAAAAGTATAAAAACGAAATAAACTTTTCAATTTTTTTTTATCGTCTTTGTAGCAGTGAAACCCGATTACTACACCCATTATCTGACAAATGTTTAATAAATAATCTACAATGTGAAGAGCGTGGTTGAGCTTTGAGAATAAATACACCCCGCGCATAGTTTAAGAAAGGAGCAAGAAAACGAGGCGAGAATCAAACCCACCTCCCATACTTTAAACCTTAAAGATCATGGAGTGAAACTTACCGTAGAGCTTCCGATATCATCTCCAATTAACCTCAATGATTTTATTTCATTGTTACTAAATGCGATAGGATTCGATAAAAATGACTTTAAAAGTAGCGAAAATCCTCTAAACTTAACTGTATACCAACGGTGAAAACCAATTTTCAATATAGTTAGCTGAGGGATTGGACGAGGTGATGAGATATTAACAGGTGACTGGGCGAAAAGAAGATCATATCAGATTTTGAATAAACCATACAGAAAAAACTATGGGAATATGGATGTTACCCAAATATAAATTTAATTGTCAACTGGCGACATTGACGGTCTGTTTATTGATGCGTTCCTTATACCACCCGTTTACAAACGAGACCCGGAAATGATAAACGCTACAATAAAGGATTCGTTTGATAAGTCAATGATTCTGGTCAATATAAAGCAAGTAGAAAAATCCATTAAAGCGTTGGAGAATAGAGCACGACGTGCAGTAGAGACGATAAATCTTGGAGGATCTACCAAAACCACTTCAATACATATTTCCATAGATATTATGAAACCGAGAATAACGGGTGCGAAGTTGATAAGGAATCTATGAATAATAATATGGAACACTTATGGCAATGTGTTCAGATTTCAAAAGCATCTCCATCAAGATTACAAACCATCCTGGAGAACTGGTTAACTTCGAACCAAGCCTGGTTAATTTCGAACCACCCACCTATACAATGCTGCATTTAAAACTGGGGTAAAAAAACCTTTAAATATACACTCATAGAATATGTCTGAATAGTATTGATACGAGTCGAAAGCCACAAGCCTGGCAAGGCAATGAATATTCATTATACATGGTATTATCTCACTCAAAGTGGAGGACAATTTCCAACTATTGAAGAGTTGTATCGATCACTACTTGTGTACCAACGCGGAAAAGGGATCGGTGGTTTTTTGGTGGTTTGATTCGTTTTCTACAACCACTGTTTACATCTGGTGTTAAAGTTTTAAAAAAACAAGAAACAGGGAAATATATATTGAAAGAAGTTGGAAATAAACCCACCAAGGTGTTAAAGGATCAAGGCAAATCAGCAGTGAATGAATTAGCTCAAAGAGAAATAAACAAACTATTTGACAAAATGTAAGGAAGCAGAAATCGAACGACTTTAAAAAGAGTCAACTCCTTCATAGGATTACATCATGTAAGCCATGTAAGTTACATGTAAAACCATTGCTTAAACGTAAAAGACGTTCTGCAGCGCGAAAATTATCCTCAGTTAAAAATAAGAAAACCATGGAAAGTAAAACTATTAAAAAATGTAAACACATTTTTAAAAACGCATGTTAGATATATTCGACAAATAGCATAGCACTTCATAAAAAGTGCATGAAGTCTGAATTGCATTTATTCACCACAACCCCAGCTCAGATTAATATTCCTAAAAGAGTGGAAGTCTCATACAAACGAATAGCGTCATTGGATAATTCTTCAGTTTCGGAATTTGCACCCTTGGTCATAGAGATACATATACATTAAGGAATTTATCCAGCATTTACCTACGCCTCAAAGTTCAGCTAGTAAAATTCAAGAATGGTAAACAAGAGTATTTTACAGGAGGTGAGACAATCAAGGGAGTTGATGGAACTGATGATCAAGCTGACCCAATAGGTGTTGCCAACAATCCATTCACTCTCCGGTAATATTGCTCTAATTTACTTCAAATTTGGTGTGAATACTTTTGGAGTACTATACTTTCACATGGAATAAAAAAAATGTGATCATTTTTTGGAAAATACAAGACCTGCCATATGTAACCCCTTAAATGGTGTTGACTTACGTTTAACACTCTCTTTGGAAAAACTAGAATGTTATCTGTATTTGAAGAAGGGTGATTTCAACTCACGCATCAAAATTCTGGATGGATCACTGCATATGAACCATTTAATAGTCCACCCATCTACTAATATATTGCAGACACATGAAACTGTTCTTCAACGTTCAAACGCCGTATGCCCTAACAAACGTGTAAAAGTTAAAACCTACACGCTACTCGCCAACACATTTACACATTCACTTGATATATGGTTATAAGACAAATACCGAATCTGTTTTCGGCATGGTTGATAATGATTCCTACACAGGCAAGCGCACAAAGCATCCATACAATTTTAAACATAGCAGCATAACGAATTTCAACTTATCGATGAATGGCGTACGAGTTCCAAATCAACCTAAAGAATTCGATTTTTCTGAGCACCCTATCAGCATTAGAGGTTATCTTAACCTTTTCAAGGGCACTACTATCAACTATTTCGATAAAGGTCATCAAATATCCAAAAAGTTATTCGATGATGGCTGCTTCTTGTTAGCATCTGACTTGACTGCAGATAACTCATACGACACGGGATGTGGAAGTTTCTTAAATTAAGGCGTGATAAAGATTGAGAGGAGATTCAGAGAAGCTTCGAAGAAAAGTGTTACCTGTGACATTTACGCGAAATATGATGGAAGTATTGAAACCGACAAAAAATGGAATGTATTTACCAGCTTCTAAAAAGCTATATATATATATCGAAATATCAACCAGATGTGGATAGTATCAAAGGACATACAATGTTGTATATTCTTTGATAGTATTCACTCAAGTACATAGCATAAAAAATTTCACATTGCCTAGTAAATGTTTAAAACTTCTCATAAGGTCACTTAACCTTTTTTAAGAAAGTATCACTGGCTGGGTTTATCTCGCAGAACAAACTTTACTCGAAAAACGTTACGTATATTTATACGTATATTTTTTGTTTTACACGTATTTTTTTGAAAACATATTTTATATATATTTATCCTACTTCCTCGGCTATAACTACAGATCACACAGGTATACTTCGAAACTTAGAATTCAAGCCATGTGAGAATATCGTGCTGAACTATACCTACTACCTTGATGAATTGCAAAATCAGAAAATTGTCCAAGGGTTCGATGTGTCAACATTCGAAGCAAAAATTGGTTTCGGTTTGCACGAACGTTTTCCTGTATCAACAACATACACACGATGGACTTCAACGTATGAAGACTTGAAAAGGTTGAGAAACGAACAGCAATATCCGCAAAACCAACCAGGTCTTTCCAAAACATTTCGAATACGAGTAGGTGAAGTAAGTGTCAAATTAAAAACCTATAATCTATTCAAGCTGGTTTAGATGATGGACTTTTCAATCTTGTAGTGTTCCAAAACAATAACGCTACGGACCACGCAAATGAGTTTTATCAAGATTTCGTGAAGCGCTGTAAACAAAATAATGTATTAAAGCTGAACAGCGACGATTTTTCATACTATCACGTGCTGCCTTTGTGCACATAAATGATGCATGGTTATTACAAACTGTATATCAAAAATAAACTGAGTCATGATAGCTTAATGAGTATAAAAAAAATATTTTTCAGTTTTACGGTGTTTATATATTTTTCTTACAATTATATTTCGGCTTATAAGCATACAACTTAAAAATATTTGTGCTGTGCTCTTGCTTATTGTAATTTTTTGAAAAATGATCTACAACGACAACCCTTTTATCGAAAGTAAATTGGAGGCGTTTCTTTTCGACCTTGCTAACAACAGTTCCAGGACGTTAACGCTTAATCTTACGATCATTCGGTACACAAATTGGACCATCTCGACTGCATTCAATTATCATCACTTTCAAACTTTCGCAAATTACCTTTTCGGATTACTTAAAATTTCGTTACGCTTTGTAATATACTTCTTGGAGAAAGTTTTTTGAAAATATTTTATTCATAAAATAGACAATAGTACATAATATAATATTGTATAAAGAGGGAAAAGTATGATGTGAACTGCACTGTTGCAAAGCCGAACTGGGACTGGATTGTGATTTCAATGTTATTCGTAAAAGGTCTGTGTGCGTAGATGTGTGTGCATATCGTTGTATACTAACACCCTTTCTCAACGATAAGCATACATGTTAAACAATCATTAATCCACACTTTACTGCCATATCTTTAAGCTTTATTCTGCCAAGTGCTTTCGTTAGCATATCTGTAGGACAGTATTCATTATTAACTATATCTTGATTTTTTAAATCTTTCACGTAATGAAATTTTGTGTCGATGTGTTTTGTCCTGTTACTAAATTTTTTATTATTTATTAGTTTGAGGCAACTTTGGTTGTCCTCATATATTGTCGTTTTTGCTGGGAGTTTTCCTTTAAAATCTTGAATTAAACGGCGAACCAATATAGCCTCTTGAGATGCTTCTGCAAGTGCAATATATTCTGCTTCAGTTGATGATAATGCAACGCATGTTTGCTTTCTGCATCCCCAGCTAATTGAAGCTCCAAAATATTGAAATAGGTAGCCGCTGTTGGACTTACGATCTGCATCAGCGAAACCAATAAGACCACTTTTTGCTTCTTTATTACCGAGCCAAAGTTCATATGACGCTGTTCCTTTTAGATATCTAGCGACTCTTCTTGCTTCGTTCCAATCAATTGTCGTAGGCTGTTTATTATGCTGACTTAAAATTGTTACACTTGCTGCTATATGTATCTTGTATTTACTGCTATGTATAACAACGCGCCTATTAGTTGTTGGAATTTTTCACTATCTGGCATTACTGATTCGTCTTCTCGTATTTTGGATTATCCTTGGATTAACAGCATATTCGAAATGTTTGCATCTTGTAAACCAAATCTATGTAAAATCTTTTTGATATACTTTGATTGTGTGAGGCAGTAAATTCCGTTTTCATCTCTTCTTATTTTAATACCAAGATATAACTTTAGTAATCCAAGATCGACGATTTGAAAATGGTGCTTTAGAAAATGTGCAACTTCATCTATTTTAATTGTTTTTTAGCGGCGATTAAAATGTCGTCTACTTAAATAATGAGATATATAGTCTCTAATTCATCAATTTTCACGTGGAGACATGGATCTGCTTTGCTCTGAATAAACCCGAAGCTTTTGAGTAAGCTGTTGAGCTTATCATTCCATACTTTTGCTGCTTGTTTTAGTCCGTAAATGCCCCTTTTTAATTTGCATACCTGATTTTCATTTACACCTTCATGTCCCTCTGGTAACTGCATGTAGATTTCTTCTTTAAGATTGCCGTTGAGGAAAGCTGTTTTTACAACGAAGTGCTTTATGGTCATATTCTTATAGTCTGCGATCGCTAAAAGTGTTCGAAAGGTCACTTGGCGGACGACTGGTGCAAAAATCTCATCATAATCTATACCGTATTTTTGAGAGAAACCTCTTGCTATCAATCTTGCTTTAAATCTTTCTATGTTGTCTTATTTTTGTCTTAAGATTTTTTTACTATCTCCCACGTTTTGTTTTTTGTCAACGAGTCGATTTCTTCTATCATAGCCTATTTTCCACTCTTCTTTATGTGGTCCAGATAAGGCTTCTGTTACATTTCTTGGGTCATCTTCTTCTGCTGCTACAACCTTCGAAGTAGCCACGTAATAGTCCGGTGGCACACTTTTATTCGACCTTTTAGAGCGTCAAATCGGTTCTTCGTTAGTGTCGAAGTTTTGAGGGGCATCTTCACTGTATTTTCTGTTGGAATCATACCTTAAGCTGGTACCTTCGTCAATTGATTCATCTGCTAGAAGTTCATTTTTAACGTCCCAATCTTCATCAATATTTTCAACAATTTTGTTCCTTGAGAAATCGAGGTTGTAGAGAATCGAGTCATTTTGTTTTTCTTTATGCTGTTTGCTGAGAAAGACGAAATCGCGACTAATCTTTATGCAGGATGTCTCTTTATTTAAAAATCGAAATGCTTTTGATTCTTCTGAATAGCCAACAAAAATGAGCTTTTCGGCTTTATTGTCTAACTTTTTTCTTTGCTCTTTATGAATGTGTACATAAGCCGCACTGCCAAAGATATGCAAGTTTTTTACATCAAGTTTCTTTAAATAACACATTTCATAAGGCGTTTTATTCACAGCCTTTGTGGGAAGTCTATTTTGTAAGTAATTTGCTGTATTTACCGCTTCAGCCCAATACTTATTATCCATATTTGTATCTATAAGCATGCATCGGGCCATTTCTAGAAGAGAAAGATTTTTTCTTTCAGCAACACCGTTTTGTTGGGACGAATATGCTGTGGTATACTGCATCTTTATACCTTGGTATTTTAGGTACTGCTGTAAATCGTTATTTACATACTCTCCTCCTCTGGCCGATCTTATTACTTTAATTGTTTTATTGAACTGAGTTTTTGCCATTTCGACAAACTCCTTTATAAATGTTGTTGTTTCACTTTTATACCATAGAAAGTAAACCGCACAGTATGTTTAGTAATCATCAATAATGGTCAAAATATATTTTTTACCGCTTGGAGTAATTGTTTGCATGGAATCGCATACATCCGTATGAACTAGGTCGAAAAGAGCATTTGTTTTTGTATCTGATTTCTTGGGAAATGGTGTACGTACCATTTTACCTTTTACACAACACTCAAAAGTCTCCCGTATTCCGCAGTCTTTTATGACAATCCCTGTTGCTAAACCTTTTTTGGCCAATTCATTTATTGCTTTCGGATTTCGATGACCGAAGCGCCTGTGCCATACTTGCTGGCAATCTATTTCATGACTTAATTTTACACCATGAGCAATACAAGCCCTTTCGACTGTATTTACTTGGTATAACTCTGTCGTAAAAAATGTAGCGATTGCTAAAATTTTTCCTTCTTTTGAAATAATACAATCATTATTTTCAAAAACTAGCTTGTACTTATCTTTCGCCAGTTTCTTCATTCCATTGTTGGAACATAAAGTACTTCATTAATGTGCAACTTTGAAACCTTGCTTTTGTCAACAACGCAGTTTATGGCTCCTAATCCAACACCCTGGACACGAGAAGTTTTATTGCTGTCTGCGAGCCGTACATGGCCTTTTCTGCTTTTATCCAAATCGTAGAAGAAATCTATGCTGTTTGCCATGTGGCTTGTTGCTCCTGAATCGACAATCCAACAATGCGCATCTTTATTTACCGTATACCCTTGAAGAGCAACTTTCTTTAAAACTGGTTTTGACGACGTTGCAAGAAAACAATACTCTTTTGTTTTATTTTCCGTAATTACTCCAAAAACGTTGTTTGCGTTTTCTTGGTGTTTCCTTCTCCACAATTTATATTTTGTGCAATCCTTTTTAAAATGTCCCTGTGTTTTACAGAAAAAACAGCTTTTCTTACTGAGAGTACCTAATTCTTTCCGTTGCACCTTCATTGCTGTTTCTTCTGCAAAATTATTCCTTACGTCCCGCATATCTTTACGCCACATAATTCGTCGATTAGTTTTCCTTTCACAAAATTTGCTGTGATATCTTCCATAGGTCTACTCTCTAACGCCATTATGAGAGTATCATATGATTCTGGAATACTGCTCAGTAATACCCCGACAATTGTTATGTCTGGAATAAGTTGTCCATATCCAGCTAACTTGTCAATGTATTCCATCATGGTTGCGATGTGATTAACCATATTACCGCCTTCTTCAAGCATTGTTCTGAAAAGTCGCCTGTTTAATGCCATTTGACCCGATAGCGTTGCCTTTTGATGATATTGTAGTATATGTACACATAATAACCACTGCAGCACAGGCACATGTCAACATTCATCTCGTACCTCAACCCATGTACGATCCATTTAGCACGCCATCTAGGCATGTACGCATGTAAGCTAATTCAACTCTAAATAAGTATCCAATTACAATAGATGAATGAAAAGCTCTTTGTTTACAAATAGCCAGACGCGGTCGAGTGTTTACTGACCTACTAATATCACCACCTGGTTATTGCCCTTTGCTGTGTACTGATTCTAAATCAATTACTCATAGCCCATATTGATAAAATTGGTTGACATATGAGTATTATGAAATGGATAGAAGAATGTGGGAACCTAATCGGTTTTATCTGGATTGGTTGATTCAAACTTTAAAGTAAGCATTTTTATTATGTATTTAGAATTAAAATTTACATTGTATTTAGAGTAGGGATAAAATAAGTAAATAGAATATTGTATAAATTAAGAGAATGGAATAAAGAAAATTTAAGTCTGTCTAATAGACTCAAAGCAAATTGCTATTTTATTAAGCAACTGCCTCCTTTCGGCAGAGTAAGACTTTGATCAGTCTTTGCCTGATAAATTCGGCAAAAAGACAGATTTCTACTTGAGCACAAGTATGCCTCACATTGGCAAAGAAGTGCATAGAAATATCGGCTGCTTGAGCATTGTCTCTGCGCCAAATATGTGGCAATCTTCTGAATGCCGGTAGGTAGTTTTCCCTTCTTCAAAGAGATGTGAGTTTCCTCAATCTCCAATTAACATATATATTTAATAGAAAGAAGACGCGCATCACTCTGGAACAATACAGAGCTAAGCATAACTTCCAACATGGCGAGCGAGTAACACTACATGGCGATCCTGCGACCCACGAACCTGCGACCCACGATCATGCGATCCACGATCCTGCACGTTCCGGACTACTAGAAGACGAAGAAGAAGGTGAAATACGCGAGATTACCTCAGACGGAGAATTCCATCGTGCATTCGAGAGATGCCTAATACGAGCAAAATCCAGCGAATCAGCAAAACCCACACGAAAAAAATACGTGCCTATACCGGTATCCCAGGCACCGAAATATGAGCAAACACCGCTACCCGGACCCCGTCCTAGACACATTGAGCAGTTTATAAAAAAGCCAACAGCAGCAATCCCGAAAATTGTAAAATTAAAGCGAAGACGACGAGGAGGAAAAGCATTTAATGAACGACGCGAAAAAGCGATATTACATCGCCTAATACATATATCGGCAGGAGAACAAAAAAATTATTTTTCAAACAAATTAAATAGTCTTAAACGTAAATGATTTAAATATATATAAAAACAAAATTAAATAGTAGAGATAAATTATAAGTAAAATGGGAAATAATTGTAGTACTAATTCTAACATTTTAGTTGAATATAAACAAACCATAAGTACCACGGTCATATTTTCTATAATCTTGATATTTTTATATATATATAATAGTAAACAAAAGAAGTATGCTCGAAAAGTCGTAGACAGAAATATTGTTTTAGGAAGAAACAATGTTTAATAAATTTTCCAAATGTCTATAAACAGACTACAAGAGTTACTAATTGACTTGCAGAACACACTTTCAAATTTAAGAAAAACCAAGACCTACACGGTCAAAACTCTTAAAGAAAAATTAGAAAAGGTAATTGAAATAGAAGCCGAATATCTCAATCTTTTTAGAACACTAAAAGAAGGTGAAGCTATAGAGTTAAAAACGGCACTTTAATCCACAAGCAAGTCAATAATTTATAGTTTAGTAACACGGTTGAACGCCGAAAACATTCAAGTAGAAACAAAAGAAGAAATTACATACACCGAAATGGCAGATTTTAACATTGAAACGGCCCTTAAAACAATACCTAACTTTGACGGTAAATTTTCAGAGCTCGAGACGTTTTTAATCATTATACAACTCATTGGCAAGAAACTTACGACGGAAGGAAAAACGGAACTACTAAATTTTGTTATACATGTTAAACTTAGTCCAAACGTTAGAACTTCACTAAACACGTCAGATATTACAGATCTAGATACTTTTGAGACTGAACTAAGACGGAAGTACAAAAATCCAAAAACAATCCCTCAAATTCATACACAACTTTCGACGTTGTCACAAAAACGACTTCCAATTTCAATTTACAAAGATAAAATACTGAACCTAGTCAATGAACTAAATCATTTACAAATACAAGAACTAGGTCCAAACCCGCAACAAGTTGCAAAACAGGCAATACATAGCGTAAACGACATGTATGCCTTAACAGTCTTCAAGAACGGTCTAAACGACCAAATAAGGGAAACAGTATTTGCAGCGAGACCTGCAAAATTGAGCGAAGCTATTTCTCTAGCTACAGAAATAGAAGGTAATAAAACTCAACAAATAGCTTAATTCGCACTAATATCGATTTAAAGCCCGAAAATAAATGCAAACTCACGGGCATACAATTCATCATCGAAGACAAGATGATAACAGATTCTTTCCATATATTAGATGAGGACTTTCCAATAGAAACTGAGTGTATATTAGGTAGAGATATATTCAGTAAATAAATGTGCAAAATTGATTTCGAGTCCTATACAAATAGACTCAGAAATACTAAAATCAATGATACCCCCAACCAATGATGAAAGTATCAATAAGAAACTTATGGCGATAACAAGAAGCAAGGCGACTAAACAAAAGAAACAAACAAATATAGAAATCGATAACGAAAGTGACAAACGAAAACGGGAGATTGATCACCTCTATGCGTTCGATTGTACCTCGCTATCTGATGTTACAGGGGCATTAAAACTAAAATTTAATATGTTGCGCAACAACAATGAAAATAAAAGGAAGAATATAATCTCGAAGGAAAAAGATTATTTAATGGTACACCTTAGCGATAAAGCTCACGAGAAATCCGTTTCCGCCAGCGAAAAACTAAGTGTGAGAATTCGCGATAATTGTAACGATAACTCAAACACGAAACTAGTTTCTGTATTGAAGAAGTTACTGAATTACTCGCAGAAGAATAATATAAATTAACTAGCTCTATCTATGGAAGATATGATATTTAGGTACGTACCCAAAGAGCAATTTAAGAAGATATTTAATACGTTGCAACGAGATATGGATATCCAATTAAAAATAATGATATATAGACCCCCTAAAAGAATTAATGATATCGCTACACAACGAAAACTTATTGAAGAATTCCACGAATCGCCACACGGAGGACATACAGGAATCCGAAAAACATATTTGAAATTGAGACAAAGGTACTGTTGGAGGGACATGAGCAAAATGATAAAGCATTATATAAATCAATGTGATAAATGCAAATTTAATAAAATAACAAAGCACACGAAGGAAAGACTGATTAAAACCGATACACCATCTACTAGTTTTGAGATAATAACCGCGGACATTGTCGGTCCTCTAAGATTTTCAAATAACTATCGATACATTTTAACTATACAGTGCGAATTAACTAAGTATATTACCGCAATACCCTTAGAAAATAAGGAAGCCAAAACCGTAGCCAAAGCACTTGTAAATAACTTCATACTACAATATGGTCAATTTAAAATTTTAAAAACCGATTTCGGAAATTTTAAAAATAAAACAGATTTTTTCAACTCCATATCACCACGAGACGTTAGGTGTAGTAGAACGAAACCACCGTGTCCTCAACGAATACCTCTTAGCTTTCGTTGACGACAATAACTAGGACGAATGGATACCATTTTCCACATTCTCGTATAATACGACCCCTCACGTGGATACCAACTACACACCATATGAACTAGTTTTTGGAAAACTTTCGTACTTACCAAGTGACAATCTAGAAAATACAGACAAAATCTATGACATTGAAAACTATGCAAATGAATTGAAACTAAGGTTAAAAACGTCCATGTCAAAAGCTAGAAGTCTAATAGAAAAAACTAAAGTAGCGAGAAACAAAAAAGAAGCATACGCAAATCCATTAAATGTAAAAATCAATGACTTAGTACTAATTAAAGTTGGAAAAGAAAAAAGCCTAAAAGCCATATAAAGGTCCTTATAAAGTGTTGGACACAAACAGCGTAAATACGCTAATAGAAATAGATAATTGTAATAAATGGATTCATAACAAAAGGCGTAAGTTATACAAAAATTCAAAATAAGAGAACTATTTATAACATAAAATTATTTTATCCAAATTACATATAGCAAATTTTTGTACATTTCAAAATAATATAAACCTACTTTAATCATCAATTGTTAATTACATACTTTTATACAAACGAACTACCAAAACAATCCCCAATTAGCCTCGAATTTGATTTACAAATTCTCATCTCAAAGGGTTAGGGTGTAGTATATGTACACATAATAACCACTGCAGCACAGGCACATGTCAACATTCATCTCGTACCTCAACCCATGTACGATCCATTTAGCACGCCATCTAGGCATGTACGCATGTAAGCTAATTCAACTCTAAATAAGTATCCAATTACAATAGATGAATGAAAAGCTCTTTGTTTACAAATAGCCAGACGCGGTCGAGTGTTTACTGACCTACTAATATCACCACCTGGTTATTGCCCTTTGCTGTGTACTGATTCTAAATCAATTACTCATAGCCCATATTGATAAAATTGGTTGACATATGAGTATTACGAAATGGATAGAAGAATGTGGGAACCTTATCGCTTTTATCTGGATTGTTTGATTCAAACTTTAAAGTAAGCATTTTTATTATGTATTTAGAATTAAAATTTACATTGTATTTAGAGTAGGGATAAAATAAGTAAATAGAATATTGTATAAATTAAGAGAATGGAGTAAAGAAAATTTAAGTCTGTCTAATAGACTCAAAGCAAATTGCTATTTTATTAAGCAACTGCCTCCTTTCGGCAGAATAAGACTTTGATCAGTCTTTGCCTGATAAATTCGGCAAAAATACAGATTTCTACTTGAGCACAAGTATGCCTCACATTGGCAAAGAAGTGCATAGAAATATCGGCTGCTTGAGCATTGTCTCTGCGCCAAATATGTGGCAATATTCGGAATGCCGGTAGGTAGTTTTCCCTTCTTCAAAGAGATGTGAGTTTCCTCAATCTCCAATTAACATATATATTTAATAGAAAGAAGACGCGCATCACTCTGGAACAATACAGAGCTAAGCATAACTTCCAACATGGCGAGCGAGTAACACTACAATATTCTTGAAGTTTATTCCACTGCTCCTTAGCGGTCTTTGCATTTTTTATGAGTCACAACTGACTGTCTTCCACCAGGAGGCCGATCATCACTTGCGCCGATTCGTCTTTCTCAGTCCATGTGGTTTCTATTTTATCGGGTATAGGGCTTTTAATTACTTCCCACAATTTATCCTTCATCAGCAGGAGCTTTACTTTGTGACTCCATGTCGAGTAATTCTCACTGTTTAGTTTTTGAACGGCAGTACGTAAATTTTCAGCCATTATTCTGTCTTTCACCGTGACCTTGATTTACTTTGAAAGTCACTTTATTTGCACTTTACCGTTCACTTTATGTGCACTTTTTCGTTCACTTTATGTGCCTTTTATCGTTCACTTTAATTGCAGACTTTATTTGCACACTTTATTTGCACTAGAGTCTGGGCCCATAACCTCTCGGAGAAAGTTTTTTATAAATATTTTATTTATAAAATAGACACTAGTACATAATATAATATAAAGAGGGAAAAGTATTATGTGAACTGCACTGTTGCAAAGCCGAACTGGGACTGGATTGTGATTTCAATGTTTTTCGTAAAAGCTCTGTGTGCGTAGATGTGTGTGCATATCGTTGTATACTAACAATACTCAGCTCGATTTCCTCTTTCGACTTTCGACTGTAAATTTCAGTGCCAGTACTTATATATTCTGAAATGTAGGCCACAGTATAGGTACACCCAGTAGGTCATGTTTCATATATAGGCGCACTATCAAGTACGGCCCGCGGTTCTACGGGACAACGTCAAATCTTTGTTTACATTTAGCATATGTTTGTTTACATTTATCATATGTTGGCTGCCATTTATCATACGTTTGATGCCATTTACGACAAAATGGCAGCTATCTACTGGTCGGGGCACTGCCATGCACGTTTCATGCTAGGCGTGAAAAACGTCGTTAGAAACTTCGGTTCATTGAATTATAATGGTGAAACGTCTTTGCTGACACAAATTTTATTTGCTTTTGACAAATTGATTGAGAGAAAAAGCCAAAATGACTGAAAATATGTCTCTTGTGTTGAAGTGAAAGATGAAGTCTGCGAAAATGCTTTATCCTCCGCAAATCTGGCAGTGCTAGGCATTCGTCAATTTTTGCAAGCACATGGCGCCATTTCTTGGAAGGAAAAACGAGCTTTTGGGCTTCGATTGCATACTGGGTCTACCTATACTGTGATGTAGGCATTAGGACCGAAGCTTCCAATCTCATTAGTTAAATCGCCTAGAAAGTTTGATATTGTGAAAGGGATAGGAGAAGCAAGTGCAAGTGCCAACTGCGTTAAAAATTCTTTGAAAGTCAAGTTGTCAGTTGATGTTGAATTGATTATTTTGAGAGTTTACAGCGAATTTTCGGCTTTTGCTAAAAAGAGGAATGATGATTAGTTGCTCAGATGCAGTAATTGAGTTTAGAGAAATATTAAGACATGTGCCAACTCGTTAGTTGTCGTTACTACCTGCCGTAGACAGAATTCTATCGCTGTGGTCAGTTTTAATTGGCTATTGCAAAGGGCAAGGTGAAGAGAATTGTTCTTCATTTATATGGAATACTTTTTGTGCCAGTGATTCGGAAACAAGTGCAGTCTTATGTATTCTTTATTTTATGCAAAATAAAATGCAAGTCTTTTAGAACGCCATTAAATTACTAGAATCTGACACTGCACTGAAAACACAAAACAGACAGGCTGATAAATTTTATGGTAATCTGCCATGGATTTATTGAAGCTGTAGGATTAACCCCAAAACACAAACTTTAAAAGTGATATCAATAACTTTTTTACGCGTTGTTTGAGTTATTTACAAAAATTGCATACTTTTGAAGATCCGGAATATCAAGCAATGAAAATTTTATATCTAAAAGAACATTGGTTCATTGGACAGGCATTATTAGACTGGAAATTTTTTGAAATATTGACTTGGATCAAGACAAACTGTACGATGAGGTTGGAATTTTGCGTGAAATGCAACCATATCTCATTGAAGAGAATCAAGTTGATTTATGCTGGATTGACTTCTTTGCGAAATCGATAGACAGAAATCTTTGTCCTGAATTGAAAAAGCTTGTCACGTTTGTTCTTTCTATTCTTGTTTCTAATCCTTCTTGCAAATGCGTATTCAGCACGATGGAACGAGTATGGAGCAAGGGAAGAAACCGAATGAATATTTCTCTAGTAAAAGCAGAGTTTCAAATACTAACAAACTTCGAATTTTCGTGTGAAACTTTTTATAATTTTGTGGTAAAAACCACAAAGTGTTAGATGCTGCTCAAAAGCAATGTAAATATAAATTTAAAGATAAAAATTAATAAATATTTGAGATTTTTTTTTCCCAAAACTCCACCCCTGCCTCGATTTTTTTAAATCCTCCCGGTTGGTTCCTTTAAGAGTTGGCAAACCGGATTTGTCTGGATTTCTTTTTTGTCTAAGATACTATCTTCCTTTATGTGATATGACTTTATAAGTGTATTTTTTTCTTCCTTAGTCGTATATTCACTACCCCACCCGCTAGCTTCCTGCTTAATCTTCAAAAAAGTGTGGATGTATTCTGTAAATAGGGTTTTTGTATTGGGATCATACACCGTATGATTATATTTCCAAACCTCATAAACAATTTTAATTTCATATCTCTTCTTTACAGCTAAGGCTACTTCAGGTATAACCCATGTACCAGTAATTTGCCACCCATTCTCGTAATGTTGACATTTTGACACTCTTTTTTCAGATGCACAAGTTCTACATAGTGCAAAAACAGATTTTAATTTTTCTTAGAGGGTAATACGTTTAGGAATAAATTATTTGGAGGTACAATGGTGCAGGTGATAAAAGCATGCATCGAGGGTATTTCTGACTTCATGGGTATGTTTCCGTTTCTGTATATTTCCCGATGACCAATAGGGTATGGAGCATATTTATTAATGTAGGGGCACAGTCTTGTGTAGTCTAGATATCTTATTATTCATTGTCTCTGCACTTATGGCATACTCTAAACATCTCAGTACAGCCACCAAAAATGGTATCGCGAGGGTTTAGTGGTTTCATGATATCACTCGTATGTAATTCTAACTTTATTTTTTCTTCCCGATGTGACTTTAAAAAATTGGCGAACTCTCACTCCCACAAATCACTCAAATTAAAGCCATTGCCTTTGGTCATCTCCATTTCCTGAGCGAAGCTTCATTTCTGTGAAGTAAGGTTTCGCGACCACCATTGCTATTAGTGCAGACGTTCTGCACGTTCAAACAGTTTTACAGCCATGGTAAAAGCAGCCAAAGAATTCATAAACTGTATTTGTGTTTCGAATGAAGCCGTCTAGATACATACCACCGCTCTCTAACTTCACCCCGATAAAAGCTCATCCTGTATTTTGCTCGGCTCTGAAACAAACCATTTTTGACTAATTTTGAAATCTGTAGTAGCCTCGCTTTGGTATTACACCTATAGTATTTTCCTTCAAATTTTTTTTTCGGAAGACAAGCATACATGCTATAGTTAAGGCTTTTACAAACGTAAGATATTGACATCGCTTACACAATATCTTAACATCTCATTACGTTTATCAAAAACTCCTGATGAATTCGCACTATACCAGTCCAACAACTTGTCCTTTTCCACCTTCTTCATTACAGTATACAGTATAATCTTCCGCAGGTTAGTTTCGTAATCTTGGTACTATTCATTACAGGTTCGATTTTCATCTTTCTACGTATTAGTTCAGAAATTATAAAATGACCGTCGTAACCTTGCAGGTTATGAGCTTCACAAAATGTGTTTTATACAGAAGTACGGGCTTCATAATAGTAGTATAAAAACTTTGCAAAGACGTTCTCGTTTTTATTATATTGAAAAATATGCTCCCATACACCACAAACACTGCATTCTTCTACTATATCATTTTCATAGCAGCTATAGCAAACCTGCTGGGCGACAATTAGATTGGCAACATGAAGAAAAGTTTTTGAGTTATCGCCATAAAAAGTGTTCTGCGTAATTTCGCAATCGAAGAATATTATCATAAACTTTCAGATTTTCTCTTCGATCGTTTCATATAAAAAAAAGATGATCTGACGGCAAAATTTTCCCGGAGATCTGACACAAAATTTCGTTACAGATGTGACTTCTCTGTCGGGGACTATAAACTTCCCGAAGTGTTCACATATTCTAAAGCTTTCACAAACGTTTTTTTATATAAATTTTTGGAATGGTTCTCAAAGCAAATGTCAACTCAAAGCAACCGTTACAGTTTCCACACTCCTTAGTCTTTGTCATAAACTGACATAGCAGAAATGATTGGCAATGTGGACATTTTTGTTCACATTTCTGCTGCTCCGCATGCAGTACCATATCGCAAAGAGTGCATGCAAAAGGCTCGCTAAAGAAACTGGTGAAAGACTTTATCAAAAAAGTGTTCCAAATTTTTGAAATAGGTAAAGTATAATTTTTTACCAGAGGTGGCTTCGTACTACAGTCTAAATATAGAAGATTCTGAGTTCTACGGGTCGACAAAAATAACTAACTGATGTCCATTTAAAAAAATTAGAAATTTTTAACGGTCTGAAAGATCGCAACCTTCATCACCCACCACTTCATTTGCATCTTTACATAACTTCTTTGACAGTTTATCCAGTGCTTTGAAAATCGAAGCCTGACTTCTCTCTTAAATCTCTCCGAAACCATCTCATTCCCATAGCATAAGCTTTGCGGCAGACAATTAAAATCATTGTCTTTGCCTACATCCATCACACTATACTCTCTAGCTAAAATCTCTTTTTCCGACGAAGTTTTGTAGTGTTAGACTGATTTACGTTCGAAATTCAATTCACACCAGATAGACTTAATCTCAGGCAAAGCTGCGAGTTTAATAGACACACTTATTGTACTGCCTTGCACGAAACTAAAGACTTACTCTTTTATCATTCTTTCAAACATGATCCCGAGCTCTTTAATAGGGTCCTCACAGGTCTCTCTGAACTCTTTTATCGAAAGAGCATCTTTACACCTTTGAGATTGAATTTTTTAAATAAAAGATCTCTTCCCTTGACAAAACTTCGATCTCTTTACCCACCCCACCACTAGTCTGAGCTGAAATTGCATCCTGCTTTAGTTCCTGTAAGATTTCAGCATTCACATCTGACTAGCTACTAGCCGAACAATTTAAAAGAAGCCTTTCATTTTCTAACAAGTTACATTATCATCCACCCATATGCCTTGCACATGTAGATACAAATGGAATAAGTTTATTACCGACGACCGGCGGCAAAGGCATTTATTGCACTTTAAAGATAAACAGAAATATCCTTGTTTTATTGCCATTGCCGCCTGGTGTTTACTAGCATCTAAGAGATCCGAATAGTTTAGAAAAACATATGTAAGCAATAAAGAAAATAGTCTTTAAGTTCGTACATATTTTTAGTCAGTCGTAAGTTATTCATCGAATGGAAAGTACTCATTTTAAATAAAGGGAAAAACGAGAGCCGTGTTTCATTTGACTAAGAAAATCCTTTCAGTTGTAAGAAAGGCCTAGTTCAAAGGATTAAAACCTATGAACTGGTAACTGGCGCAGTCGTGCGGTTAACGCGAAACTTTTAAAAGTGATTATTCGTGAGTGATTCAGTGAGATAATCCTGGAAGAAGAAAATTTGCTGCATTTTTTCAAGCACTTTGTGTTACGAGCAGGGATCGTTGTGTGACAAAAAAACATACATCGAATATGACTGAACCAACAAACCACCTTATTAAACCCCCTATGTTGAGTTCAGTTCCAGCTACATCGTCGCTTGAGCAGTTCAAATTTATAACTCATCTTATAGCACAAGCTCGTTCATACAGCGACGAGTCAGAGCAATTATACCAATTTATATTCGCAATGGACAAAATTGCACCCAGAATAGCAGCATACCCATATGAAGCAGATGGTGACTTGATGTACCAAAGCATCATGTAAAAGCTTTGCGGACCCGCATCACAGCTTATACAAACATATGGAACACTGTCATGGGAGGAAATGAAGCCGCTATTAATACGACACTTCGACTCGCAGGAAACAACAGGACAAATAATTTTGCAGCTTCGAAGTGCGAAATTTACCAGCGTAACAAAATATTACGAGTATATCCGTGAGTTATTATTTAAATTAAATATTAGAATTAGGTATAGTGAAGATATGTCAAACGACCAAAAAAATAAAATGATAGAGTATAATACCCAAATAGCTACAGACGCTTTTATAGAAAACAGCCCTAGATTTATTCAAACCATTCTGTATGCTCAACAACCCACGTCACTGGAGTCCGCGTTCGGTGTCCTTGTAAAATCAAATTTAGCTAACTATTCAATTGAAAAACAACAAATCAGAAATAATTCAAATTAATTTCAAAACAACTACATTCACCAACCACAAAACGTTGATCAGAGGTTACCCTTGTACCAGCAACACCAATTTCCTTGCCCTCAGCAAATAAATAATTCTAATCAATTTTCTTACGAGCAATCCAGACGCAACAACAGTAACTTGCATAATTTTCGTAACCCACAACCATCTTTAAACTACAGACATAACGCAAACAAACCTACTAGTAGCTTTTTTAATCCAAATGACATGAGGCTCAGCTCTGATGTATCAATGAATACTGCAATGTCTAGAGAAACTACACTTCATTTAAGAAATCAACCCCCTCAGCAGGATTTTTGTATCCCAGCCTCGGAAGACAGCTACCAACGGTACAACTCACAATCGGCGGAAAACTTCTCAAATGTATTATAGATACAGGAAGTACAATATCTATAATTGACGAACGAATCGTCCCTGAGCATCAAAAGCGAACTTATCATTGTCCTTTATACATAAGAACAATGAGTAATAGCCTCAATACATCAAAGTGTCTTAGAACACAATCTCCTGAAGAATTTGGGCTCACAACCCCAGTTGAATGGAAGTTAATTTCATTAGCAGGAAAAGATTTTCAAGCTATAATTGGGAACGATATTGCTCACATAGTTAGCTTAGTAATCGATTACAGGACTCAAACCCTGTACAGTATCAACAATGTCCGTATACCATTAACATGCAGTACAGAAGAACAATTATACTTCACCGAAGCTATTAAAATCCTTACTGAGGAGCCAACTGAGTCAAAGATAAAACCTCTTCAAGTAGAACATACAGTGGAAGAAAAAGAAGTGATTAGAGAAATATTATGCGAATATAAAGATATACAATACGATGAAACTCAAAAGTTAACTTTTACACATAACATTAAGCATTCCTTACGCCTTACTTCCGATAAACCAGTATATCAACGGAATTATTGACTACCATACGCGGTTCAAGACTTTTTTTCGAAACAAATTCAAGAAGATCTTGCTCAAGGGATCATACAACCATCTCAATCGCCATATAATAACCCAATATGGATAGTACCAAAGAAGGGTGGTAAATACAGACTAGTGGTTGATTTCAGAAAACTCAACCAACTTACAGTTGAAGAAAAATTTCCTATCCCACAGATAGATGATTTACTTGGCAAACTTGGGAATTGTCAATATTTCACGTCAATTGACTTAGCAAAAGGTTTCCACCAAATTGAATTGGAACCTTCAGATAGGCACAAAATGGCTTTTTCCACTGACTCAGGGCACTATGAATTCTTACGTATGCCATTCGGTTTGAAAAATGCACCGGCAACTTTTCAGAAGTTGATGATCAACATACTACATGAGCACATCGGAAAAACATGTATAGTGTACATGGATGATATACTGATCTTTAGTGCATCTTTACTGGAACACGAGGTAGCATTACGAAAAATATTTCAAACATTACGCGACGCAAACCTCAAAATTCATTTGAGCAAAACCAATTTCTTGTCACGGTATACGGAGTTTCTAGGTCATATAATTACACCACAAGGTATTAAACCAAATCCCTCTAAAATAGAAGCTATTAAAAAATTTCCAATTCCAAACACCACTAAGGAAATAAAAAGCTTTTTGGGACTAACTGGGTTCTATCGTAAATTTATACGCGATTACGCAAAAATAGCAAAACCAATGACCATATATTTACAGAAGAATAAAAAGATTAACCTTAATGACTCATCTTATATAGAATCCTTTAACAAGCTTAAAATGTATACTCAAACTTAACCCATATTTATACATCCAGACCTAAGTAAACCCTTTACTGTAACTATTGACGCCTCAAACTACGCGATTGGCGCAGTATTGTCGCATGACCAAAAACCAATAGCGTTTGCATCTCGAACACTCAACAAACACGATTGAAAAGGAATTGTTGGCAATCGTTTGGTCGCTAAAACATTTCAGACCATACTTATTTAACAAGCGTTTTACACTGGTAACAGACCATAAACCACTCACCTTCTTAAATAATATGAAAGAAGAAAATAGTAAATTACAGTTTGAGAATCAGCGAATATGATTTCAACATTCAACACGTTAAAGGTAAACAAAATGTTGTCGCAGATGCCTTGTCTCGCGTACAAATCAATCACATGCAAGACGAGAATGAAAAACAAGTTACGAATGAAGATGATAATGAATCAAATGTAGCAACGCAACATTCGGCTCTAGAAGATAACCATCATTTTATATATATAACTGAGAAACCCATCAACCACTTTCAGCAACAGATTTTCCTAAAGATAGGAAAAATAAACTTCTCAAAGGTTATCAAATATCAGGGTAAGAAAATACTTCATCTGCAATTTCAAGAGATAACAACCAAAACAATCGACTATATAATCAAAAATCATTCTCTTTAAAAAGGTGCAACAGCCATAAATTTTCCTAACAAAGATACGCTGCTGTTGGCTCAAAACGTATATAATAAACATAAGCTATTAAATCCTAATATTTGCATAGTATCCGCACCCAAAATACTACACAATTGCACGGAAACATCAATTAAAGAACAAATAGCTAGGACACATCAAAAATCGAATCACCAAGGAATAGACAAAACATAAGAAGCGTTGAAAAACAAATATTATTTTCCGAAACTTAGAGAACTTGTTACTTTGTACATCAACTCATGCGATATTTGCAAACGATCAAAGTACGAACGTAATCCACTTAAACTTCCGTTCAAAAAACCTGAGGTCCCAAACCAAGTTCGTGATACATCCCACCTTGAGATATGGTTCAAGGATAAAAATCATCCTTATATATTTATTCTTGACAAATTTAGCAAGTATTTAGTCATACACCCTATCAAGAATCGACAATGGGATACTATTAACCATGCTTTATTAGAAACCTTCAATATGATAGGATTTCCTAGACATATAATCACAGACAATGAAAGTTCTTTTCAATCTCCTAAGACTGTTGACTGGCTTAAAAGTCATAACATTACAAAACACTTTGCATCCCCACATCAACATACGGGTAATTCAGACGTCGAAGTTGCCCATAGAACTCTTAACGAAAATTTGCGCACATTCTTCATTCGACAAGTGGAAGAAGACAAAAATCTTCTTGAATTAAATCCTATTCAGGAAAGTGTTCGTGTATACAATACAACGGTACACTCCGCGCATAAAGAGAAACCAGCCAGCGTGTTTCACCAACAAACGCCAACTCCCAATTACGAAATCCACGCAAAATTGCTCCAAAGCCAAACCAGATAGAATGAGTATCATAATAAAAACCGCAAAGAAAATCCCTTAGATGAAATGTACATCATAAACCCTAGAACTACTAAGTTGGAGCCTAGATATATCAAATATAATAAAAATAGACATAAACTGAAAGTACATTTTCAGCGTTTCCGTAAAGCTAAACGTTCCATACACCCCGCGATCATAGATACCGATGTCCACAATAGCAATAGTAACCTCAGTGCAAACAATTGAAAATGTAGAAAAATCAATGCATGTTGGGGAGAAAAAAATTAAATCTCGTTTTTGAAGTATTTCTGAGTGAAAAGCAACGTTTTACGAATCACAAGGGCCTTAAGCCTATTATAAACCCACTCCAGATACACTCACTAAGCAAATAAATTCATTATCTCAGTTTCTAAACACGTGCCTCATAGTTAAGTTTCATTTGTCTCAAATATTAGTACATAGTACAAAATTATCAATTATATTACGTCAACAAGAAAGTGTTATGTAAAAATTAGATCAATTAGAGATATAGGAGATGTGTTATCACAAGTTTTTACAAACAGATACTGTACTGTACAACGTCCATTTAATTTGCATAGCCATTAAGTGTTTCAAAAGCGAAATCTTAAATAAACTCAGAAATTGAAAAATCGAGGCCGATTTTCTAATGGGAAGGGAGGAGTTACATTATCATCCACCCATATGCCTTGCACTTGTAGATACAAATAGAATAAGTTTATTACCGACGACCGGCGGCAAAGGCATTTATTGCACTTTAAAGATAAACAGAAATATCCTTGTTTTATTGCCATTGCCGCCTGGTGTTTACTAGCATCTAAGAGATCCGAATAGTTTAGAAAAACATATGTAAGCAATAAAGAAAATAGTCTTTAAGTTCGTACATATTTTTAGTCAGTCGTAAGTTATTCATCGAATGGAAAGTACTCATTTTAAATAAAGGGAAAAACGAGAGCCGTGTTTCATTTGATTAAGAAAATCCTTTCAGTTGTAAGAAAGGCCTAGTTTAAAAATTAAAACCTATGAACTGGTAACTAACACCGTGGAAAAAGAGTTGTTTTTATATTGCTCACTGTTTAGGAAAGAAACAGCGCCATTCAAACTCTGCTTTGAAACGGTGGCAGTGTATACGCCCGAAAATGAAGTTAACAGCTCGATAAATTGAAATTTTTCTTCAACTTTGAAAGATATCGTTTTATTTTCCATCTGCTTCGTCAAAATGCCTAAACTAGCTACTAATACATCATATCCTAAGCTTAAAGAACTACTTAAATAATTTATTGAGCCTAAACTATTAATTTGTTTTTATAGGATAGATATCTATGAAATTTTTATTCTATTTCCTTTCAATTCCTCGCAAAGCTTAAATGGTATTGAAGTACAAATAACTCCAGCCAGATTAATCCCAAAATTCATGCTTTTCGCGGCGTCAGCCCCGCAATTTCACTATCGTACTAATGATTCAACGATCCTCGCGGTTCTCCACTTTTCATTTGCTCATATCTTAGCTCCCTACTTCTGCTTTCTTGTTGCAATTCGAGCCGTTTCAGAATTGGAGGATTTTAAACTCTGTAAAAATCTTGACTTGATAAATAAATAAATCAAACAACTGCCTCACCTGATCTCTCACAAAGTGTCCCCTTGTTTTGTTCCTTGCAATAATTTCCGTCAGAGCACCTGGAGTCCGCTTTCGTGCTATTCCGCCTTCTTTCTGCTACTCTTCTAGCATCTATGAGAAGCCAGCTACCTCTCCCTATACACTCGCTAGTGCCCTCTGAATGCGAATTCGCTTGAAGTAATCTGAAGTAGACACTCCTTCTGCAACAGAAGTGCCTGGAAGTGTTTACGACGTCTGCTGCACTTCTAGTGCCTTCAAAATGTCGCCTAGCCTCATACATATCCTAGTCAACCCTCGCAGAATAACGATATGCTATCGATAATCTGTAGAAGATAACTTTGTTTATTATTATTTTCTTATTTATAGATCCTTTCTTACCCATAAACTTTTTGGTTGGGCTATACGAACTAGGGTCTCCTTCTTTGCACTCGATCTGAGTTCTACTATCTCCAATATCCTCACCTATAACTTTTGTACTTCTTCTCGAGGCTTTTCACTTATTCTTTTGGACTAGTGTTCCTATCAGGTCATCCCCCAACGTATAAAATCATCATTTTGATTTTCACCTCATATCATACAAATTATACATTCATGAGCTAAGTGAAATTTCGTCAATAAGATGGAATTTAATTCTTTGAGTTATAGTAATTTGGATTCTTCATGGTTCATTGTTTCAACTTCATTCTTGCTAATAAAAATTCATGTCGACACATGTCTATGATACAGTGCAATTACTCACGTACACGAGATTGACACCTCTAGAGTATTTTCCAAGATCCTCTTAGAAATTATCCCAGTTGACTAGTACGTAAGATTGTAATCTTCCGTAGAAACATCAGTGTTTTCTTCAAGACAACAAGTATTTTACTTTAAAGCTAAAATCCCTCCGGTGGATCAATAGGTAGAACTATGGCTCCTGAACTAACTATACCACTAACATTTTTTCTTGATTAATTTTACAATTCATTTTGCAAACAAAAATCGGTAACCCTTTTTTCAGAATACATTCGTGCTTCTAGTTTCGACTGTAGGTGAAGATGACGACACAATGGTTCCCACTAGCTCCTCAGAGGTCGGGAGGGAACACCACATAAAGTTTTTCCGCGTCGTTGAAACGAAGTTTGGACTAAGGTTGGCGATTTATCTGGACGGAGGTGTTTTTTTCTTTCCCCCCTAGAGATGGCAGACTCTGCTACTTTTTAATCACAGTGGTGGACTGCGATTGCTCTTTTTCAATAACTGTGATAAAGAGCAGCTCTACAATCGCAGTGATTTGAATATGCTCTTATATCCAAGACAAAAATAAAAAGCTTTTCGTAGCTTTTCAGAAATTCATTTGAATTTTTTGTGAAAAATGCAATTTTAATGTAAGCAATTAACTTAGTTTAATATATTTACACACATCGACAGGCAAAATAACAAAGAATTCTTAAGAAAAAATACTTAGTTTAAAATATTAATTCAATATATTTACATATATGTACATACAAAAATAAGAGAAGATTTTTTTGGAACTAAAGTACGAATTCATATACAGAACAAACAGAAAAATCTTTTAAGCAGTCCTGTCTTGAAAAAGGCACCAATTTTGATTGACAAACAAAATTTGCTCTACTTTTTGAACCTGAAGCCTCGTTCTACGTTCATTGAGAGTATAGCCCGCCTTTGAAAAGAGGCGCTCGTAAGGCACGGAAGTAGCTATTGAACATAAATGTTCCCTGGCTATTTGACTAAGATAAGGGTAGTTATGTTTATTTTCCCGCCAGATTTTCTTCTAGGTACCTTTGTACTTCCAAGATCGCTCTTGAGTTTGCCGTTCCAATCGGCTTCACTTCCGATACTACCTTGTCGTAAGTACTCCATAGTGACAATTCATCATTTAAATTGTCTGCTACAATCTCGTTTTCTTGCTCTGAGCTAGTGGTTCCATTTTGACTCTGTCCATCAACACTCTTATTTATCCTAGTAGCAACATCATCAATAACAATTTTTTTAATCCGATTGGCAGTCGATTCTTCTTTGTATGCAATGTTTTTGAATCGTGGATCCAAAAATGTCGCGACACATAGAGTACTGTCAGCTTCAAGATTTTCAAATTTTGAAGTAAGCCCAAATTTCAATGTAGAAACTACTGATGTTACAGTGGGATGATAATCTCCCCTTTGAAGCTGATCAACTACGTTTTCCAAGCCATAGATGAGCACAACGACGAGAGAAGCTGTCACATATTTTTCCCCACTAGCAATTTTCGTAATAGCTTCGAATGGTTTCAAGACTTTTGTTGCCTGTGCTGCTATTGTCCATTCATCTATTGACAAAATTGGGAGATCCTTATCTAGAAGTGCGATAGTGGTTTTAACTGCCTCTTGCAGTTCCAAAATTCGTTCAAGCATATAATATGTTGAGTTCCACCTAGTCGCCACATCTAAAACAAGCTTTTTCGGTTCTTTACCTGCATTCCGCTGATACTGCGAAAATTTGTTAGCTGCGATTGAACTTCTCTTGAAATGGACCACTATTTTACGAACTTTTTCAAGCAAAGATGTAAGAAACTTCAGGGCGTCCTGCGTAATCAAATTTATGCTGTGAGCCAAACATCCGAAATGCTTCCAGCGTAAATAGTTGCTAATCGCTGATTTAATGTTTGCAGCATTATCAGAGACTGCAAGGCAAACTTTCTTGGACAAACCCCATTCATCTGTCATATGCTTAATTTTTCGTGACAAATTTAATGCAGTATGGCTTTCGTTACAACTCACGCAGCCTAACAAAATCGATTTAAAATTAAATTCAGCATCAACAAAATGAACCGTAACTTCTATGAAGCTTTCATTGATGGCAGAAGTCCAACAATCCGTAGTTAAACTGCACCTTGTGATGATTTTTGATAGAAGTTTAACTTCCGTCAAAAGTTTCTCGTACATCGCAGGTAGCATAGTGTCAGAAATATGACGTCGATTTGGTAATGTGTAGGAAGAATTTAACGATTTGATCAATCGCCTGAACCCATAATCCTCCACAATACTGAATGGTTGAAAGTCGACAGTAAATAGGTACATTAAATCCTCGTCGATCTTCTGCTTTGCTGTGGAAGTTAACTTTTTTGGTACAAAGCTGTGCAAAGTGCCTAGGGCTACCGCAAGTCGCTTCGGAGAATTATTTTTTCGACTGATTGCATCGATGTGAGTATGAGCGCTCGAACAAGGTTGCGGTTCATCAAGTGTTGGCGTCATATTTTTATTTTGAATAGTTTCATTCTAAAATATATGACATAAAAATACAAAAATTTAAAATGAACGGCAAGGCAAGGCAAGTAAAAAAAATTTTGTGCTGAAAATACTCACGGAGGCATTTCTCGAAACACCTTTAAATGCGAATCTACCATCTGGTATTTTAATTGTTGGGTGCTTTATAGACATATGTCGTTTCAAATTTGTAATTGATGTCTTGTAAGAAAGTTTTGCCTTGCAAATCGCACATTTAGCAAAACAGCCATCAAGCACGGTGAAAAAGTTCCAAATTGGACTAATTTTTTTTCAATTTAAGGCTCATGTTGTTGAAAAATTGCAATGTTTGTATAAACTTAAAAATGGGCACTCAAAGCAATAGATTTTATTTTGCTGATTTCGTTGTTTACTATAAGACTTAAATAAGAAAATAGACTTAGTTTTAGAAAAACGTATTAATTTAAAACATATATTCCAGGAAATATATGATATTATAAATAGTGTTTTTGGTTTCAGATTAACCGCAACAAGCTTATAAACTTTAGTATTTATATTAGGATAATTTGTGAGGCAACAATAAATGAATCAACTTCTCTTGCAACCTGTGTATATTTTGCACAATGCATATGTTTTATTCAGTCAAAAGCATTGTGTGAATGCAATGGCGTTTATTATGTTGATAATAATTATTATCATTATCTAATGGTTCCAATTTTAATATAAATTTCAAAATTCATATGGAGTAAATAGTTTATATTAAATTTGTTTTAGCTAAATTCTAGCTTGTTTCGTCAGTATTTTTAACTCAAACACAAAAACGACTATGAATATTGAATAAAATAATGCATATTAGTTTTCAAGATTAAATTCAACAATGCCTGCAAATTTGATAACCATATAATGCAAGTTATAATTTTAAAGTGTTTTCTTAGTACTAATTCTACAAAAATTAACGTATATGCTTACTTCAGAGCTTTTAAAATTGACTGTCTTATGTATAACTTTGGTAATTGAAGTCCACCTGAAATACTCAAACAAGACACTCTCGATTCAAAAACACAATGAACCGAATTATTAGGAAAAGCAATAACATATCGAACTAGCCCAATTCACAGAAGATTTTTAATTTGTGCTTTTGCTCTTTAGATCTCGCTCGCTCTTTACAATCACGCAGTCATATTCAAATCTAGCAAACAGAAGCAACGCGATGAGCACACTCGAAGAACCACACTCTTTCAGTTTTGTATTATTAAATTTCCTCCAAGTTCTTCTAAATACAGAGCAGACGACAAAGCAGTAGCAATGAGCAGCAAACACGAACGAGTACTGTTAAAAATTAAGAGCAGCCACAGTCAAGCATAAGGTTGGCTGGCATCATGCCTTCCTGTGACTGAAGCTGACTGCTCTTTCATATCGCAGCTCTTTTTGATTTCAAATCGCAGTATGCGACTGCTAATTTTTAATCGCAATGAAAAAATCACAGGCTGCGAAAGAACATACCATCCATATCCCCCACCCAGACTTTCTGAATATCTCGCGTTTGACGGTGTAGATGAGTCACGGGGAGTTCCTAAAGTTACGCTTTTTAATGAAAAAATCAAGAAAATATGTATGTAGTACTTTTAAAGAATATATAAAAAGTCTTCTTCTACAGCCTTTTCTTGTCTTTTTCGTTATCGTTGATTTCCACAGAATGTCAACAAAAACAAAAACAACAGGAGACATATATCACTACGTTCGTAAATTGCACACAAATTAATCTTTCGTACCCGTTAAATTGCAAATCGGCATCTTCACGAGCACGTGCTTTTGCTTATGAAAACAAATGTCTTTATTTTACGGTTTTTACGCTACGAACGTAAACATGTAATTTTTCCATACCACCTTCATTCAAAAGAAGTGATTTTTAATCTTACTAGAACTATATTCCTCTCTATTCAAACACAATACTTGGGCTCTTCACTTCGATCTCGATACCTCATATCAAAACCACTTACCCTGTATTCAAACCAGCTCCAAGGCAATCATCCGAATTCCTCGAATTAGTATTACACTTTGTTCTTCTTCTACCATCAGCACCACAGTATATGGAAAGACAGTAGATAATGTTTCATATGTTGGCTTCCTATCAACAAGCGTTCCATACAATCCGTGGTACCACGGACGAAACGCACATGGTTTCTCACATGGTTTCCATGGTTTCTGTTATTCGGTATATGGTGGGGGAGATTTACGCGCTACAGTGCTGCCATCGTTTATGGATATTATTTTCGTTTATCGTGTGGGAAAATACTTGATTCACCGAATTCAATGATGAAACGTCGGAAAAATAATTACAATGGGAAAACTACGGCACGGCCAAATGCCATGTATATATATATATATATATATATATACATATACATGTACATATATGTATATGTATATATATGTGTGTATATATATGTATATTGTTGAATACGCATAGCACTGCCTTCCTCTAATATGGTTCTGGATTTACAATTTTAAAAAAGTCCGCCGAAACGCTTTATTCTCTATACAGCTGGCAACACATGAGATACGACAATTTTCGGGAGCATTCGGCAGATGCTTCGGGTAAAATTTGCTCCCGAAGGCCGAGTTTGCCTACTGCCTATTCTTATACTGTGATCAGCACTACCACACTTTGGTCATCTTTTAGCCCACAGCACTACCATCTACCATCGTTAAGGTGTCAATCGGCGCGTATTAACATCTGTATTATTCTGTCAAATTTGTAAAAATTGCAGGAGCCGTTTTTTCAATTTAATAAAATGCAAACAAGCCACACGGTCAACTTCCCAGTAATATTTACATAAATATTAAAAATATTAAACATATAAATAATTATGAAAATAGTAATACTTTCAATAATAATAATGTACCTGTCATAAAAGTTATTGGAATGACTTAATATTAATCGTAACATCTACGGGAGCGTCCATTGATTACGTAAGGATTTTGGTGGATGAGGTGTTGATTGAATATTCACGCGGATCATTGCGAGGAGAGATAGGTTACAAAGCCTTTTCTACGTTATTTGTTATTTTCATATCGATGGTTGAACGACAAAAGAGCTAACAAAAATGAATGCAGTTTTTGTTATTACGCCCACTGGAGAGATTTTGCCGCGCGACGACCATTTTGGATGAATTGCATGTAAAAAGTAAAATGTATTACATATGATGAAGAAAGTATTTGAAATCTTACAACCACGAACTAAAAACTACAATTTTGCTTGGAAAGTATTGACTACAAAACATTTTACCATTCAAAACGTGGATTACCACAAATGCAAGTTTGATTTTTAATGATTTTCAAAATTTAAGCAGTTTTTTCATTAAACACGGTGCTGTGAAAACTTTTGAACATCTGCTCAAATTATGCAGATGTTAATAAATTTTGATTGACTTAGTAGTGGTAATATGGGTGTTCTGGACCGGAAGTGAACTGTCAAAATCCGATGACGTCATCACCCCGACCGGAAGTGAACTGTCAAAGTGCGATGACGTCATCACCCCGACCGGAAGTGAACTGTCAAAAGGTCCTTGACGCCATCTTAGTGAACTGTCAAAAGGTCCTTGACGCCATCTGACGTAACGGAAGTGAACTGTCAAAAGGTCCTTGACCCCCACTTAACCGCGGCCACACCCACAAAACCGCAAGCCTATTACGTCATCAACCGCAATCAAGCCGATGACGATATTAACCCTTTCTTCCCCTCTCTCCGCCGGCATTAACCCTTTCTCCCCCCCGCTCTCTCTCTCTCTCACACACACACACACACACACACACGATCCAATTCGGCGCCCCCGTGATCTCACTTTACACCGACGACCCTGTAAATTGCACGACAAGACGCCTTCACTTATTCGGAGCCACTAAAAATTGTATGTGGCGTTCAATTTCGAATTTCCCACGAGCGAATTACAGTCGGATGTAATTTTTTGAATATTGTGGTTTTTAGAGGAAATAGCGCTGATAAGAGGCATCCGCTTCTATTTAATGAGGATGTGGTTTTGAATTTGATATACGCTTTGAAGAAATCAAATGAAATAACGTTGATAAGAGGCAAGTTTGTGGTTTTTAAGAAAAATTTTAGATAACGAAGTTTGCGCACATTTTGAAACGAAAATAAAAGCCGTTATACCGAAAAAAGTATTACGCCATCAGTTTTGTTTATCTATTTTCGGCCAAAAGGAGGATGTGGTTAAAAGTTTAAAAAAAGCGAAAAAATTCCAACGAAAGTTGAATAATTGTGGTTTATGATTTTGTTTATAAGGCGAACCGAAAACTACAATAGCCATAGTTTTTTTCCAAACTTTAATAGCGAAAGGTGTTTTCAATTTTTTGTGAATAATGAAAGGTTTTTTGTGCGAATTCTGTGAAAAAGATTTTCCTTCGTCCGGTGCCCTGAAGAGGCACATACAACATACGCACGGTGAGTAGCGAAGGAGTATTTTTTTTTGTAGCTATTACAAACAACCCTTTTTAAAATAGAAAATACTAGCCCATATAAGAATCACAACCTAGCAGGAGCACCAACACACAACCAAACGCCCCTTAAAATTTGTGATGTGTGTTTGGTTATAGTCAAAACAACAGAGTGGAACCGCCACATCCGAACAAACACACACAAAAAGAATATTTATCATTCTGTTGATGAGAATTTTCAAAGCATAAAGAGTAGCTTTAAAAACAGAATACAATCGCTCGTATATCAAAACAAAGATGAGAACGCATTGATTCCGGAAGTATTTTTCAAAAACCTAGAGGAACCACTTATGATTATATTAAAGCAAATATTAAAAAAATCATCCTCTATTAAGTTTAATGTTGAGCTATTTGGGGATTATATGAAAACTTGTTTGACAGACGATAAGGAAGAAAGCGTGTGTTTGATAAGCATTAAATCGTTTCAACCAAAGATGCAAGCCGCCCAAACTGAATGTGAGTTGCAAACGGGTTTCAAGAACAATGTTGATCAGATTATTAAGAAAATGCAAGAGTTTCAAGAGAGAGATAGTGGATGGACACTAGTGAAAATAACTCACTGTGAAATAAACATAAACGAACACAAGCCGCTTAGGGGAACGAAACACGTGCGTTTACCACCATTTATAGCAAGCAAGCATGCCTGTGTTAATGTTAAAAACGACGACAAATTCTGTTTTAAATGGAGCATAATTTCTGCGTTGTCTCCCGCACAAAGCCATTCTGACAGACCATCATCATATCATATATCGGATATTACGCAAAGTGTTATAACACTGGATAATGGTATATTATTAAAGTTTAACGAGCTAGAGTTCCCACTAAAGGTGCACGATGTAGCGAACTTTGAAAAATTAAACCCCTTAATTAGCGTAAACGTGTTTGGTTATGAACCCGAAAATCGGAAAATTGTGGGACCATATTATAACACAAAGAACGAGACAAAATATCATATAAATTTATTATTGATACAAAACACCGACGAAGACCAACACTATGTGTGGATAAAGAACCTTTCAAGGTAATCTTGTAGTTTTGTCTATTCTCCCCCTAATTTTTATTGTTTAAGGCTGATCCACTATCAACAGACACGCCACGTTGAAAAGCTTTTTATTTGCAATACATGTCTTCAGCACTTTCATACCGAAGAAGCCCACCTACAACACAAAAACGAGTGTGGTGAAATTGTGACAACCATGCCGAAACCGGAAAAATCAACACTATATTATCAGAATTTTGAGCGCCAACTGGATGTACCATTTGTCATTTATGCCGACTTTGAGTGTTTGCTTCAAGATGTGAACACCTGTTTTGCCGACCCAGAAACTTCCTCAACAGCAAAAGTCCAGGAGCACACACCATGTGCATTTTCATATTATATTAAGTGTTCTTTTGATTCGTCATTAGATGGGTTAAGAGCGTACAAAGGCCCAGAATCCTCTAAAAGCTTTGTAAAATCGCTTGTGAACGACGTAAGGCGGCTCTATTCAGACTATATAATGATGCCAAGACCGATGTATACTTTAACAAACCAAGAAATGAAAATTCAAACAGAAACGGTCCTTTGTCATATATGTAAAAAGATTCTTGAAAACGACAGAGTGATGGACCACTGCCACTTAACGGGAAAGTATAGGGGTCCAGCTCATAATAAATGTAATTTATTATTTAGAGTGCCCAAATTCTTTCCAATCTTTTTTCATAATTTTTCTGGATATGATTGTCATTTATTCGTAAAAGAACTTGGTAATTTGGACGGTGATATAAAAATTATACCCCAAAATAAGGAGCGATATATATCGGTATCGAAAAGAATTGTGATCAATAGCACCACAACGATTGAATTACGATTTTTAGATTCTATTAGATTTATGCAAAGTAGTTTAGATGAGCTTGTAACATATTTACCCGTGACAAAACTAGAGACAGTGCGCTCAATATATGGGGAAGAAAGCAAATTCAAGTTGCTAACAAGAAAGGGCGTATTCCCCTATGAGTATATAAATTCGTGGAGTCGATTGGACGACCCTTGTTTACCCCCACGCGAAAAATTTTCTATTAAATTAACAAATAGTGAGTGTAGTGAAAACGACTATAAACACGCGCAAAACGTCTGGAAAGAGTTCAATTGTAAAACGCTTTGGGATTATTTAGAGTTGTATTTGAAAACAGATGTATTGCTTTTAACAGACGTGTTTGAAAATTTTAGGAAAATTTGTAAAGAAATCTATGAGTTGGATCCCTGTCAATATTACACTGCTCCGGTACTAGCATGGGATGCTATGCTTAAAACAACAAAAACCAGACTAGAGCTTTTAAATGATATAAACATGTACAATTTTTTCAAACGAGGCATTAGAGGGGGCATTACCCAATGTTCGCATCGACACTCCGTAGCCAACAACAAATATATGGAAAGCTTTGTTGAAGCGAATCCATCAAAATACATAATATATTTGGATGCCAATAACTTATACGGGTGGGCCATGTCTCAACCCCTTCCACATTCTTCATTCGAATGGGTTCCAAATGTTAATGATATTGATATTATCAATATTCCACAGGATTCTGATATTGGATACATATTAGAGGTCGATTTAGAGTATCCCCCATTAAAACACAATGATCACAACGATTTACCCTTTTGTGCAGAAAATAAAGCAGCACCGGGTTCCAAAAACAAAAAGCTTATTACAGACTTAACAAACAAACACAAATATATTATTCACTATCGGAATCTGCAACAATGCTTAGAAAATGGGCTAAGACTTATCGGTGTTCATAGAATTTTACAATTTAAACAGTCTTGTTGGCTAAAGAGCTATATCGATTTGAATAATTATTATCGCACAAAAAGCAAAAATTCGTTTGAAAAGAATTTCTTTAAATTGTTGAACAACGCGGTATATGAGAAAACGATGGAGAACGTGGAAAAAAAGAAAAGATGTGAAAATTGTTACAGAATGGGAAAGTCGGGGCAGACACCTAGGCGCCCGCGCTCTTATCGCAAAACCCAACTTTCATAGTATAGCCATATTTTCAAACAACATGGCCGCAATTCAGATGAATCGAGTGAATGTGTGCTATGATAAACCAATTTATTTGGGGTTTACCGTTCTTGATATTTCAAAGCTAAAAATGTACGATTTTCACTATACTTATATGAAACCAAAATATCGCGAAAATGTTCTTCTAAATTATATGGACACAGATTCATTCATTTATACAATTAAAACAGAAGATTTTTATAGAGACATTTTAAACGATATTGACAACTACTTGGATACTTCAGAATATTCTAAAGATAATCCCTATAATATTCCATTGAAAAATTGTAAAATTTTCGGTTTAATGAAAGACGAAACGCACGGAAAAATAATAAACGAATTTATAGGGCTAAGAGCAAAAATGTATTCATTAAGTATTGATCAGGAAAAAACAATAAAAAAGGCAAAAAGGCGTTAAGAAAACTGTAGTGGATAGATTGAGTATAGATAATTATAGAGAGTGTTTGTATAGGAATAAAATTTATGGAGGAGACATGTATGTATTTAGATCAAAACTTCATAAAATATATACGAAGTGTATTAATAAGATAGCTTTAAGCAGCTTAGACGATAAGAGACTAATTAGGGAGGATAAAGTTAGCACATATGCTTGTGAAATTTGATATGAAAATAATAACAGCATTGTATTTCATAAAAAAAAAGCGTTTTTTTTCCTCAAAGATAATGGGCAAAAACACGAACCGTTCGTTGTTTTAGTTGAAGGAAATATTGGATGTGGAAAATCCACACTTCTAAATCATTTCAATAAATTTGATGATGTATGCTTGATGTATGAACCACTTAAAAAATGGCAAAATGTGGGGGGATACAACCTATTGGTGTGTAGCATCATATTCCCATATTAAACCCAAACGTTTATATGAAACATTTTAGGATTTGTTTTATAAGGATCCAGAACGATGGGTAATACCTACACAGAATTATATTACTTTAACCATGTTTGAAATGCATATGCGATCAACAGACAAGAAGCTTAAACTAATGGAGCGCTCTTTGTACAGCTCAAGGTGCGTTAATGATTTCTGGCTCCAACATTTTTTTAGTTTTTTTAGATATTGCTTCATAGAATGTCTATATGAGACTGGACGAATAGATGATGAAATGCGATGCGTTCTATTAGAAACCCATAATCTGATGGAACAAAATTTTAAGATTAACGCCAATCTTATTGGTGAGCTACAGATGAAAATATTTTAAAAACACACCAAACAAGCGTCTTTATAGTTTATATTCAAACATCTCCGGAGGTAGCATATGAGCGAATAAGAAAACGAGCCCGCGCCGAAGAAGAATTTGTGTCAATGGATGGTTAATCGAAAATAAGCCCCAAACAAACAGCATACCCGTTGTTGTTGTGGATGGAAATCAGAATGCGGCTAGTATGCTTTCAGAATATCAAAAAATAGAACAAATGCTGCAGCTGCCCCAAGAAACACGAATCTCAACTTGCAATAGCATAAAATAATAAATCGATAATTTTATTGATATTAAAAAAAAATGCTTTATTCTGCTTTTTTTTCACACACAACACATTTTTTTCTTATTTTAACCGGTCTACATTAATTTCCTAACTTCGCTAGTCAACGGATTGTATTCTACAATTCTATCGTGGAGCAATAGACAAAATGCTGTTGTCTTTGGCGGAAACATGCTTGATGTTCTAAATTCTATCTTTACATCAACAGGACCAGTTTTCAAGGCTTCATTTTGAAACGAGCAATCAATAACAACTATGGGAGCTAAATTTTTAAATTTTTCACAATCTAATAGCGGAGGAGAATCTTGATTATAGTATGATCGTTTGAATTTGGTGTACATGTCATACAATAGTGCGTATCGGTTGCGATCGAATTTCAGATTAAAATCCTCGTATGGGTAGGTTTCAGAGTTCAAGTGTGCTTTAATGTCTGTTAAATTGCAGTGATCAAATGTAGTTGCATCTTTTTCCTTTAAATTATTTTTTTCTGATTGTAATGCGAAAATTATAAATCGGGGTTTTTCAAGCTGTGAAGAAGTTTTCACAGTCCAAATGTGATGACTAGATGCTGCTGGTAATATGGGATATTCGTACATATCCCAACTTCTAAAACTGATTTGTATTGGACGCCCGACATTTATAATGTTGAGAAAATTTAGTCGTTCAGCATCAGATACGGTTATATGTGGTATTCGCCATAACAACTTATGAATGGACACGTCATAAGCCTTTGTTGTATTAACAACATTATTATCGGTCCTAGACCGAATTAAGATCAAATCGTGACGTGCGTTAACAACAACTCTTTTGTAATCTTCTGCGAAACCAAGCAGCATTTTCAGCGGAACACAAAAGTTGAAAAACGAATCAGGAACTTTACAATGTTTTTCCGGCGACCAGCCAGCATTTTGTAGCATTTCACTTTCATTTTTGCTTAGAGAAATATAATTTTTCAGGGCGGTTGTGACCCCCAAACTTCTGGTACGATCAATTTCAATTCCATTCAATTCGTATCGCATTTCTTCGAAAAGAAAAGATATACAATTATTATTGAGAACAGAACTGGCGGCATCTAATTTTGTTCCTTCTGTTGAAGTTATTGCGCCCTCAATGTATAGAAAACTTTCGTTTGGTAGTAGATGCAAGTCTTGATGTTGAATAGAAATTCTGATTTCATCGCTGTTTTTGTATGCTGTCGAAAATGGTGTATAGGTGTGATACTCCTTCTTTATAATATCTTCGTTAAACACAGGCTGGTTAGTAATGTTGAGTAAATGCGTCATTTTTCCTTCTTTAACTGAAATCCCAGTGATTGTAGAAATAACTTATTTGCTTGTGTTAAGTGTGCTTTTCCAACAACAACACTTGGTGTTTTTCTTTTCGATGTTGAAGAAGTAGACACTGATTGTACACTGGTGGAAAGAGAACCAGCATCTTGGTTATATATCAACATTTTATGCTGGTTTCAGATGAAGGCGAGCGGTAATGGTTTCGCCGCGGAAATTAACAAGTTGTCCGTCTTGATCCAATATTTTTAGCTCCAAGAACCTTACTTCACGGGTATTCAGCGGCAAATAAATGAGACTTTTCGGGGCTTCAATTATTTTATACCCTGGACCAACGTCTGGTGAAAATTCATGAATAGTGTGTGCAATGGTGTTGTTAATATACGAGCCGGTGACTATGTTGCACTCTATACGAATTGCATTCACCGTTATAATGTTAACAGGTAGTGTTGAAGTGTGTGTTTTGGTAGGGTGTAGAACCACATCCTTAAAACCCAATAGTTTACCAACCGTTCGCATCCGATTAAAGTATATTGTCTCACTACTTTTTATTTCTGCCTTGAGAGTGTTGTTGTTTGCTTTAATTTTTAGCGCATACCTTTTTCCCCTTCTTTCCAGCTCTTTTTCTATGTAAAGAGCAATATCGTCATATTCATAAGACCCGACTGGTATCTCAATTTCTTCATTTCCAATATGAAAAAGGTTATTCTCGTTATCAACATTTGGAATGGAGTTATATGTTTGAAAGTCAACCAAACCGCATACATAGTCGCCAGCCAATTCCAAGGGAGGAAAATATTCAGCGGTTAATGTAGAAGTGATTCCACTCAAAATCAAGGTCATCGACATGCTTATTATGATGTTGTATTAACCATACTAAACAACAATTTCTATATATTTTAATATTTATATTTATTTTTCATAGATTTTAACACAATCATATAGAAATTTTAAACACAAGTGTCCACATATCACTGAGTCAAAGTCTTGATATCGGCTATAGTTGTATTTGATATTTGAACCAAGATAGGAAATAACTTCTTTTGGTGGCTGCAAATTTCCAAAGCTATCAAAATATTCCACATGATCTTGGTGTTTGTAGTACGCCACCCAATGGGTGCCGGGGCCCGATGAAATATCCAAATTTATTACGCCACACTCCGTATACCAGGGATGCTTTGGCAGCTGATCGCGCATAAATACACCACGAAAGTAGGGAATGTTTTCAGCGAATTTGAATATATCGAATTCGGTTAACGCTCTACGGGGCAGCCGTCTTAGAAGTTTTTTGATGGTTGAGTTAAGCAAAGCCCTAGCCCCTTCCTATATGGTTTCAGATGAAGCCCCTTCCCAAGCGCAACGGCTTCCATTTGTCTATTGTGTCTCACACTTTCTGCCAGTTGTTCTTTTGCATTTTTTGCATTATTAACAGCTTTTGCGATTTGTGATGCGCCGCCAACTAACGCTCCAAGTGCTGAAAGTCCAGCAAATATTGGAATGAGGGGTAAAATACCACCAACTTTCGGAATTGGTATGATCCGCGGAGTTTCAACTAGAGATTTTTTTGTTCCAATAACATCTTTTGCAGTTTTCATAGCCAATTTGATTGTTTTCGATATGCCTGCCGGCTTTTTCCTCTTCAATACAATATTTATGTTTTTAAGGGCCGATTTAAATAAAGTTTTGTTCGGTTTCCTCTGCTTTCGCCTTTCTCTCTTTGTGCACCCCATTCCCAACTTCACTTTAGTTTTCATGGTGTTTGTAATCAGCCAGGCGTTTGTCCTCTCGCCCAAGTTGGCGTTATTTGAAGTTGCTCTGTTCCACGCCTTTTCCGCTAAAATTCTATCCGCGATGTTTCTGTTCTTTGTATCTGTATCTTTGTGTTTGGAGTAGGCAATGTCGTGCTCTCGACACGCCTCATCAAGTAGATTCACACCGCGATCGCCTCTAGCTAAACGCTTTTGTAGTTTTGTGCCTGGACCACAAAAATTATAGCCCGGTATATGTAGCTCGAATGGTAGATTGCTGATGAGTGTATTTATTAAACCTCCTCCAGTGGAATTTCGTGAGTTACTAATTGATTTTCGGGCAAATTCAATCATGATATTATATTATGTACAACCTTTTGCTGCGGGCCTTCGTTGCAAATAGATTGAAAAACCCTATAAAACAATGTATTTATGTGTGGTTGTATCATAGTACACAAAATGAAGCTAGTAAAACAACAAGCAAAGCTAGGCATTGAAAATTTCGATTTTGGTGATAATCGCCACGGAGCGAGAATAAAACATAGCGTGCTTTTACCAAATGACATTCGAGCGATAATTGTCGGTTCTTCGAGTTCTGGTAAAACCAATATTATGCTAAGCTTGCTCTTACATCCGAACGGTTTGAAGTTTGAGAATATATATCTGTATTCAAAGTCGTTGTATCAACCAAAATATGAGTATTTAAAGCGTGTTGTGTCGCCCATTAAGGGCCTGGGATATTATACATTCACCGAAAATAACGAGGTAATAGATCCAAGCGACGCCAAAAGAAACTCTGTTTTCATATTTGATGACGTCGCTTGTGAGAAACAGAATAACATGAGATCGTACTTTTGTATGGGGCGACACAAAAGCATTGACAATTTCTACTTGTGTCAAACGTATACGCATATACCCATGCATTTGATTAGAGACAACGCAAACTTCATAATATTGTTTAAACAGGATGACCAAAATTTAAAGCATGTATACAGTGATCATGTGAATACAGACTTGTCGTTCGATAAATTTAGAAACATGGCTGCTGATTGCTGGAGGGATAAATATAGGTTTTTGGTTATTAATAAAGATTGTTCTATTGGTGTGGGGCGCTATAGACGGGGGTTCGACATATTCATTAAAGTATAAAACAATAATGCACGCCCTGTGTGCTTTCATTACCGAGAAACACATTGGTGGAAAACTGAGCTCAAAGTTGGTTGCGAATTGGTTGCAGGTTGGTTACAAGCTGGTGACAAGTTGGTATACGCGTGGTCTTCATCTATTTTTTTAACGTCTGGTGTCAACTCATAATGAGCTCAAAACTACTTAAAAATATCATAAAGGCATCAAATGATGTGCGGAAAAAATATAAAGCGTTGAAAACCGGAAAAACGGAACACGAGCTAATGTTGGAAGCAACATTTAAATCTATTAGTGAGCCATTGAAAGAAATTAAAGAGAAAACAGGCGAAGAATTTAGTAAAAAAGTAAAAAGCTGAATGAAGGGGGAGCTGTCTCCGGCTGATCCACGATTACAAGACAATGCTGATGATAACGATAATGACAATAATGAGGATGCTGTTTCATTCATACAACATTCCCCCTCAATGATAACACCAAATAAACCTCTTTCTTTGAAGCGATTGCGGGCGCCAGTTCAATACAGTACACCCATAAAAACTGTAAAAACATCTCCGATCTCTTCGAGTTTGAGTGAATCGTTAAACGATTCAAAATCTTTATCGGCATATTACATCAAAGAATATATGAATAATAGTCGGAATCTTGATAAAACTTATGGCCCCAAATTCGATGAGCGCTCCAACAAATGTCGGGTGGGTGTTTTGGATATGGAATTCAAAGAACATGCAATTGATATTGGAGGTATTGAGTATCGGGCATCTCGGGGGCTCTACGAATTGATTTTCATGAAAAACCCAAGTAAATACAAACCAAAAGATTTAGAAAACTACAAAGATATTCTTCAAAAATCAAATGTTTATCGCACTGTTGTTGATGATGCCAATAGTAGAATCAAAGGTAATGGTGGCGAAAAGTATAAAAGAATCGTTAGCAAGCTTATTGGGGGCAAAGGGGGAAGCGGGCTTATGCTTGTGAATAATCAAAAGCCCAATTATGTGTACTGGGATGATCCCAACGAATTGGTGGAAAGATTGCGGCTACTTGTTTCTTCCCAGCAAGTCGGCCATTCCAATCACAATAACGAAATAGTGTCAATTATTGAAGAACTGAAAGAGGTCGACGCAATTCTTTAAATAAGTTTTGGTGAATGAGAAATCGATTATTACGATCATGAGCGTTGATAAGTTTGGCCGTTTTGTAAGCAAGCGCGCAAAACCTATGCGGCGAGAGCGCGGCCTTCCGGGTGTTGGATTCAGCTTGGCCAACAGCGGAAACTTTGATTTGGGGGGTAAATTAATTGAAAACTTGGGAGATCCCGTACAGCTACAAGATGCTACAACAAAGGCCTATGTTGATAAAGAGATTGAAAAATTGAAGAAAGAACTGGAAAGGGTTATTCAGCAGACAAGCGACAGTGTTTCTCAAAACACAAAATCAATTGATGTGCTAACATTAAAACACAATAAAAAGTTGGAGGACGACGAAGAATCATTAGATGTTGCCCGGGATGGAGATGATGATGACGAAGATTTGGTGATCGCTCCAACACCCACAGTTATTTTGAAAGACAAATAGAGACGATTAATGTTGACAAATGTCATAAACTTACCTTTTCCCTCAAATTCAACACTATTGTTTTTCCTTATTCCTTACACAGCAGTACTCTCAATGAAGTCGACCGTTTCTGTGATCTAGGTGTCATATTCGATCGCAAACTAAAATTTGATCATCATATTGCCAACATTGTGCTTAAAGCGTCAAAGCTTTGTGGACTATTACTAAGAAATTCCACTGCATTTCGGAGACCCGAAACTAGTATAAAACTTTTCAATTCTCTTGTACGTAACTTGGTCAAATACTGCTCCCCGATCTGGTCTCCACACAGCAAATGTGATACTAATTTGATCGAATCTATTCAACGTAAGTTTACCCGCACTCTATTCTACAAATTCAATATTCCCTATGCTCCTTACGATGATCGTCGCAAACATTTCAACCTTGCCACTTTACAACAACGTAGAATATATTTAGACGAATCTCTCCTTTGCAAGCTTTTTTTGAATATCCTCGACACTCCTCTCTGCAATGAACTTCACTTCCGTCACTCTTCTCACCCTTGTAGAAACCTTACTATTTTCGCCCCTCCCTTCACCACATCTAACCTATATTATAATTCTCCCCTGATTCGTTTACAACGAAACCATGACCTTATGCAGTTTGGTTCTTTCGGTTACTCTTTAAATACTTACAAGATCAAACTAAGAAATCTTATATTCTCCTCTTAATTTTAGTTCTCAAATTTTATAACTCATTCGCCACTGTTCTTTATTCTTACTTCCTATACTTATTTCATTAATTAATTCATTTATTCTTTAGAGTTATCTTAGTCTTAGTTTTTAGCTCATCGCTACTATGTAATTGGAACTCTTCTGTTTAGTAGCTTTGTCAACAATAAACAATAAACAATAAACAATAAACAACAACTGATAATGAGCAAGCGAGAACTGGTTGAAGAATTGCATAAGGCAGCAAGGAAAAATTTCAAACGGCGGCGGGTTATAATAAAGGGTCTCGACGACTTGTGGCAAATTGATTTGGTGGAAATGGGCACATATTCTGCCAATAATAAAGGATATCGCTATTTGCTTACCGTAATCGATTCGTTTTCAAAATTTGTTTGGGCCATTCCATTAAAAACAAAACGTGGAATTGAGGTGGCTGGCGCAATGGAAAGCATATTTTTTGACTCCTCGCGAATCCCCAAAAATGTGCAAAGTGATCTTGGAAAAGAATTTTATAACAAACCATTTCAAAAACTAATGCAAAGTCACAACATCAATCATTATTCAACGTTCAGCTCCCTCAAGGCTTCGATAGTTGAGCGCTTTAATCGAACCTTGAAGGGAATGATGTGGAAGGAGTTTAGCCTACGTGGATCTTATAAGTGGATTGATAACGTTCAAAATTTGGCGGACAAGTATAACAACACAATGCACAGGACAATCAAATTGAAGCCCTGCGATGTGAATGCTTCAAACGAGGGGCTCTTGTTAAAAACCGTTTATAGTAATTTAAAGGTGTTTTCGAAACCCAAATTTAGAATAGGTGATTTTGTCCGCATCAGTAAATACAAACATGTTTTCGAGAAGGGGTATACTCCGAACTGGACAACGGAAATTTTCACAGTGCAAGCTGTAAACAACACAAATCCAACAACATATTTGCTTGCAGATTATAAGGGCGAACGCATACAGGGAGGATTTTATGAAAACGAATTGCTAAAAACGAAACACCCTCACTTGTACCTCGTGGAAAGGGTTTTAAAACGAGCTGGAGATAAATTATATGTTAAATGGTTGGGCTTTCCAACCCAACATAATTCCTGGATTAAAAAATCAGATTTATCATAATATATTATATTTTATTGATTAATAAAGAAAAAAACATTTTAATACAAAAAAATTTCACATCTCTCATTTCTTAGTCTTTTATAAAATTTTATAAGTTTTTCAATGTTGTTGCGTTTTCGATAAACACTGTGGCAGGCGCATGTATCCGGCCCGGATTTTGCGTCGTCTTTAGACCAAGGACAGCTGATAAAGTGTCTTCCGTGAATTGAATTTGTTTCATCCGTTTTGTAATATGACATTAGAAATAATACATCTTTCATGATTTCTTCGCGATGTTCTTCCAACAATATGCGGCTGTATTTAATCAAAAAGGACAAATAGTTTTCCAAATCCATGATGTGGTTGTTACTCGTGGGCAGCTTCTTATTTACTAAAAAAATTCTGTTCAATAGTTGGTTCATAGGGGTCGTTGGGTGGTGTTATATCCATTTCCATTAAAATGTCAACAACTCGTTTGGAATTGAAAACATTAGATTTTCCCCGCAAGTTCTTTTTAAATCTTTCCTCTCCTGCCCTCTGCGATTCCATATTCATTAATTTCTCGCTTAGCGCCCAGTCTTCTTCAACAGAGAATGAACATCCCAGTGGGAAGCCATTTGGAGTTTTATAGTTACTGAGGCCATCGATAACTTTCCCAATAATTGTGATTTCTCCACCTTAAGTTATAGTTTTAGAACAAATTACATCGGCTTAACAAAAAAAATATCACCTATCACTTCAATTTTAACGTGTTGAAAGGGTTTGAAATTGAATTCAAGCTGACAGCTCCGGGGGATCTCTTCAATTCTCGTTGTCAATATAAGATTTCTTGCGCCGTTTTCGGGAGTCATAAATACCTCCATGTGTCTATTATATATCACTAAATTCACAATTCTAAACGACAACCATCCCGATCCACAAACACAAAATTTCCGATTTCGTGATATTGTGTCAACCAAAAAATTTTTCCCATCCATATTTAATGATCTTGTGTGTCTATGTGTGTGACTGCGTGAAAGTTAACTCAACGATTCAAATTTATACCATTAAGGGTGGCTTGGAGGAGGGGTGGGGGAAGCACTATAAAACCCGTTGTTTTATGAAATTAGATCATTGAGCATCTGTTGTTCTTCCAATCGTCCTATCAAATACGAGCAATTCAATATGCGTGGAGGAATCTTTTGCGCCCTTTTTGTGTGTGTATTGTTTAATGCCGTCCATGCGGGGGTGATACCTATAATACTAAATGAGTCTGCTGGAAATAAAGGAAATTTGGAGTTTGCATTAAATCTACCTAGTAATGAGACGGTACAAATTGGATTATCGTTCCAATTATTAAAATTCAACAGTGGGTTGAATAGTTCGGCTGAAGATGCTCGGGAGCTAGCAACATCTACCATTTCAACACTAGAAAATACAACTTTGAACAGCACAACAATAACTGCGAGAGAAGAAACTAAATATGTCACCGTTCAAGAGGCAATTGAAGGTTTTAGGCAGGATTTACTTAAAAAAGAGCGTGAAATTGCAGGAATTATTGAAAGTGAACGACCTTTTTACAGACACTTCCAACTACAATTCCAAGACGACTTGATTCTCACAATCCGTTGCACTTATGACAGCAACTATGAAAAGAAAACACTGAATATAAAATGCTATGAATATCGCGAATACATGAAAGAGAGAATTCTTAGCAATGGTGAAGTGGAATTCATTCGAGCTCAGGATGTAGATTATAAAACCGATGTCGAACTAATCGATGCTAGAAATGTAAAACAACTTTAAACAATGAAAATTGAATAAAGCAATAATAACAAGTGTTCTTTTTTTCTTTTAATATGTTTTTATTTAAAAATTTGTGTTTAACATTTTAGGGGTTGTAATTTGTAAAAAAAAGCGCGTAGCTTTTTCCTAGGGCGGGCCCTCTTGACACGCAAAAGTTGCCAGTGTTCATTTGATTAAGCACGTCCTGCGCCAGGTTTCGATACCTAGCTGGAAGGAAAAGCTGGAACTCGTCCAACTCAACCAGTATGGATTCGCCGAACTCGGTGCTGCATCTTTTTGCGCCCGCAATGTGATAGGATTTATACGGGTCCATCTCCTTCACCTTAAGGAGCGGCTTGTAGTTTAATGTGTTCAGCTCTTTGAGGACGTCAACGTCGTCATCCTCAACCACAATCGGCGCGCTGTATTCGTGGCTTTCAAACATGGCTCTAATCGAAACCTTTAATTAAAATCGAAAGCTTAAATTAAAATAAAGTATACTCACCTTTTCTCCGAAGTAGTTAATTATGGTCTTCATTCAAATTTCGGGGCTCTTTATATAGCACATTTTCTATTATACTTGCGGCTTTTTTTTTTAACAATATATCACTCGAATGAAACGTAACCGCATGCTTTTATCAAATCGCGTGTGCCGTCGCTGTCTATTTTGCATGCGGTCAAACGCGTGTTCGAAAATCACAAAAATTCTTATCGGCTTTCGGACAGTTGTCTATTTCACGGCCAACATTTCGTCATAGCGCAAAACGATTTCAAAAAAAACCACAAACTTATTAAACAGAAACGAATACCTCTTATCAACGTTATTTCATTTGATTTCTTCATGGTGCGAAACGAATTCGAATAAAAAACCACAAACTTACTAAATAGACACGAATGCCTCTTATCAACGGTATTTCGTTTAATTAATATATAAATAATATAATAATATATAAATAATATAAAAACCACATGCACATTAATTAGAAACGAATGCTGCTTATCAGCGTTATTTCATTTGATTTCTTCATGGCGCGAAACGAATTTGAATAAAAAACCACAAATTTACTAAATAGACACGAGTGCCTCTTATCAACGGTATTTCGTTTAATTGCTTCAATCGAATTCAAATAAAAACCACATGCACATTAATTAGATACAAATGTCTCTTATCAACGCAATTTCGTCTAAAAACCACAATATTGAAAGCTTACCTCCGGCTCTGTAATTCGCTCGTGGGAAATTTAAAATTGGCCGTCACAAACAAATAAAGTGTCTCCGAAAAAAGTGAAAGTGACGAGGCGCGCAATTTACAGGGTCGACGGTATAAAGTGAGATTGCGGGGGCGCAAATTTGCGTGTGGCAACACCGGTGTGGGTAAGATCGTGTGTGTGAGTGTGTGTGTGTGTGAGTGAGAGAGAGGTAGAGATAGAAAGAGGGGAAGAAAGGGTTAATGCCGTCATCGGCTTGATTGCGGTTGATGACGTAATAGGCTTGCGGTTTTGTGGGTGTGGCCGCGGTTAAGTGGGGGTCAAGGACCTTTTGACAGTTCACTTCCGTGACGTCAGATGGCGTCAAGGACCTTTTGACAGTTCACTAAGATGGCGTCAAGGACCTTTTGACAGTTCACTTCCGGTCGGGGTGATGACTTCATCGCACTTTGACAGTTCACTTCCGGTCGGGGTGATGACGTCATCGGATTTTGACAGTTCACTTCCGGTCCAGAACACCCATATTACCACTACTTGACTTTACAACAATGTCTTTAGAATAGAAGATTTAAGGTATAATCATTCGTATGAAACCTTTCTACATGATGACTGAATGATTTTTTATTTTTTATTTAATTTTTTTTTGTAATCATGAGAAAAAGTTTTTCTTGTTTCTCTATCAAAAACTGATAAAAATTCATAAATTTTGTAAACATATATCATTGCGAAGTACAAATCAGGTTGGTTGGTTGGTTGGTTGTAGTGGCAGCCCTCTTTGTCGAAAAGATGGCTCACTTAAGCCAAGATAGGCCCATTGTGATACCACAAAAAGACGAGGGCGGCACTAGAACCTGTGAGATGACGAGAACCATCCCGATTCTCGCATGAAGCCGGCTATGCAGCCGATATTTAAATCAACTACTTCCGTGAGGCTGTCCAGGAATGGTGAGCCTAAGGTTTTCATGCGTTTCCTGGACAGTGCCGGGCATTCACACTGAAAGTGTTGGACTGTCTCTTCCTCTTCTTCCGATCTGCAACTCCGGCAGAAATCGTTGAAGGGAACTCCCAACCTTTCTGCGTGTCTGCCAATTAGACAGTGCCCCGTCAGTATGGACACGATAGAACTCAAGGTTTCACGACTCGTGTTCAGGAGCTGCTTGGTGCGTCTGGAACTCAGTGCACGCCAAGTTTGCCTGGTTGTCCTGCAGGTTTCCTCCAACAACCAAGCTCTATTTGCAGCCTTGATGAAATGCTGCTTAAATCCTAGCTTTATAGAAGCTAGAGGTTGACCAACTTGGGGTGTGAGTGTATACTCCTGGAGCACAGTGCCAGCTCTCGCTAAGGCATCCGCTTCGCAATTTCCCGGTATATCACTATGTCCCGGTACCCAGTGTAGAGTCACTTCACAGTGAAGTGACATCACGTTCAGCTGTGTACGGCATTCCATCACCATCATGGATGAGGTGTACACGTTGGATAGTGCTTGGATAGCAGCTTGACTGTCAGAGAAAATATTCAGGTTTCTTATGGAAATTTTCTGATTTCTCAGCCAGTCTACTGCCTTGTATATCGCAATGACCTCTGCCTGAAAAACACTGCAGTGATCTGGAAGCCGGAAGGATAGTTTCAAGCCTAGCTGTTCTGAGAAAACACCACAGCCAACTTTTCCGCCCATTTTGGAGCCTTCAGTGTAGATGTCGACCGATTTCTGGACCCCACCTCTTTCTATTGCCCAGTCATCCCTGCTTAGGATGACTGACCTGAAACTATGATGAAAGCAGGGAATCGGGGGCGCAAGGTCTACTTCCCCTGGCGTTGGTCCATCCCTTCGAAGTATGGTAGAGTGGCCAACATTTCCCTCTTGCCAGAGATGTAGTGCTTTTAATCGAATCACAGAGCACTTGGCCTGCTGTCTCGTAAGGAGCTCCGTCGAGAGCCAATTCAATAGCATAAACAGTGCCTTTGTCGGGGTAGTGCGTAAGGCCCCGGTGATTGCAATAGCTGCAATCCTTCTGACCCTGTTTAGGAAGTTTGCATTGGACGTTTTTGCAATAGCTGGCCACCAAACAACTGGGCCATACAAAAGAATTGGTTCCACTATCGCCGTATAGAGCCATGATACGATTCTGGGTTTCAATCCCCACTTTTTCCCAATGGCTCTTTTGCGGCAATAGATTGCGCATGCCGCTTTTCGCGTTCTTTCTTCTATGTTCGCTTTCCACGCGAGCTTGGAGTCCAGAATTAGACCCAAATACTTAACTTGATGAGACGGTATGAGGCTTATCTCATCGAGTTTGGGTGGGAGAAATCGTGGAACTTTGTACCTTTTTGTGAACAGCACAAATTCCATTTTCTGCGGATTAATCTTCACACCGCACTCTTTGCCCCACTTGGTAAGAATACTCAGGGCAAAGTTAAGTCTTTCAGATAGGGTGTTTAAGAATTTGCCCGATATTGCTTTTGCAATATCGTCTGCATAGGCTACGACTTTGCAGCCAGTCGCTTTTATTGTTGACAGGAGTTTGTCCACCACTAAGTTCCATAGAAGAGGTGATAGCACCCCACCTTGCGGGGTGCCACTGTACGTCCTCCTTCTTAGGATACTGTCTCCTAGTGTGGAGTTAATGCTCCTGCTGCTTAGCAGTTGTACGATAAACCTAATCAGGTTACCATCCGCATTGTTTTCCTCGAATGCCTTCTTAATAGCCTTGTGGCTGATATTGTTGAAGGCCCCTTCGATGTCTATAAAAACCGCCTGCGTGTATTCTTTGACGCTTAGCGACTTTTCAATATAGCTGGTGAGCGAGCGAAGAGCTGTTTCAACCGATCTCCCTTTTGTATATGCGTGCTGCGCATTAGAGAGTGGTTTCAGAGTAGCTCTTAAATGAATCTCTATCAGCCTTTCCAGAGTTTTCAGCAGAAAAGAGGTGAGGCTGATAGGCCTATAGTCCTTAGGTGAGGAGTGGGATGTCTTGCCCGCTTTGGGTATGAAGACTATTTTAGCTTCTTTCCACCGCTGTGGAATGTAAGCCATCTGTAGACATGCTTTAAAGATGGCTCTTAGCCATGGAAGCGCTATATTGATTCCCTGCTGGATTTCAACGGGTGATATGTTGTCCATTCCAGAGGATTTAAAAGGTTGAAATGGGCTGATTGCCCAGCGTAGGAGCCTGTTATCTACAGGCACAGCGGCTGACAGGCAGTTCGGGGCCGTATGTGGATCAGCTTCATCAGCCACATCCTCACTGCCCGGGAAGTGCTTGTCCATGAGAATGGCTAGCGTCTCAGAGCTGGATTTAGTCCAGACCCCATTCGCATCTTTGACAGACCCCAAAAATAAGGGGGAGCTCCTCATAACCTTTCGCAGACGACTGACATCCTTGGAGTGTTCTTTTTCTGCACAGAAACTTCTCCACGAGGTGCGTTTGGCTTTTCTGATGGAGCATTTAAACTCCTTCAGTTTCAGTTTATAGGAAGACCAGTCATTGGATTCTTTAGCCCGATTGAAGGACTTCCTACAATCCTTACGCAGCTACGCAATGTCACTATTCCACCATGGGGGCTTATATTTCCCTCTAGGCTTCGTTGGACTACATGCAGATCTTGCTGCTTCATTGAAGGCAAATGTAAGGGTCCCAACGGCTTTCTCCAGACCACCTATGTCTTCAATCTTTGGAGGTCCACCTTCTAGTGTAGACTCGAATACTGATTGGTATTTGACCCAATCCATCCTCCTTTTGTTGATGAAGGTTGGATTTTTCGGAGGGTCAAAAGCCACATCGAACATTATATATAAATGATCGGAGAACGAGCATTCTTGTGATACATGCCATCCTTTGATAGCGTGATACAAGTGCTCGTTCGTTAGAGTGATATCCAAAACTTCCCTACGGCTTGCCGTAATAAAGTAGAATTCTCACCTTTGTTAGCTAGGGCTAATTCATGTAATAAGATGAATTCAAATAGTGACTCACCCCGTTTATTCGTGTCGGTGCTACCCCAGATGTGATGGTGGGCATTGGCGTCCGCTCCGACTATTAAAGGGATGCCTCTTGCAGTGGCTTCCCTTGTGATCCTCTGCAGGCTAGTTGGTGGTGGCAGAACATCATGCGCCATATAGCAGGAGACTGCCCAAAGGGGTTTGGACTGTCTTTCCACTGCTATCGCAACGGTGTCCTGGTCACTGAAATTATACAAGGTTAAAAACTTCAAGCCTTCCTTTACGATTATGCAAGCTCTCGGTTTACCTGCTGTGTTGAAGGATACTGTGTTGCATCATTTCATGTTGAGCCCGCAAACCCGGTTTCCAACAACCCAAGGTTCCTGGGCCAGTATTAGCTTCTCTCCTTTATGAGCCAGGTGGAAGAGCAGCGCGGCGGATGCCGCCTTAGAGTGCTGGAGGTTAATCTGCAGAAACCTCAGCATCGCGACACAATGTTTTATCCGCCTCCTCGTCAGATAAGGACATCTCCTCCTCCTCGACCAGGCCGAGGGATCTGAGAAGGTCCCCAGCCAACCCCGCGGTGGAGGTGGTGCTTCTTCCGTCATCGGAGAGAAGATCTGACTCAGAGAGGTACACGGTCGGGTCTACTGATGCTTCCACAGTTCCCTCGCTTCCACTCTCCTTGCTCGGTTCCCGTACTGTCCCGTACAAATCATGTTAAAAATTTATTTTTTTATGAAAAAACCCAAATTTTTTGCAATTTTTTTTAAATTGAAACACGGTTCAACGATTTTTTTATTAGCTTAAAAACGTCACAAAAATGTTAAAACACGACGATTGACACCTCAATGACGCAAATACTATGTTTGGTTCGCCAAAAATAGTGAATGACATAAATGACCTGACCTCCAAGATGACTTTTAATGATTTTTTATTGTAATTTGATTTTTTTTTTGTAATCACAAAGAAAAGTTTTGCTGAATTTTTACAATAATTTTTTCGAGTGTACAAATTTTATGACCATTGTATTTTGCAAATCAGGTTAAAAATTTATTATTTTTGAAAAAACCACTAATTTTTTGCACTTTTTAAAAAAAACGGCTCCACCATTTTTTTTGGTTGAAATAACACAAATGTCAATACACATCCATTGACAACTTAATCAAGCAAATCCTATGTTTGCTTCGCGAGATAAAGCGCACGACAGAAATGACCTTCAAAGGGTGTTGTTTTGACCCTTTGAAGGTCATTTCATTCCCCCCCCGGGAGGGAGTGCTCCAAAACTCAACGCTTCGATTGACACCACTATCAGTGGTGAGTCTTAGTGAAAATGACAGTAACAACAATTTAGCGTTTAATTTCGCGTTACCTGATAACAATACGGTGCAAGTCGCATTACTCTTTCGATTAATGACTGTAACAAAAACAGAAATCACAGCTCAAAATAATGATGGTGTTGTGTTACAAGATCGCCATTCTTCTTTTTCCGGAAGTTATACTTAGCTCTGTATTGTTCCAGAGTGATGCGCGTCTTCTTTCTATTAAATATATGTTTAGTGGAGATTGAGAAAACTCACATCTCTTTGAAGAAGCGAAAACTACCTACCGGCATTCCGAAGATTGCCACATATTTGGCGCAGAGACAATGCTCAAGCAGCCGATATTTCTGTGTACTTTTTTGCCAATGTAGGGCATACTTGTACCCAAGTAGAGGTCTGTTCTTTTGCCGAATTTATCAGGCAAAGTCTGATCAAAGTTTAAATCTGCCGAAAGGAGGCAGTTGCTAAATAAAACAGCAATTGGCTTTGAGTCTATCAGACAGAGTTAATTTTCTTTAATCAGTTCCCCTAATTTATACAATATTCTATTTACTTTTTTTATCCCTACTCTAAATACAATGTAAATTTTAATTCTAAATGCATAACGAAAATGCTTACTCTAAAATTTGAATCAACCAATCCCAATTAAAGGGATTAGGTTCCCACATTCTTCTATCTATTTCATAATACTCATGTGTCAACCCATTTTATCAATATGGGCTATGAGTAATTGATTTAGTATCAGTGCACAGCACAGGGCAATAACCAGGCGGCGATATTAATAGGTCAGTAACCACTCGACCGCGTCTGCCTATTTGTAAACAAAGAGTTTTTCATTCACAATTGTAATTGTACACTCAATTAGAATTGGATGAGCTTACATACCAATACCAGTTGGATGGTGTTTCTATGCATGCCTAGATGGCGTGCTAAATGTATCGTACATGGGTTGAGGTACGAGATGCATGTTGACATGTGCCTGGGCTGAAGTGGTTATTGTTGTGTGTATATACTACAATGGTATTTCATCAGCGTCGAAAATTTCTTCTACGGTATCACTGACAACAACTGCTATCGCTACCACAACAAAACCGCCGAAAAAATTATTTAGGTCGATGGAGCAATAGAAGGATTTCGGCAAATGAAATAGCTGGAATACTCGAGAGCAAAAGTATTTTTAATTTCCCAGTGTATGAGAAGTTCTTGTAATCGCCTCGAAATTCGAATTTAAGATTTTCAACATATCATTACGTTTTGAGATTTATAGAGTATATATAAAATGTTTTTAGAAAGAGAGATGTATGTGGGTGTACGTACATACGTGCGTTTGTGGACAGTTTTTTCTACGAGCATAACTCACGTACACAAAGTCGTATTAACTTCATTTAGGTGTCAATCGAGCGTCTTTGCAATCTTAAGAGCTGATTAGTTTTTGGAACAAGACCAAAGGTGTTTGTTTTTTTGACCCTTTGAAGGTCATTTCTGTCATGCGTTTTATCTCGCGAACCAAACATAGGGTCTGCATGATTAGGATGTCAATGGACGCGTAATGACATTTGTATGATTCTATTAAACTTTCAAAAAACTCGTTGCAGCCGTTTTTTAATTTATAAAAACAAAGTACAACAAATTAGATTTTTTTCCATAAACAATAAATTTTTAACCTGATTTGCAAAACACAGTAATCAATGTTTATAAAATTTATAACCTCCAAATAGTTTTTGTGAAAAACCAGCAAAACTTCTAATGATTGCGTAAAAAATTAATTTAAAAATAAACAAGCCGTGAGATGCGACCCTTGAGGTCCACACGATCAACTTCCCAGTAATATCTACATAGATATTTGTAATATTAAACACAATAATAATTATGAAAAAATACTACTTTACATATTAATATTGTACCTCTCATAAAAGTTATTAGAATGACTTAATATTAATCATAACATCTACGCGAGCGTCAATTGATTACGTAAAGATTTTCGTGGCTTGGTTTGATTTAATATTCACGTGGATCAATCGGAGGGGGGACAGGTTACAAAGTCTTTTCTACGTTATTTGTTATTTTCACATCGATGCTTGAAGGACAAAACAGCGCTAGCAAAAATGAATGCAGTTTTTGTTATTACGACAACTGAAGAGATTTTGTCGCGTGATGGTCATTTTGAATAGTTGCGGTCAAAACCGCTAGCACTTCGGCATAATCACTAAATTTGTATTTTTTCACGATTTTACATCAATGAAACTTATAATTATTTCTTATTTTCTGTTGATTTTGAGAAACGTTGATTATGCAGTCCAAATAGGTTCAATTGCATGTAAAAAGTAAAATATATGTATTACAAATGATGAAGGAAGTAATTGGAATTTTACGAATACTAAAGAACAAAACTCCTAAAATCTACAATTTTTCATTTGATGAAAGCTTTTCAAAGCATATGATCTTAAAAAGTGTTGACTACAAAACATTTTACCATTCAAAACGTTGATTACCACAAATGCAAATTTGATTTGATTTATATTGGTTTTCAAATTCAAGCAGTTTTTTTATTAAAGTTAAAACACGGTTCTGTGAAGACTATTAAAAATCTCCGCAAATTATGCAAATAATAATAAACTTTGATTGATTGACTTTACAACAATGTCTTTAGAATAAGAGATTTAAGGTATACAAATTCGTATGAACCCTTTTTACATGGTGACTTTGAATGATTTTTTTTAAATTCAATTTGTTTTGAAATCATAAGAAAATATTTTGCTGGTCTCTCTACAGAAATTTATAAAAGTTTAAGAAATTTTATAAACATTTATTATTACGATGTTAATATTATTAATGATTAATTAATTTTTTTATGAAAAAAACACTAATTTTCAATATTTTTTTATTAAATTGAAAAAAAAGGCTTCAAAGATTTTTTTTTTTGAAAATTTAAAAACATCATTAAAATGTTAATACGCGTCGATTGACTTCTTAATGATGCAAAGATTATATTTGGTTCTCAAAATAAAATGAATGACATAAATGACCATGAAGGTCATGATGACTTTTAATGATTTTTTATTTTTTATTTAATTTTTTTTTGTAATCATCAAAAACACCAATTTTTTTTACAAAAACTGTTTGGAGTATATAAATTATATAAACATTGATTACTGCCGCTTGAAAATCAGGTTACAAATTTGATGTTTTTGAAAACACCCCCAATTTTCGCACTTTTTAAAAAAAAAACGGTTCCAACGATTTTTTTAAAAATTTGATAGAACTACGTAACTGTTAATACGCGTCGATTGACACCTTGATGAAGCAAATCGTACTCTTGTTCGCGAGATATAGCGCATGACAGGATTCACCTTCCAGGGGTGAAAACAGCAAACCCCCCAACCGAAGTGTCCCAAAAACTAATCAGCTCTTAAGATTGCAAAGACGCTTCGATTGACATCTTAACAAAGTCGCTACGACCTTGTTTACGTGAGTTTTGCTCGTAGAAAAACTGTCCGCGAACGCACGTACGTACATACACACACACACAGACATACTTCTCTCTAAAAACACTTAAAATATACTCGAAAGACCTCAAAACGTAAAGATATGTTGAAAATTTCAATTTCGATTTTCGAAACGATTACAAGAACTTCCCATATACTGTGAAGTTAAAAAAATCTTTAAAAGTCATGATCAAGATCATTTTTATCATTCACTATATAAAACATGGTATTTGCATCATTAAGGTGTCACTCAATGTGTATTAACATTTTTCTGATGTTTTCTACTATATGAAAATCGTTTCAGCCTTTTTCTGATTTAATAAAAGAAAATGCGATAAACTAGAGGTTTTTTTCATAAAAAATAAACTTTTACCCTGATTTGCACAGCTCAGTAATAAATGTTTATAAAATTTGTACATTCCTTTCAGTTTTTGAAAAGAAACCATGATTCTGAAAAAAACTAAGTTAAATATATAAAATCATTCAAAGCTACCATGGAAAAAGGGTTCTTACGAATGATATTACCTTATATCTTTTAATCAAAGGACTTTGTTGTAAAGTCAATCAAAGTTTCATAATATTTCCATAAATTGAGCACATATTCAATTTTAATAAAAAAAAATGCTTAAATTTTGAAAACCCACAAAATTTACGCTTTTAATAGTTAAATGTTTTGTAGTCAATACTTTGCAAAATCATTTGCTTCAAAAAGCGGTCATCAAGTAAAAAATTGTAGTTTCTAGTAGATTTATTCTTTAGTGTTCGTAAGATTTCAATTACTTCCTCCATTTTTATGTGTAAAACATTTTACTTCTTACATGCAATTAAACTGATTATTGATGCAATGTTTTTCAAGATCAACTGAAAATAAGAAATAATTATTAGTCTCATTGATTTAAAATGGTGAAAAAGTTCCAATTCAATGATTATGCCGAAGTCATGGCAATTTCGAAGAAATCTATTCAAAATAGCCACCACGCGAAAAAAACCTTCAGTGTGCGTAATAACAAAAACTGCATTAATTTTTGCTGGCGCTCTTTTGTCCTTCACGCGTCGATATAAAAATAACAATTAAAGTGAAAAGGCTTTGTAGCCTACACTCCTTCGATTGCTCCGCTTGAATATTCATTCAAACCAATTCACCCCCCCCCTCATCCACCAAAAGCCTTATGTAATCAATGGACGCTCTAGTAGATGATATGATTGATATTAACACATTTCAAGTACTGTTATGAGTACCTTTTATTATTATTATTTAAAAAAGTATTATTTTTGTGTATATTTTTGTGTTGAATTTTTTTAATATTTATGTAAATATTACTGGGAAGTTGACCATGTGGACTTCAAGGGTCGCACCTCGCAGCTTGTTTACAAAGAGTTCGACAATGTAAAAAATGTTAACAATTCGATGCACATATGATAGCAACTTTTCCAAGCGCTTGCCTAAAATCTCTTGATAATAATATCAGGAGTTCGAAGCGGAAAGAATTCTTAACAGCGTCGAGGTTATATAAAGCAGGAAGATGAAAATCATAAGATAAATATTGAATTTCTGTGTTTAAACCAAATGCCTCAAACATATACAATGAGTATTGATTGAAATATCAACCGTTACACAACGATCTGATAGTGACGAATAACTATACTGATGTGTATAACGATCTTCAACGTTCCTTCGAGGAATACTAACAAAGAACTAATTTTCAAAGGGAAGACATTATATAAGCTGTCCTTGGGCTTACGATGATGCGAAATCAACCAGATACTTGCAAATGCTATAATCTTCACAGGAAAATATGTAAATTAAAATGGAATGGTGTACAAAAGAGTGGAGTGTGTGTGTGTTCAATTTCACACATGAATAACAAATAAATAAATTTATTTTTCAATCAAACTGTAATGTTTCGTTTAAATTTAACAATACAACAATGAGTTTATCATCATCGTTACCATCATGATTTCATATCTTAAATATTTATCCAGTTATTGTGTTTTGATGAAAGTCCCAGTCACTTGACAAACGTTTTGTTACCTTTCCTTTTCATGCACAAATTAGTAAGCCCCCCTCAGGAGTTTGCAAAGTGGTGACCCCGAAAAAAATAAAATTGTCCAGCATTCGTTACCGATAGTAGCTCCACGCTAATCGCGTTGTTTTTAGTGCCTTTTCCGCGAGAAAAACTTCCAGCATCTTCAACGAGACAACAAAGGAAGAAGCAGCCAGTATTGAACATCAGCGTGGAACGTGGAACTCGGCGTCAAACGTCCTTCGCAGTTACTGCGCCACATGCGCACGATGATGTGCTAAGGGTAAAGTGGCTCGATCTGCTGCCACCACAAACCCACCGCATGCCGCTACTCATTAAGGGCCAAACACTGGAGAAGCTCGCTGCCGTTGCTGACGAGATACACGACATGGGGCCTACCGTCATGGCCACGTCGCTTCAGTCGGTTCGTACCCAGGCGCCAGCAAATTACGCAGTGCCGCAGCAGTCTCCCAACCAGCTCGCCCTTGAGCTCACCGCTCTCCGTGAGGCCTTAGTGCAACTCACGGCACGGTTCAATCTCGCACGGCAACCAACAAAGACATGACCGCTCAACGACGCCTGGCCCAAATGTTCGAACGGGACACTGCTGGTATCATGCCAAACACGGGCACCTGGCGGTAGCATGCAAGAAACCCTGCTCATTTATTCCACAGGCCGATGTTGTCTTCCAGCTGGAAAACTAGAGTTGCCGGTGCTTTACTTAGCGGTCAAGTTGCTTATATGTTTCGGACCGTAGCACTTCAACCACCTTCTTGGCAGACTCCGGGTCCGAAATTTCCATTATTCCCAAGCGGCTTGTTGCCAGACCACTCGATGAACAAAGTCTTGTCTTGCAAGCGGCAAACGGCACGCCACTTTCGGCACGCAATGCCTTAGTCTGAACCTTGGTCTGCTCCGACCACTACATTGGCCTTTCGTCGTTGACGACGTCAACACAGCCATTCTTGGGGCGAATGCACTCAAATATCACGGTTTGATCATCGATCTTCAAGGTCACCGTCTCCTTGGCGGCCTTACCAGTCTCTCCACAGCCTGCACGCTTGGCTCGACACTAGACGTGCACACCGTCAGTGTCGTCTTGACGCGTTCTATGCCTGGAGGATCACTTGGTGAAGTCTACAAGGAGCTGATCAGCAGCTTTGCGCAGCTAGTTTCGCTCCCCGGCGGGATGGCTACTCTACCGGAGCTACCGGTTCATCATGAAATTGTCACCAACGTTTCGCCAGTTTTTGCTCGACCTCCACCCCTCGCAGGCGAACGTCTTGCTGCAGCCAAGCGAGAGTTTGACCTGTTGCATCATTCGACAATCAGCAAGCCAGTGGGCCAGCTCTCTGCATATGGTGCCAAAGTGTGGAGGAGGTGGCGTGCCAGCGGCGACTACCGTCACCTCAAGGTATATAAACTAGACATGGTAATCTATTCCCGATTACCAAATGCGTTCACTACTGCGCATGTACGTCACTGATGCCAGAAGTCGCCGAAAAGTGCCCAGTAGGAATAGCATCAACACTTTTTGGAAAACATGTTCCGCCCAGTAGGAAAGGGAAAAACCCAGGAACGGCGCACAACGTACAAGAAACAACTATTAGTGGGCACAATTGCACTCCCGAAAGGGTTTCGGTAAGAGAAAATGCGAAATCGTTCAGTCATGCACCGACTATCCGCCACCGGTTTCCGCCATTTATACATTTTGAATTGTGGCTACTCGTTTTCTTTCGCCTTGCCAGATGTGCACCCTATGTTTTGTTCATTTGGCAGCCCAAACTTTTTGGCCAAAATGACGCACGTAATGCCAGCTGTGCGAGCGAGATAGAATAAAAGCTGCGCATGGGTTTACCATGTCTAGTTTATATATCTTGCCGTCACCTTAACTCCTGCACCCAACCAGATCGCTACCCACTGCCAATCATAGATGACCTTCTGCAGGACGCTCAAGGCACGGTATTTTCTGTCGTGGACTTACACCGAGCCTTTTTTCAAATGCCAGTCGCATCGAACGATATCGCGAAAACGGCTGTCACGACACCTTTTGGTTTATTTGAGTTTGTGGGCATGCCCCTGGGCCTCCGAAATGCGGCACAGACTATGCAGCGTACGGTGAATCACATTATCAGACAGATCGGCTTTGCCCGAGGCTACCTCGACGACATCCTCGTCATCTCGAACAACCATGAACAGCACCAGCAGCTTTTCACAATTCTACGAGATGTTAAACTTCACATCAACTGGAGCAAATGTCAACGCGGTCATTCGGAGGTCACATTTGCTGGGTACTATGTCTCGCAACAGGGCTTTTGCCCACCCGAACCTAAAACGCAAGCCATCATCGACTTCCCGAAGCCTGAGCATTCTACACAGTCGAGACGATTCATCGGCATGCTAAACTTCTTCGCGTCCGAGACGCCTTGGACGCACGCCCTACCATCGGCTTTATTGGACCTCCGCACTACCTTTAAGGAAGATTTGGAGGCCTCGCCCGCAGATACGGTTTTCGGCACTTATCTCCGCATCCCCGGCGAGTTCATTGCTTCCCAGAACGCAACAACCAGCGGCCAGAAGGATTTTGTTAACGACCTCCGTCGTTTCTTCATAGCCATTCGCCCAGTAGCGAGACACGTCCCCTTTGAAATCAAGGATCTTCGAACCTGCGACTATGTCTTTCGACGAGTCGACGCGATCCGCACGCAATTGGAGCTGCCCTATTCGGCCCCCCCCCGGGTCATCAAGAGAATTGACGAACGCTGTTTTGTCGTAGATATTAATGTAGTAGCCAAGAAACTTTCCACCGAACAGCTGAAGCCAGCGTATCCTGCCCCCGCAGATGACCTCCAGCAGCAAGCCCAACAGCGTCAATCCCGGCTTTCACATGCGCCTCAGCTTCCAGGGCAAAGCAATCACCGCCATCACCCCAGCAGGACCCACCAACTGGACAGTGTCAACGGGCCCGAAACACGACTCACACGAAGCGTGTGACATTTTCATGTCCTTCGCAATCGACGAACGTCATTGGGGAGGAAATGGCTGTTGCAACGCCGTCGCGCCCGGAGAGTACACAGCGCTTGCGACGTAAACAGGAACTAACGCCTCGTGTAGACTTTTCCACGTAGTCCAGTTTCCGCTGGAGAACCGCACGAGATCGACAGAGCCATCGAGTGAAGAGGACAGAGCAACAAAATGCTGCACAAATTAGTAAGCCCCCCTCAGAAGTTTGCAAAGATATGTCACGTAGTTGATTATTTGAATTTGACTAATTCTGAAATCTCCGTTGTCCAGTTTGGTGTACATCCCTTTTCAAATATATGCTTGTATTTACTAATTCGTATCTGGTCACCAACTTTGTATGTCGCCTGCCCCATCACTTTAATATTGTTGTACAAGGTGGACAGAAGCGACATTTCATTTGAGCTATTTACAGCAGAATAAGCCATTTTAATTGTTCGATGTTTTTTGTTATTATACACTTTAATCAATTCATCAACTACCATCTATAATTTTCATTCATATTAAACTCCTTCCACATTATGTTCTTCAGCGTACGATTGAATCGTTCACCAATTGACGCCTTATGTGGACTATACGTGGAATAGTGGTTAATTTGATATTGTTGCATAGTGTTTTTAAGATGTTTGTGTAGAATTCTTTTGCATCGTCGTTTGTAAGTTTTTAGGAATGCGTCCTTGTTGAAATATTTTTTTCAATTGCCCTAGCAACTTCTTTACCAGTCTTCATTTTGATAGAAACCGTCCACGCAAACTTAGAAAACGTGGCAAAAATTTTAAGAAGAAAACAAAGCCCTGTATTTTCGCTCAACTAAATCTGCCTGCCACAAGTCGTCCAAGCCTTTTATAATAACGCGCCGTCGCTTAAATTTTTTTTCGAACAGACGTATGCAATTCGTTTACATCTCGTTTGCTCATGATAAAAAAAGACTAAACTTTATTACTTGTGATATATTAATATATGTAATAGAAAAGCTTATTTTAATTCATCATTATTATTATTATTATCTCTGTGAATTTGAATTTGCTTGTCTACATACATATTTCCTCAGCTTATCGACATACATATGTATCAAGCTAAACTTTTGTGGTAGCATCGTCATCATCTATGGGCATTCCAAGATGTTTTAATCGTCTAATTTTAACAATATGATCACTGTTTTCCGGTTTGTTGGAGAGCCTTTTGAACCTGGTGGTACTTGAGGACCTGCAACCCTTTGAACACCTGTAACCCGCTGAGGACCTGGAACTCTTTAGGGACCTGGTCATCCCTGGTGACCTGGAGCTTCTTGTAAACCTTATTCTTTTCCACCGTCCCTTGAAAATCGACCAAATTTATCAACACCCATTTATGAATAACTAGCGTGACATGATTTCTATCGTATTTGTTCCGTTATTTGCGATTTTTTCAATTCTTCAATGATGGATATAATTTCGTTGTTATGATTATAGTCATCGGCTTGCTGTGATACAATAAGTAACTGTAATCGACTCACTAATTGATTCAGATCATCCCAATATATGTACTCTTTCTGTTTGTTTGATGTTTGCATTAATCTATAGGCTTTGTGTTCAATGTTAGGTATCTGTCTTAACCCTCTTCCTTCTTTGTAATTTAAAAGCTTCGAAATATTTTTTTTTCATATTTTTTGGCTTCGATTTCCGTTTACTAAACTATCACTATCGTAAGAACGTCTGTGAGGTTCAGTGTGCAGAAGAATCGTTTAAAGTTCTCTAAATCTTACATACATACGATCAATTGCAGGCGATTCATATACATATATAGTAAAGTATTGCATATTGTAAGAATCTCAAGAAATTGGTTCTCCTATATGTACTCCAAAACACTCGTCCTTCCAGAGTAGCCACATATGTACATAACAGCTTTTTTGGAAGAGTTGAATAAGGTGGTGGTGCTGTTAAGTTGTAGTGTAATACAAGCCACAACAAACAAAACAATATTCATACATTGCCATCTGATTGCCCGGCACGAGTCAAAAACATTGTGAGTCAGGCTTTGTTGGGTATATCCCGAGTCCAATTACAAACAATGAAACTAGAGCGACTCAGCAAAACAATTGAAGACCAACAATATGCCCTGCGGACGGGTTCAGCATGGCATAACAATGAAAACAAATGTGAGGTTGATGGCATTTTATTGCTTCCATCTGCAGTAAGGTTCTTGAAGCCAATAAACCACACTTTATTGCTTGCACTTGCATTTTTGACCATGGGAATACAGTAGAATCTCGAAAAAGTTAACTTTTGTAAAAGTTAATCGCTCAGTTAAGTTAACTGAATTTCAGCTTCCACGTGCCGCTCTGAAAAGTTAACTTTTCAGTTAACTTTTCTGAGCGTATGAACTTTTCAAACCGACCGCTTTTTTCGGTCACAAAAGGGGCAATTTGGCTCCTATCAATACGATAGTGAAGACGACATTCCGTTGTATAAACTAATTAAATCAAGTAGTGCTTACGACGATACACTTCGAGAAGTTCAATTGTTGATGTCGAAGTTGGGTGATAATGTTGACATAAGCATTGATGTCATTGAAAATTGGAACAAGGATCAAATTGCGGAAGATGACGATGATTTCGAAGTTTCCGATAATGATAACGACGGGTCAATTATCGAGGAAGATATTCAACAACCAAAAGTGAGCTTCTAGAAAGCAGTTGAAAGCATCAATATCTTGATAAAATTGTTTGAAAATAATAACGATGCAAATCAGGTGGCAGACCTTGTACATATGCGTACGAAAATGATCAAGAGCAATTACACAAAAGAAAAGAAACAAACAAGTCTCGGCTGCTTCTTGAAACGACTCCACAAAAATTAATTAATATATCGCACGAAAATGATCAAGAGTGACTGAGAACCATAAACCAGCCGGTACAATTTTTTTTTGTAATGATGAAAACTAAGTCATTAAAATAAATTTAACGTGTTATTTACGAAAAATCTATACTTATTATTGTATTTTTTCACTTTTGAAAACCATTTAGAAAAGTTATAGTTCGAAAAAGTTAATTACCCTTGGGACATTTCGGTTAACTTTTTCGAGATTCTACTGTATATTGGAAATAGATTTAGGTCAGTAATATGTAAATAATATTTGATTAGTTAGTAAGTTATACATAAGCAATATTTTAGTATAAAAGAAATGATAATCAACGAATAAATTAACATTCATAGTAGAGAATTTGGATTGCCTACATCGGCACCCGTTTTCTTTTGTTTGTTCATTGCGGCGCTTGCGCTGTGTAAGAAATATAGGCAGCTCACGCTTGCCATCAGCTTTGGCGCTAGACGCCGATAATTAGGTGAGTCCCTTTCCTCTAATAAAAACTATGGCCCCTAACGAAGCATATTACATGGCGATCCTGCTAACGTATTTTATGGCAAACCTGCCCACTCGAAACCTGTATCAAGGCGATTTTGCTCATACGAAGCTGAAAGTTTCTTACTAAAAATAAGAACAAAAATTTAAATTTGTACGTTGACGACTAACGCTGCGACTGAAAATGGAATTTCGACGTGAGATAATGGAGTTGGAACATCAACCAAAAATATTGAAGACAATTGCAACTAGGAAGAAGGCGAAGATGAAGAAGAATTTGTTGCGTTATTTGCGAGGAAACTAAAAAATCAACTTAATGATGACTCAAGGATTTACCGGCAACGACCAGGATTTAAAATTGTACACTTATTTTAAGTCAAACTTTAATTTTTTATGGACTGAATAAGAATACGTTATTAATTAAGGAATTTTTTAAAAACAAATCAGTAAAATTTTAAGAAAGCATAAAATCATTATGAGAACTCTTATGAAAATTAAACGAAGATACACTCCATGTTCAAAAAAATTTAATAGATGATGTTGATAATGATTGATAAATGTATAGAATTAACAATTGTTAATGCGCACTAAAATAACACTTTACACTCTAGTTAAATTAGCCATCGATCGTAAAAATATTCGAAATATTGTATTTAGACTTTGGCTTTTATCTATACAACAAACAGTTTGAGTCAACACAAAATAATAGTGAAACAAGTTGACATTACGTATAAAAAAAATTAAAAATCACATTCTTTCTTTAAATTGAATTCGAAGCATTCGATTAATATGATAATTTTCAATAACACGGTATCGTCAATGCTTAAATCAATTCTGCACATTTTAATCATGGTAGATGCAAATTGGCAAATAGAACCACTGAGACATCGCTTTATCTTCGAATTTGACACTTCAAATTAGAAGGCATGTATACCGCAGAAAATCATTTGGAAGAAACATTCCCGAAACCTACAGACGAAATTATTGGCATAAATATTTTGAAAACTACGCACTAGGCAAAGCAAGGTTGGATTTAATTTACCGATATCTAATGCTAGTAAATCACTAGGCAAACACGATTTGAATAAGCCTACAGTTTGGAAACAGTTACTTACGATAAACTTCTTCAGACCATATTTGTACGGCAGAAAATTCATTGTGGTGACTGATCACAGACCTTTGGTGTCATTATTCACGCACAAGAATCCATCATCTAATCTAAACTAACTAAAATTAGATTAGACCTCTCAGACTATGATTTCGAGATTGTGTTTAAGCAAGAAAAATGAATTGCAACGCGGATGCATTGTCACGCATCAAGCTAGACTCTGATATTTTAAAAACAATGATTACTCCCAAAATGGACGAAAAAGTCAAAAAGCAATAACAAGGGGTATGTCTGCAAAACAGAAAACAGACAATTTAATAAAAGATACTTCAATAGATGAGCCCGATATACAGGTTAAGTCTGATCAACTTTACGTATGGGATTGCACATCAATATCCGAAGTAAGAAGAGTTATGAAGTTGAAATTTATATTGCGCAAAAATAATAAATTCGATATCGTCAGAAAAAGCGACGAACTCATTGTATACTGTAGTGATAAAGTTACCGAGAAATACGTTTCCGCTAACGAAAAGCTATCAGCGAGCTCAAATACAATTAGATCGAATGTTAGAATCTGCAACGATAAGTCCAGTGCGATATACGTATCCACCATGGAAAAGTTGTTAGATGGAATCCTCGAGATGAATATATGTGAATTAGCGTTATCAAATAACGATGATATCTTCAAAATAATAAGTAAAGAAGATTTCAAGAATATAATTAATATGTTGCAACAAAGTAAAAAATATGAAAATCGCGCAAAACTAAGTATAATGTTATATGAACCCCCGAAGAGTATAAAGAATACAACAATACAAAATCAGTTGATACAAGAATATCACGACACGCCACACGGAGGACATTTAGGAGTGAGAAAAACCCAATTAAAACTAAAACAAAGATATTGCTGGAAAAACATGAACAGCATGATTAAAAACTATGCCAACAATTGCAAACACTGCAAAATAAATAAACAAGTACGACACACAAGAGAACACATGTTAAAAACCGACACACCTACCACCAGTTTGGAAACAATAGCTATCGATATCGTAGGACCATTAAGAATCTCGAACGACTATAGATACATCTTGACGATGCAGTGTGAACTAAGTAAATTCGTAATAGCATCACCACTAGAATCCAAAGACGCCAAAACAGTCGCGTACACACTAGTCAACGATCTTATATTAAAATTTGGACATTTCAAAATATTAAAATCTGACCAAGGTACGGAGTTTACGAATAATTTAATGCAATAAATTTGCAAATTGCTTGAAATTAATCAGATCTTTTCGACTCCATATCATCATCAGACACTAGGCACGGTAGAACGCAACCATCGAGTGTTAAATGAGTATTTTCTAGCTTTTACCGAAGATCTAAATTGGGACAAGTGGATCCCGTATTACACGTTCGCATACAATACAACTCCACATGTTGATAATGGCTACACGCCTTATGAATTAGTATTCGGCAAACTACCATATCTACCCAATGATATAGTCAGACAGACAGACAGAGTCTACGATACAGAAAATTACGCTAACGAATTGAAAATTCGATTACACCATGTGTTAAACAAAGCAAAACAAATAATTGAAAAAGTCAAACAGAAACGTGTCGACAAAATGACAAAAACCAATCCAATTCATTTAAAAACAAACGATTTAGTTCTCTTGAAAAAGGAAAATAAGAGAAAACTTGATAAACCTTATATAGGACCTTTTAGAGTAATAAATACACATAATGTAAACACAACAATAGAAGTTGATGGTAAACCAAGAAAAGTCCATAACAATAATTTAAAATTGTACAAGATGACTGATTGATTTGAATAGACTATAAAATATAAATGTAAGAGACTAACTAGTAACAATTTAAAGTAAGTCAACAATATTAAATTCATATTTTGAAATGACCTGTAAAGTAAACTAAATATTATATATAATATTAAACTTAGTAACAAAGTAAAAAAAGTAATGAAACTAGATATAAGCTCACAAAAAATATTTTGAATTATATAGGAATTAAAAGTAGAATACTTATCTTTAGTAGTAAAATCCCAGGTGACCAATGCACATGCAGCAAGATTAAACCCTTAAGATTTTTTTTACTTCTATTAAGTATTCTGTACAAATAATACAATTAGTACAAAATACTTCTGAGCGGTAAGGGTGTAGTGTAATACAAGCCACAACAAACAAAACAATATTCATACATTGCCATCTGATAGCCCGGCACGAGTCAAAAACATTGTGAGTCAGGCTTTGTTGGGTATATCCCGAGTCCAATTACAAACAATGAAACTAGAGCGACTCAGCAAAACAATTGAAGACCAACAATATGCCCTGCGGACGGGTTCAGCATGGCATAACAATGAAAACAAATGTGAGGTTGATGGCATTTTATTGCTTACATCTGCAGTAAGGTTCTTGAAGCCAATAAACCACACTTTATTGCTTGCACTTGCATTTTTGACTATGGGAATATATCAGAAATAGATTTAGGTTAGTAATATGTGAATAATATTTGATTAGTTAGTAAGTTATACATAAGCAATATTTTAGTATAAAAGAAATGATAATCAACGAATAAATTAACATCCATAGTAGAGAATTTGGATTGCCTACATCGGCACCCGTTTTCTTTTGTTTGTTCATTGCGGCACTTGCGCTGTGTAAGAAATATAGGCAGCTCACGCTTGCCATCAGCTTTGGCGCTAGACGCCGATAATTAGGTGAGTCCCTTTCCTCTAATAAAAACTATGGCCCCTAACGAAGCATATTACAAAGTTTTCACTTGAACTTTAATATAGGAGCGTTAAAATCAATATCGTCATCGTCATCCATGTAGTTGCTTTTGTTCTTAATTTGATTTTCTTTAAAGCAGCAGCGATTAGATAAGAATCGAAAAGCTTCGTAAATGGAGTGTAATATTCATACAATAGATTTTTAGTTGATTTTCAAGTGGTTTGTAGAGAATCTAATTCAATTAAAGTCTTTTTCGATCTGTGTTTGGTATTATTCGTACTGTTGCTTTACTCAAACCGTATTGAACTGCTGTGGAGCTACATCAAACTGATCCTCTGAACAATATTTGAACTGCTTTGAACTGTTAAGCTGATCCTCTTAGCTGCTATTGACCTGCTTTTGAACTGCTATTGAACTGCTTTGTTCTGTTAAACTGATCCTGCAAACTGCTGTGAACCAGATTTTAACAAATCTAATCTAATTATAAACCGCTTTGAATTAACGCATTGCTTCTATAGGAATATGAATATCTATCTTTGTCAACCACAAGGAAACCATATTTTTCACATCAACATTCTCCGCAAACGGCTTTGAATTGATTGAAAATCATGTCAGCATTTACGTGGTCATTGTAAATGTGTTTCGGTCTTCTCTTGTAAGTTTGACATAGGTAAAAATCAATATATGATGTCGTCCCATACAGAAATATGATCGGACGTTATCTTGCTTCTCGCTGGCAATGTCATCGAAAATGAATACCGAATTAGACTTGACTTCCTCTGGTGAAATCACTTCACTATTGTTTGGAAATGTATGGAAACCTATCCCGGAAAAAGGTGTTACAGCCTTCTTCAAGTATTCATATTTGGTTGGTGTAATGATTTTCAATTGATGTAAATATGGATGCCACTCATTACCCCTGTTGACTCAGGGAAATTGACACTATTAAAATATATTGAGCTAGCTAGAAAAACCTCGATATATTATTTATACTCTACAGACAAATCAAAAAAAGCCAAACATAAAGATGCCAGCAAATTTTATCATTGTTGTTTAATTAATATCAAAGTACATTTAACCTCAGAATCGTATCCTTGTGATAATTTGAACGTTAAATTTGTACTTGAACGATTTTCTGTGCTTTATGACATGTACTGTGATTTTAAAAATTCTTATAAGAAAGTTCAACCGCAGCACCTTCTCTCACGAACCGAATATAAGAAAGACGCACCGATTGTAGTAATTGATTGTTTGCATCAAAATGAATCTATTAAGTCAGGTTCAGTTGATATAAGGTAAGATATAAAAGCATTCGCAGATATATCTGACTTAGCAACAGCTTATTGCTTAATCCATCATGGTCGTGTAATACTTACTATTTCAGTTCAAAAAATGTATAAAAATCAATAAGAGCGTACACTTTAACACATTATAAAATTGTCAACCTACGGTAAACAACAACAAAAAATGGAATGCGTCATCATAGGTACGTTTGTGAGCAATATGCAAGGATTCAGAGGAAATTACAATGCTTTTAACATCAAAAAACTAGCTGTCGTAAATGTATACAACAATTTTCATCCACTCGAACCTCGAACCTCAATTCAGTTTTACGACACTTTCAAGTAAATTGCAATGTCAAGCGTTATGTAAGAACCGTCATGGGTTAAAATGGGAAAGTGGACTAATTACATTCTGGAAACTCAAACAATGTTTACTTTTTAATATGAAAAGTACTACATTATGTATCAAAGGATTAGAAAAAAACTGGATTATTAACACGTTAGAAAATACTGCCCTGGTATTTAACTTGGATGACTACAGATGTCCTAATCTGAAGATACTAAAAACACTGTCTTCAAACATAACGATGCGTATCACATCCTGGATGTTGTGTAAAGCAAAATGCAATTTTGTTGCAAAATTATATTTTATAAGTAAATCCTTATAACAAAAAAAAATAAAAAACTCGTTTGTAAATGTATGAAAAAAATTATTTCTTTTTACTTATAAGTTGAACTACTATTATTGTTATTAAGATTTTTTTGAAACATCATTAAATTTGATGAAATTCCACGTCTTTTGATTATCTGTGTTCCTGTTGCTAACTCAATGAATACAGAAGCAAAAAGGAATTTAGACACTAAAATCCGTAAGTTATATTTCAAAGGTGCTTTCATTGTTTTAAGAGATTTGCTTGAGCTTTTTCAAGAATTATTTTTCCCAAAATAAAACATGTGTTATGAAAAATGAATCGGTTAATTTCTTTTAATGTATTTTGGAAACATACCATTGCTTTTACGAAATTATGCACCAATAATTTTCTCGAAATCGCACAGGAACTAATATTATTTCGTATGAAAATATCTCAGATTCTTTGTCCATCTTCGAACTGCAGATTCTGCTGAAATGATTTGATGAAAGATGCATACAATGGAGCTTCGCTGTTTAGTTGAGAAATTACAGGATGTTATCTGCCAGTAGCCTGCGTGTGCGTATTGTAGAATCTGGATAGTTGCCTTTTACTAGTTGTTGGAATGTCCTGATTTGGAAAGTTGCGTTTATTGATATAATTAGTTCGTTGTAGTGGCAGCCTTCTTTATCAAAAGATAGCTCAATTATGCCACGATAATCTCATTGTGATACCACAAAAGACTAGTATGGCACTAGAACCTCCGGGAACACGAGAACCATTTAGGTTCTCGTATTAAGCTGGTTATGGAGCTAATGTTTAAATGAGCTTCTTCCATCTGGCTGTCCAATAAGGGCAAGCCTAAAGTTTGCTTGCGTTTCCTGGATAGTACTAGGCAACCACACAGGAACTGTTGGATCGTTTTTCCCTTTTTTTCGATCTGCAGCTTCGGCAGAAAACGTTGAAAGCAACACTCAATCTTTCTGCATGTCTGCTAATGGGACAATGCTATTGATATAGTTAAATACAGGTCACCCCCCGTAGTTTGTCGTGTGATTTCCTCCACAGTTGCATTGCTATGGGCTTATGAAATCAAAACACTACTTTTCGTAAAACTTCTTTTATTTCTAACACTTTAAGGATTCTTTAACAATAGAACAGAGTTTAGAACAGAGTGACTAAAACAGAGTGAGTCTTAGGATGAGGGCCTCGGCCTTTTATACCAACTTATTGTTTACACTATAATTCTTAATTTCATAACTTAGCCTAATTGACGAATTCGCAGATTCAACTCTAAGTTCTCAATTCAATTAAGATAGTTTGTAAACATTCGCGTGACAAATTCGGGAATTCAATTAAGATATCTGTAAACATTTCGCGATTGACCATATCGATTTTATAAACATTTCGCGATTAATTTTAATGATCTAATGTGTCGCAGATTTGTTTATATTAAGATTTTGATCTCAAGTGGAATGATGATCTCAACCCTTTGTTTCGGAATCTTGGGAGTTTAGATATTTAGACCGGCAATATTCGTAGTAACATCATAATTCATATTTGATGTTTTGTTTACGCAAGTGTTTTTGGAATTTGGCATCTTGTAAACAATTGAAGTCTATTAGTAAGATGACAACATGGATTGAGGGATTCGGGAATACTATTAGGTCATCGCTCGTAATAAGTATTTACGTGTTAAGAAAATCATACTGAATATGTAGGAGAGTGAAGGGCATGAGTGGTACATAACAACACCCCCCTTAAAGAAGACGACTTCTATATTTTTAATTCAGAATTCGTCGTGATTAAGGTTACCTATCGAAGATCGAAGTCTATTCCTGGTTTTGTTTTGGCGTAATGGGATTCTGGGATTTAAGCTTTCAGGTAGAATTGCTGGTGCATTGCTTGGAATGGTGGTAAGTTCGAGGTCTAGATTGTTTCGTGGAGAAGATATTGGAGAATTATATTGGTTTATGGTTATAGCTCGGCAACAACATCCTCGGTCAACTCTTAGGAAGCTGGGAAAAAATGGTTTGCAACAATTATATAGTTTGTAAATTACGTAGGCAAATATGATGGAAGAGATTATTATAATAATATATTTGTAAAGAGTACCATATTTGTAAAAATGGGGCTGAGAATGTAGCTGATTGATTTGTTGATTTAGGTCATCGAGTTTGTGAGAAGCTATGTTCAAATCGTCTAATCTAATATTTGATAAGTGGATTTGGTCTAGATAATAGTGAAAATCTGTTTTATTGACTTTCTTTTCCTCACAACATTCGTCTTCTACTATATTAAGACTTGGGATAATGTTTTCATAATATGTGATTATTTCGCTATTGGCGACAAGCTGGGTTTGTGAAGAATATGCTTTACAATTCTTTGCAAGAGTCAGTATTCCGGTTTTGTAGATTTCTAAATCGTTAATTGTTTTATTACATTGTATTGTGAGCATATGTGGCTCACTTACTACGAATATCCATTTATTGTTTAATAAATTCTGCCAGATTTCAATTTTACCAGTTAAAAATTTAGTTTTGCAGTCTTTGGGCATTCTTTTGTTTATACTTGTGAGTAAAGAGACTTCACAAATTGGTTTATTTAAGGTTGAGTAGGTGATATAATTTTCACATATGTATTTATTAAACTCTAATCGCTTGCATGGTTCTAGGGTTTGAAATTGAGCATATTGCAGTTTGTTTGCAGAAATTGCCAAATATTTGAAGCTTGGATCAATATACGCGTAGGTGCGTTGTTCTCCATGTGGAATTGGTAGTGGTATTAAGTGATAGAGATTGAAGTCTGAATTGTCAACTAAAGGGACAGATAAAACGAAAATCATGCGTTGTTTTTTAAAGGAGTATTGTATTCTGGTTGTGTCCAAAATTTGATTGATATTGCCGATTTCGGGTTTAACGGCATATTCCTGTCCGTTTTTCAGGTGTTGCTGGAATTTTTTAAGTTCTGTGATTAGATTTTTGGGACTGATAAGACTAGGGTGGATAGAATCTTTTCGGGCTGCCATTATAACGTCAATTATTTCCTCAAATTTGATGTCGATTTCGTTTAAGAGAAAAGTTAAAATGCTAAGATGTTCGATTGTTTCTTGGTTTAAGTCGACTTCCGAGTTGAATTCGTTTTGATTTTTAAGGAATGCATTGAATTTATCAATATTTCTATTTAGTTCCTTCTCTGAGAATTGCAACTGAGAAATTGTATTGTTGAAATTAGTTATTGTTGTTTTGATTACATTGATTTGGTCTTTTATTAGAAGTTGAATTTCGGAATCATCTCTTTCTACTTGATTAATAACGTTATCATAATATTCGGCATCATTTGAATCCATTGTTCCAAAAAGATATTTAGCTACGGATCCTACGATATTTAAAATTCCTCGGCGATATTTTGGATTTCCTACCATTGCTGTTACTGATTCTTCTTTGCTAATTATTTCAGGCATTTTGACATTGAATATGTTAGAATTTTGGGTACAGAATAATTTAACATGATCTTTTGTAATCTTATCGTAAAGCTTAAAGGATTGCTTTGCAATTCTTTTTACTAAGTTCAATCTTTCGCTGTAGGATTTGATATCAATATGAGTTACTATTTTGAAATATTCGGAATAAAATTTAGTATTTCCTATGTGCTCGTAAAATAATCCACTTCCGCTATCTATTTTTTGAAGTTCATATTTGTCGCTTCCTTGGATTTGGAGTACGTAGATGCAAATATACCATATTGTTGTTATAAAAATCATCATGTAAGAGAGGTTGGTTTTAGTTGATTGGTATGGACTTTCAGACGTTTATTGTTTTTAAGTTTGATTATGATGTTCTTGTTATTATCACAAATTTCAGTTACTTTGTAGGGACCTTTCCAGTTTGGAGATAGTTTTTTGGTGAAACCTGGTCTAGTAGCATTATTTTTCATTAAAACAAAGTCTCCTATTTTATATTTGGGATCGTAAATTTTCTTATCATAGTATTTTTTGCTTATTTGTTTTGATCTTGTAATATTTTCCTTTGCTAATTCAAATGACCTATTCAATTTATATTTAAGTTGATCTATATAGGAATCGTAAGTGTACTTGAAGTCAGGAGTGTTGGTTATGGAACTTGGTAATATAGGCTTTGATCCAAAGATTAGTTCATAAGGAGTAAATTTGGTTGACGTGTGAACTGCAGTGTTGTATGCAAACATAGCCAGTGGAACGTATTCGTCCCAATCATTCTGTTGGTTATTGATGTAGTGTTTGAGATAGTCTTTTAAAGTGGAATGGGATCTTTCAAGCGCTCCGTTAGATTGCGGATGGTAAATCGTTGTATGCAGGAGTTTGATATGGAAGAGTTTAGATACTTCCTTCATTAGAGTAGATGTAAAGTCTGAGCCTTGATCGGTAAGTATTTGCTTGGGAATTCCAAATCGGGTTATAAGTTGTAATAATTTATTGGCTACAGTTCTCGCTTCATGATTCTCAATGGGATAAGCGTCGGAGAATTTTGTAAGGTCGTCTTGCAGAGTAAGAATAAATCGGTTACCATATTCAGTAATTGGTAAGGGTCCAACAATATCTAAGCTGATCTTCTCCAGTGGAGTATTCGCCGTGGAGGTGATTTCCATAGGAGCTTTAGTTAATTTGCGGGAAGTTTTGTTAAGCTGACAAGAAGAGCAATTTCTTATATATGATTTTACGTCTTTTTTCATATTCTTCCACTTGTAATATTGTTTTATTTTATTATATGTTTTGTGGAATCCGTTATGTCCAGCTGCTGGGGAGTCATGAAATTGATTTAAAATATCGGCGATTTGATCTGCGGCTGGGGTAATTATTCTATTATGGAACATATTAATTTCTATTTTCTCATTACGGAATACAAATTGAATTATGTTACGTAGTTTGTTGTAGTTAAACTGATTAAATGGATCAACTGGATTAGGAATATTTATTTCACTAACTTTATCGTGAACTAAAGTTTTCTTGAGATTAAGGATGCAGTAGAAAAAATCTTGGTATGAAGGTTTTTCAAAAAATGAATGCTTCAGGAAACAGTGATAAATTGTTTGTTTATAGATTGTTGCTGACTTCTCTACATCGTATAACGCATAGCTTTTGCTTAGGATATTCTCTTTGTTTAGACTCCTGTCAAGGAATAGGGTAGTATGTGGATTTTGATCATCTTTATCTATTGCTGTTAGGTACGCTACTGGTGATTTAGTTGTGTCAATGGCACTGTTTACATCATTGTAATCGAAGATAGTGGGGGTCATTGAGTTATAGTAGAATTTTACGTAGTCTTGGAAGGTATCGTCTATTTGAGCTTGTAGAATATTTATAGGAATTTCGTTTGGATTTAATTCGATTCTAGACAGAGCATCAGCGTTAGCGTTTACTCTACCTTGTTTATACTTTATTTCATAATCAAATTCTTCGAGTTTTAGTCGCCATCTAATTAATTTACTTCCTGGATCTTTGCAATTTTGTAGCCATATGAGAGGTCGATGGTCGGTAACGATTTTAAATTTTCTACCGTATAGGTAGGGCCGAAATGTTTGGATTGCCCAAACAATGGCTAAAAGTTCCCTTTCTGTTGTGCTGTAGTTTGACTCAGCTCGATTCAAAGTACGACTTGCATAGGAAATAGGTAAGTCTACTTTTTGTTCACCCATTTGACTTAGCACGGCACCAATAGCATAATTAGATGCATCTGTTGTTAATATAAATTCTTTTGAAAAGTCCGGATATTGTAAGATAGGCGCTGAAATGAGTTTTGATTTTAATTCTTCAAAAACTCTGCTTTGTTCCTCTGACCATTGGAAGTTGATATCTTTTCGTAATAGTTTTGTAAGGGGTTTTGTGAGTTTTGAGAAGTTTTCGATAAACCTTCTGTAATAACCGCATAGTCCAAGGAATGATTTTATTGCTTTTGGATTTTTAGGAACCGGGAATTCTTGTACTGCTTTAATTAATTACGTGACCTAAGTATACGACTTCATGTCGCATGAATTCACATTTTAAAGGTTCAAGTTTTAACCCACTGCTTTTAATTTTTTCGAAAACGTTGGTGAGTTTTATTTCATGGTCTTGAATGGAACTAGCGTAAATGACTATGTCATCGAGATAAACGAAACATTGGATACCTTGCAAACCTGACAATACTGTATTCATGAGACGTTGGAACGTCGCTGGAGCATTTTTAAGTCCAAAAGGCATTCTGACATATTCGTAATGACCAAGGGGAGTAGTAAAAGCTGTCTTTGAACGATCTTCTGGTCGCATATTGATTTGATGGAATCCACTAGCTAAATCTAGGGTAGTGAAATATTTGGAGTTTCCTAATTGGTCCAATATCTCTGTAATATTGGGGATAGGGAAGACATCGGACTCGGTTACATCATTTAGTTTTCTGTAATCGATGACTACTCTCCACTTTGTTTTGCCGGAGGCGTCTTGTTTTTTTGGAACGACCCAAAGAGGTGCTGACCATGGACTATTTGATGGTTGAATTATATTTTGGTTTAACATTTTTTTTATTTGCTCGCTGACTTCGTTTTTATGAATTTCCGGATATCTATAAGTTTTAGCGGAGATAGGACGCGTGTCTGTTAGATTAATTTCGTGTTGACATAGTTTAGTGCTGCTTAATTGATCTCCTTCTAAATGGAATATATCGGAATATTTGGCAGCGATTTCGCGAATTTATTTAGCTTCTTCGTTGTTCAGATGGTCTAGCCTTAAAGATTCCTCTAGTAGTTTAAGACGATTGAGGGAATTGGATTTAGTAATTTTCGTTTGAGGGATTTGAGTCTTTTGTTCAATGAGATTAAAAAGGCTTAGGAATTCATTTGGTTCATTAGCCCGATTATGATTTGGAATGACGATTTGGTTTTCCTCGAATATGGATTTTATTTCATCTATCGGTTCAAGATTAAGTTCAGGTAAGCTGAATTCTTCGTCTTTTTCATTAATATTTAGGACTGAAATTAAAGCTTGATTATTGCTATCTACTGACAGCTTCACCTAAATATACTCCGGGAATTAGCTCTCTTCGATTAACTATTCCTTCTTTGACTTCAGGATTACTGACGTTGACTTTCATGAAGTTTATTGATCGAGCTTTAATCGTAGAGCCTTGTAAGATTTCGATTTTTGGAAATTCTGGAATTTCACATTTTGATTTAGATATGATTTTTGGATTTTGATTTTGATTTTGGCTCGACGGACCACTTTGTTGCTCGAGTTTTTGGATTTTGTTTGGAGTTTGTGAAGGAAGGAATTGAATTGGATCATCATCTGAATTAACTGAAAATTCAGAATCAAAGTAGGTAGGCAGATTTTTGGTGCTTATTAGCTCGATATTTATCACTTCGTCCTTAACTAATAACAACGGTTGTGAGAAATCGATAATGCAATTGAATTTGCATAAAAAATCACATCCTATAAGACCGTCGAACGGTATATTGGACTCTTCGGCAATAACGAAAAAGTCATGTTGTAAGTTTTGACGTGGAAACTGCAAATTGATACGGGACAAACCTACTGCTGAAGTGGTTGCGGATATTCCCTGTAACTTGACTTGTTTTTCTACGTCGACAAGAGTTTTACCAGATAATGCCTTTCCTTTTATGATTGAGGCGGAAGCCCCAGAGTCTATGAGAAATTTGAGAGTATAATGTTTAGCATCAGGGCTACCTACAGTTAGGTAGGAGAGAAAAGCGTTCTCGAGATAAAGTATCTTGGGAACGTTTAATCTGATTTTAGGATTTCTGATATGGTCCGAACATTCCTGTTCGGAGCACTTTCCCCGTTTTTTGGATTATGAACGATTTTTGTAAATGCACCTGTTTTGTTGTACTGATTATTTTGAAAGTTTTTATGTTGGTTATTATACGCGCGTTTTCTACAGTCTTGGATAAGATGACCACTCTTCTTACAATAATTACATAATTTCTCATTGACCATACTGATTCTATGAGGCTGATTTTGGATGCCTTTCCGAAAACACTCTGATGTATTATGGTTCTTTAGTTTACAAATACTACAAAATTTTGTAGGTCTTTGGAAATTAGAAGGATTTGAAGGTTTTGATTTGATTAGGTTGGATAATTTTTCCTCCTCGATAGCGACTTGCATAGCCTCGGTTAGAGTTTTAACGTTTCTTGCGCGAAGGATATTACTTATTGACGGGTCAATATTGAGGATGAAAGTATGAAGGATGAGATCATCCATTGCAGCAATTCGCCCTATTAACTCCCTTTCATCTTCAACAGATTGCTTGACACATACGATCAAGTTTTTCGCGGCAGTTTCGATTCTAACGATAAATTGTGAAACGGGTTCTCGCGGCATTTGTCTGCATTGCTGCAATTCAATAAGCAGATGGTTATAGTGTTTTTTATCTCCGTAAAGGAGTTTCAGGAAATCGCACAGTTCGATCCAATCTTTAAACGTGTGATTGGACACTGCTAATTCCGCTTTTCCTTCCAATTGAGTAACTGCATAATCCAAAAGAACAGGTGACTGTTCTGGATATGCTAATTTGAAGGCGCGATTACAGCCCGTGATGTATGAATTTAATTTATCGCGGTCACCATTGAACGGTTTTATGAATTTTAAAAGAATCGAAAGACTGATCTTTTCTGCGCGAAACATTTCAGACACCTCACTTGAAATCGATCTATTATCTTCGAAATCTTGGCGTAAAGTTGAACTCGCGTGTTCCGTCATTACAAGTTTTTTTTTTCACTTTTAAATTCACAACTTGGCAAATCTTAGTAACTAAGTGTATATAATGCAAATATATATATATAACAGAAATAAAGATTTTGAAACTTCCGTAATTTATACGTTTGCTAAAAACTACTTGATTTGGATGCAGGCTGCTACGCTGGATCTCGGCAAGGATGACTGCAGCGATGAATTTCTCGATGAAGGATTTGCGGGTGATTTAAATGCAGGCTGCTACGATGAATCTCGGAAAATATGACTGTAGAGATGTATTGCTCGATGAAGGATTTACGGCTTTCCTGGGTTTTGACTCTCCTCTGTTGTCCTTAAAGTGGTGAAGTCCTTGTAGTTTGCGCTTCGTTTGATTTCTGTTCGATCACTGGATGATTAACTAAAAATCATCCCACTTCTGACACCAATTTACTTTTGCCTGTTATGGGCTTATGAAATCAAAACACTACTTTTCGTAAAACTTCTTTTATTTCTAACACTTTAAGGATTCTTTAACAATAGAACAGAGTTTAGAACAGAGTGACTAAAACAGAGTGAGTCTTAGGATGAGGGCCTCGGCCTTTTATACCAACTTATTGTTTACACTATAATTCTTAATTTCATAACTTAGCCTAATTGACGAATTCGCAGATTCAACTCTAAGTTCTCAATTCAATTAAAATAGTTTGTAAACATTTGTGTGACAATTTCGCGAATTCAATTAAGATAGTTTGTAAACATTCGCGTGACAAATTCGGGAATTCAATTAAGATATCTGTAAACATTTCGCGATTGACCATATCGATTTTATAAACATTTCGCGATTAATTTTAATGATCTAATGTGTCGCAGATTTGTTTATATTAAGATTTTGATCTCAAGTGGAATGATGATCTCAACCCTTTGTTTCGGAATCTTGGGAGTTTAGATATTTAGACCGGCAATATTCGTAGTAACATCATAATTCATATTTGATGTTTTGTTTACGCAAGTGTTTTTGGAATTTGGCATCTTGTAAACAATTGAAGTCTATTAGTAAGATGACAACATGGATTGAGGGATTCGGGAATACTATTAGGTCATCGCTCGTAATAAGTATTTACGTGTTAAGAAAATCATACTGAATATGTAGGAGAGTGAAGGGCATGAGTGGTACAGAACAGCATTTCTTAACCGATAGTTTATTTTCGTCAATTTCAACAGTTTTGTGTAACTCTCCGCAGACGACACATAAATTGAACAGTTTGCAATATGTTTTGGAATGCCCATACTCCTGAAAACTCGTGGATTGTATTGGCGACTTCCTGTTGTGTGGCTCTTCCATTGTAATTTTACGATGGAGAATGTACCTGACGTTGCAGATAATGTATTATACTGCGCGTTTTGCTAGCCTCTAGTGTAAGTTCAATTTTGAACATCGGCCGTGGTTACTTGACTTTATTTAATACATTGTGGGCAGTCTTGACTTCAAATTCATATTATTTTAGATTGGCAATGATTTCATCCGGGTTTACACTGGCACTCATACCTTTGATCACAACTCGGAGGCCTTTTGAGCTTTTCAGCTGGTAGTGTAACATTTCCGATCGTGAGCATCAAGCCAATTTGAGGCTTGTGTGTAGCCAGTCTCGTCCGAGACTTGCACTTTTCTCATTTTGATTTTACCTTTTGTAAGATCTACTATGAATAATTCGTTTTTCCCGACGATGTTTTTTATGGCTTGTAAAAGATGTTGACTGCTTCTTTCGCGAACATGTATGAGGGAGCTTGTGTTTAATAATTGGGGTCTGCTGATAGTGTTGTGTAATAGTAGGTGTTCGATTGTAGTTCTTCCATATGGCAAATTTTCGTGGAAAGGAACACATCATTAGAGACATACGATTGAAAGCTACGTTTTTCAGTTGAAGTGAAATACCGCTCCATTCCGGTTTTTATTAAAGGTAGCTGCGCAAGACTAGGCACATTGTTCAAATTGATTGCGTTGATTCCCCCATAGTAATGTTTTTTGCTTCGTTACGTGATCATTTGGCCCTAAGAACTGCACTTGCTGAGCAGGTCGCGTTTACGTTAAACTGAAGTATAAACTTTTATTTTTTTATTTCACTAAAATGGCACAAACTCACTTGGAAATTTGAACATTTCACCGATTGAACTTGCCTCGATTAGTTTGTTTATTTCTTACTTTCGAAGAAAAGTTTTAACCATTTATATTTTCATTTGCACTTAAGAGAATATTTAAATTTTTGCACAGCCCAGTTTTTCAAATTATTTTATAAAAGAACTGCTTTGGATCACGCCTTAAACTTAGCGAGGTAAAAAACGTTTCGTCGAAAAAATGATTGAAAATTGAAAAGTATCGTTAAATCAAAAGTTAGGAGTCCATTTAACTTATACAAAAACCGATACAAACGTCTCCCATATCCGTTATCTCAGACCGAACATTTTTTTCACTCAGTACCAAAAGGCTTTTCGATGACGAGGATACCTTTACTTTCGTTATCAACAAACGCACGCACCTTTGACAAAATCTCCGAAAATTTTTGACCCTTGAAAAAAGCTGTGACCAATAAAAATATTCTTTCAGATATTATAGACGCGAGCGGATTGAAATTGGGTGAATTGCTATGGTTGATCTCTGAATAACGAGCAAAACTTGAAGAAGAGGTAGCAAATGTTTAGTGAAAAACGGTGAAATATCGCGCACCGTAATAAAAGTTACATTCGCTTGTGCTAGAGTTGATTTCATGACTTGATGAGAAAGAGTTCAAAAAAAATTTCTTGTTTGCAATGAATTTGAAATGATCTGATTCTTTTATGGTGAGAAAATACGGACATTTTCATGTTAAGTGATCTTTTGAACAGAAAGGACATTAATTAGACTGAATTGAAATAACTTGTACCTTTTTGGGAAATAATAAGAGCGGGAAAAAACATTTTTAGTCTGGATGATGACGTCTCATGTGCAGACGCTTTGCCTGCAGCCTCGACATCAAGCGCTTTGATGCGATGTTTTGGGAACGGTTCGAGGTATGAAAACCTTATTAAGGCCATCTTATTCCCAAATGAAGTTTCCAAGAGACCTATTCTATGGCTCGTGAAGTTTCACATTTTAACATAAGTTTCAAATAAACCTCATCGAATTCATACTTCATATCGCTCGCTACATACTCCAATTTGCAATCGATTTCGTTCTTCAACAATTTTGAACGAATTTCACTTGCTTAATCGCTTGTCTTTCGAAGCTGTATTTTGTAGCACGCCTTAGTTTTTCTCAACGTGGAAGCCTTTTTCAAATTTATAAGATTATTTTTCACCAATATGAGTAACTTTACAGCCTTTAACGTGGTCATTTTATTAAAGGAATTTATTTACTCGAATTTATCAAGTTTCCTATCTTGCGTTACATTTATAGATTCTTTCAGATGAAGAAGAAAAGAAAATTCTAGATTTTTAGATTATTTGAGGTAAAAAGGAAAACGAATTTGCTTCAGTTCTTGCTTCACGGTCGAAATGATTGATGCAAAATACTGATTATACCGCTAGTGTATATTGCTGTGTATAGTACCTGGCGATGTTCTGAATTGCAGCCAGATTCTATGGATTGCGAACTGCTTCCCAGATTTTGCCAACAAAGCTTCTATGACGAAGCTTCATCAAATCATTGTTATAACCGTGAAACATTTGTCTTCACCATATTGAAAACTTCACGAAATTTAATTAATAACTGACTAGATACAAGCCCTCTTACTTAATGGCATGTCCTTGATGATGCGTTCAACGATACTTGCCT
>OZ012662.1:56440233-56615146 GCA_963942545.1 Oxycera nigricornis
TTTCAAATTCCTGTTGCTGTCTGCATCCATACTTTACAAAACGTTTAATTTTTGGAAGAATTGTTGAACCAAATTAGTTTATCTATCGTCCGATTTTTTTTTGATTATTGTTATTTCGCTCGAAGATATCACAATACATTTCGATTAATTCTTATATTAAACATACAATTAACCAAACCATTTGTCGCATTCTTCGTGAATGTGATTCAGCCTGATAACACTAATCGCCGGTTTTACCATTTTAAGTCACTAGAAGCCTCCAATATAATGCATCTCGTGAAGGATGGTAGATGTCGACCGCGTAGTAGCGATTCCGGGAATAATAGATTGATAAACAATCTACCAACATAAACGACCAATCTGTAAACATTAAACATTTCTTTTAATCATTCGTTTTATCGAAGTCAGTAGTAAGTGACGTACCTTCGAACCGGGTTTTCTATGGGTGGGAACCAGTTTTCCAATCACTGCATTTTGGTTCTTGGTGTACTTGGTTACAAGGGGTTTAAGTAGGGAAATCAGTGCCATTTTGAGTGTGGTGGACGAGGGGTGTTGCGGTTGGTTGGTGGGGTGTCAGGTGTGAAGGAGGGGTGTTGCGGTTGGTTGGTTGGGGTGCCAGTAGTAAGCGATGTACCTTCGCGTTTGGGTTTTCTATGGGTGGGAACCACTTTGATTGTGGTGATTTGTTTTTGTAAGAGGTGTGTTGCGGTTGGTTGGTTGGGGCGTCAGGTGTGTTGTTGCTGAGCGTAGTTGGTAGAAGGGTGTAGAGGTTTGTTCAGTTGTGTAGCCGTGATTTGTGTTAGATTTGCATGGCGAACAGATGTGTGCATGTAGATACATTAAGAGTGTTATTTGCGAGGCGTTGAGCGATGTTGTGGGCCCATTCGGTTGGTTGCTAGGGGTGTAGGGTGTGTTAGAAAGGAGAATCTATTGAGTTTTTGTGAAATGGATTACCAGGGCGTCATGAAAGGCTGACGGCAAAATATTCATTAAAAGTTCATTAATTCAGGAGGTTAAAATATCTCAAGCCTTTTTTGAAGGCAAACGAATGATGAGGCCAATACTTGTTTATTGTAATTAAAGGTATTGACCGTGACGTCGCATTTAAGGGTGAATATGATTGAAATAACGACTTGTCCTCGCATGAGTTTTTCTTGTTGCTGAGGACTTGTAGATTGAGGGTGAATATCATTAAAATAACGACTTCTCTTCCGTGTGCATGTACATATTTTACACTATATTGCGAAATGGAGTAATTAAGTGGTATGGCTCAATTTGCAATGTGAATTAATTAGCTTCATGAGAAAATGACGTTTGGTTAACACGGCCGGTAGCACAGACTACATGCATATGCTTGCAATTTGTACATTGTACGGCGTGGAAAAATTTGTATGAAAATCCGTGGCTGGTACCATGGGTTATCATAAATTGTCGGACAGCACTATGATAGGTTATCAGAGAAGTAAGTTTTTTTGATTTGTAAGTTATTATTTTTTATATATTGATTTTTCTCTATTTTTGCTTACAGCATTATTGTAAATTTTTTAAAAATTGCGGCCCCACAAGGTCTATTTTGCAGCTGACGTAAGTTAGCTTAGGGTTCACCATATTACGTTTTCAAATTGTTTCAGTGCGAATATATAAAGAACTTTGAAAATGGTAGGTAATAAACCTAAGTTTGATGGCTGAGGTTAACTATCAATTTTTCCTTTCAGAAAACCGTGACAATTTTAGACAACATCTGCAACTATACCCCTGATCAACATGTTGCACTTGCTACATTGGACGTAGGTAAAATATACAGAATTAAATGTTTTCGATTGATAACCACGCAGTATGGAGCACGCATCACTGTACATTTGGTGGACGGGACCTACTGTTTTCTTCCGCCAAGATTCTCGGAGAAAATAAAAAAACACGTCAGGTTGAGGAGCTGAACGAGGTCACAAATTACAATCTCATATTCGAGGGTAAAGACGCCACAAGGGGTGGTTATTTCAAAGTAAAATTTGTTCAAGATAGCAACGATGAATAAAAAACATTTTTTGTCATACAACATTGTTTTTATTTCCAATTCACTTTTTCCATATCACAACTGTATGAAGAAATAAAAGATTAATTTCGAATATAATTTAACATGGTATTAAAATGTCACTTATATAATTTCAAACCTTAACATTTCTTATTCTGTAATAAAAACACATTAACTTCCGTATTCTGTTGGAGGCTTTTTCAACATCACAACACTCACATGTATCCGGTCCGGATTCGGCATTGTCACAAACCATGGACAGGAATTGTAGTGTATTCCGTGAATTGATGTGGTAGACGGGATCTTTGAGTATAACTTTAATGTTTTGATATCACTTAGCAGCCTCTCACGATGTTCATCCAGAAGTACATCCATGTATTCCGCAACAAAGTCGTCATATTTGCGTAGTTCCACAGCACTAGTCATCTTGTTCGCACAAAGTTTGTCTGTAAACTGACAATGTTTTCAATGAGAGGTTTTGAACTTTACAATATGTGAAAACCTCTCATTGAAAATGTTGTCCCTGAATTTGTTTGAGAGAACGGGTTTTATAATTTCATGTAGTTGTGAAATGCGATGTTCAAATCTAAACCTATCACGAGCATGCATTTCCCACTCGCCTTTACGACTCATGCGATACGCATAGCCCCAGGCTATCATATACCACATGAGAACGCTGTCTGCGAATCTAACGTGTTTTGCAATTTCAACGAGTTGTGATGGGATCCTGGAATGCATTCACATTACGTCTTTTATATTTATCCATGAATTATGCGCCGAAGGAAAACCTAGCCATTTTACAAAAGCTCGATTTTTAACCCTTTTCAAAATCTTCTCAACAAGGTAAACATCGGGATATTTCACCTTTAATAATTCTGTTTCATAGAAACCACCTTGTATGGTGTTACCTTGATAATCTTCAAGAAAGTATGTCCGTGGTTGTGTTTTTCTCACTTCCTTTATAGTGAATATTTCAGTTGACCAGTTCGGTTTGTAGCCCTTTTCAATCACATGCTTGTACTTACTTATTCACACATGATTTCCAATTTTAAATTTAGGCTTTGACACCACCTTCACTTTCTTATAAACAGTTGCAAGTAGATGTACTTCATTTGTTACGTTAACATCTATGAGACGCATCTTGATTATGCGATGTTTTGTTTTGTTGTACTTTCCGTCAACTTATGTATAATACAGATCCAATGATAATTCCCATTCATACTGAATTCTTTCCACATGATGCCCTTCAGAGTTTGGTTGAATCTCTCGACAATTGAAGCTTTTAACGCGCTGAATGAAGAATAATGGTTTATTTCATAGTTTTTCATTATCCGATGAAATGTTTTATTGAAAAACTATTTTCCATCATCGGTTTGTAGATTTCGGGGTATACGTCTCTATTTGAGAACTGATTCCATAGCCTTAGACACATCATTGGAATTTTTACTTTTGACGAGGAGAGCCCAAGCGTACTTGGAAAATGTATCAATTATTGTCAATAGAAATTTATAACCGCAATTTTCAGATGCATACGCACTCATATCAACCAGATCTGCCTGCCAAAGATCATCATTATAACAACACGTCGACGTTTAAAGTTTTTTCGAGCAGTTCTATGGAGTTTATTAACAATTTGCCTTCTACTCATCTTGAAAAAAATGTATAAATAAAAGTTTTGTAATGGCTTTTATAAGAAGTTCTTCTTTTCCAAACACAAAAAGATGCTGCACTTTAAACAACCTTTTACAATGATGGTGGCAGGCCCGTATGGCTGCGGGAAGACGACATTTATAGAAAATCTTCTTAGAAACGATGCAATGATGCAACCATCAGTGAAGAAAATTATTTGGTGTAACGCTGAGCAGAATGCTCTACCACGGCAAGCTTTATTTGAAAATATCGAATATTTGAACTCTTTTCCTGAGGAATTTCCAAATATCACGAATCAACCAATCCTAATTGTACTGGACGATATTATGTCAAATGCTTTTTCAAGACAAGTATGTGAATAGTTTCCGAAAGGATTGCATCATCGTAACCTTTCTGTCGTTCTGGTGACTCAGAATGTTTTCCATCAAGGAAAATTTTGCCGAGATATTTCGCTAAACTGTAAGTATCTAATACGCTGCAAGAACCCACGAGACAAGAGTCAATTTCATCATCTCGCTAAACAGATATACCCTGAAAACAGTCCGGAGCTTATGAGAATATATAAAGAAATAACTCAACAACCTCATAGCTATTTGCTAATAGACCTAACACGGGATATAAATGACACCTTACGTTTTCGCACCGACATATTTAATACAACATTTGTAACGTGTTATTGCTCCCCAGATAGTTTGAAAGAAGACAGAGTGTGACACATGTGAGACGATTAAAGGACAACAAGCATATGCCATACGTTCTTAAAAAAGCTAGCCCGTGTTTAGGAAGGCTATACTGAAAACCGCCGATCCCGAAGTAATTAAAACTCTATGCGAAATCACACACAATACACTGAAAGGAAATCATTTGCCTAGAGGGAAAATATTCTCCCGGCTTTGTAAATATAAAAAGAGTATGCGTAAGCTAGCGGAGGCTAAACGATCTGTTCCACGCCAACGTAAAGTGTTTATTCAACAAGGCGGATTCTTACCCGTATTGCTAGGAAGTGTTCTTTCAGGTGTGATAGGGTCTTTAATTGAAAAATATGCATAGAAATAGCAGTCTTAATAAAATGCTTCTATTACCCCCGGAATTATATGAACGTTTAAAGGAGACAGTTGAGAGCGCTAGTACACAGACACTGTTTGACAAAACCATGAGTAAGATACTGAACAATAAGCGCCAAAATGATGAAGCAAAATGGTGTTAGTACCGGAGTGTGCTAATACAATTTTTAAATGCAAGACGAAGAAAAAAATGATTTATGGAGACGAAAGCTGAAAATCTTTCATCGAAAAACCGCATAGATAGTCAGAAATATAAGAATTTGCGTGAAAACAGCACACAGACGAGGTTCCTATTTAAAAACTAAATACCCACACAAACTTCGCCTCCACGACCGGAGTAGATATTAGAGTCGATAAACGAAATAACACCAATGAAGCAAGAATTGCCTGCTGCTTTTAAGCGACGATAATCAGCAAGTGGAATAGCAAAAAGTCTTAAACCTGCTTCCAAAATAAGGAAAAGTGTGGCTGATTCTAATTTCTAAACGTTCTATACCATCTGAAGATAAAAGCTCTACCGAAGCACCACAATCTTTCCCAGTTCAAAAAGAACCAAAAGCAATAATCGCTAAAGTTGTTGAATTGGAAAAGCATCATGTTCGTTTTAGATGGTATGCTAATGATTTGCAAAAGTTATATTACAAGGAAAATGATATGAACTTTTCATCATTTCTTTCGTCATTTTTTTTAGCAATTAGACCTACCTATTATAACTGTTATCTGGCCGAAATTAATCAAATAATGTACGATCGTATTGAATAAGATAGAGTTGAAAAGGTAGTCTCCGACATAAGAACTAATATAGAAGAAAGAGATTTTTACATACATATTGATCAGTCCGGTAAGATTACTGAGAAAGTATATTTAAAGTCAGATGCAAAATTTGAATCATTCCGAGCGCTTATAGACTACATAATTGGACAGATACCAAGAAACAAACGAAACCACAATGAATTATTAAAAATGGTTGATCAATATATTTATCCGTCAAATAGTTTAAGGAAGACACGGGATAAAGAAGCGGGTATTCAATCGACCACCCATACATTTCATCTGAAAGATTATGGCGTGAAGCTTAATGTAGCGCTGCCTATACCGTCACCGATTAACATATTATAGTTTTCATAGCCTTGTTACTAAGCGGAATTGAATTTAATGAAAAAGAGCTTCTTGATAAAGAAAAACCATTGGGAGCCACAACATATCAGTTACGGAAGCAGGTGTTTAACGAAATTGCCTCAGCAATCCGAGGATCTATATCCCGCACCGCCAAAGAGTCCGGCACTGGAATATTATCCGAAGCGTGGCTTAAACCTGATTTTCACACCATCATTAACATGCCTTACAAAAGAGCCGATGGTTCAAATGCTACAATAACAGTACCAATAGAAGTGGATAAAACCGATAATATTGCTGGCTTATTCATCGACGCAATCCTGAAGACACACGTTGAGAATTGCGACCCCGAAACAATCGATGCAACAATAAAAGAGTCGTTTGATAAATCAATAATGCTGGACAGTATAAGTCAGCTGGAAAAATCATTGTCTGTACTTGAAAAAAGAACACATTGTGACACGCCCTCCAAAGCTATCGGTGATTGTGAAGGAAACAATTTGATATATGTTTATACGGATATTATTAAACCCAGAATAACTGGAAATAAACTGGTAAGAAATCTACGAGCACTCCCGCTGGGAAGTTGTGATAGCATTTTTAGATTCGATCATGTGGAGTACTGTCCACTGGAGAAATTGAAAGTATCTCAATCAAAATTACAGACCATCATGACGAGCTAGTCAACTTTGAATCTAGCTTTACTCCAACTTTCATCATGCTTCATTTCAGACGAAGGTAAGAATCTGTAAATATTCGCAAGTTCGAAATAACAACATAGTTTTAATACGGGATTTAACACGTCTCTATGTTAATGAGATGAATTTACACTTTGCATGTTACTACCTTAGCCAGAGTGGGGGAAAATTATCTGACATTGGGGAATTGTATCGATCACCACTTGTTTACCAGCGAGGAAGGGGGGTTGGTAGTTTTTTCAGTGGATTGGTACGCTATCTGCAACCGTTATTTCTACGTGGAGCAAAAGCTATAGGCAAACAAGTCGTCGAAACAGGAAGGTCCATTTTTAAACATGGAAAATCTGCAGTACACGAATTAGCCCAAAAAGGTATAAATAAAATCTTCGATAAAATGCAAGGTAGAGGTAAGAGATTAGCTATAAAACGAGCTAACCCTTACACAAGCAAGCAGCTGAAATCGGTGCCTAACTGTAAAAAAGGGAGAAAAGTGAGAAAGCTATCATCGAGCAGAGCTAAGAAAACTATAAAAAGACGACGTCAATTAAGAAAGCGCACATTGGATATATTTGACAAGTAGGTAATACCATCACGATGCAGAAAGAATGTATGAAGTCTGAATTGGATATTTTTACCTCACCACCAATTCAAAATAGTATTCTGAAGACCAAAGAGGTTGCTTACAAACCTATTGCATCACTGGACAATTCTTCTGTGTTGGAATTTGTCTCACTCGGCCATGGAGATACATATCGTGACTTATCCAGTATTTATTTACGCCTCAAAGTGCAGCTGATTAAATTTAAAAATGGCAAGGAAGAACTTTTCACGGGAAAGGAGAAACTTAAGAAAGCTGATGGGGGTGAAGTTTTAGCTGACCCCGTTGGTGTAGCAAACAGTCTCATGCATTCACTTTTTAGGCAATGCACTCTCCAATTGAATGGTAAGAATATAGCTCAGACAGACAACAATTGCCACTATCGCGGCTATATTGAAAATTTACTGAACTATGGTAAAGACGCTGCATCAACTCATCTCAAATCAGCCGGCTGGTATCTAGATCAGAATGAGCTGGAGATGATTGAAGACTCAAGACCTGGCGGTGATCCTACTGAGTTAAATGAGGGCTATCTTAAAAGGTCTGCAATGGTGGAAAAGAGTAACGTCGTTGAACTGATGTGCACAATTCATAGTGACATGTTGAATCAGGATAAACTGTTAATGAATGGAGTGGACTTCCGGTTAACACTTTCATTGGAAAAACCGAAATTTTATTTGTACTAGAAAGATGACTTTAATCCACGCGTTAAAATTCTGGAAGCGACAATGTTCATGAATCACGTCTCTGTCAATCCCAGTATATTATTAGCACATGAAACTGTACTCCAACGATCGAATGCTGGATATCCGTACAAGCGGGTGGAAGTTAAAACCTACACTTTACCCACCAACACCTATACTCTATCTCTTGATAATGTAGTGATAGGACAATTACCGAATTGGCTAGTTTTTGGTATGGTGGATAATGACTCTTACAAATCCATTTAACTTTAAACATAACAACATTACCAACTTCAATCTATCAGTAAATGGTGTTCAAGTACCAAACCTTCCTCTAGAGTTTTATTATTCGCACGAAAAACCAGTTAGCACTAGAGGATATCTTTCTCTGTTCAAGGGGACTGGAATCAATTATTTTGATAAAGGCCATCAGATATCCAAGAAATTCTTTGATGATGGCTGTTTTCTGCTAGCATTTGATTTAACAGCAGACAGCTCATACGATTCGGGATGCGCTAGTTTGTTAAACAAAGGTGTGGTAAGGATCGAGGGAAGATATCATATCATGTATCATTTACGCGGAATATGATGGAAGGCTTGAAATTGACAAAAATCGGAATGTATTTACAAGCTTTTAAAAAACCTATATATATATCGCAATAACATTCAGATTTGGATAGTATTTACTCTAGTACACAGCAGAAGTCATGGCACATTGCCTTGTAAATGTTGAATACTTCTCAGAAGGTCACTTAACCTTCTTTAAGAAAGTATCGCTGACTGGGTTCACATCACAGAACAAACTTTAGTCGAAAGAAATTACGTATAAATATCCTACCACCTTGACTATAGCTACAGATCAGACAGGCGTATTTGAAAACTTTGAACTCAATCGACTCGATGAAGATCTTTTCAGATCTTTGGGAAAGTTTTCAACAGTGTTTGTGAACGGAAAATCGACAAAAGAATTCTTACAAAGCTGCGTGACATCACATACTAAGGTTGGTTACCTTGAAAACATATTCTTGAAAGGACAGGAATGAACACAATCGAGATCATCAACGCGTTGAGAAGTAATATCATAACTAAAAGGTTTTTTCCAGGTGTATATCCCTGCGATCGTTTACCTTGAAAAATCAGAAAACCGGCATGCGTCATAGCCAACACAGATCCGTCCCAACAGAGCGGTGTTCATTGGGTAGCATTCTACTTCCCTAAAAAAGGACCAGCTGAATATTTTGACTCGTTCGGTAAATATCTTACTAACAAGTACTTGAAAAAATTCCTTCGGCGCAATGATAAAGTATTTATGAATAATAAGCAAAGCTTACAGAGTGCATTCTCGACCACGTGTGGGCAGCATTGCTGTGTATTTCTTTATTTTCGTTGTAGTGGTAGAAGCTTCAAAGGATTTCTGAGCCGGTTCTCTACTACAAACTATGACACGAATGATGATGAAATAGTTAACTTGTTCCAGAGAATCTATTCGAGGGTCTCTTCGGAAAGTGTAGGGGGGTGTTACAACCGGTCCTGTAGTCAGGAGACATGCGCTATTAGAAAAGCAGCGTGAGCTCAGTATAAAGGTATCGGCCAGAAACCCCTGAATTTCAGTCTTACTTGAATAACCTTTCGGGCAGTATGACATCACCTATTCGGAAAATCGTGGACATTGCAAAACCGCAGCGATCTAACAAAAGGAGCAAACCTGAAGGCACAGCAGAATTAATTACTAAAAGATCTTGCAGGCAGAAAAGATCCGAGGTTCCTGGTGAAGATGTGCTACTGAACTACACCTACTATATGGATGGATGTCAAAACCGGAAAGGTACGTTGGGCTTCGATCCACTCACATTTGAGGTTAAAATAATCTTCAGTTATCCTGGACGATTCCCTGTTTCAACTAACTACCTAGCATGGACTTCATTGTACATTTATCTGATCAAGATGAAGCAAGAAAATATTGAAACTGTCAAAGCAACACAAGCTGATTTAAAAAAAGGAGTAAATCATACCAGTCGATCAAGGTAGTATCCGGCTAACACCCCAGAACCTTTTAAATTTGTTCGAGAAGATGGAATTCTTCAATATTATTATGTACCACAACAACAACGCAACCGATAGTGTGAGAGAGTATTTCAAACAGTATACAACTAGATGGAAGGCTAAAGATGTATTTCAACTATCGAGTGATGACTTTTTTATACCCTCACGTGCTTCATATGTACACATAAACTATTCTCGACTTTTTTATGAAATTCTATGGTTTTGTAATCCTCAAATTATTTATCATATAACGATTGGTTAAAGTTTTAAATAACAACACATTTTCATCTTTTACTCAATATTTTTCATTTATTAGCATATATAAGTATATGTTTACACAATTTGAACTACACATCGCTTGAACTGTGTCCCCTTGTGAATTTCGCAATACGTGTGAAACATTTTCAGTTCGCTAAGTTTTGGTAATTGTAACTGGATTATATCTGTTGATGGTAGATATTTTTTCATAAACTTCTCTTTCATCTCACGTTTTACATAGATCGTCGATGTAGCATATTTTTCAAATATATCTGGTAGACTGGTGTAATTGATATTGCCATCATCTCAGTGCAAACCTTTAATGTCATTCACGTCAAAGTCGTTCTGTTTGCAGCCCGTAAAATATAACTCCTGGTGTGGATACGGTGGTGAAAGATGATGCATTGATGGTATAAGTGATCCGAGTTGTAGGACAGCAAGCTCTTTCGCAAAATATTGCCCATTATTTCCACACACAAACTGGATATCTACAATAGTACATATGTGCCATATCTGATGGTTGCGAGACTAGTAATGAAATGAAAGAAATGTTTAGAGTACTGGTACTTATATTTTATTCCAACAACTATTCGAATTTCATCATATGATCTAAAAGTAATTGTCTAATTTCATAACAAGGCAAACATCACTTAACAACTTATTTACATGATATGAATATCTAAACTATAAAATGCAAATATAAAATTTTAAAACAATAAAAATGGATAATATTTATTCTTTATACAAAACTTTTAAATGTTATCAAAATTGTTTGGTCTACATCTTTTAAAACCATAAGGATAAGAGAAATATTCATCCGACACAACTCTTTTGTCAAAAGTAAATCTCAGGAGTTTTTTTCGGGTTCTGATACAACAACACCTGGACGCTTTTTTGATTTTACGTTCGGTCGTCACATTTACGCCATCAGATAAATCATCCTCCAAAACTAAAGATTTCAAACATTCAAAATTTACAACTATTGAGTTTTCGAAAGTAAGAGTTATGCCTTTACATTTAACCACATGTTCAGGACCATGTTCAGTTTCAATTTTTAAACCATATGTCTTAGGGCCTGTACTCACATTTTCCGATATATAAGCATCAGAACCATAGCATGCCACCTCATTGGTCAGATCCCCTAGGAAGTCAGAGATCGGAAAATTTATTGGTTTGTCTTTACTATCCAGAAATACGACACTGTCTGTATCACAGTAGGGAATCGATGAACCCAGTTTTTCCAATAGTTCGTATAATTTAATTCTAGCTAGTGCCGTTATATAAGTTGCATGTGGTAACGTTCTCAGATTTTCCTGTACATATTTCCATGTAAATGTGTATCATTATCAACCGGGTAAATTGAACAAATTTCTACACCTGGTGATTGGAGAAGCTCACAAAATTGTTTGAAATTATTAATCACTTTAGTGTTTGATCATCTCTTTGACCGAACTTGCCCCACAATGAGATTAAATAAAGTTTGGCAATATTACGTCGACCGGATTTTTTTTGAATTTGGTTTTTATCAATAACAATACATTCCCGCCTTTCGTATGATTCAATAAAATTATCTTTAAGTTCATCTGTTGTATATTCATTACCCCAGCCACTAGCCATTTGTTTAATTTTCAAAAAATTATAAACATATTCAGTAAACAATCCGCCAGTCTTTGCATTAGGGTTGTACACTGTGTATTCGTATTTCCATACTTCATATACTTTCATGACTTTGTACCCTTTTTTTACAGCTAAGGCTATTTCAGGAATTACCCATGTACCTGTGAGTTTTCGCTCATCATCTGAATGATCACAACTTGAAACTTTATTCTTCTCGGCACATTTTTTACAGAGTGCGAAATACAATTTATTGTTGTTTTTCAAGGGTAACACAGGAATGAGAAGGTTATTGGGAGCAATAAGAATATTACATACATGCAAACTGATAAATTCATAAGCATAACAAAACAGCTAATTGAAAGTAGAAAACCAAATAACTTCCAGGAGTTAGCTGAGCTAATTTTACAAGCGAAATTTTTAGCCACAAAAATTAAACCTATAAGGACGAGAAATGACACATGGATAACTGGAAAAGTAATCCACTTTTCCAGAAAAAAGCGAACAGCTTTTAAAGCACTAAAAAAAGATCCAACAAATATATTGAAACAAAAGAACTATCAAATTATAAAAAACGAATGCAACAATACGATTAAAAATGCAAAGGAAAATTACTATTCGAGAAAACTTGAAGAAGGTTTTAACAATCAGCAAAATTTTTGGAAGTTAGTAGATAAAGTTTTTAGAAAGGCAGACACAAACACTACTAAAAACCAGGATATAAAGGAAATAAACTTCATGGGCGAAAATTTCAAAGATGCAGTAAAAATCTCAAATATATTAAACAATCATTTCATATCAATAGGACAGAAAATTGTATCAGAACTCCCTAAAAACGACTCAGCATGCCAAAGCGTGTCACCCATCTGCTCTTTTCGCTTAAGGCCAACATCTAGAAAAGAAATCATTGATGTTATTGATTCTCTGAAAAAACACACCGCGCCGGGTCCTGATGGTATCTGCGTTGATGATATCAAAATAATCAAAGAGAATATTGCAGATATAGAGTGGACAATTTCCGAACTATCTAAAAAATGCCAAGGTAATACCCATATTTAAAGGAGGGCTGGAAACTGACCCAAATAATTTTCGACCAATAACATTATTAAACTCACTGAGTAAAATCATAGAAAAAATATTAGCTTTACGAATTAAAGAATACTTAATGCAGAATAGGATTATAGATAGAAACCAGTTTGGGTTTCAGGAAGGTAGAGGAACAACAGACGCGATTGTAGAAGTGATGAGACATATCAATACACAACTGGATCAGGGAATTTACGTTGCTGCAGTTTTTATCGATCTAAAAAAGGCGTTTGATACGGTAGTGCATGATATACTGATAAGTAAACTTGAGAACTTGGGAATTGTTGGTATGCCAAGAGAACTTATTGCGTACGTACCTGGCAAAAAGACTTCAAAGGACTGAAATTGGAAACGTTAACAGTGAAATATCGCAGATTACTATTGGCATACCACAGGGATCTATACTAGGACCGATTCTTTTCCTGTTATATACAAACAACTTGGTGACTTCAGGAATCGACGGGAAAGTTGTGATGTACGCTGATGATACGATACTGATTTACTCAGGTAAAAATGAAACTGACTTAGAACAAAAGATAAACAATGACTTAGACAAATATTCCCAATGGCTCATACGGAACAAATTGACATTAAACACGAACAAAACCATATACATTATCTTTAAACAAAAAAATAAAACTGATATTGAGCCACTGATAAAAATAGAAAATAAAACTCTTCAGAGAGTTAAACATATGAAGTACCTTGGACTTACAATTGATGAAAAACTAGCGTGGACACCGCATATAAATGATATGAGGAAAAAAAAAGCAGCTATCGTTGGTTTGCTCCATCGTTTCAGCTATTTCTCAATTAAAAATAAAATACAAATTAAAAATGCATACATAATTTCAAGAATTACATACGGGATTATAATTTGGAGCCAAACTACCAAAACTAACCTCATGAGCATGTCACGACTACTAACTAAAGCATACAAAACCATATATAACTTGCAAAGGATGACCGCTACATCTGAAGTATATAAAACAGCACAATAACTTAATGTAGACGGACTGATTCACATGGAAAAAGGAAAATTCATTTTTAAAAATTTACACATTGAACAAATGAAAACAACGAAACTAGACATAAATGGGAGAAAAAACGACTACAATATGAGAAACGCAAATGAAATTTTAATAAAATTTGCTAGGACAGAGCGCCTGAGGATGGATCCGATTAACGCCGCATCAAATTTTTACAATAAGCTACCTCAAACAATAAAAGAAGCGCGTAACATAATGACATTTAAAATCATGCTACGTAAACATTTACTGAAAATTCAATTTGAATAATTAAGAACGATTTTTTTTATGATCATTTTTTTTTAATTTTAATAAAAATTTTTTTTTCCTTTTTTAATGTTAATTTTTAATTTAATGTAATTTTTTTTCTTTTTTCTTTTTTTTTCCTTTTTCCTTTATATATATATATATATATATATATATATGTGTGTGTGTGTGTGTGTGTGTGTATGTATGTATATGTATGTATATATATATATATATATATATATATGTATGTATATATATATATATATATATATCTCTTTTTTTAAGAACGCTAATATTTTTTTTCCTGCTTCAAATGTGGAACAAAATTAGATATATTGAACTCTGAATAAAACTTTTGAGATACTGGTACTATCCCTTATACATCGTCTGGGAAGTACTATTTAAATGAACAAGTTTTCAGGAAATAATTGCACGCGGACAGTGCAAGCAATGAATTATGGAGTAAAGATTTTCTGGAGGAAACGGAGGTGGTTTTAGTCGGTAGAAATCCGACATGCCGAGAAGCAGGAGCAACTCGGTATCTTTTGAAGATTTCCATCTCCCAACGACGAAAAAAAAAATTACATCGCATTTAATGAAACCATGCATTGAAATAATTTCATGTATAGGGGGTATATTGTCATTTCGAAATATCTCAGGATGCTTTATGCGGTACGGTGCGTATTTGTTGATATACGGGTACAGACTGGTAAAGTCTAAATAACGTATTACATCACCCTCTTTTACTTTATGGTACAATTTGAATACCTCAGTACGACCTCCAAATAGAGCATACCGCACACACAGTGGTGGCATTATATCATTATAATATTCCCGTAATTTTTCATTTGAACCCAGTCTTTATTTGGTACTTTTTTAAATTCACATTCCCACGAATATACCAGATTATATCCATTTCTCCTTATCGCCTAGATACGTCTTTGTGTGCTTTCATATCTTTGATTTATTGTTTCTAAACCCAACGCGCTATTTTCAGTTGTTTCTTGAAATTTAAAGCAATCTCTACAACAGTGATAATAACAGCCAAAGGACTCAAAGACAGTATTTGATACTTTATGAAAGCCGTCGACATAGAATCCACACTTATTCAACTTTAACTCACCATTGTTGTTTGCGGAAATTACCAAAACGTTAGTTTGTGAATTTTTCCAAGCCAGCCACTTACAAGAAATTACGGAATGTGTTTTACTTTTGAAATAGCCTCTTTTAGGTATTACGCCTAAGATATTTTTTCCGAAAAACTAGCATACATGTCGATGCAATTGTGAGACTTTCTATTAAGGGGTTCACATCGGTCATTTTAATAAATTCATTCATAAACCACATACATCCTCGTCGTAAAATATCAACATCAATTACACAATATCGCAACAACTCATTTCTATTATTGAAAATATCTTGTGTTTTTGTATTGTACCAATATAAAAAGGCCATCCTTTCTTTAGGTTTCATTGTATTGCAACCGTACATTTCTGGTGATGGGTATTTACCGATATAATTTATATTCTCCTCCGTATTGAAATAATGAGGATAGCAACCTTTAGCACTGTCTTCAATATCAAAAACTTGTGGAAACTTAGAAAGTGGAAACGGCAGGAAATTTAAAGAGTCAACAAATGAAACTTGTTCACATGTTAACTTCATAATTTTGACTCTATTCATTAAAGGTTCAATATGTTTTTTTCTAGCTATTAACTCCGAAATCAAAAACTGACCATCATAGCCTTGTAAATTATGTGCAGATCAATATACGTTGCTCACATAGGGTCTGCGGATTAAACAATAGTCTAGAAACCTTTGCACAACAGAGGATTGATCATTTTTTTCAAATATATGCTGTCTGACATCACATGTATCACATGGTTGTTTAATATCTTCATCTTGATAATAATTGTGACAAAAATGTTGTGCTACAATTAGATTTGCAACATGTACAAAAGTTGAAAAGCTGTCTCCATACAGGCCGTCTTGAGGAGTTTCACAATCAAAAAATATAATGAGAAATTTTTTATCCTTTCTACCTATGTATGGCTTTATAAAACAGTTATGTTGGGACAGTTGTATTTTTTAACACATTTGTCAGAAGTATTCGTCACATGATGTTTGAATCCTTTCCTGTATGTAAAATTTATAAATTTTGTGCAAAATACACATATCTTGAAAGTGTCACACACAGTTTTTCCTCTTAACTTTTTATCTATATGGTTAGCGAAACATAGCGGTCCTCTAAACCCACGATTACAGTCGATACAGTCAACCATCTGTGATACATACACGCAGGGTGGGAATGTGATACCGTACGGACATTTCATTTCACATTTATGAAACGAATGATTTGAAACTTTATCGCAATTGTTACAAATATAACTTTTGGAAAACAATCCGGTGACCGATTTTATGACGTAAAAATGTTTTGTACTCTCGAGAGTTAATTTTTTTTGCTGCTATATCCTGTGGCGGAATTTTAGAAAGGGTGGAACTCGGATCTCGAATATTATCGAAAACAACAATTTGATACCCACATAAGTATTTTTGAAATTTATAAAGATCTAGGATGTTGCATCCATTCTTAATGATTACCACTTTGCCATTTTTACACAATTGATCAGCCTTCAAATCCAAAGATTGTAAAATGACTGAATTATTAACACGGCTTATATTACCCTCAACCATTTCCATTGCGTAACAAATACACCTTGGTAAACATGAAAGATCGTCAGCTTTAGTGGTTTTACCCGCATCCACTAATAATTTTTTCCTTTTTAAAAGGTCATCATCATCTGTGTACTTTTTATTTATACGCCCCACCGAAAGGAATGTTTACGACATCCGCATGGAACTGAATGATATCATCCGAAAGAAATTTAGTGTTTGATTGATTGACATTTGAAATAAGACCCATTATGTATTTCCCATTAATTTCCTGAACAGGCTTTAAACTCGACCATATGGGTTTAACGTGTGGTGATTTTGGGAGTGTTATTTTAAAGCTCATTTTACACTCCGAATTTGCTATACCAAGAATGTTTGCAATTATCTTATCAAATACTTTTTCTGAAGCACTTAAAGGATCAACAGCTATATTGGTGAAGTCCTTTATCTGAAAACTTAAGGTGACACCTGTGACGTTAAATTTTTAAATTGCTTCTCTTTCCTGGAAATTATTTGAAACGATCTTGATATATCGATTGAGCCACCCCCTTGTTGATTCCCTTCACCAACACATCCTTGTTGAACATCATTAGAGCTGGTGGAGCTTCCATTATTCACCAAAAGATTAAATGTTTCGTTTAGCAAACCATTTGAAAACGACAGGTGATGTAGCTTTGAAAACTCTATCAACTGCAGTAAAAACCTGTATTTCTCATCTAATGTCGGATAAATATTTCCATCCCTAAATTTATTTGTTGTATTCCTCAACCAGGTAATACAATCTTCAAAACTAGATGCTAACGTAATTTTAAAATCTTTAATTATATTTTCCATCTTTTTATTTTTTATCTAAGTTTCTTATCTCTCTTATTAAAACTAAAACACTATTTCCAACTATTTAATACTTTTATTAACTTAATTTCATCCACTCCAGTTGTTAGCGGTATTATTCGGTGCAGCTCTTCCCTCTGCTGACGCAACTTCACCTGACGTCCACCACGCTTCTTTTTTTGGAGGGCTCCGTTGATGTAGGCTCAGGCACGAACCTTTTGCCCTGCAATCGTCTTTTCAGCTCTTCAACCGTCAAAGGTTGAGGTCCAGGGAAAGGTGACGTCCACCTCGCCTTTACAGGCTGTTTATTCTCCTCTGTTGCGGCTCCTGACGCAGCTTCTTCACGCTGCTCGGCTGCTGCAACCCCAGCCAAAACTTTTTGCGACCGTTGGAGATATATGGTCGAATATCTCTTGCGATATTCCTCTAACGTTATTCTTCGAGGAATTTGTTTACCAAACATCCTAAGCTAACTCACGTCAGCTGCAAGATAGGCCTTGTGAGGCCGCAATTTTTAAAAAAATTACAATAATGCTGTAAGCAAAAATAGAGGAAAATGGCACTGATTTCCCTATCCAAAACCCCTTGTAACCAAGTACACCAAGACTAACCTTCACTGATTGGAAAAGTGGTTCCCACCCATAGAAAACCCAAACGCAAAGGTACGTTACTTACTACTGGCACCCCAACCAACCAACCGCAACACCCCTCCTTCACCCCTCGTCCACCACACTCAAAATGGCACTGATTTCCCTATCTAAACCCCTTGTAACCAAGTACACCAAGACCAAAATGCAGTGAATGGAAAACTGGTCCCCACCCATAGAAAACCCGGTTCGAAGGTACGTCACTTACTACTGAAGTCAGCACCATTTAGTTTTTAAACGAAATAAATGTCACAGTTTGATTTAACGTATCCAATTTCACAATGTGATTATGCTGATTCATACGTAACTTGTTTACGTATAAGTTAATTTACAATTAACTTTTTATTGAAAAAAATGCATAGTATGTATGTATATAAAAATGTATGTTGAGTTCGGGGTTCGCCATAGTGAGTATCGTGATCGCCATTCTTCGATGTTTGCTTATTTCGGTGTTTTTTTAGCTCTATATTGGTCCAGGATGGTGCAGTTCTTCTTGCTATTAAATATATATGAGGGGTAAACGTGGAGATAAAAAAACTCACATATCTTTGACAAAGAGAAAACCGCCTACCGGCATTCCGAACATTGCCAAATATTTGGCTCAGAGACAATGCTCAAGCAGCCGATATTACTACGTTTTTCCATGCCACTAAAAGGCATATCTGGACACAAGTCTTGCCACAAAAAGGCAAGTTTATTGACCAGTCGAAGTCTGGTTTGCCGAATTTACTAGGCAAAGTCTATGTCTTCAAAACTCTGCCGAAAGGAGGCAGTTGCTAAAAGAAACAGCAATCAGCTTTAAGTAAGTGTTTCTTTATTGGGTTTTCTTAATTTATACAATATTCTAATTACTTATTCAATCCCTACTCTAAATACAATGTAAATTTTAATTCTAAATACATAACTAAATGCTAACATCAAAATTCGAATCAACCAATCCAAATTAAAGGGATTATGTTCCCACAGTCTTCTATATGTTTCATAATTCCTTCGTATTCTCATAGCACTCATATGCCAATCCACTTGATCGATATGGGCTATGAGTAATGATAATTGATTTAAGTACCAGTGCAAGCACAGAGCAATAACCAGGCAGCGATATTAATAGGTCTGTAACAACTCGACCGCGTTTGGCTATTCGTAAACAAAGTTGTAGTTGTACGAGTATGTCTGGCGTAGAAGAAAAAGAAAGAGTTTTTCATTTAACTATTGTAATTGGACACCCAGTTAGAATTGGATTAGCTTTCATGCATACCAGTTGGATGGGGTTCTATGCATGCCTAGATGGCGTGCTAAATGGATCGTACAGGGATTGAGGTACGCGATGAATGTTGTCATGTGCCTGGGCTAAAGTGGGACTTGGTGTGTGTATATTCTACACATGGCTGAGCCCAGTTCTTAATTGATCGGAAGATCGTTATAAACTGAACTTAAGTTCAAAGACTATTTAAAATTACACATTTGCTTATTTCTGGAAAAATGCTTAGTCTGCATGGTTTCGAATAATCTGCTCACAACCATGAGAACGAAAATTGATGCTCAGATGTTTTTCCCTAGAAATGGAATTTATGCAACCTTTCACTTTGTGCAGATTTAAATGGCCCGTCTGTTAACTTTTCTCCCGTTAAGTGCGATTGTCCCAATCGCTAAATATATGACAGGCTATTGAACTTTACCTGACATGGTTGTTTTTGATAGGCACAGGATGCTGTGGCTGTATGAGTGATTGGCTCCGATCCCTCTCGACTTAAACATGATGATGCAGTTACCGATTCTTCTGCGTGAGGGCAGGATACTGAGATTCTGGAAGCATCTTTCTCTGTTTCCTGCTCCTTTAGCGTGGATTGCGTTTTAACGAAAATTTTGTTTTCTGATTTCTTGCAGAAATTTTGAAACACTAGACCAAAAAGCATCAAAGATATAAGTGATAAGGCGTTGTAGGCAGTCAGTCTATGAATATTTGGATCGGACTGTAAAAGTTTTTTTTTGTATTTTTTATGTGAAGCTCTTTCATCATTTCTAGTGAGAGTTTTTCGTGAAATTTGCTTTCGTTTGTGAGCAGTAGTAGTATGGGGGGGAAGCACTTTCTAATGGCGCTTAGCATGGTGCGCTCAGAAGCGGCAACCCCGCACCCCATTCACGGCGATCTAAACAACCAGTCACACCGCTCTAACACGGGAACCTGGTTTTGTAGCTACCTGACCGGTTCCTGGGAGAGAGCCGTTATCGGATCGGGAGTAAAGTTGCTGGCGATAGGGAAAAAAGGGAGTCTGGTTCATGTCGGTTACCCGGACGGAAAGTTTTGAGGAACGGATTGACTTTTCGGGGTAAATGCAACACTGAACAAAGGAGATTTCCGAACAATTTATCAAGATGTATGTTAAGTTTTTGAAAAATAAGGGTTCGTGTGAGTCCCGAAAAAGAGTAAAAGTATGCTTCGAGTCAAACAACTAATTTTCCATTCGCTTCAAAGCAAACTTGAAATGTGAAAAAGCGTGGAATCTGGCCCCTAATTGATCCCACGTTTTTCAACTTTTGTGACTAGACTTCAAAGCATCGTTTTATATGCTGAATTTTTGCGACTAATCAGTTCCAAGTGTGGTTATATCTGAACACGTGAAAACTGAAGCATTTCGACGTGACCATATGAAAAATGTATGGAGGCGTGAATCACGAGTTCTGCCCTTCCTTTGATTTCGCGTGTTTTTGAAATTTTGTTTGAGAACCGGAGGGGAGGACAATGTTATTTGAAGCAATTGTCAAGTGATTTTTAAAGAGTGCTAGCAAAAATAAATGCAATCTTTGTTATTACGCCCACTGAAGAGATTTTGTCGCGTGATGGCCATTTTGAATAGTTGCGGTCGAAATTGCCAGCACTTCAGCATAATCTCTGAATTTGGAATTTTTCACGATTTTACATCAATGAGACTAACAATTATTTCTTATTTTCTGTTGGTCTTGAGAAACTTTAAATATGCAGTCAAAACTAGGTAAAAAGTAAAATTTATTTATTACAACTGATGAAGGAAGTAATTGAAATCCTACGAATATTAAAGAACAAAACTCTTTAAAACTACAATGTTTTATTTGATGAAAGCTTTTCAAAGCATTTGATTTTGAAAAGTGTTGACTACAAAACATGTTACCATTCAAAGCGTTGATTACCACAATTGCAAATTTGATTTGAGTTGTATTGGTTTTGAAAATTTAAGCAGTTTTTTCATTAAAAATAAAACACGGTCCTGTGAAGACTATTAAAAATCTCCTCAAATTATGCAAATAATGATAAACTTTGATTGAATTTACAACCATGTCTTTAGAATAAAAGATATAAGGTATAATCATTCGTATGAAACCTTTTTACATCATGACTTTGAATGATTTTTTTTATTTTTATTCAATTGTTTTTGTAATCATTAAAAAAATTTGGCTAATTTCTCTACAAAAATTGATAGAAATTATAAATTTGATAAACATTTATTATTCCGATGGGCACATCAGGTTAAAAATTAATTTAATTATGAAAAAACCGCAATTTTCCACATTTTTTTTATTAAAGTAAAAAAGCAGCTTTAACATTTTTTTAAATAGAAAAACTTCGCAAAAATGTTAATACGCATCGGTTGATAACTTAATTATGCAAATATTATATTTAGTTCGCGAGATATAATGAATGTGATAAATGAACTTTAAGGTCATGATGAGTTTTAATGATTATTTTTATTTTTTATTTAATTTTTTACGTAATCACGAGAAAAAGTTTTGCTGTTTTTTTTACAAAAACTGTTTGGAGTATATAAATTTTATAAACATTGCTTACTTTCCTTTGCACATCAGGTTCAAAATTTATTGTTTCTGAAAAAAATCTATTTTTTTGCACTTTCCTGGGAATATTGAAAAACGGCTCCAAAATTTTTTTTTCAAAAATTTGCTTTAATCACATAAATGTCAATACGCGTCGATTGACACCTTGATCAGGCAAATCCTATGTTTGATTCACGAGATAAAGCGCACGACAGAAATGACCTTCAAAGGGTCAAAACAACAAACCCCCCGACCAAAGTGTTCCAAAAACTAATCAGCTCTTAAGATTGCAAAGACGCTCCGATTGACACCTCAACGATATCAATACGTGAGGTATGCTCGTAGAAAAAACTGTCCACGAGCGTACGTACGTACTTACACACACACACATACATCTCCTTTTTCTAAAAACTATTGTTACGGCTATAATTTGCGCAACGTTCTCCACTACACCGTAGCCGACCCTGGCCACGGTTTGGGCAATCCCACCCGGCTTCACCCGCGAAGAGGGGTGTGGGAAAAGATATTTCAAAGAAAGGGCGCCACCCGTTTTTGCGCCGGGACTGCCCTGTCCGCGAACCCTGAAACGGGAATAGGGTCCGCGACGACCCGAAACCACCAAAAAGGATAATCTGAAATAAAGGGAACAAGGACCCCAATTCCGGACGCGATTCCGCGTCACCACTTCACACAAGAACACAATTTATAATTTAATTCACTGCGTTTATTTCTTTTACACCAAACCCTATGTAAACCCTAACTTCTTACTATATACACTTAAATCTACTTACAATTTTTTCCTTAATCCTACTGCTGCTCGGCTGCTTCTGGCTCCTCGCTCGCTCGTTGCTCGTCGTCCTCGTCTTCTGCTTAACTTCCGCTACTGACGCGCACTCGGCTTCCCGCTTCGCACCGTCCACCACTTCGTCACAAAACCCAAAAGGAAAAAACTCCGGACTCGACCGCCAAAACGTCTTCCGAGCTTCGCCACGACAAAAGCCAAGACCTCCAAACAAAAAACCACGCAGCTTGCACACCTTCGCCCAAGACCGACGTACAAAAGAAAAAAATTAAGAGAACCACGCAGCTTCCACACCAGCGGTCGAAGTCAAAAAGCCCCGTCAGCTGCTCCCGCAATGCCATTTATTCAAAAGCCCAGTCCCGTTTTCCCGTGTCGTAGGTCGATAGCCACTCAGCTGGGCAGTTGACCCCATCGCAGCTTTGAAAAGCTTGGGGAACTGATTTCGTCAGAGGTTGTGTTTCGACGCGGGGGAAAAGCTGTGAAAGCTGTGGGATGCGATTGGAGTGCGGTGAAATACTCGTGGCGGTCGTTAACCATGGTGAATTGCCAGTGCCAATGGTTGTGGGTATTGCTAGCGCATAGGGGACTCCATTGGGGCGCATCGTAGACCGGGCGGGGCCTGGACTTGGATCCACTGCGCGATTGGGTGATCGTGTTTGTTGCCGTCATTGCTGGCAACTTATCTGCAGGGTCTGTGACGTTGTCCAGAACACTCTCCATAACAAACTTACTACCTACTTAGTTATCTAATTCAATATCCTTCATATACGTGCATCTCCCCTATATTTATATAATTCAACTTCTACCTAAATTGACTTACTCCCTACAATATAATTAATTAATAACAATTTAATTCATAAGTAACAATATAATTCATTAATAATCATATAACTCAATACTAACACTATAATTCATTAATACCAAAATATTTCATTAATGGGCTTCATTGGGTGAAGTGGCGAACGTGACTTTATCAATTTTTAACAAGACAGCGTTTACCCGCACGGTGGTTTGGGGTCTCAAGGACAGGGAAGTCCCATATTTCGCCCTTGAGGGTTTGGGATCGACTACGTTGCGTGGCGAACGTAACACTATTTAAACATACTCTAAAGACCTTAAAACGTATACAAGTTAAATATCAATCCGATTTTAACAAACAATATTTATTTAGTACGCGAGTTATACCCACATCCCCAAGATGTTTAGATAACAAAATCACGACAACAATGTCTTTCGACCAGACCACCCAGTAAACTTAATAACGGATGCCCTTATCGCATCCACTTCCTTTCAATACCCAAATTTGTTTATCTTTAGAATTTAATAACTCTTGGCCACCCACAAAAGAATTGCTGACTCGCACATCTGCATCCGCAATTCTAGACATGAATATTGCATCAATGCAAAATATGAATCTTTAATTAAATCAAGCCATGGGAAAATACAGATAAGGAATTAGTATAAGTACCGCGAGAAGAATCTCGAGCAGTCAGTCTAGTCAGTCAAGTTTTAAGATTCGGTTGTTGAAGAAGATCAAGAGATTGTAAAAGTTTGAATAAAGTATTTTTGTCAAATAGTACAAAGTGTCTTTTACTAAAAGTTTCGAGTTAGAAACTTCATTTTTTTTGAATTTGTGTTGTGTGAAAAACATAACTCGCGCAGTCGTCCGTCAAAGGTGGGAGGATCTCCTTTGTCGTAACCGAACCACAAATTTTTTGAGATATTCAAAAAATTCAAAGACTCTATTAGTGAAATACTAATATATATAAAAAAAATCATTCAGAGATATTCTGTTGATTTAAAAATATAAAGCTCTTAGCTAAATCTTCGAAAAAGTAAACTAAAGATATTTTAGTTGAAAATAAGAAGAAAGCAAGAACTAAATAATATAAAACAAAAAGTTTAAGGGAGTACGAATAATCAAGGTCTAAACGTACCTAAACTACTTTGGTGAGACCGCCAGAGAGCCTTAAACAGTGAATAAAAATAAAACAATAATATCAAACACACTAAACGCATAATGACGGAATCCAGCAATACATCATTGGCATTCACCTTCGAGGAAATCCTGAGGGAAACGAGGAAACTACCCATCTACACAGGGAACAACAGAGAATGTGCATTAACATCATGGCTAGAAGAAGCTAACACAGTCTTAAACCTCGCACAACCTGGAAACCAACAATCATACCTGTTTCGTCAAATTCTACACAAACTACAAGGAGAGGCAAGGAACACGGTCCAGAAAATACGGGAACCAACGTGGGAAAACGTGAAACATATCCTCATCACAACATTTGGTGTCCACGAAACATATAGTACATTAGTAAATAGAATTCACAGAGTAAGTCATAGTAATATCGATGATGTGTATCATAATTTAAATAAACTCCTTAATAAACTTAACATTAAGTACCTACAAGATCCGCAACGTAACTTATACAGTGAATTTAATACAATTAGAAATGAACAACTAGTTCTCAATAAATTTAAATCTATTTTGCCCGAGTATAAGTCATATTTATTGGAATCAAGAAGTTGCCAAACACTAAACGAAGCTTATAAAATACTGAAGGAAATTCAGCATAATAATGACAGTAATAATATAAATCCGCGTCAAAATAACAGAAACTATAATAATAGTCGCGATATCCGAAACCAAAATAACCCCAGATTTAATTCAAACAACTATAATAGAAATAACAATTATCGTAATAACAATCATAATCAGAATCAGGGATCTGTTCGATATAACTTCAATCCAAATTTCAATCCTAATCGTAATAATATTAATAATTATAACCGAAACAACACTAACAGACCAGAACAAATGCAAACTAATAATTCAAACGTTTTTCGTCAAAGAACAAACTTTAATCAAAATAAAAATTTCGATAATCGTAATTTTGAACCAATGGATACAAATTTTCAGTTAACAGCCTCGGAAACCCTTTACCAATAATAAACTTGAAAATAGATAATGAAATAATTCCTACACTAATTGATACCGGCGCATCTACATCCAGCATAGACGAAAACTACCTTTTGAATAATGAAAGGATAAATCTAACTAGCCCCATACCAATTCACAGTCTAGGTGGCATATATAACGTTACTCAAAAAATTAAAACTAATATGCCCAACGAATTCAAATTACCTAAAACACATAAAATATTGTGGAACGTAATGAATTTCGAAAATAAAATCTTCAAAGCAGTAATAGGACAAAATCTATTATATCCTTTGTGTGTAAAACTTAATCTTGGACAAGGAAATATGGAAGTTAACCAACAAAAACTCAATTTCAATTACGCCGTACCTGACGAGATAAATTTTCAGGACGAATTCGAAATTGCAAATACTCGTGATAAATTGTTTGAATGTTTAAATGGCGAAGAAAAAACCACTCTACAAAGAATACTCAACGAATATGAGGATCTATTCTACGTAGAAGGGGAAAATCTTTCATGTACTACCCAAACAAAACATGAGATTATTACAAAAAGTAATAAACCTCTATATTCCAAAATCTATCGATTTCAACCTATCCATGAAAAAGAAGTAGAGACTCAAATCAACGATATGTTGAAACAAGGAATAATTAAACCATCAAACTCTCCATACAATGCTCCCATATGGGTCGTGCCCAAAAAAATGGACAACTCAGGGAAACAAAAGTGGAGAATTGTAATTGATTATCGCAAACTGAACGAAGAAACAGTTGACGATAAGTTTCCAATTCCTAATATTGACTCAATCTTCGATAAGTTAGGAAGAGCACAATATTTTACATCTTTGGATTTAGCAAAAGGTTTTCATCAGATCGAGATCAGCGAACATGACCGACGTAAAACCGCCTTTTCTACCCCCCAAGGACATTACGAGTTTAATCGTATTCCCTTTGGTTTGAAAAATGCACCTGCTACATTCCAACGGATGATAAATGAAGTCCTTCGCGAACATATTAATAAAATATGTGTAGTATATTTAGATGACATACTAATTTCTGCTACATCACTCCAAGAGATGGACGTTAATATACGAAAAGTATTTGATACCCTACGAAAATATGCACTAAAAATCCAAATCGATAAGTGTAATTTCTTTGCGAAACATACGGAATATCTAGGACACGTATTAACGGTCGACGGTATTAAGCCAAACCCCGAAAAAATTAACGTCATAAAAAAACTCAAAGTCCCCAAAACAGTTACAGAAATAAAATCATTTCTCGGTATTACCGGATACTACCGAAAATTTATAAATAATTATGCGAAAATAGCATCACTCCTCACAGACGCTCTGAAAAAATCTAATAATATTAATCCAGAAGACCCAAGGTACATCGCATCTTTCGAAAAACTAAAGGACCTAATGACCAACTACCCTATTCTTAGATACCCAGATTTCAAACAAAAGTTTGTCCTTACAACGGACGCTTCAAATAAAGCCATTGGTGCAGTCCTTTCCCAAAATGGTCATCCTATTTCTTTTGCCAGCAGAACTCTAAACGAGCACGAACGTAATTATTCGACAATAGAAAAAGAGTTATTAGCTATTGTTTGGGCAACCCAATATTTCCGCCCATACCTATACGGAGTAAAATTCGACATTAAAACCGACCATAGACCTCCTGTCTTGTTGAGTAATTTAAAAGAACCCAACTCTAAACTTCAGAGATGTAAAATAAAACTCAACGAATACAATTTTAATATTGAATACGTGAAAGAAAAAGATAACAAAGTAGCCGATTTTCTCAGCCGTATGAATGCAAAAAAACATGAAATAAATGCATTGACAAATGAAAATAAAGATGATGAAAATATATGTATTGACGGCAGCGAAAATGCAACAATACATTCAGGTGAAGAAGACCAGAATGATCTTATACCCATAAAAAGTGGTATTGTTAACATATATAAAACTCAAATAATAATAGTTGAAAACAAAAAACGAGAATTCAAATCAATTAATAAAAAACGAAAAATATTCATTGAACAAACAGATATAAACAGTGAAAGCATACTTATCGACATACTCAGAAGATATATACCTGAGAACGGACAAATAGGAATATATTGTGAATTAAGCGATCACTTATGGAATAAAGTACAGTTAGTAATATCAAATCTCTATTCAAATAACGCACAGTTGAAATTTATTAAATGTACCGATCATGCAATTGATATGCTTGACGAAGAGCAAAGTCTCCACCGTGGAATTGCTGAAAACTATGCAGAAATCAAAAATAAGTATTATATTAACGGAATATTTAAATTAATCACGAAATATATATATAATTGCGACATATGCAATCTAGCGAAGTACGACAGAAAACCATTTAAACCTATATTTCAAATTTCGGAAACTCCTGACAATATCAACGAAATAATACACATTGACATATTCTCAATAGGAAAAAAACAATTTTTTACAACAATCGATAAGTTTTCCAAGCATCTATACGTCAAAGAAACTACTGACAAAAATGCAATTACGTTTATCCAACTCACAAGAGAACGAAACGCGATTCTAGGAAAACCCAAAAAATTCATTGCAGATAACGAATTTGATATGGTCAACGTTAAAGACTACTTTAGGAAAGAAAACATAGAAATCCACTTTACGTCACCTAAATCACATACAGGCAATTCTGATATGAACAGATGTCATAATACACTGTTAGAACAAACTAGAATACTAACATTGACGGAACCAGATCTGAACATCAGCGAACAAATTCTAAAAGCAACAGAATTTTATAATACCACGATTCACTCAGTAATTCAATCCAAACCAATTGACGTACAATATGGAAAAATTAATAAAACCAAATTAGCTGAATTATTACTTCATAAAAAAACTAAATGGATAGAGTACCATAATAAAAATAGAGAAAAACAACCGCAAATAAAACATAGCCCAATATTCATAAAAAATTATGAAAACGAGCGGCACAAAGAAAAGCCAAAATATCGAAAAATTGAGGTAACAACAGATAATAAAGGTAATGTTATACTAAATGACAAAACTAGATACCAGAATAAAATTCATACCACCAGAATAAAACGCATAAAAAAATATACTAAAGCGAAAATCGCATCTGAAGAAAATAAATACATTTTGTCCCCAGAACAAAATCTCTATTTTTACTTAAACCTAATCGTCAGCCACAACAAAAATAATAATAATCTTCCGAAAATACACGCTATGAGCACCTTCTTTGTCTCAACTCTTCTAAAATCAGGTTACAACGCATTAAAACGTTGGACAAGAAAAATAAATATATTTGCATATGATATTATATTAATCCCAGTCCATGTCAATAACAACCATTGGACTCTAGCTTCTATAAACTTTAAAGAAAAGACAATCAAAATCTTCGATTCACTAGGCAATCCAAATAATGAAATATTAAACCTTCTTCGAGATTACTTAAGCAACGAATCATTAGAAAAATTAAATAAACCTTTCGATGCTACAACCTTCAAATTAGAGAACGCTAAAAACATCCCCATACAAGATAACAACAACGATTGTGGAATATTTACCTGTATATTTGCAAAATATATTTCTCAAAACAAAACATTTGATTTTTCTCAGAAAAACATCCCCTACTTTCGAAAAAAGTTAATCTTAGAAATAACAAAAGGCCAACTACTCTAATAAATAATAATTCTTCAAATTTCAGATCTTCACGATCAACACGTTAATAACAACAATATTAATAGTAATGGCATTTACCTTACCCCCATCAAAAGCGGAAATTACAGTTGAAAAAGTAGAATCTGATTCAGGTATCATCTTAATAAAAAAAGACCCTATTAGATTAATCAAAGATCACGAAAGAATCTATCATAAAATATACCTAAACCAATACGAACTTGCACTAAACCAAATAACAGCCGAAATTGAGACAAACCCCCACATAATCGAAACTATTGCAACGATTAGAGGCGAATTAAAATTGTTACACTTCAACAAAAGTAATGAAAATAATAAACAAAGAAGTAAAAGAACTAGAACTTCAAAACAACCCTCACGGTCAAACAGGAATAAAAGAGGATTAATTGATCCTATCGGTAGTGTTTACAAATGACTTTTTGGACTAATGGATAATGATGATTATGAAGAAATTATGGGAAATTTTAAAGCAATAAATTCCAATAATCATGAAATAATAAATTCGATGAACAAACAAATCAAAATAAATAATGCCTTTCAAAATAATCTTAATAAAATCGTATTAAACATAAATCAAAGTAATAAAATGTATAAACAACTAAAGAGAGACATAAATAATATAACATACCAAACCAATAAGATTCTGATAAATATGCAATTAAATCATAACCTCGATTTAATAAAAGACGAACTAGAGAAAATCATAGATAACGTAAACTCAGCAAGATCAGGACTAATGTCAAGATCAATACTCACACATGATGAAATAAAGGATCTAAATATTTCTTTTGATGAACTTAAGGATATTACTATTAACGTTTTTATAAAAGAAAGTATAATAATATTTGTAATCAATGTACCAATTCTTACCCAACCTACATTATCATACTATGTAAGAAAAATACCGAATAAGAATCAAGAAACTTTAAATATAGATATTAATGAAGTAATTTTATATCATGGAAATTATTTCGAAACCGAAAAATATGTTAAACAACTTAAAAATAAATTAATATGTAAAACAATAAATTGTATTATAAAAACGAATAACAAAACTACTGTAACAGAAGTCGAAAAAGGACTTATATTTGTAACCAATAGAAATGGAAATATTAATCAAAATTGTAACGAAAAAATGTCGGCTGGTCGGCTATAGTGACTGGAAAGTAACGTCTTTTGGTGCGCAGTACTTTCTTCCAGAAGCACCTCAGTCGACGGTCTGCTGAAGAAAGCTCCTCCTCACCAAGAATACGCTGTCTGGCTCGGCGGTATTCGAGCAAGGGCACGTGATAAGGCTTGTTTTGCATGTAGTAGCTGCGGGCCTGCGGATAAAATGGATCATCTAAGGGAGGTGGAAGATTATACTGAAGATTATCAAGATGCGGATAAGATTAGCGTGATTACTTGAGGGAAAGTTTTCCGTTTTCGGTTCCGAACTACTGGAGGGTACAAAAGCCTCGACAGAATATATTTTAAGGGTCGGTACTAAACTAGAGGAGACCTCGGTTGTTGGTGAGGGCTCTCAGTTCTCCAGTTTTTTCTCTGTATACAAAATTCGCATTTGGGTTTGTATACGGCTGCTTTCCCACATACATAGCAGAATTTGGTGCGATCAGCTTTGCACTCATTGTAAAAGTGTCCTGCCTTCAGAAAGTTCGTACAATGACGTTGATCCCGTAGTTATGATAGAGTTAAGTTTGGGGAACTCCTATCAGCAGGTACTTGTTGCATAATAACAGAGATTGGAGAGGGCTCGGGTGGTACAGGTGTGTAGTGGTCAGTACCTAGTTCTGAGACTTGTTGTTGTGGGCCTTGAGGGCGAAAGAAATATCGCTGAGCATCTAGATTTTCCTGTATTTGGAAGATGCAGCAGGCTGTTATGAAGGTCCATAAGCAAGTTCCAACGCAGTAACTCCATCAGCTCAACACCACCTATGGGAGATGTCAAACGGTCCGTAAGCCGGAGAACGCTGTCGCAGAACACATCAAACGGTTCGTGTACGCCCTGCTTTCGGCTGCAAATTAACTCTCCGATTTCTAATGCAGACATACTGTCTCCGAAACGATCCCGCAACGCCTGGCAAAATGCGTGCCATTGCATATATTACGCGCCACGTAAGTACCTCCAGTACCAGCCCGCTGCTTCTTCTACCAGTAAAACGAGCAGAAACTGGCATAGCAAGCTGATGTTTCCTCGAAGGGTGGTGCGGGTTAGCGTGTGGACCTGAAACAAAAATTTATCCACTGGGAGAGATCCCTGTCTGCCGCTAAACTCCAGGTTAAACCCTTGGATAATGGTTAAGGCCCATTCGGTGAAGAGCGGGTTGCGGTGAACTCACCGGTCGATAGAATCATCCAGCACATGACGATAGCGTCTATGGTGTGGAGGTGTTTCCTCCAACCGCACTGGACCTGATGGAGTGTGTGCCTGCGCCAGACTCACTGTCTCTTGCCTGACCCCGTCTCGAACAAGTCCAGGCAACCATTGCTGTAATTGTTGAAGAGTCAACGTTGGAGTATTTCTGGCCTCCGGTTGAGCGGATATCATGTCTGCATGCTCATCCCACATTCACTTGCTGTAGAGGAGGCTTGGCTGTAGCTGCGGCTTCTTGCTCTGGTATAGGGAACACCATTCGCCGAGCTGTCTGTGGTAGAGTTCTCATCCATTGCCCCATACACACAGCGTGGAATACGTGAGAGCAAGTGGCTTGCACAACTGGCTCCTCTCCGACGTACTCACATGTGCAAATAAGGCATATAACGTTGCTGGTGCAACTTTCTGCAAGCGGACTGTGTCTAAGCGACATTTTAGTTCTCAGTTTCTACCACAAAAAAAATATTTAAGAAGCAATATCTCCTAGATTTAGCATACTATTCTTATGGTCGAGAGAAAAAAATTTAATATTTGTTTCCTTCTAAATATACCAGAGCTTCTTTTTGAGTTCCTCCCTGCCTAACACCAATGGAAAGGATCTCCGGCTAAGTAGTAAGCAGCCACTGAGGTTCATCACATGCACATTTACGTCATTACAAAGAGAGAGAGCAAAATGTTCACGAAAAAAATGTCAAAACTTTACCGAGGTGAGTAAGCAGACAACTCCGAGCTGCCAGAAGAGCGGACAAACGCACGCGTGATTAATCACTCAGTTCAATTTCCAAGTAAACTTCTGACTGGCGAAAAGCTGTTTGGGGCCTCTCATTGGGCGCCATTTGCAATGAAATGAATAGTTGGCGAATGATATCGCTTCGAAATTTGAAGGCAACAAGACTTTGGTTTTGTTGGCCTCAATGGACGTTAAGTCCCGGGGAAGAGGCAACGAACCCTTGTGTCGTTCAGACAAACTCGGATTCGGCCGCTATCTAGCTAGAGAAGTGATGGCTGCTGACAGGTCAGCTCAGCTCGGTGCGTAATGTCGTGGTTGCGTTCTCTAGCATCAGTCCCAAATCTCATTTCCAGAGATTCAGCCATTAATTTACCCGATTACATACCGACAATAAAAATTTCCCAAACAAAACATACTATCCTATACTATGCGAGGCTATACCTCCTACGTTACTTTACCATAAAAATCTCGCGCACATACCGAGATAATACTGCGTTCAAGACCTACCCGAGAGAGAAAAAAAATCTTTTACGTTACTTCAATCTGCGGGTGAACTTCCGAAGCTACTCAAAAAAAGACAAGAAAAAAACCAAAGACTACCGCGTACAAGAACAATCTCTCGGGTGGCCTTGCTACTCTTAATTAGAAAGACGAGCTTCAGCGGAGCTCGCCAGGCGCAGATGTCGCTGCCTGAGCCCGCGCCACCATAGCCTAGCGCTTGCGTGTCAGCATGTGTTGTGCGCACTAGGCCCACCAATATTTACCTCAGCTGGGGTGAATCCTGTTCCTTAAAGGCAGAAGGAGAGAGGATCCTTAGGGAAACTCTCGCTGATTAGGTTTTTAATCCATGTTTATGTTTTTTCACTAGTCGTTCTATAAATTAAATAAGTAAATATAATATAAAGGACTTAAAAAATATCTTTTTGCCACAAAAATCTTATCAGCGTTCATTTTCAATGTAAACATATGCAAAAATTTGCTTATTTTCTTACCTGACTTGATTTTTTTTCTCTCAGTGTTCTTATTCTATTCAATTTCAAGAATAACGCTAGCTCCTCCTGTTATCTATCTTGTTCTTCACATGCCTTATATGAATAGGTATTTTGCTTTTTCTATTTTTAATTTTATATAAATGGATTGGAAATGGAAAACGGTCGACACGTTTGTGCCAGGAGCTAAACTCACCTGGTTCGCCAGAGAATTGTCGCAGGCTTTTGACCACATCCGGTATTTTGTCCACATCGAGCAGATTGCCGTTATCTCCAATATTTATCGGAATATCAACGTCATTGTTGATGTCAGTGGCTGAGTTCATAAGGGAGCTAAAGAGTTGTCTTCCTTGAGTTTGTAGAGTTTGTGCTCCGATTTGTGTAACGGTCCAAATTATGTCATTGTCATAGATGTTGTAAGGACGATTGTCTAAGTCATCGTCAGAAGTATTATTGGGGCGATGGTCTAGATCAGGGAGGGCTTCAATAAGATCGTTTAAATTTATCCGTTCCATATTTTTGAGAACAGGCAGCTTATTTTTGAGAACAGGCTGCTTCCACATTTTTGAGAACAGGCGGCAAATTTTCACCTAACGAATTAACAGTCAATATTTAAAGAAAACGGACGAAAACAACAATACACCAAAACATAAATAGCCACAAAAGTTTACAAATATCAAGGCAGAAATTCACAAGATCATAGACCCACAGGAACCACAAATATTGTTCACACATGTTCGTAAATACAGGACTTAAAAGTAAAAAAAATTAGGTTAAGATTTCAAATATATTCCAGTAAATAATTGTATTAGGTATTCCGGAAAAACAATAGAAATTATATTTAGTTTTGTAAATATTCGCAAGTATTTCGAGTTCAACTTAATTTCAAATTTTTATTTTTGTTCACGATCAATCGTATTGATCGAAAATATTTTGTAATTAGTAATAATAATTAGATTAAGTATTTCGAACTAATAGTTATATTTATTTTAACAATTTCGAGCTTACTTCACAACTTTTCGACCGCATTGATTTCACGATTTTTCAGTGATTTGGTTTAAAAACTAATAAATCAAATTACTTACATAAATATAAATAGTGACGTTGTTGCAAACGTGGAGGCTGTTGTAGACGTAGGAGCGGCTTTGCTTGGCATCAAACTTCGAAGATCAGCGATATTGCCTCAGTATCACCTAATGCTGTCCCTCGGCGCTTGGATTTTGCGTCGACCTCCTTGACGATAAATTCCTTGTTGGTTGGATGTAAGGCTATTGCTACGGCGAATCACCTTACGTCTGCATACAGCTTCAAAAACCTGCGATGTGTCCTTTGAGAGGCTCGCTATATGTCGCTTGGTTATTGCGATGAAATTGTCGACTGTGTTTCTTTAATTTTCTATATTTGGGATTAGATGCCGGCCTCTTCAACTACGAACTATTGTGTGCTCGTTCTCCAAAAAATAGAAAAAGAATTCACAGGATTCCTATGTGGACACACTAGCCCAGCGGTGGGGCGCTTGTTGGCATTTCTGCCAACTCCTGCTTGCAGATGCTATTTCGGGACCTACCCGTTTGGTTAACGTGAGGGTCGAATTAGTGCGTGCAATGCGTTTGCATGGTTGTCGAATGCAGGCAGGATATGTGTTTAATATTTTATTCGCGTACTACTCGTATGTTAACGACAAAAAAGTGTTTTTCGGGCGCGTATCCCTGCTCGGGCGCCAGTTAATTTACAATTAACTTTTTATTGAAAAAAATATATAATTTCAGCCCAGTTTTTTATTAATCGGAAGATCGTTACAAAATTAACTTAGGTTCTAAGACTACTTAAAAATACACATTTGTTTATTGCTGGAAAAAATGCTTAGACTGCATGGTTTCAAATCTGTTCGCAACCGTGAGAACGGAAATTGATGCTCAGATGTTTTTCGCTAGAAATGGAATTTATGCAACCTTGCACTTTGTGCAGATTTTAACGGATCGTCCGGTAGCTTATATATTCATCATTTGTTTGTTTATACAGATGCATCATTGTTTATGGTTGGTTGGTTGGTTATAGTGGCAGCCCCCTTTGTCAAAAGGCGGCACACTGAGACCACGATAGGCCCATTGTGATACCACATTTCAATAGAGTGCGACACTAAAACCTGTTGGGTGACGAGAGCCATTTAGATTCTCGTATGAAGCCGGCTACGCAGCTAATATTCAAACTGGCTACTTACGTGAGGCTGTCCAGGAAAGGTGAGCCTAACGTTTGCATGCGTTTCTTGGATAGTGCTGGGCATTCACACAGAAAGTGTTGGATCGTTTCCTCCTCCTCCTCCAATCTACAGCTGCGGCAGAAATCGTGGAAAGGGGCACTCAGTCTTTGTTCGTGTCTGCCAATGAGACAATGCCCCGTCAGCACGGATACGATGAAACTTAATGTTCCACGGCTCGTGTTGAGGAGCTGCTTGGTGCGCTTTGAGCTTAGTGTGTGCCAAGTTTACCTGGTTGTCCTGCAGGTTTCTTCCAGCAGCCAGGCCCTATTTGCAGCCTCTATATAATACTGCTTAAAAGTTAGCTTAATGGAGGCCAACGGATGGCCGACTTGGGGTGTTATTGTGTAATCCTGGAGCTCAGTGCCAGCTCTAGCTAGGGCATCAGCTTCGCAGTTCCCAGGTATATCACTGTGACCCGGCACCCAGCAGATAGTCACTTCACAGTGAAGCGACATCGCGTTCAGTAGTGTGCGACATTCCATTACAATTTTGGATGAGGTATACACGTTGGATAATGATTGGAAAGCAGCTTGACTGTCGGAGAAAATGTTGAGATTTCTTATAGAAATTTTCTGATTTCTCAGCCAGTCCACTGCCTTTGTAGTGCTCACTCTCAATTCAAAGTATATTTTTAGATTTTTAGACGCGTTTATTGTGCGACCGGTTTGCACGGCGGCTTACAACGGAGTGGCATGATATACATATGTACACAGTTTAAGGATACAATTCATTTACTTAAGATTATTTTTGGCGTTGGCAACGTCATCTAGCGGGAAGCATTATTGTATTGTATTGAATAACACCGCAGTGATATGGTAGCCGGAAGGATAATCTCAGACCTAGCTGTTCGGAAAAAACGCCACAGCCAACTTTTCCATCCATTTTTGATCCATCCGTGTAGATGTCGACCGATTCCTGTATCCTATTTCCTTCCATGATCCAGTCATCTCTGCCAGGGATGACGAACTTGAAACTGTGGTGGAAGCAGGGAATCGGAGGAGTGAGGTCTACTTTCTCTGGCGTTGGTCCATCCCTTCGTAATATGGTGGAGTGGCCGATATTCCCATCACGCAAGAGATTTAGAGCTTTCAATCGAATAGCAGAGCACTTGGTCTGCTGTTTCGTTAGAAGCTCCGTCGGGAGCCAATTTAATTGCATAAACAATGCCTTTGCCGGGGTAGTGTGCATAGGCCCGGTGATTGCAATAGCTGCAGTCCTCCTGACCCTGTTAACCAGGTTTGCGTTTGATGTTTTTGCCATCGCTGGCCACCAAATAACCATGCCATACAGAAGGATTGGTTCCACTATCGCTGTATAGAGCCATGATACAGTTTTGGGTTTCAGTCCCCATCTTTTCCCAATAGCTCTTTTGGAGCAGTAGATTGCGCATACCGCTTTACGCGCTCTTTCTGCAATGTTCGCTTTCCACGCGAGTTTAGAGTCCAGAATTAGACCTAAATATTTGACCTGATGAGATGGATTGAGACTTATCTCATCAAGTTTAAGTAGGACTAATCGTGGAATTTTGTATCTTCTCGTGAAGAGCACAAGTTTCGTTTTCTGCGGATTTATCTTTAGATCGCACTCTTTGCTCCATTTGGTAAGAATACCTAGGGCGAAGTTTAGTCTTTCAGATAGTGTTTTGACGAATTTGCTCGATATTGCTATTGCAACATCGTCGGCGTAGGCTACGACTTTGCAGCCAGTCGTTTCTATTGTTGACAGAAGTTTGTCCATCACAAAGTTCCATAGAAGGGCACTATACCTTGCGGGGTGCCTCTGCACGTTCGCCTTCTTCGGATGTTGTCTCCTAGTGAAGAGTTGATGCTCCTGCTGCTTAGTAGTTGCACGATAAACCTAATCAGGTTATCATCCACATTATTATTTTCTACCTTGTGGGTGACGTTGTTGAATGCAGACTCTAATACTGCTTGGTACTTGACCCAATCCATCCTCCTTTTGTTAATGAAGGTTGGATTTTTGGGAGGGTCAAAAGCCACATCGAACATTATATATAAATGATCGGAGAACGAGCACTTTTGTGATACATGCCATCCTTTGATAGCGTGGTGCGAGTGCTCGTTCGTTAGAGTAATATCCAGAACTTCCCTACGGCTTGTCGTAATGAAAGTAGGATCCTCACCTTTGTTTGCTAGGGCTAAGTCATGCGTTAAAATGAATTCAAAGAGTGACTCACCCCTTTTATTCGTATCGTTGCTACCCCAAATGCGGTGATGGGCATTGGCGTCCGCGCCGATAACTAGCTGGATGCTCCGTGCAGTGGCTTCGGTGACAATCCTCTGCAGGTTGATGGGAGGTGGCAGAACATAGTGTGCCATATATCAGGAAACAGCCCAAAGGGATTTGGACTGCCTTTCCACTGCTATGGCAACGGTGTCCTGGTCACTGAAATTGTACAAGGTTAGAAACTTCAAGCCTTCCTTGATTATTATGCAAGCTCTCGGTTTACCTGCTGTGTAGAGGTATACTGTTTTGTATCCCTTCGTATTGAGCCCGAAGACCTGGTTGCCTATAACCCAAGGTTCCTGGGCCAGTATTAGCTCCTCGCCTTTTAGGGCCAGGTGGAGGTTCACGGTCGGATCTACTAATGCTTCCACAGTTCCCTCGGTCCAACTCTCTTTACTCGGTTCCCGTACTGCCTTCCCAGTACGGTCCTTGCGATATACTCGCAGGGTGATAGCCGAGAAACCGTAGCTGATCACCCAATGGAGCTACCACCTCCTCATTAAGGATTATGAGGGCCTCTCGCTGTCTATTGCTGGGCTCGCTAACCTTGGCTACCTTCCAATTGTCCACCGGAAGATCAGCATTGCTGAGCTTGATAAACTCAACAATTTCCTCCGGTGTGGATGGTTCCCCTAGTATCCACGCCCTGGACCGAGGTCTATTCGGGATACCTTCCCTGCAGACAGCGTCCAGCTTTGCTCCAGGCCAGACTTCTCCCAATCTACCTATAGCCTGCTTGTAAAGATCCGCTGAACGTTGATCTGTGCAGGCTATCAATTTAACGTGACCCTGGTACCAGCCAGCATCACGAAAACTTGGTGGAGGGCCAGGATTTGCCTCGAGTATGGGCTTGTACACCCGAAGAAGAGCGATTTCTACCATCTTCCAGTTTAACGGTGAGATGGTGCCATCGCTGCTACGCCTGTCGATGACAGCTCATACCAGGCTGGCCTTAGCCACTTCGCTAAAACTTCTGCCCTTGACAGAATTAGCCGCGACCAATTTTGGTCTTTTGGTGACGTGCAGTTGGGCACTCGGTTGATTTGGGACTGCGTCATTAGACGTGCATCTTTTGCGAGTAGCCCCTAGCTTTGCCAGAGAGGCTTTATGAGCCTCTACTGTTGTTGTTGCCCATTCAAGGGAGATTTTATCCTTGTGGGAAAGCCCCTCAGGGGGTAAATCTTTCAGCCTTTTCAGGACTTTGAAGGCAGATCTTCTGTCCCTGTAAGCCATAACAGAGTATTTTTGCTGCTTTTTGATACCTGAAGAAGAGGCGGTGCTGGCGCTCTCCAGCACCGCCTCCGCGGCAACCGTACGCGCCGGCTTATTCGCCGTTGCATTGGTGCTGCCGCTGGCGCCAATTGGCTTACTTGAGGAGGTGCTTGTCCCTGGCATAGCTGCCTTGGTGCATGCACCCCTCGAAGAAGTGGACGAAATGCTGGTTGTTGTCCGATTGGACGTCACGGTCTTCTTCCCACCAGAAGGACGCGTTACCTTTGTCCACTTCCCTTCCGGGTTGAGTGGAACTTCCTTATTAGGTTTTCCTGTATTTATTGCAATTGACTCCCCCCTTGCAGCCGCTATCTCCACTCGTTGTGCAGTTTCCCTGAGACCCCATGGTTGTCTATGCCAAAGCAGGGAGGCCATGCGAGGGTCGGCACATTCCCTTATGAGGATATGTGCTCAGAGCCGGGCCAGGAACTAACCCGGAGTCTGAACTCAACTTAACCTGCATGGCCAGATTAGTGCCGACGATTTTCGAACGTACCGCGAGGCCTGCCAGGGTTTTACAAGTAGTCACTCTTGCGTACTCAGGTGACAGATCCCACCACTACCAGCCCAAAGCATAAGATCGAGTTGTTAAGATAAAAGAGTAGTCCGAGAACATTTGAGGTCGTGCCATGGTAGATGATTTAGCGTTATCCGGGATGCACCACGAGGAGGCGATCTACCCTACATCTCATCATTGTTTATGCTTATCTAACATTAAATATCAAATTTCATAGATTTGCTGATCTACATATCTTTTAGTTCCCTTGATCAAAACTGCAACTATTCAATTTTGGGTTCACTGTTCAGTACTCTATAAATATCATTTAAATCTTAGTTCAGTCAGTTAGTGTGATGCAGTCTTTCAGTAATTATTAGTTTGTAGTCAGTTAGAGTTTTAATATTCAATTACAGTTACAGTTCACTTCAAGTTCATTGCTAACAAAGTGTTTTAAATATTGTGAAATCAAAAATTAAAAAAAAAACATTTTCTTTTAAGTGAAAAGCTTTCATCAAATTAAACACTTTTCCACTAAATCACCAAAACAAGAACACTTGACTCATGGCGAAAGTCCCTTACAGCGAAAAAATGCCGTTGACCTGCCAAGTAGATCACATCAAATGTGCACTATTTCATTTCACTTTTTTAAATGATATTATTTGGCAAATTAATTTAGTTTACAAAATTAAATGAAATCAGCACCTCATATTTGTGCGTTTCAAATTGAAAAAATTGAACAAATATGAAAATATATATTTGTTTTAAAACATTATCACATTGAAACATACGTATTGGGTGTGAGGGGTTTTGTAGATTCACATCAGTGTAAACGAAATGCGTAACAGCATAATTTATTAGTGTGCCACCATTTATACGTACATATAAACTGAAATAGAAATTCTTACGCGATATCCTTTCTTCGGTTGTTTACTTATATAAAATCCAAGTATTCATTTCAGCTAAACCATGAATATTGGACAAGCCCTCTTCAAAGTTCAAATTTTGTACTTTCTAACCATTTGATCCGTCATAGCCAGACCAAATTTAGTGCTATTTTATAAATTTAAATACTCTAAATTGTGCTTAAAAATAACGAGCAAGATTTATTCTAAGGATTTTGAAAAAAAAAATTTAAAAATAAAAATCATTAAGTCTTCATGACCTTCAAGGGGCATTCATGTCATTCTCTATATCTCGCGAACCAAATATAATATTTGCATTACTAAAATGTCAATCGTCAAAAAGTATCAGTAATAAATGTTTATAAAATTTATATTATCTTATCATTTTTTGAAGAGAAACCAGCAACCCCTGTTCCATGATTACAAAAAAAAATTAAAAAAAATTAAAAGTCACAATGTACCTGATTACTCTTATTCTAAAGACATTGTAGTTGAATCACTCGAAGTTTATTAATATTTGTATAATTTGAGCAGATTTTTAATAGTTTTTACAGTACCGTGTTTTAATTTGAATAAAAAAAAGATTAAATTTTGAAATAAAAAAAAATCAAATTTACATTTGTTGTAATGAACGCTTTGAATGATGAAATGTTTTTTAGTGAAAAACTTTAAAAAGCTTTCATCAAATAAAAAATTGCAGTTTTCAGTAGTTTTGTTCTTTAGTGTTTGTAAGATTTCAATTTCTTCCTCTTTCATCATACGTAATGCTTTTTACTAACCGATTTTTGACTACACGTTCAACGCTTTTCAAGACCAACTGAAAATAAGACATAAGTATTAGCCTGATTTTTTGTAAAATCGTGAAAAAATACAAACTCAATGATTATGCTGAAGTCATGGCAATTTTGAACGCAATCATTCAAAATGGCCACCACGCGTCAAAATTTCTTCAGTCGGCGTAATAACAAAACTGCATTCATTTTTGCTAGCGCTCTTTGTCCTTTTAGCATCGATATGAAAATAACAAATAACGTAGAAAAGGCTTTTTAACCTACCCCCACCACCCACCGATTGATCCGGGTGAATATTCAATCAAACCAATCCACCCCCCATCAGTGGCGTACCCAGAGGGTACGAGTTCAACCCCCCCCCCTGAAGTGGTCAGAAACACGCTCACCCGTGATTATTACCCTGATTTGATTCAGGTTCTTATTCACAGCTGAGTGAAATGATAGTGCGGCATCAAATCTCACTCCCGAAAACTATTTGTCGACAAGGAGCCTTGAACTAGCGTAAACCACTAAGTCACCCACTTTAACAATTATTCGCCGAAACACTCTGGAACGTGGGAGTTGAGTGAGATTTAGTATCTCTACGCAATTAGATCTTTCATCTATTTCACAGTAAAACCCATATGGGCCTGATTTACGGCTTATTGTGCTTTAGAGATCTCACCTAGAGGTGATACGGGCATATTTTGCACAAATTGGATCCGTGTGTGCCGTTATCTTTTACTTATTGTATGAAGCCCAGCAATTTTATATAAAGATAACGAGTTGGTAGGAACATTAGAATATGATCATCTGATTGAAAGTTTTCGAAGTAAAATTTCGGAAAAGTGTAATTTATCCAATTCGCACCCATATGTTAGTAGCAACAATTATATTCTTGAATGTTTCTTTCTATCGTTGATCAGAACCCTCAAAAAATGGATTGTTTTTATTTTGTCATATGATTTGTAATCTGAGGATTAGGCCTATTGGGGACACCTCATTAAAAAAACGTGTTCCTCATGAGTTACGTGGAAATGACGACAAATTTGTTTGACAGCGCAAAGTTGCTTCCCTGCATGGGCTGCAAACAAGCTTAGCCAGCCCTGATTACGATAATACTCTGTCTGTCTATCTTTCACTTTCCCACGGCATTTACTTCATTAGTTGCTTTCTTTTCTGGCCTGTAGGTATTGAAGGCGTTTCAAAATATGTACTTGCAAACATGCATATATATTTTACAGTTCCAAGGAAGTCTACAAATACAGTGTAGAATTCTTTCACACGTCAAGCGCCTAATTTTATAATTTGAGTGAAAATATCATGAATGATTCAAGTAAATGAAACCAGACATGCAATCGGGCTAAAGTTGGTCAGAATATTTTTGGAAAACTCCAACTTTGACCGGTGAAAAAGTATGAGTAAGTATGATTACATAATTACATCTTCATATCTACACCGAAGCACTAGCAAACGTACCTAGTCAAGACTTTAAAAATATGACCCCCCCTTATAAAAATCCTGCATACGCTACTGCTCCCACATCCACCAAAAGCCTTATGTAATCAATGGACGCTCCCGTAGATGATATGATTAATATTAACTCATTCCAATTACTGCTATGAGTACCTCTAATTATTATTATTTAAAGTAGTATTATTTTCGTAATTGTATGAATTATTTTTAATATTTATATAGATATTACTGGGAAGCTGACCGTGTGGACCTCAAGGGTCGCACCTCGCGGCTTGTTTGATTGGTAAAGCTTCGTCGAAAACCGTGCCATATTTTTTTTATGGTTTCGCAAGTTTGGGTAATTGCCACTTGTTCGCTCGAATAGTTCCTCCTAACGTAGTTCCTTTTGATAGAAGTTTTTTGCTAAATATCTACTCGTTCTCGTTATAAATTGTCGGTGGTTATATTCTTTCCGTACCCTGTAAATGTTTAAGTGAGTTTATTAACAATAAATTCCCTAACACGGAAAAGGCACGCCCTCATCTTCTCAGATCTGGATGAAATTTGGCACATGAGTAGAAAACGTTAAGGATATTCGATCCATAAAATATTAGACCGCAACATTCCCCCTGCATTTTAAAAAAACAGCCATCAAAGGGTTACTACACTTAGAAAAATGAGAAAACTTTTACCTAATAGCTTGACAAAAGGACCTTAAAACAGAAATTATTAACGTTTACAATCAAATACCTCAGTGTCCCAGAATAATTAATACTAAGAACTAATCAATTCGTTGTATGTACCAAAGACTGTAGAAATAACGGTAAAATTTACAATATGCCTTGAAGATTTTGTACTAATTTACTTGGTTTTGGAATTAGAAACATGAATAATATAGCTATAGCATTTGCCAGCACTGATCGGCTAAAAGAAGACTCTTTCAACAAAGCAGCTAATTTTTACAATACACTACCGGCCAAAATTAAAAACATAGCGAACCCAACTTCCTTTAAAACGACACTAAAAAAATCTCCTTCAGGACCAACTTTCGAAGTAAGTTACAAGTACAATCAGCTCCACTAAAAATAGAACACTAAAACTTACAAATTTGGTACTATCCCTTTACCGATTCTGGTTTTAGTCGGTAGATATCCGGCATGCCGAGAGGCAGGAACTAATCGGTATCGGTACGTAGAAAATATATCGATGTGAACGGTGTGTCCTGGGTAATTGGGTATTGGTGTTGTGTTGATAAAGGGTTATTAAGGTGACGGTCATATTTATGTGTGTGAAATGCTGCTTGAAGATCAACGTTGTTTACTTATGCTAATAATGATGATTAAAAGGCCGGGATTCGTGAAAATAATTTATTTGTTATTAATGAAAAAATGTGCATTCATATATTTCTATTTTTAGAATTAACATTACAGCAAAGATCTGGTTGAAACCTTGGTCTACCAAATGCATGGAATTGTTAATTACTATTTCTACTTCTCCTATAAGCATATTGGCAGATGTGAAACGAGCACGTTTATAATATGACGACATCGTAGAGGCTGACGAATTCGATCACCAAAAGCAATATCAAAATTGTTTGCATAACAATTTTCAGTATAGTAAAAAAAAAAGGGACGGTAAGTGGTATTTGTAAGATTTTTTGAATGGTTTATCATATGGACCGCAAACGTCTGTACCGCTAGCAAACACAAAATCTGGAGATAGGCGTAAATGTTATGCTTCAACATCAGATGGTGGAGAAAAAGCACTCATTATCAGTGAGCAGAAGAAGCATTTGACGTGGTCCTTCGAATTGGTGTGAAAGAAACCGCTTTTCACAAGTTTAAGTACCTTCCTGTCCTCCAGATCCAGATTCTTGAATGTCTTTTGGCAGTCGTATTCGTGCCTTAGGTTGACCATATTGACTGAAAGTCCGAGTGTTACAGAACATCTTTTATATCAATCCAGAAATTATGAGATGATTGAAATTCAAGCCATTGTACAAACACGCGATCTTCTTTACGTTTTAAAATCCTCTCCACAAAATAAACATCGGGGTGTTTGACCTTTGTCAATTCTGCCTCATAATAATCTCCTTCGATGATATTTCCTTGATAATCTTGAAGCAAGTATGTGCGTGGTTCTGTTTTCCTTACTTCCTTTACCTTTAATATATCTGTCGACCAGTTTTTGAAAGACATGTTTATATTTAGGTTTAGAAGTGACTTTTAGCTTCGTATATACTTTTAACAGAATCATCAATTATTTTGAACAGAAATTTATAACCTCGACTTTGAAATGCATATGCAGTCATATCAACCAAATCTGTCTGCCAAAGATCATCAATAACCCTTATAACAACACGTCGACGTTTAAAGTTATTTCGTGTGGGTCTATAAAGTTATCTACAATTTGTCTTTTAATCATCTTGAAAAATGCATAAATAAAAAATCTGTAATAGCTTCAATAAGAAGTTGTTCGTTTCCAAATATAAAAAGGTGCTGGACTTTAAACACCCTTTTACAATGATGGTAGCTGGACCATCTAGTTGTGAGAAGATGACATTTATAGAAAATCTTCTTAGAAACGTATCGATGATACGACTGTCAGTGAAGAAAATTATTTGGTGCAATGCTTAGAAGCATGCAATACCAACACATATGCCCTATAAGAATATAGAATATATGAGCTTTATTCCTAATGAATTTCCAAACAGTATGAATCAACAAACACTAATGATACTGGACGACATGATGTTAAACACATTTCCAAGACCTAGTGAGATTTTTTACAAAAGGATCGCATCATCGTAACCTTACTGTCATTCTGGTGACTCAGAATGTTTTCCATCAAAGAAAATTTTGCCGAGATGTTTCGCTAAACTGTAAGTATCTAAAATGCTCGAAGAACCCACAAGACAAGAGCCATTTTCATCATCCCGCTAAACAAATATACCCTGAAAACAGTCCGGAGCTCATGAGAATATATAAAGAAATAACTCTGAATGAAAAAGTTCCGTCGTTCAGCTAAGAATCGAAAATTTTCCCTCTAGAAATGATAGTTAAAGTGCCAGAACTCGTTCATAATGTGCGGTTGAAATGAAACAATGCTGGCTTACGCAGAATCAGCTATGCCAAAAACAAAAACGACATAAACTTTTCAACTTTTTTATCGTCGTTCTTCTTAGCAGTGAAACCCGATTGATCCACCTTTTATCTGAATGAAATTAAAAACAAAATTTACAATCACATTGAAGATGATAGAGATTATGGTGAAATTCACGATTTCAGTGAAGTGAAGAGATTGCGAGAGTTTTGTTCACAAATGTTTATCAAGGAAGAAAGGATGCTGATAAAGTTTATTTGAATTTAATAACAAAATTTGATACGCTTCGAGACTTCATTGATCTTAAAATAGCACGGATATCACGAGGAAGGATAAATCATGCAGAATTGCTGAGATGGATTAATGCATACATACGTTCAGTGAATGGTATAAAGGAGGAACGAGAAAACGAAGCGAGAATAAAACCCTCCTCCCATACTTTTAACCTTAAAGATCATGGAGTGAAACTTAACGTAGAGCTTCCGATATCATCCCCAATTAACCTCAATGATTTTATTGCATTGTTACTAAATGGGATAGAATTCGATTAAAACGACTTTAAAAGTAGCGAAAATCCTCTTAACTTGAATGTATACCAACGGTGAAAACCAATTTCCAATATTGTTAGCTGAGGGATTTGACAGCCGATAGCTCGCGTGGCTAAAAAGTCCGGTGATGAGATATTAACAGGTGAGTGGGCGAAAAGAAGATCAGATCAGAATAAACCATACAGAAAAAAACTATGGGAGTATGGATGTTACCCAAATATAAATTGAATTGTCAACTGGCGACATTGACGGTCTGATGCGTTCCTTAAACCACCCGTTTACAAACGAGACCTGGAAATGATTAACGCTACAATAAAGGATTCGTTTGATAAGTTAATGATGCTGGACAATATAAAGCAACTAGAAAAATCCATTAATGTGTTGGAGAATAGAGCACGACTTGAAGTAGAGACGATAAATCTTAGATATTATCAAACCGAGAATAAAGGGCAAGAAGTTGATAAAGAATCTCCAAATAATAACATGAAACACTTATGACAATGTGCTCAGTTTTCATCGCTTGTAGTACTGTCCGGCAGCCAATAGAATTCGATTTTTCTAAGCAACGCCCTATCAGCACTAGAGGTTATCTTAGCCTTTCCAAGGTCACTGGTATCAACTATTTCGAGAAAGGTCATCAGATATCCAAAAAGTTCTTCGACGACGGCTGTTTCCTGTTAGCATTTGACTTGAATGCAGATAACTCATACGACACGGGATGTGGGAGTTTGTTAAACCAAGGCGTGATAAGGATTGAGGGGAGATTCAGAGAAGCTTTGAAGAAAAGTGTTACCTGTGTCATTTACGCGGAATATGACGGAAGTATTGAAATTGACAAGAATCGGAATGTATTTACAAGTTTCTAAAAAGCTATACATATACCGGAATATCAACCAAATGTGGAGAGTATTTCCTCAAGTACATAGTAGAAAACATGACACATTGCCTAGTAAGTGTTGAGTATTTCTCAGAAGGTCACTTAACCATTTTTAAGAAAGTCTCACTGGCAGAGTTTATCTCACAGAACAAACTTTACTCAAAAGAAATTAGGTATAAATATCCTACCTACTCGGCGGTAACTACAGATCAGACAAGTGTATTTAAAAACATGGAACTCAAGCGACTCGATGAGGATCTCATCAGATCTTTGCGAAAGTTTTCAACAGTGTTTATGAACGGGGAATCGAAAAAAGAATTATTACAAAGCTACGTGACATCACATACTAAGATTGCAAAACCTTGAAAACATACTCCTGAAAGGACAGGAATGAACACAATAAAGGTCATCAACACGTTAAGAAGCAATATTATAACAAAAATATTTTTTCAAGGTGTATATCCCTGCGAAACCGGCAAGCGTCATAGCCAACACAGATCCGTTCCAAAACAGTGGTGTTCATTGGGTGGCATTCTACTTCTGTACAAAAGGACCCGCTGAATATTTAGACTCGTTTGAGAAATATCCAAGTGAAAAATTTCTCAAAAAATTCCTTAAACTCAAAGGTAGAGTGTTTATGAACAATAAACAACGTTTAAAAAGCGCGTTTTCGACTACTTGCAGGCAATATTGCTGTGTTTACCTTCACGCTGCAGCGGTCATAGCCTTCGAAAATTTCTTAAGCGTTTCTCCCACTTTGACTTCGAATTGAACGATGATGAAATTGTGAAGTTATACCGGAAAATCTATAAAACAGGTTTACTACAGAATGCAGATGACTACTGCATTCAATCCTCCAGGAGACAGATTGGAGGTATAAAAACAAAGATTTCACAGCTAAGAATACCAGTGCTGATTCGATTACTGTGTGAAAGATGATTAGTCGCCGATGATTCTTCAGGTGGCTTGATGTCCTCTGTGTTGGACGCCAAACGCCGGATCTTATATTCCTCGAGAGAGATCCGTGAATTAGCGCTGTACAGGTAAAGCGCATTATTAGCGAGGAAACAGGGTTATATTAAGGGTACCTACCGGCAAGTGAATTGCCACATGTCTGGCGCAGGATTCATGATCCATGCTAGCCTATATTTCTAATATTTTAGCGACTGGTTACGCTATAGTCGTTGCGCTTCTAAAGCCAAGTTACGGCTCGAGCGTTTTGCCAAACTACGGCAATTCTTAGTCTTTAAAGGGATTTTTAATAAATGCCAAGCAACGGCAATAATTAAAATTCAGACTTTTGGTGACGAGTCAAAACTAAGACTATGACTCCCTTTTCTTTATTCTACAATTGCTTTTATACAAATTTTAAAATCTTAATATGTAATCCCTACTCTAAAATTTTTAATTTACTTAATACATAATCCCTACTCTAAAACTGAAAGAATTAAATATATTCAATTCACTCTACCAACCATCATATTGATCAGCATTTTGCTATATGACCCAATTTAAAATGCAACACTCATAAATTCCATGAGTAATGACTACTCAAGTTTCTTCCCAAAGGGTACATGCACTTTGTGTGTTGCTGTTAGCATGCATAGTCTCAAGCATGTCGTTTGTTGCACTTGTCAACGCTAAGCGCCGCTTAGTCTGGCACGATCGTGATGGGCTAGTACAAACCATCATTCCTGTGTCATCATGAATTGGACTTTCGTATGAGAAGATTATGTGTAATGCAAAGCGAGCATTGCAAAGTGAGCATTACAGAGCGATCGTAAATTATCCATTTGTATAGTCTACGACTGCTCGTTAATTATTGATTTGTGGGTTTAGTTTGTGGGAAAATGCTGATTGGTTGTGTGGGAATAATTCATTAGTAGATATCTGTAGATCCACTACAACTGGTAAAAGTCAAATGAATTCAAGCGTAAGTAACAAGTTAGTGAAAAAGATGCCGACCAAAGTGTACATCAATATATTAGAAAAAGCAGAAGTCTTTTTCTTTACCCACAGAATCCGAAAGCTATATCAAAAATAACCTCAGTCATGATACCTTAATGAGATGCCCATCATTTTTACGAACATGATCTCGAGCTCTTTAATAGGGTTCACAGGTATCTCTGAACTCTTTTAATCGGAATAGCATCCTAACTCCTTTGAGATCTTTTCCCTTAATAAAAATTGGATCTCTTTACCCACCCCACCACCTGTCTGAGCTGAAATTACATCCTGCTCTAGTTCCTGTAAGATTTCAACATTCATATCTGAACTGCTACTAGCCGAACTATTTTCATTTTGTAATACCGTGAAAACAGAGTCGTCCCAATCTTGCTCACTGTTTAAGAAATAAACAGCCCCTAATAATTTCTGCTCTGAATTGACTGACATTGCATAAGGTCGAAAATCAAGTTAACAACTCGATAAATTGAAATTGTTCTTCAACGTTGAAAGAGATCTTTTTTTCTTTTTCATCTCCTTCATCAAATTGCTTAAACTAGCTACAAATACATCATATCCCAAGCTTGAAGAACTACTTAAATAACTTACTGAACCTAAACTATCAATTTTTTTTTAAATAGGTAACTATGAAAATGTTTTTTTCTATTAACTGTCTAAAAAGTAGAGTCCTTTTTAAATCCCCACAAGGCCTGAATGGCCTCCTCCTTTGCATTCGATCTGAGTTCTGCTATCTCCACTATCCTCGCCTAGAACTTTTATCCTTTTTTCGAGGCTATCTCACTTATTCTCATTATCTATTATCCCAGTCGACTAGTATATAAGATTGTAATCCTCCGTAGAAACATCAGTGTTTTCTTCAAGAATCCACAAAGACAACATGGTAAGTATTTCACATTAACGCTTAAATCCCTGGATACCATTAACAGTTTTTACTGAGTATATTTTCCTTTACAAAAATCGGTACTCCTTTTTTCAGAATACATTTGAGCATCTAGTTTTGGCTGTAGGTGGAAATTGCGATACAATGGTTCCCACTAGCTTCTTAGAGGTTGGGAGGGGGGAGGGTTTTTCCGCATCGTTAAGACGAAGAATGGAGTAAGGCTAACGGTTCATCTGAACGGAGGTGTTTTTGCTTTCTGCCACCCAAATTTTCGGACAAGATAAAAACCCAGCGTCAGGTGGACGAACTGAACAATGGTTCCGATCAACATCTCGTGTTTGACGGCGTAGATGAATCACGGGGGTATTCCATAAATTACGCTTTTTAAAATAAAACGGAAAAAAATATGTATGTTGTTCTTTTAAAGAACCAATAAAAAATCGTTCTCTACAGCTTTTTCGTTGTCTTTTTCTTAATCGTTGATTCCCACGAGGCTATAACAACAAAAATCAACAGGAGACATATTTCACTATATTCGTAAATTAATAATCAACGTTGATCAAGCAGTAATTGCATTTAACACACAACTCCCCATCATCCCAACATCATCTCAAGCATTTCCGAGTCAGAACAAAAACGCTTCAAGATACGCAATTGCGTAGCGGGTCCACGACAGCATCTCAAGCCAAATTCATCATTCGTTATCGAGTTTGTAACTACACGATAGAATGCCGCCACGTCTCAAGCAAAAACCTTCGGTCTTCTCCTTTCATTCATCTTCCCAACAATGTCGCTTCATCTCAAGCATTTTCGACGAGCCCACGGCTTTATCTTAAGCCAAATTTATCAGCCGTCATCGAGTTGGATTCTACCCGCAATGGCACCTCAACTAAAGCGTGTCAAGCAATAGACGGGTCCACCACGATAACATCTCGCATTTCAGACCCATCTGACTATCCAACCGTCACATCATCTCAAGCATGCGATCGCGTAGTGGTCGACGGACCCGACAGCGCCAAGCAGCATCTCAAGCCAAATTCATGAGCTAGCATCTACACGCTTTGAAGACCGGACGCCACCGCTAGAGACCGACCAAAGCATCTCAAGCAAAAGTCTTCATTTTTCACAAGCAGAAGACGCGAGCTTGGTGTTTCTTAGCCGTCGATTCAAAACAAACCGGTATCTACACGCGAACGTACTTACGCTTATGACAACAAGTCTCCTGCACACTTTTACGCTACGATTGTCACGTGATTTTTCCACGACACTTTTATTCCAAACAAGTGATTTTTGATCTTGCTAGAACTGTATTCATCTCTATTCAAACACAACGCTTGGGCTCTTCACCTCTCTCACGAAACCCCGTATCAAAACTACCTTCCCCGTATTCAAACCAGCTTTCAGTCAATCAGCGCTCTCAAAAACCAGCTTATCTATCGCATAGCACACACGCTCGCACACTCGCAAACAGCCGGCCAACCAGAGTCAAAACGCTACCGATCCACTGATATACTTTCGTTTCAGCCAGCTCGCCGAACTAGCACACTCTAAGCATGTCTAGGGGCACATGTTGTCCCTTGCGAAACACTCTTCACTCCTACAGCTCTCGATTTAGTAATACACTTTGGTTTTGGTTTAGAAGTACACTTTGGGTTGGTTTCGCTGTCGCTACTAGTATACTTTCAGGTTATTGGAACCGGCTTACTATGGTAGGCTGTCGCTAATAGTACACTTTCAGCATATTTACGCTGGATTACTATTCCACGTTCAGCATGTAGGGTACAGCTTTTCCTGATCTAACGCCGAGTAATTTTACATGAAAGTGTGTGTCTTACTACCTGTTCCGTATAATCCTGTCGTAAAAGTGTATGCCTTCTGTGATTGTCGAAAGGGTTACTAATTTGATAGATATTTTCATGACCAGTCCTTAGAATGAGCCCATTTCTAAATACATTGATGGGAGCTTCTACGCAAGGAATTAAATTGTGTGAGGAGATTTCATCGATATGTTCATTTGGTGTCATGGAAGTGACTTCAGATATTTTAGGGGGTCAAGAGAGATGCGTGTATTTTTGGAGGAGTTTTCGGACACTCGTCCTCCTTTTTCTCTTAAAAAGGATGTCAATGGCCTCGCTAGTAGTCCTTTAAAAACGCCGATAATATCCTGACATGCCTAGAAAGAAACGCAGATCTTTTAGTGTGTTCTGTGGGGGAAAGGCTGCAATCGCTTCAACATTTTTCGGATTAATTTTAATACCATCAACGCTAACTATGAACCCTAAGAATTTGATTTCCTTTTTAGAAACTCGCATTTATCGAGTTGAATTTTCAGATTTGCTCTTACGAGTGTTTTTAAAACCAATTCTAAGTTCCCGAAATGTTCATCTTCGTTTCTACCAAAAATTATAATACCATCCATGTAAATGTGGCAACCTACTCCGATATGATCTTTAAGGATATCATCCAAGGCTCTTTGGAAGATTGGGCAGCGTTCTTTAGTCCAAATGGAGGACGCACAAATTCAAACTTTGGATTCTTAATAGGTTTTCCCAATATCCTGTTCCCTTAACGGAATTTGATGGATACCGCTTTTCAAGTTGATAATCGTAAATAATTGATTATTTCCCAAATTTGGTAGCACCTTGTTGATTTATGGTATGGGTATTTGTCGTGTATAGCGATTGAATTAAGCTTCCTATAGGAAATAACTACGCGGATTTTTTTCGCCAGAGGCATCTTGTTTCTTTGGGACGAACCATACCGGAGTATTATATGGGGATTTTGATGGTCTCATGATTCCATCAGCTAAAAGTTTCGAAATTTCTTTTTCAACTTCCTTTTTGAGGGACATTGGGTATGGATAGGATTTTGAGTAAACTGGATCATTTGATGAGTTGCGGATCTCTCTTTTAACAATTGTGGTTTAAGTGAGTTTTTCGTCAGGTTCCGCGAGAAAATTTCGACGGTTTTCCAAGATTTTCTGTAATCTAAGATTTTTGATTTTTGGTGAGGCGAGCTGCTCTAAGATTTATATTGTGTATTGATTCAGAAATATATCATTTCATAGGAATTTGGATGCCGTTCTTGATTGTCATTTAATTTTTGCCTGTGTGAATGACTGTTTTTAATGATTTCAAACGATCGTTTCCAATAATTAAAGTAACGGTTTAGGGTTCAGGGAGAATAAAAGATTTAACTTTCTCAATATTATTGCCAAACAGGTCGATACAAGCATGGTGCGTGCTCTGAACTCGGCCACTAATAGAGTTTCCGAAAATGGAGTGTCGTTTGCTATAGGTATTCTTATAAATCGAGGTTGAATGTAGTTTTTATTGGACCTAGTGTCCACAAGAAATTTTACGATTTCTTCGCTTCTTGCAACGTGTTTAATATAAGGTAGCGAAGAGTATTCAATCTAAAAAATGAATATCTTGTAACCCTTCACCATCTGTATTTCGTTCGTTATGCCGTCCGAGTTTTAACTGTTGCGTCATTTGTTCGGGAGAAAATGATTGAGTTTCGTCATGTGCTAGGTATTCAAGGAAATCATTGTCAGTCCTTGGGTCTCTGTGGTATAAGGTGTCGCCACAAATATCGGGCATTATGTTATTGCTATATGTGAAGAAGTTTCTCTGCTGTTTATTTCTGAAGTCAGGGAGTTGAGATGGTTCTGTTTTAGGTGGAAACTGATGATCAACGTGTGGTCTGTTTTGGTAATTTATGGCACAACTCCTTACGGATTGGTCCACATCAATAGGATCGTGCCTATTGATTTGGCGGTAGCTGCCAGTATTGTTGCTGAACATTGAATCATCGTGCTTGGAGTTGTGGCTGTGAATTTTTTGTATACTAGGGTCGTCAACAAAATCGTGATGGTTGAGGTACTTGCGGGCTATTGAGTAGAGTAGGGAAGGAATTTTTTTTTAGGGTTTGATTTGGTTGGTAACGAGTGGGCAAGGGAATAATTTTCCTCGAGGGTACCGGTGGTTGGTTATGGGGATTATGTTTTCATGCGTAATTTCGAGTGCTATGAGCAAATGCACACGATATTCAACATTTTTGGCATAGATTAAATGCGTGCGGCAAATCTATTGGCTCCCGTATGCTCAACAGCCTTGGTAAATCACCAATTAGTCCTCTTACAAACGTTTCAAGTGCCTTTTCGCGTTAGCATCGCGTCATATTATTAAGGGATTCTTCACCTATCTTTGTACATGATAATTTGTTTAATATAAAGGATAAGTGATGATACATAGTTGATAAAATTTATGAATGGTTTTGTTCCCTTGAACCAGGGTTGTCATTTGGTACTCGCATGTACCAAGATCTCTCTTATCTGCGTAGTGTAATGTTAAACATTTCGCTATTTTCTCCGAATTCAAAGGAGTGTTATAGGATTCCAGCGCGATATCTGTATCTCCGACTATTTTATTTCTCACTACTGAAAGAAGCCCTTAATATTCTGCGGTTTCCTTGAGATGTTCTTAGATTTTAAAGATGCGATCTACAATTTTTTTCCACAAACTAAATTATCCTAGTCTTCCAGAGAAATTCCCAAGACTCGTTACATACCTTATCGATTTCAGATAAAATTCATGTCAGCATTAGCGTTTACAGATATATCAGCTTACTTATATCCAAAGTAGGATTAACAATAGAATTAAGAAAATTTCTTCCTTCTGAATGGACATTTTCAATTACCAGACGAGCAATGAATTGTACTAAATCTTCATGTGGATTTGCTCCGTTTGGAAGAGAATTGGGTTAAGGATCTGTTTTGACATTCGCGTTATCAATCTGAATCCGTGGTGGACAAATTAAGTTATTTCGGTTCGCCATTCTATGTTTGCGACGACCACTAAGGAAATTTCTTTTGAATACTTTCTGAGCTTCTGCAAACTGCTATTTTAAAGAGGAGTAAATATTTCAGGCGTGCGATCACAACATCAAGTAGGTAATAAAAGGAATTTGAATCTTGTACCTTTTTTTTTGAGAAATTAAGTTTTATCACAGACGCGGGGCAATATTATAAGTTGAAATAACGTGCTGGTATAAGAATATATCTATAAATATTTCACTTAGGTTTGCAATTTGATTTTATGCAGTTTATTCTGCTTTGGCAAATTCTTTTCACTTTCATATTGGAATGTAAATTTTTGTACGAACATGAATAAATTAAAAAAGCAAATCCTGGATTTACATAAAATTGTACAAAAATTGACTTACATTAGAAATATTGTTGCTATTTCTATCTGCATTTTCCGATAGTCAATGAATTCTCAATTGAAGAAATCTGCATCTTGTGGGTGGGTTCTGGACCGTTTGATTTGTTCCCTAGGATGTCTGCCTATTCTTGGATTAGCTTCTTTTTGCTATCGCTACTTGGGCTTTTTTTTCCTAAATTCTCTGCTTCCCGTCTTTTGGTTAACACTTCTTCGCTAGTAGTAAGGGATTGGTTGTCGCACTATCACTTTACTGTGATTTTTGCTCTTGATTATCGTACCGGATTATCACGCGAGTTATATTTCTTGCGATGTTATTTCACAAAATACATATACACTCAGAGTCATAAGTCTACAAGCAACCAATAAAAAAATGTTTTTTAGAATATTTTTCCAAAAGTCAAAAAATTAGCAAATTTAGTTTTTATTTTTCTGGTGTAATATTCAATGCACAGTGTCGATGCCAAATTTCTTTGCACGTGTTTGCAAAACAGCCGAGATAACAGTACTTTCGTTCTTCGGTGTAACATAACAAACGATCAAAAGTCTACAAGCGGTCATTATTGTTGCGATCTTGCGAGCGTGCAGAAGGTAATTTTCTTGAAATTTTAATTGCATTTTATTGATATATTAATTGATCAGATAGTTAGAATAAAGTATCTTGTTTTTTTTCGTAAAAAAGCTAAAAAAATTGTAATCAAGTTTAAAAGGAAAGAAATAAGTGTCGGCGAGAGGTAAATCATCATTAAGCTCTGGAAGGAAGGGAAGACAAACCGAGAAATTGGACAATTGGTTGGAAGATCGCACTGCTCAGTCTATACCGTAATAAAAAAATTTAAAACTACTGGAATTATGTTCTGGTCGCCCACAGAAGCTGACGTCCCGTGAAAACCGCTCAATATTGAATGCAGTGAAGAAGAATCCACGCTTGACTGCATTGCAAATTACAAATGATGTTCAGGAAAGATTCGCCAAAAGTATTTCTGTCGTTACTGCACGACGAATTTTGAGACGGTCTGGTTTTCATGCTAGAGTAGCACGAAAGAAACCGCTTATTTCTGTAATCAATCGAAAAAACCGCATAGCTTTCGCAAAGAAATACTTAAATATGCCTGAAGAATTCTGGAACAACGTGCTTTTCTCCGATGAATCGAAGTTCTGCATTTTCGGTATAAAGGGACGCAAATTAATATGGCGTACGCGAGGAGAAGCATACAATAAGAGCAATCTTTACCCAACGGTAAAACATGAAGGTGGTGGAGTGATGGTTTGGGTTGTATGGCAGCCAATGGTACGTGCAACTTGGAGTTGGACATAATATTAAAGGAGTGGGCGGAAATAACAGTTCATGTGATCAGTAAACTTGTAGCTTCGATGAAAAACCGTTTATTGGAAGTTCTTAAGCATCGCGAATATCCAACTAGCTATTGAATTATATGAAAAATTTAATTTTAACGTTTTAAAACTTCTTTATAATTATTGCTTGTAGACTTTTGATTCTTTTGTTTGCTACCCAGAAGAACAAAAGTACCGTTATCTCGGCTGTTTTGCTAACACGTTGAAAGAAATTTGGCGTGAACATGTTACTTTTATTATTGTTTAAGAAACATAAAAATTGAATTAAATAAATTGATTGATATTTAAAATACATTCTTACGAACCCTGTTTTATTGGTTGCTTGTAGACTTATGACTCTGAGTGTATATATATTAACCACACTTGGTTTATTAAATGAAACACTTTATTTCACTATATGTATTATTACCACTTTATTTCACTTTATTTAATGACAATTAACTTGAATAGAACTTATGGTAATAACTTGTGAACCGAATGATATAATAACTTTGGCTGACTGAGCTGAATAACAACTAACAATCATGATTGATCCGAATGACATTTGAATAATAACTAACATGATTGATGATGGACTAATAACTAACATGATTGATGATGGACTAATAACCAATCTGGATCTGGATGATCAAGTGGTATTTATATTGATGGGAAACAAAGAACATAAAATTGCATAGTTGCAATTTTTATCAAGGGAATAAAAAGTTAAGATCAGAATTTAGTCATCGCCCCACACCTTGTACGTTCCGCAAAACAAGAATCTCTTACCACATCAGAATCCTTATTCTGATTCGGTATCGATACTTGTTCATTTTCTCATCCTTCAAATTTAAACTACTCTAATTTCAAATTGCAATCTTCTATTGCACATAAATTCAAAACAATCTCCACTTCACACTTAAACTCTTGTCAATGTTCCCAAACACCATTCCCATGCACATGACGATAAATCTTTCAAAGTATCGCGTTTCACCTTTAGGAACGTTAGTCATTTCATAACGTAAACAATTTCTCGGGTCTCAGGTTAAATCCTAAGTGCTTAGCATGCACATTTTTCACAAATTCCAATTTCCCAAAGATAAGAGCAGGGATAAAATCTAAGATAAAGAATTTAGTCTCTTGTGTTCCTTTACATTGATCGGTCTAAATAAAAACTTGATATTTTTTAAAAAAATTCAATCAGTCTTTTATTTTTCAATTTTAAAAGTACCCACGAAGGTGGTACGCGCGAAGAGACACATTACAATTTTATGAAATATGATATTATAAGATACATCAGCATAGATATGAGATGATGCAGCTGTGTAAACAATGAATTGATACGTTAGTGTAAATAGTTTATAGTATGAATCATGCATCAGCATACTCAGTTTATGATGTTTATTGAAGTTGGATATGTTAAAAGAATTTAATAATGCTGACTTGATACAACGTATGTTTAGAAAAAACGTACGTTGTTTATAGATTGGTCATCAATTTTAGGAGCTTGTTTATCAATTGTAACTCCTCCCTCCTTAAGATCTTTGTTGTCCGCAACAATTTTTATTATAGGTAATTCAATACTTTCATCAGGTTTTTTTAGATTGATATGAATAATTTTTCAGTTTTTACAATTTCTAGAATAACAATATATTAAAGATAATACAATTATTGTTGATATGAATAATATTATGAATGAATCTGATATGATTGAACTTTGTTTATGTTTGAATTTGTAAGACCAAATTTATATTTATTACGAATTAAATATAATATAATGTGTTCAAATACAGGAACACACTGGCGCGGCCAGGATGTCGAGTGTCCGCAGGTCGCTGTTGATGAACTGCCGAGTCTGTAAACAAATAAAAGAAGCAACACGTAAGTGCAATGGTCGAATATTCATACAACGATTAAGTCGTTGACGCCACTACTAAAAATCGCTACACTCAACTGCCCGGTATTCTTCCGATACACTCTTCAATTTGAGTGTTCTATTTCCGGATCCAAACTTTATAGAGGAGCCGAGCCCTCGTCAGGGGAGAACACGCAAGACGAGACGGAACCCACGAATACGCTGACGCCAGGGGAGAACGCACAAGGCGCCAACAACTCGTGTTCCTTGGGTTGGCGAGGAGCGCCATCGACCAACCCCGCGAGGATTAACTCCATCTCCGCTATCCTAAGGATTAAACCCATCCTTATACACACTCACACACACACACCAAGTCCCTGGCTCGACTTCCCTCAACACAGCGTCACATTACGCTACTGAATCTAATCACTTACGCGATCACGGGCAGTTGATCCTAGTGACCAATCAACTATTGCACTATTTAATCCCTTAACGCTTGGGATATCCAAATATATCAATATATTTATATATATATATATATATCCAATAATAAAACTACCGACCACAGCACCTAATAAGCAAAATTGCTTACCTTTCCTGTAAATCCACGCTCTTTTCTTTGGCTCTTCGTCCACACTCAACTTGCACTACTTTTCACTAATAACTATGCACTGATAATGACGCGCCGATCCTAGCTACAAGGATCACCCGCCAAAATCAGGCAAATGCTACATTTGTCGCATGTGTGCGCAACATGGGGTGTGAAATAACATGCAAAACCGGTCCGCTATCTTCGCATCGAGGACAAAGTAGCGAGCCGGCTTCTTATCTATTTTCTACGAATAAATTTTCAGGATATGGGCACTACATATGCGCTTACAAGGATTCCACGCTACACTCAATACGGATATTTTAGGATATTTTATGGGTTTTGGGATGAGAATTTACATGGGTCTTACAGTCGTCCATCCTGACATTAACTCGCCTCGAGTTACACAGCGTCGGTTTCATCCGCTTCCTCACTAGACAACACTACGGATTTTTTTTAAAGACTACTACTGCAAGGGTTTCTAGCTCATAGGAATGATATCTACTTTTTAGGTCCGTGGTCTGTCGGCTAAAATAAGCAACTGGTTGAAGGCGCTCGTCCTTTTGGTATTGCAGAATAATTCCTGCTAACCCTAATGCACTAGCATCCGTGTGAACTTCCGTTACGCCTTGTGGATTGAACAGTGCAAGTACGGGCTTGTTGACTAAGGTGGCCTGCAATGTACGGAAGGCTTCTTCTTCAGGTTGGTTCCACTTCCAGGTTTCCGTTTTCTTTGTCAGTGAAGTCAATGGGCGCGCAATAAGGGCATAGTTCTTGACAAAGTGCCGAAAATATCCCGTGAGACCCAGAAATTGGCGTACATTGTGCACTGATTTCGGTACGCTGAAATTTTCTACCGCTTTTGTTTTTTTTCGTTCCCTGGCTGAACTTTACCATTGGAAATCAAATAACCCAAGCAGGTAACTTTCGTTGTTAAAATGAACACTTCTGCAGGTTTAAGGTTAATCCTTCATTTCGAAGTAGTAATAATACCTTTCGGAGTCCTTCCAATGATTTGTCGAATGTCTCTGCATGCAGTAAAACGTCATTTAGATAAACTGCTGCAACATCGCCCACTGGGGACAAAATCTTATTCATTAGTCGCTGAAACATACGTGATGCATTAGTTAGACCGAAAGGCATGCGCTCAAATTCATATTGTCCTGATGGTGTTACAAATGACGTATATCGCTTGGACTCTTCAGCCATGGGTATCTGATAATAGCCCGATCTCAAATCTAAGCTCGAGAAATAAATTGCTCCGTGTAATCGATCGATTTGGTCATCAATTCGCGTAAGTGGATGACTGTCACGGATGGTAATTGAATTGAGCTTCCTAAAGTCAATGCACAGTCTTGCTTCTCCGTTTTTCATTTTGATGAGCACCACTGGTGAGGCAAAGCTTGAATAAGAAATACGGGTCACCTTATTATCCAAGAGTTCTTTCACCATTTCTTTGACCACTTCTTGCTCTGCTCTCGCCATTATATATGGGCGGAAAGAAAACGGGATGTTGTTCTGCAATTGAATATTCATTTTCACTGATTTAGCACACCCTAATTCCCCCGTTTCAACAGCGATACAATCCCGAAATTCGTTCAACATTTGTAACAGCTCATTTTGATATTCTTCGCTTATTTTTCCAATAGTAACTTCGCTCAAATGAATCTCCTTTCTATCTGATTTATGGCTGATTTTAAAGACATCTTCTTTCGGGTCCTGCCGGTTTGCGATCGGCCAGGTCCGCGCAAGGACTTCTTTTTTCCGAAGAATGATATCTTCATCTGAAAGATTAATGAACGCTACCTCCGCTTGCTTGTTTTTGTCACTAGATACAACCGTTCGGGGTATACACGCCTCTTTTCCTACTTGCGGTCGCAGACAAGCTTCGACGTAAGCATTCTCCACTTCTTGGTCGCAATCTAGTTTGATCCTGCGATAATGCTTCGGTGGTATCAAAACCGTATCGGCTATTCGTAAGGTGATTTTACTGACAGGTATCTCCATCTCTGGCATTAGTAAGTAGTCACATGAAGGCTTTTCGATAAATTTTAAAATCGATTTGTTTTTGATTACGATAATTTGTGGTAGTTCGGTAAAGGTTCGACCAACGATCTGCGGAATATTTTGCTCATAATCGGATACCACAACTACTTTGATTGTTGTCTTGATTTCATCTAATTCAATTTCTATTTCGGTGGACCCTCTGCTTGTCGTTGTCCCATTTCCATAGCCTCGCAATGTTATGATATCTCCTTGATTTATATGAAGTCCAAGTTTCATTGCTTCGCTCCACGTGATCAAGGTACACGAACTCCCGAAATCGATATAAGCTGTCGACAACGTCCCATTCAGTTTAACATTTTTATAATACTTCCGATTTGCTGCATCCGTGTCCACTGTTTCCAGCAAGGCTACTACTTTATTCGATTCTCCTTGGTTTTGCCTGCGACATGTCTCATTCTTTTGATGATGGCTTCTACAAGTCTGGCAACGCGGTGTATCCTTCGGTGTTGTGTAGCATTTATTGGCAAAATGGCCTTGTTTGCCGCACCTAAAACATGTATTGTTTGAGCGGTTTGGGTTCTGACCCGGTTGTTGCTTCTTATAGGTGGTAGCTACATCCTTTCGTTGTGAGGAGTACTTTCGATCTGAAGCCAGATAACTGGAGGATGTAGTGTCAGTCAGTTGACTCAAATACTGTAAAAGTTCCTCCGGAGACGAATAATTTCCGGCTTTTGCTCCGTTTTTGGCAATAGGGTCGTTTATCCCTCCTATCAAACACGATATTGCATCCGCTACGTAAATTTTACACGCATTTAATAGTGCAACCTTCTAATAAAAATACTTTAAACAATTTTCCTCTTTCCTTTTTCTTCTGTTGACCAGATCAATCAGCATTGCGTGGAAATCATTTTTCGGTTGAAACGATTGTCGTAGTTTTTCTTTCCACATTTCCCATGAATAATTAACTGACCCTAACCCTTTGTACCAGGTTTCTGCCAATCCGCGAAGTTTTCCCAACGCAAAATAAATGGTAACTTCCCCCGTCCATAAAAATATTTCCCTTAATTCGTCAACCTTTTTCAACCATATCTCAGATGACTGGTTACGATCTTCCGGATTGAAGCTGGGTACTGCATCTGATTTTACAGACATGCCCGGTTGCGTCATATTACTTCGCTGTACTACCGCGGTGACCGCTTCCGTAAACCGATCTAGTGACTCCTTGGTTGACGTCGAATCCTACCTACGACTCCTTCGACGGTGTTCTCGATCACTTTCTGAGTCCGAAACTGGACTTCGTCGGTCATGCCATCGCGATCTTTTATTAGTTCGGCCCATACTGAATAATCTCAACACGAACAACCTTTTTCAACGCTAAAGGAAAGTTTCTATGATAAACTACTATTTACCAATTTCAAGCTTTATAAATCAATATTTGAATAGGTCCCTTTTCGTGTAATTTGGATATCGTTTCTATACTTATTTTCACGAAGAAAAAAAAATTAACTCGACAGTTCAACTTTGCGACATGCGGACTTCGGACTTCTTTATCCCACTTCTGATAAATTGTAAGAACAAATTTATATTTATTACGAATTAAATATAATATAATGTGTTCAAATACAGGAACACACTGGCGCGGCCAGGATGTCGAGTGTCCGCAGGTCGCTGTTGATGAACTGCCGAGTCTGTAAACAAATAAAAGAAGCAACACGTAAGTGCAATGGTCGAATATTCATACAACGATTAAGTCGTTGACGCCACTACTAAAAATCGCTACACTCAACTGCCCGGTATTCTTCCGATACACACCTTCAATTTGAGTGTTCTATTTCCGTATCCAAACTTTATAGAGGAGCCGAGCCCTCGTCAGGGGAGAACACGCAAGACGAGACGGAACCCACGAATACGCTGACGCCAGGGGAGAACGCACAAGGCGCCAACAACTCGTGTTCCTTGGGTTGGCGAGGAGCGCCATCGACCAACCCCGCGAGGATTAACTCCATCCCCGCTATCCTAAGGATTAAACCCATCCTTATACACACTCACACACACACACACCAAGTCCCTGGCTCGACTTCCCTCAACACAGCGTCACATTACGCTACTGAATCTAATCACTTACGCGATCACGGGCAGTTGATCCTAGTGACCAATCAACTATTGCACTATTTAATCCCTTAACGCTTGGGATATCCAAATATATCAATATATTTATATATATATATATATCCAATAATAAAACTACCGACCACAGCACCTAATAAGCAAAATTGCTTACCTTTCCTGTAAATCCACGCTCTTTTCTTTGGCTCTTCGTCCACACTCAACTTGCACTACTTTTCACTAATAACTATGCACTGATAATGACGCGCCGATCCTAGCTACAAGGATCACCCGCCAAAATCAGGCAAATGCTACATTTGTCGCATGTGTGCGCAACATGGGGTGTGAAATAACATGCAAAACCGGTCCGCTATCTTGGCATCGAGGACAAAGTAGCGAGCCGGCTTCTTATCTATTTTCTACGAATAAATTTTCAGGATATGGGCACTACATATGCGCTTACAAGGATTCCACGCTACACTCAATACGGATATTTTAGGATATTTTATGGGTTTTGGGATGAGAATTTACATGGGTCTTACAAATTCTATTCCATTAATTCTGTTAAAATTGTTTATATAATGCAATTGTATATTATCTAATTTTAATTGATAGTTATAATTGCCAATATTTTTAATTGGTTCCAATGCTAATACTTGTTGAAATTCTTTTATTTCGTTAGTATATAATTTTCCATTGATTTCGATTTTACAGTTTCACAAATCTAATTATATATGTTCCACTTAATTTATATGTTTTTTCGTCACAATTTTGATTCACTTTATTTTGTACATTTGCTGAAAGTAATAATCCTTTTTCGGTTTCTACGGTCTTAGTTTTATTCTAGATTGATGGATTTTATTTTTGGGTTTATTATTTTTTATTAATATTATATCGTTTTTATTTTTGGTTATTTCAATTTTACGGTATTTAGGTTGTTCCTTGTGTCTTCCATGTTTGTAGTTTTTCATGCATACTTCTTTTTGAGTAATTTGTTGTGATAGTTTTTGTTTTTTATTATGATACTCTATCCATTTATGTATTTTACTGGTGAAGTTGTTACGTACCATAAAGTAAATTCAAATTATCTTCGCGCCTTTTCTGCCCAAAATAACTAAAGCATATAACTACCTACCTGGCAATGATTATTTGACAGTGTAAAGCTCGCCAAGTTCCGACAAAGCTATTCAAACGCGTCATCTCACTCCAACCCTCGGATCGTGCTTAAGTCTTCGCGAATATGAAGATCGATCACGCCACGCTACGCGAAAAGTAGCTTTTGGGATGTTGGAGATGCCGGAAAAAGAGGTGAGAGGGAGAGTTGCGAGGAGTCTGGCGAACGAGACGGATGTCTCTTGGTTTTCTTGGGGAGTGGAATGTGGTATCATCCAGACAAGGGGACCGACCGTTTGATTTTACGGCGTGAACAAATCTACAAGCTTGTGTTGAATCACGCGATAGCGGCCGATTTCCAGTTGAAACCGATGAACACGAGCGGAAAATCCTATGGTTGGAGAGCTATGAACTATGCAGAAAATCCATCCCAGCTGGAGCATTTGGCTGTCCGCTTCAAGAAGGTCGATTTAGCGAAGCGATTTGAAATCGAAGTTCTGAAGTGTGTGGAGAAGGCGAAGCAACGGGGCGCGGAACTAGAACCGGAAGAGGATTGAAATGCGAAACATGAACAACAGAAATTTCTGTTAGGACTTTCTTTTCGTAACGTGATTATCTCATAACTATTATTAAATTTTTACGTTTAATTTGCCCCGAGGATAAGTGAATGCAAAAACAATCGAGCGTTGATGATGTGGCGATGATAATATCTCGAACGGTTGTCATTGTAATGTATGGATTTTGTGAATCTCCAAGTTACAGACTATTATGTGCTTTCCAATCAACATTTTTGTTAATATTTTTATCGCACATTATGTAAGTGAACCGAATTATAATAATAATTTATTGTTTTCGTGATAAAAAAAATGGAATAAAATAACCTAAAAGTGATGTGATTGTTTTCTTGCGCATGGGTGGCGTGTGTGCGAATGTGGTTCGTGGTGATTCTTTGTTTTTGTCCAAAACCCACGACTCGGTGAGCTAGTCGCGGAAAAATGTTAAATCGGGACCGCCACTATGCGGTCGACTTAGTAGCAGTCTCGGCGGCGCATGTACTCACGAGGCATCCGGGGTCAAGGAGCGTCCAAAATGGTGGGGCACTCGATCTCGGATCCTCGGGTTTGTGCGCGTGGTCGGGATTGTGACAAATGGCGCCCAGGATGGGACCTTTCCCATATTCTTTTTCCTTCGTGTCTATTCTACGGCAGTATATCTGCAATTCTTTCGTGTTTCAAGTTTTTCTTCGTAAATTCGAGAATCGTGTCGTGATGTGTTAGCCGCGTGGTAGTTTGAGCCAAGTAAGCTTTTGTAGCACTTGTTGTCGCTTCATACGTTTTGATTCCGTCGCTAACGATTCCCGAACTTATCTAAACCAACTTCTTCTTGAATTTAGTAAATTTTAGCTGAAAACGGATAGTGTCGCGCAAATTGTTCGATTCATGGGTGAATTCCTTACACATGTACTTCGCAATTTGAGTGTTCGACATCCGGTCCCAGTACAAAAATATATTAACGTAAAATCTGAAAATTACCCGTTCCTACATCGCTGCTTTTGTAGTGGAAAGCAATCACACACTTTACTATCATAAATACATAAAACTAAAGTACAAAACCAAAACAAATAATAATCACCATTTGTGAAACAAAAACCAATATATTCCATTTAACCAGATTTAATGTCTGTACAAACCTGTTAAGGCACCTTTAAGTAAAAGTATAACTTTGTAAAAACTTATGTAAAAACTTTGTAAAAACTTTTGTAGACTTCGTAAAAACTTATGTAAAACTTTGTAAAACTTATGTACAAATTATGTAAAACCTTTGTAAACCGCACACACACCCTCACACACACTAATCGGTGCCGGTATCGCGTATTTAATATTTCGGTTCTTGAATATCTATCGTCGGCGTATTGATAACGCAGGTTGATCACTGTAGGTAGTATTAGCTTTTGGAGCGTTTTGCTTATTAGCGAGTAATCATTATCGCCATATTAGTTTTGTATACAAATATCGTCGCGTGTAAATATTATTCCTTCGAATGTAAATTCCCTTGCGGAAATATTTAATATATATCGTATCGTATATCGTTTCCTACGTAATTCTACATTAGTATATCGGTCCTCGTATTAACGTAATTTTTATAAATAATATTATTCATTAACAACATGGACGTTCCTATGGCATTTTGGCCTAATAAGGTGTCTACACCTAATATGTCTAACAATCGGTCTAAAAGTATCCATTCGTTGGAGTTAGGGCGAGACAGCGCCATAAAATCAAATCGTTTGGTATCTTATCTATTTTAGCCTTTGTATCATATCGTGTATATACTTATAGTATCTTATCGTAGGTAGTAATATATATAGGTATGTATCTTCTAATTATCTTTAATAATTTTGGATTACTGTTAGGTTAGTTTGATTGATAGGTTGCAGATATAACATTTGAGTAATTAGGTAGGGCGTGGTCCCGTATAAGAGCAGCAGTCCAATGAGTTTTCCTGGTAGCCTCGCGCGTAGCGATGGTTGCATCAGTGTGAATGTTGCTCCTTTAAATTAGGTAGGGAGTGGTCCCTTATAAGGGCAGCAGTCCAATGAGTTTTCCCGGTGGCCTCGCGCGTAGCGATGGTTGCATCAGTGTGGATGTTGTTCCTTTTCATTTTGGTTAGGTTAAAGTATCGGTTTGAAGTTAACGGTCCAATGAGTTTTCCTGATGGCCTCGCGCATAGCGTTGGTTGCATCAGTGTGGACGTTAATCATTCATCGTGTATATAAAAGTAAAGTTAATTTGGTATATCTGTAGTATAAAGTAGTCCGCGTTGACGTCTGTATATAATGTAGATATTTTGGTGTTATATATATTATCCTATTAGGTTATATTTTGAATATTAGGGTTTGTAGTCATAAACAACTAAGGCAGTGATGATCCTTGGGGTCCCTTAATAATTGCTCACAGGAAGTGAGACCATATTTTTTTGGGTTCTAACCATAGCTCTTTATCTTTCAAATATTACCCATTTTACCTATCGGAATCTAGTGTTCCTCCTCTTTTCAGCTCCGGTATACAACCGTTTCAGTTGCTAAGCACCTTTCTTAGGAGTGGGGGGTTCATATTGAACTCAAAGTTTATGTATTTGTCTTCGTCTTTTAAGTTCTAGTTTGTTTTCTTTGGCCGATCCGAGACTGGGGTTGAAATTTGTCAGGTTAGACCTGAGGTTCTCTATGGGGTTTCTATATAGAGGGCAACGGTCGATCCTTTGTAGTTAGTACAGCTCAACCCCAGTGTAAAACTCCACCATTTCGTTTTTGTGTGTATTGTATTGTCCCAGCTATCTTGTCGTAACGTCAGCCTTGTACTTCAGTCTGCTTCATTAGTCATCTTTCCAACGCGCCAGTGTTTCATTTTGTTTGAAAATTCAGTAACCCGCCGTCGATAGGTTCCGTTCCTGTTTTGGGCTAGTTCGACTAATTAGTTAGTTTTGAAGGCTTATTTCGGGAAAAACTGTCGATCGATTAGGGTTCCTTAACGTAATACCGAATCGAGGAACTTGCGTGAACATGTATGATGATTTCGACGTAAATACGTTTTGATTACATCTGCTGAGCTTCACGTAAGACTTCCCTTTTGTTAAACCCTCATGGTTCGTTTGACCGAGCATGATGATTTCGACGTTTAGACGTTTTGACTACATCTGCCTAGCCTCATACCAACCATGAGATCTTTCCTTCCTTAGAGTTCATTCATAGCCCGGCTTACCGTGAAGAGACTCTTCTCAGGGCGGGGTCGTCCCCACGTTTGTTACGTACCATAAAGTAAATTCAAATTATCTTCGCGCCTTTTCTGCCCGAAATAACTAAAGCATATAATTACCTACCTGGCAATGATTATTTGACAGTGTAAAGCTCGCCAAGTTCCGACAAAGCTATTCAAACGCGTCATCTCGCTCCAACCCTCGGATCGTGCTCCAGCTTTCGTGAATACGAAGATCGATCACGCCACACTACGCGAAAAGTAGCTTTTGGGATGTTGGAGATGCCGGAAATAAAGCGTGAGTTGCGAGGAGTCTGGCGAACGAGACGGAGGTTTTTGAATTTTTGGTGAGGTCAAAATTTTGTATCATTCCGACAGGGGACATACCGTTTGATTTTACGGCGTGAACAAATCTACAAGCTTGTGTTGAATCACGCGATAGCGGCCGATTTCCAGTTGAAACCGATGAACACGAGCGGAAAATCCTATGGTTGGAGAGCTATGAACTATGCAGAAAATCCATCCCAGCTGGAGCATTTGGCCGTCCGCTTCAAGAAGGTCGATTTAGCGAAGCGATTTGAAATCGAAGTTCTGAAGTGTGTGGAGAAGGCGAAGCAACGGGGCGCGGAACTAGAACCGGAAGAGGATTGAAATGCGAAACATGAACAACAGAAATTTCTGTTAGGACTTTCTTTTCGTAACGTGATTATCTCATAACTATTATTAAATTTTTACGTTTAATTTGCCCCGAGGATAAGTGAATGCAAAAACAATCGAGCGTTGATGATGTGGCGATGATAATATCTCGAACGGTTGTCGTTGTAATGTATGGATTTTGTGAATCTCCAAGTTACAGACTATTATGTGCTTTCCAATCGACATTTTTGTTAATATTTTTATCGCACATGATGTAAGTGAACCGAATTATAATAATAATTTATTGTTTCCGTGATAAAAAAAATGGAATAAAATAACCTAAAAGTGATGTGATTGTTTTCTTGCGCATGGGTGGCGTGTGTGCGAATGTGGTTCGTGGTGATTCTTTGTTTTTGTCCGAAACCCACGACTCGGTGAGCGAGTCGCGGAAAAATGTTAAATCGGGACCGCCACTATGCGGTCGACTTAGTAGCAGTCCCGGCGGCGCATGTACTCACGAGGCATCCGAGGTCGAGGAGCGTCCAAAATGGTGGGGCACTCGATCTCGGATCCTCGGGTTTGTGCGCGTGGTCGGGATTGTGACAAAGTGTTTAAATATGTCAGATTTATTTTTAATATCTTGTTGTATTTCTAAAGGTATACATTGAGTTACAGAATGAATTGTGTTATTATAATATTCTGTTGCTTTAAGCATTTTTTCTTCGATGTTTAATTCTGGTTTGGTTAATGTTAATATTCTTATTTGTTCATTTGATCTTTGGCAACTATTCATGTCTGCATTTCCTGTATGAGGTTTTGGTGAGGTGAAATGTGTTTCGATGTTTTCTTTTCTCAAGTAATCTTTCACGTTAATCATGTTAAATTCATTGTCGTCGATTATTTCGTAAGGTTACCTAGAATTACGTTTCTTTGTCTCAAAAGGCTAATGAATGTAATAGCGTTTTGGTCTAGTGTTTCCTTAGTGTAAAGGGGTTTAGAAAACTTATCAATAGCTGTGAAGAATTGTTTTTTGCCAATAAGGAATATGCCAATATGTATGATTTTATTAATATCGTTGGGTTTTTCGGAAAGTTTGAATTCAGGTTTTACTGGATTTCGATCATATTTAGCACCAGTGGCGGCTCGTGGCACAATAAGTACGTGAGGCGAAAAATAAGGTAAGATGATTTTCGATACAAACTGAAAATCATACAAAAAATTCAAGCTTGCGGCTGACTCAAGGTGCCATTCAAAATGATACTGTAACGGAGGTTATTATTATATTTTGGTACAAATTGATTTTAAAGTTATCTGAAAACGATATGTTTGTTTAGAGTTATATCCATAGTTTTTTTTTAGTCGTTGGGAGGTGGAAATCTTCAAAAGATACCGATTCGCTCCTGCTTATCGGTATATCGGATTTTTACCGACTAAAACCACCTCCGTCTTCTCCAACCAGTCATCCATCACTCTTTGGTTGCACGGTTCATGTGCAATATATTATAAAGTGGTTTTTCATTTTCTTCGTACACTTCCCAGACGGTATAAGGGATAGTTTGTTACGAATGCATCATATTCTCAATATTTGGCTAAGATTTGAACAAGGTGTTAATTTTACCTAATACTAGTAACATTATGGAAGTGTTATAAATGTTGATGCAATACACAATAACTTCCCTTCAACTTTCAAATTCATAACATACATTTAAAATTTTATACATACGTTTTTTCAACGTTGAGATGCGAAAATCTTTGCAATTATGGTCAACTTTCGACATCAAGCAAAATAAAAATGAGAAATAAACTGACAACATCTGTATCCTTTTCGATCATTATCGATTAAAAAAACAATTCAAACAATTTTATGAAGGATTATGTAAGTTTTTTACTTAAACGTATACTACTTCTTATATATTAGATTAATTCGCCTATCTTTTAAGGCAGCAAACTTTTCAATTATTAAATCATAAAATTGGGTATTCATTTCAGTTTGTTCTACCAAAAGTTCTTTTTCAATTGACATAATTGACAAAGCGGAAAGCCGCTCTTGAGATATGGTATTTCGCAAATGAGTTTTAACTCGCTTTAAGCATGAAAAATCTCTTTCAGCCTGCACAGTTGTGACTGGGATAGTTAAAATCAATGTTACGAGTCTATGTACTTCGGAAAATATTGATACCAGCCCTAAATCGTTTGAAAGCTTAAGCATTTCAGACAAACTAATTTCATGAAATTGTGCATCTAGATAAATGATACTTAACTCGTTTTTAAGACGATCCATGTCAAACATGTTTGGGAAGGTTTTTTGTAGCGAACTCATTAAATTAGTAGGAAATTGTTTTGAAAACTCTCTATACTTGGAGGTATTAAATAGTGATATAAACTCTGGTTTGTGAAAGTCATGAAACCTTACTTTAATTTGGAACATAATGCAATCCAAAATTTCATAAAATAATACTTTCCACTTCTCGAGAAAATCGGATGGACTCATCTTGCAGCTATATCTATTTTGGGGCAATCCAGTTAAAGTTTCCGCTTTTTGAAAAATACACTTCACTGCTGATTCTATTCGTAGCTCTTTCAATCTATCTAATACTATTTTTAATTGTAAAACACAAAAATCAATTTTAAGATTTCTAAGTTGAAGAACTTGAAAAAAGATATCAGTTATTGAAAAAATTTCTTTGCATGCAAATGTCAAGAAGGCAAACTCAAAATCATAAAATTCCTTTAAGTAACCCTTTGCGAGATGTATTGAATCCGAATCTAACTCTGTGTTCTCGATCATGTCTTGAAAAACTTGTCTGAGATTCTCCCAATTATTTGCGGTAAAATGTACAATTTTCGATCTAGAATACCATCTTGTGTCGCAAGATTGAGGAATTCTTTTCTTTAGTATTCTGTCCAAAATAGATGTACGTTTGTATGATTTATGAAAAAAAGCTGTTAAACCTTTTAAAGTTGCAAAAAACACTCTACTTTCTTTAATATAGTTCGAGCCTTGTTGCAAAATCAAATTCAAACGATGTGCAGCACAATGAGTATAAAGTGCTAGAGGTGCGACAGATTTGATTCTTGTTTTTAAACCAGTCAAATCTCCAGCCATAACTGCAGCTCCATCATAACATTGTGCTACTAATTTTTGTCTGAATGCAAACGGTTCCAAGACACTAACTAGTAAGCTGTAAAGTGCACTAGCTCTTGAATCCAAGCTAACATCAAAAAATCCAAAAAACGTTCTTTGAGCTCCGCGTTCCTGTTCACATACCTTATTGTTATACAACATTGTGCCTTTGCCACAATGTCTGTCGTGTCATCTACTATTACTGAAAAAAACAGTGCATCTGATATCTCGTTTTTTATGTAGTCTTTTAAATAGTCTTCAATACAAAAAATCAATTCATTCTGAATCGTTTTGGATTGCCCCGTGAAAACATTTTTTCCTTCTAAATGTTTAACAAGTTCGCTGTTACGCCGGATCAAACAGTTAAATAATTCCCTGAAATTTCCTTTATTCAGAGAAGTTTCAGATTCATCATGCCCTCTTAAAGCAAGTTCCTGTTTCCCTAATAAAGTTGTTGTATCGATTAGATAACTCATCAGCAACCGATTTTTGCGGATACCTTCGTTGTATGCTATCTTAGATAAACGAGCGTTTTTCATTAGAGCATCTTGAATTGTTGTCATGTTCAAACTCATCCGCACAATACTTAGCGAGTTTTGAATATGCTCTCGAGATGCTTCATGCATTTTAACTGCTCTCGAAAAATTCTTAAAGTCCATCGCTAGTCCAGACGCTTTTCATTTTTCCTAATAATAAGCATGAGCAACAATACAAACATTCTTTGAAGGTACTTCCACAAATCCATTTGTGAGTTTCATACCAACTTAATTGAAAAGATGGTTTATATTGACGACCATCTTTTTTATCACTACTTAAAATACTTATCTTAGGTGTGGGCCTATTTGTGTGGATGATTTCGTGTTTTTCATTGGCAGAACGCCTTGAAAAGGGCAATTCTATCAATGATAACACGATATCATGCAATGGATTCATGCTAAAAACTTTAATTCCAACACTTATCACTTTAAAAAATACGATTATCACACACGAACATCGATAGCACTCTGAAACCGATTTTTGCGTTTTTCTTTACACCTACTATATTTTCTTTCCAAATAACAATCAGTGCTGTCGGTGTTGAATTTTGGAAATCGATCAACAACTTTTCATTTCCAGCAAGCATACAAGTTGCAAACTGAGAGCATTGTTTCGAGCAGAGGCGAACATTTCGTCGCCTCAGTTATAGCCATAGAAACGAATGGATCGTAGGGCAGCCGTTTCTAAAAATAATCCCATTGAAGCTGCGAAACTGAGGCTCCGACGGTTTCGCCTCATGATCAATTTTGTGTATCGGCAAGAAGTAGCGAATGATACATATGGAAAGTTAGAACACTAGCGTGTATGTTACACTGCTATATAAGTACATGTGGGTGTCCAAATTTGTTATTTAATGATGGGATGGGAGCGCGGCTTAGTAAAATATTGAATTATTATTAGCAAAAATATAAGGTGAGGCGCCGCCTAAGTTGCCTCATCTGACGAGCCGCCACTGTTTAGCATGATTACATATTTCACAATTATTTAAGAATTTATTTATAAATTTCATTAATCCATTGTAGTAATATTTATTTTTGATTTCTTCATAGATTTCAAGTATACCACGGTGATTGCTTTTTGTATGTACTTCGTTTATTTTTTCAAAACATTGATCTTCACTCAATAGACCAAAAGCATGATTGCTACATTTTATAAAACGTAAATTATTATTGTTAGAGTACAAGCTGGTAATTATTAGTAGAACTTTTTTCTATTTAGAATCGTTTAGTTCAAAAAATATACCTACAATTCCTTTTTCTGGAATGTATCTCCTTAGTATGTCAATGACTGAATTTTCACTATTTAAGTCAGTTTCGTCGATGCATATTTTTCCTTTTTTGTTTAACATTTTAATTTCTTTCTGTTTTCTTCTGATAATTATTATTTGGGTTTGTAAATATTTACGATACCTTCTTTAATAGGTATGAAATCTTTCTGATCTTCTTCTCCCGAATGAATTGTTGCATTTTCACTTATGTTTTCATGTTCCATATTTGTAGTTAATGCATTTATTTGATAATTGTCTGCATCTATGCGACTTAGGAAATCTGCGACTTTATTGTCTTTAGCTTTAACGTATTCGATGTTAAAGTTGTATTCATTCAGTTGTATCGTCCATCGTTGAAGTTTACTATTAGACTCTTTTAAGTTTTTAAGCCAAATTAAAGGCTTATGGTCAGTTTTAATATCAAATTTTACTCCGAATAAGTATGGTCTGAAATATTTTGTTGCCCAGATTATAGATAAGAGTTCCTAGTTGAGTAATTTCTTTCATGTTCATTAAGTGTTCGACTTGCAAAAGAAAGAGGATGTCCATTTTGGGATAAAACTGCGCCTATGGCTTTATCAGATGCGTCGGTTGTTAAATTGAATTTTTGATTAAAATCAGGATAATGAAGAATTGGGTAATTAATAATTACGTTTTAAGTTTGTCAAAAGCTGCATTGTATTTAGGATCTCCAGTATTAATTAATTTTCCTTTTTTCAGGTTATCAGTTAGTGGAAGGATGATTTTTGCATAGTCCTTGATGAATTTTCGGTAGTATCTGGTTATACCTAAAATTGACTTGATTTTTTTCGTTGTATCTGGTATTTTAAGATTCTTTATGATTTCGATTTTATTTGGGTTTGGTTTAATACCCTTAGTTGATAGAATATGTCCTAGATATTCTGTTTGCTTGGAAAAGAAATTACATTTTTGTCAATTTGTATCTTCAATTGATATTTCCTCAATGTATTAAATATTTGTTTAATATTATCCTCCTCATTTGGGATGTAAAGTAGATCGCCTCCTCGTGGTACATCCTGGATAACGCTAAATGATACATCACGGCACGACTTTCGATTGTTTTTGGACAACTCTCTCGTCTTAACGACTATATCTGATGCTTTGGGCTGATAGTAGTGGTATTCTGTCACCTGAGTACGCAAGAGTGACATCTTGCGGAAATGGCTTTCAGGCTAATGCTAATGCTGCCTCCGTCCCGGTAAAACCCTGGCAGGCCTCACGGTACGTTCAAAACTCGTCGCCACTAATCTGCCCGTGCAGGTTCAGTTAAGTTTGGACTCCTGAAGCATGCAATACCAACACACGAGGGAAAATGCCAACCCTCGCATGGCCTCCCTGCTTCGGCATAGACAACCATGGGGTCTCAGGGAAACTACACAACGAGTGGAGATAGCGGCTGCGAGGGGGGACTCAATTGCAATAAATACAGGAAAACCTAATAAGGAAGTTCCACTCAACCCGGAAGGGAAGTGGACAAGGTAACGCGTCCTTCTGGTGGGAAGAAGACCGTGACGTCCAATCGGACAACAACCAGCATTTCCCCCACTTCTTCGAGGGGTGCATGCACCAAGGCAGCTATGCCAGGGACAAGCACCTCCTCAGATAAGCCAATTGGCGCCAGCGGCAGCACCAATGCAACGGCGAATAAGCCGGCGCGTACGGTTGCCGCTGCGCCCTCCAGCACCGCCTTTTCTTCAGGTGTCGAAAAGCAGCAAAAATCCTCTGTTATGGCCCGCATGGACAGAAGATCTGCCTTCAAAGACCTGAAAAGGCTGAAAGATTTACCCCCTGAGGGGCTTTCCAGCAAGGATAAAATCTCCCTTGAATGGGCAACAACAACAGTAGAGGCTCATAAAGCCTCTCTGGCGAAGCAAGGAGCTGCTCACAAAAGATGCAGGTCTAATGAGGCAGCCCCAAATAAACCGAGTGCCCAACTGCACGTCACCAAAAGACCAAAATTGGTCACACCCAATCCTGTTAAGGGCAGCAGTTTCAGAGAAGCTGCCAAGGACAGCCTGGTATGGGCTGTTATCGACAGAAGTAGGAGCGATGGCACCATCTCACCGTCAAATTGGAAGATGGTGGAAATCGCGCTTCTTCGGGTGTACAAGCCCATACTCGAGGCAAATCCTGGCCCTCCACCAAGTTTTCGTGATGCTGGCTGGTACCAAGGTCACGTTAAATTGATAGCCTGCACAGATCAACGTTCAGCGGATCTTTACAAGCAGGCTATAGGTAGCTGTCTCCAGGGAAGATATCCCGAATAGGCCTCGGTCCAGGGCGTGGATACTAGCGGAACCATCCACACCGGAGGAAATTGTTGAGCTTATCAAGCTCAGCAATGCTGTCCTCCCGGTGGAAAACTGGAAAGTATCTAAGGTTAGCGAGCCCAGCAATGGACAGCGAGAGGCCCTAATAATCCTGAATGAGGAGTCGCTAGCTCCATTGGAATCGAAAGGTGGGGTGATAAGCTACGGTTTCTCGACTATCACCCTGCGAGTATATCGCAAGGACCGTACTGGGAAGGCAGTACGGAAACCGAGCCAGGAGAGTGGAAGCGAGGGAACTGTGGAAACATCAGTAGACCTGACCGTGGACCTCTCTGAGTAAGATCTTCTCTCCGATGACGAAAGAAGCACCACCTCTACTGTGGGGTTGGCTGGGGACCTTCTCAGATCCCTCCTCCCACCTCCAACTAGCCTGCAGAGGATCACAAAGGAACCACTGCAAGAGGTATCCCTTTAATAGTCGGAGCGGACGTCAATGCCCATCATCGCATCCGGAGTAGCACCGACACGAATAAACGGGATGAGTGACTATTTGAATTCAATTTTTTACACGATTTGGCCCTTGCAAACAAAGGTGAGGATCCTACCTTCGTTCTGGATATCACTCTGACGAATGAACACTTGAAGCAAGCTATCAAGGGATGGCACGTATCACAAGAGTGCTCCGATCACCTATACATAAGGTTCGATTTGGCATCTGACCCTCCGACAAATCCAACCTACATTAACAAAAGGAGGATGAATTGGGTCAAATACCAATCGGTATTCGAGCCTGCGCTAGAAGGCGGACCTCCAGAGATTGTAGACATACCCGGTCTTGAGAAAGCTGTTGGGACCCTTACATTGGCCTTCAATGACGCAGCAAGGTCTGCATGTAGTTCAACGAAGCCTAGAAGGAAGAACAAACCCCCATGGTGGAATAGTGACATTGTGGAGCTGCGGAAGGAATGTAGGAAGTCCTCTATTCGGGCTAAAGAATCTAATTGCTGGTGTTCTTATAAAACAAAACTGAAGGAGTTCAAATCCTCCATCAGAAAGGCTAAACGCACCTCTTGGAGAAGCTTTTGTGCAGAAAGACAACACTCCAAGGATGTCAGTCGCCTGCGAAAAGTCATGACGAGCTCCCCCTCATTTTTAGGGTCCGTTAAGGACGCAAATGGAGTCTGGACGAAATCCAGCTCCGAGACTCTGTCCGTTCTCGTGGATACGCACTTTCCGGGCAGTGAGGGTGTGACTGACAAAGGGGATCCACACAAGCTCCTGGATTGCATTCCAACTACTGTGCCTGTAAATGGCAGGCTTCTACGCTGGGCAATCAGCTCATTTCAACCCTTCAAATCCCCTGGCATGGATAACATCTCACCTATTGAGATCCAGCAGGGTATCAATATAGCACTGCCATGGCTGAACGCCATTTTCAAAGCAAGTGTACGAATGGCTTACATTCCACAGCGGTGGAGAGAAGCAAAAATAGTTTTCAAACCTAAAGCGGGTAAAACATCCCACTGCTCACCTTAGGATTACAAACCTATCAGTCTCACCTCTTTTCCGCTAAAAGCTGTGGAGCGACTGATAGAGATCCATCTGAGAGCTATTCTGAAACCACTCTCTAATGCGCAGCACGCATACACAAAAGGGAGATCGGTTGAAACAGCTCTTCACTCGCTCACCAGCTACATCGAAAGATCGCTAAGCGTCAAAGAATACACGCAAGCAGTTTTTATAGACATCGAAGGGGCTTTCAATAATATCAGCCATAAGGCTATTGGTAAAGCACTCGGGGAAAGCAATGCCGATGACAACCTAATCGGGTTCATCGGTCAATTGCTTAGCATCAGGAACACAGGAACAGCTAGGAAACAGTACCTTACGAGGGAGGGTTTGAAGAGGCACACCACAAGGAGGGTGCTATCAAAAATAGAAGCGACTGGCTGCAAAGTCGTATGCTGAAGATGTTGCAATAGCAATATCGGGAAAATTTGTTAACACCCTATCGGAAAGACTAAACTTTGCCCTAGGTATTATTACCAAATGGAGCAAAAAGTGTGGTCTAAAGATTAATCCGCAATCCGGAATTTATGCTGTTCACAAGAAGGTACAAAATTCCACGATTTGTCCCACCTAAACTTGAGGAGATAAGTCTCAACCCATCTCATCAGGTCAAATATTTAAGTCTAATTCTGGACTCTAAACTCGCATGGAAAGCGAACACAGCAAACCTGCTAAACAAGGTCAGAAGGAGTGCGGCTATTGCAATCACCGGGGCTCTACGGACTACCCCGGCAAAGGCACTATTTATTTTATTAAACTGGCTTCCGACAGAGCTACTTACGAGACACCAGCCCAAGTGCACTGCTGTTCGATTAAAAGCCCTGTGACTCTGGCGTGAGTAGAACTTTGGCCACTCCACAATACTACGATGAAATGGGCCAACGTCAGGGAAAGTGGACCTTGCATCTCCTATTCCCTGTTTTCACCATGGTTTCAAGTCAGTCATCCCGAGTAAGGAGAACTGGACCATAGAAAGAGATGGGATACAGGAATCGGTCGACATCTACACTGATGGATCAAAAATGGAGGGAAGAGTTGGCTGTGGCGTGTTCTCATAACAGCTAGGCCTGAAACTATCCTTCCGATTACCAGACCACTGCAGCGTCTTTCAGGCAGAGGTCATTGCGATTTATAAGGCAGTTGACTGGCTGAGAAGTCAGAAAATTTCCACAAGAAATTTAAACATCTTTTCTGACAGTCAAGCTGCTATCCAATCATTATCCAGCGTGCATACTTCATCTAAAATAGCTATGGAATGCCGCTCACAACTGAACGTGATGTCGCTTCACTGTGAAGTGATTCTTTGTTGGGTACCGGGGCATAGTTATATACCTGGAAACTGCGAAGCAGATGCCCTAGCGAGAGCTGGCTCCGAGCTTCAGGAATATACACTTAATCCCGAAGTCGGCCAACCTCTAGCTTCCATCAAGCTAAGATTTAAGCAGCACTACATGGAGGCTGCGAATAGGGCCTGGCTGCTTGGAGAAACCTGTAGCACAACTAGGCAAACTTGGCACGCACTGTGCTCCAAGCGCACCAAGCGGCTCCTCAATGTAAGCCGCGAAACCTTGAGTTCCGTCGTTTCCGTACTGACGGGTGTCCCTTTCAATGATTTCTGCCAAAGTTGCAGATCGGAGGAAGAGGAAGCAACTATTAAACACTTTCTGTGCGAATGTCCGGCGCTGTCCAGGAAGCGCATGCAAACCTTGGGCACGCCCTTCCTAGACAACCTCACGGAAGTAGCTGATCTGGACATTGGCTGCATAGCCGGCTTTATTCGAGAATCTGGATGGTTCTCGTCATCCCGCAGGTTCTAGTGCCGCCCTTAAATTCTGTGGTATCACAATGGGCCTCTCGTAGCCTACGTGAGCTACCTTTGGATAAAAAAGGGGCTGCCACTACAACCAACCAACCAACCATCCTCTATTTCCTGGAGTGAAGTTGTGAAAATTAGTATATCGTCAAGATATACGATACAAATTTTATTAATGTGCTCTCTAAGTACTTCGTTCATCATTCTCTGGAATGTTGAAGGGGCGTTTTTGAGTCCGCGGGGCATACGAACAAACTCGTAGTGTCCATGTGGAGTTGAAAAGGCTGTTTTATGTCGGTCATATTCGCTGACTTCAATTTGATGAAAGCCTTTCGCCAAGTCCAAAGTTGTGAAATACTGAGATTTTCCAAAGTTTGTCAAAAATTAGTGCAATGTTTGGAATAGGAAATTTGTCATCAATGGTTTCTTTATTGAGTTTCCCATAATCGATTACGATTCTCCACTTGGTTTTACCAGAGTTGTCAATTTTTTCGGCACAACCCATATTGGAGCATTGTGAGGGGATGTTGAAGGTTCAATTATGCCTTGTTTCAGCATATCGTTTATTTGGGTGTTAACTTCATTTTCGTGGATGTGAGGAAATCGATAGATTTTTGCATATAACGGTTTATTGGATTTGTTTACTATTTCATGCTTTGTTTGTGTTGTACATGTTAAAGTATCTCTTTCTTTGTAAAACAAATCATCATATTTTCTGACGGTGTTTTTCAAAGCGGAAACTTCTTCTTGGTTTAATCCTTTGAAGATTTTATCCTTGGCATCACTTAATGGTTCTAGTTTGCATTGAAGATTAATTTCTTCAGGAACGGCATATGGAAAAAGTAAACGTTTTCCGTTTATTTTCATACTACCTTTACCAAGATTAAGTTTTGCATTTAGCGGATGTAACAGGTTTTGTCCAATTAAAGCTTTCAAATTTTTATTTTGAAATTTCATTATATTCCAAAGTATTTTATGATTTTCGGGTAACTCAAATTCATTAGGCATATTTGTTTTTATTTTTTCAGTTATTTGATATTCTCTGCCTAATCCCTCAATTGTTATTGGTTTGTTTAATAGAATAGAATAGAAATTTCAGGAAAAACGTTTTTGTCTATACTAGAGACGGATGCACCAGTGTCGATTAAGGCAGGAATAATTTTGTTATTAATTGTAATATTTATTATTGATAAATGCCTTCTTCCGAGGCAATTTGATGAAAATTTATGTCCATCGCTTCTGGTTTTTGGTTTTGGTTATCAAATTGTTGTCTGAACCTATCTGAATTTTCTATTTGCATTGGCTCTGGACGATTATATTGTTGTTTGTAGTTGTTACTATTATTTGAATATCGGTTATTGTTAAAGTTTCTATTATTGTAGTTAGAATTATTGTTATATCGAATATTGTTATACCGATTGTTGTTATACCGATTATTGTTATACCGATCGTTAAAATTATTGTTTTGCTTAGGACTATTATTATATTTGTTATTGTATTGTTTATTTTCAATATTGTTTGTTACATAATTATTTTTATTACGTTGGTATGAGTTATTATGTTTAAGGGCAAAATGTTCTCTATCATCGCATGTTTGTTTTATTTCTGTTAGTATTTTGTAAGCTTCACTTAATGTGCTGCAATTTTCATTTCTAATAGATATGATTTACATTCTGGTAAAGTAGATTTACATTTATTAAGAAAAAGATTCTCGTTTCCAATAGGAGAAAATTCTGAATGTAAATGTTTTTGAGAATCCTGAATATACATTCAGTATTTAATTTGTTCAAAAGGTTGTTTAATGAATTATATATGTCATCAATATTTTTATTATGACTATTTACTTTATGTTTGTTAGTAACAATATTGTTATAACTATCACTTATGCCAAAAGTAAAAATAAGAACAGATTTAACAGTAGCCCAATTGGGTTCGGTGAGTTTTTGAACAGCAGCTCTCGCAGGACCTTGGAGTTTATGAAGAATAAGTCTGCATATGTACGAATGCTGCTTTCCCTGGATTAGGCTGAGAAGAGTGTCTGCTTCTTCTATCCATGTGTTGAGACCGTACTCGCAATTGGTTCCGTTGTATATTGGAAGACCCTTCCTTGATAAGCTCCTCAAAGGACAGTTCCAGGGGATTTGGTTGATATTGGCTTTCCTTGTTTGCCATTTTTAGAATATTTTTGGAGGTTACTTACTGTGTTATCTACAGAATATAGTTTGTCAGGATACTTTGTTGTTTTAACGTTTTTTGATAGTACTTCACTTTTATTTATTCAATTATTTAAATGATTGGTAATATTTTTATACTTGTTCGTTTTTTTTTTGTTATTATGGTTTTATGTTCGTATTTGAATTCAGTTTTCAATTAAATTTTCTTTAATTTACGTCCTTGAATTCAATGACACTTAAACCAATTGTTTTTTATATTATATGAATTTTCTTCATATGATTGAGTTATTAGTTCGTTTTTCACTAAGTACTTTTGTTGTTAGCAATCGAATGTTCTTCGATTGTAAATCAGTTTTTTTTCCAATTCAATTTAGTTTTGGTTCATTATATTCTAAGGGGTTTCTCCCACCTAGCGACTGCGCCAGTTATATTTCCTGCGATGTTAATTCACAAAAAATATATATATTAACCACATTTGGTTTATTAAATGAAACACTTTATTTCACTATATTATTAACACTTTATTTCACTTTATTTAATGACAATTAACTTGAATAGAACTTATGGTAATAACTTGTGAACCGAATGATATAATAACTTTGACTGAATGATCTGAATAACAACTAACGACTATGACCGATCCGAATGACATTTGAATAATAACTAACACGATTGATGAAGGACTAATAACTAACTTGAATTGATACGTTAGTGTAAATAGTTTATAGTATGAATCATGCATCAGCATATTCAGTTTATGATGTTTATGAAATTGAATATGTTAAAAGAATTTAATAATGCTGACTTGATACAACGGATGTTTAGAAGAAACGTTCGTTGTTTATAAACTGGTCATCAATTTTAGGAGCTTGTTTATCAATTGTAACTCGCGCGAAAACTTGAGGCACTGTAGCGTTTTACGATCCTTGTTCGAGTGCCAGTAAACTTTTTAAACAACCTGCTTTGTAAAAAAAGGATGTTTAATTCTTAACATCCACTTATCGACTAGCTAACAATTAAATTTGTACTAATAATTACACTTATGCTAACATTGCAGTCTAATCAATAATTTCCGTTGCATCCGGTCACAGGTGATCCAGGTAGCGCATGTTGTCCAAATTTGCTGATTCCAGGTCGCATGTTGTTGAAATTGATGAATTGACTGCACGTGTTGATATTGATGTATTGGCTGCACGTGTTAAATTTTTATTGGGGAATCAAACTATTGACTAGGTAACTTGTATGTACGTACGTACGTACGTTTACGGGGACAAATCACATTAAAAAAAAATTATTAACTTTGTTCAAGTGTCAATCAAAGCGTATTTGCAATGACACGATTTGATTAGATTTTGGTAAACTCCGGACGGTGGGTTTAAAGCAGCCGTTTTAAATTTAATGTAAAAAACTACAAAAAAAAGTTTTATAAGAACCTATTTTTCGTCTGGTTTGCATTTTAAGCAATCAGATGCTCTCCACAATTCTTGTGAAAAGGTAACAAAAGCTTGTTTCATGATTAAAAAAGAAAATAATATTGAAATAAAACCCATTCAAAGTCACTGTGAATAAGGATTTGATAAGAATAATAGAAGAAGTAGACGTAGAACACGTTAAGTATATTACATCCTTTATATATACACCGCAACACCCCCCCCCCTCCCCTGTGGCCTTTTCGTGTCTTATAGCCAAGTCGACAAAAGGCAATAAACCAGGCTGACGCCCATCGTATCTAGCCATAAGTGCTATGGTGCTCAGTAATTGTGCCATATAGTAGATACAAGGGCATCATTGTTTAACATTCTCATAATTTTGGATTGCTGTGCTCGAAGCGGAATCTTTGCCGTATAATTATATCACCTTTTTTAACAGCTTCGAATTTTAATTGAAATACGAACATTCTTTTATTTCCCAGTATATGGGAAGTTTTGACTGCTCATTTCTGTCATGCACCATACCTCGGGAGCCGAACATTTGATTTCAATAATTTTTATACTGCCGTTTATGTTATAGAAACACTACGTTTTTTTTTTTTAAATAGTAACTTTTTAAAGCAAATTTGCATTCGCGGTTTTCAACGCTTTAAAAGATTAGATGCTTTGAAAATTTCTTAATGAACAAAATATCATAATTTTTCATGGTTGGAAAACATATTCTTACAAAAATTAATATTGAATAGAGGTTGATAAGAATAATATTACCTCATTTGTTCGTAATTCCAATAAATTCAACGCAAATGTTTACATAAATAAAAAAAACTGCAAAAAAAATAATAAAAAAATGAAATATCCACTTCGAAGGAAATTATCGTTCTTGCGTTTTTTAAAAGTTTTATCTTCTACCTAATTTCACTTCTGCCAATCATTGCTTTTCGAAATCACAAATTTTAAGTTATCAGAAAATTTAAGTTTTTTATACTTCCAAAAAATATTTACATAGAAACAATAAACAATGAATACGTATGATCAATAAAGCAGCAACCATTAAAAACGTAAAGATGATTCGTCAAGTTTTTGAGTTCATATATTAATTAATACTTTTGAAAATCACATGAAAGAGTGCTTATCAAATGAAAAATCGTTGCTTCTAGTAGTTCAGATTTTAGTTTAGTTTATAGTTAAACAACGATTATTTACTGCATAACAAATGTTTTTCCAAGATCAAATGCAAATTAACCCTAAAAGCCCATCTCCAACGAGTGTCCGCTATTTCATCCACACGCGAGTTACGGCAGCAGCCTCACCTTTTCTTAATATAACGTACTTACGGTATCGTATTTATTATATTATTTATTTATATTATATATAACGACCTTACGTATCGTATTTCAATCTGCATTTGAATAATTTATAATAAGCATTTTCTGTAGATAAGAAATAGTATAAATAAAATTGTAACATGTAAAATCTTGGCCATTTTCAAGACGTAAATCCAAAGTGGACGTTCGAGGCAACGCGGTAAATAAATCAATATTTTTTTGGATATCCGTTCGTTTTCCTTGCCCTAATTGGAATTGCCTCGTTTCGTGAAGTACGTGGACGTGGAAGTAAAACTGGCGCAGTCGGTAAACACCCTACATTTTTTCTTTTGATTTGCGAATAAATACGAATTATAAAATGTTGAAATGGGATGTTTACACTCAAAGTTAAGTGTTTTAAAAACAAGTGAACCAGCCACCTCGTTAATTTTCAACCACCGAGCGAGGATCAAGTTCCTTCACCTGAGTCGAGGAACAAAGACTCTCTCAACACAAGGCAAAGGACATTGTTTAGGTATTAAATAGCTTCAGAATGACACAAACAGGTAAGGCAAATAATAAATAATCAATATTAATGAAAAATTATCAACGTTTTAATGTATTTTTACATCACCAAATAGCTTTAATAAGCGACAGATATCACGCTCAGAGCGACATGCACGCACTCTAATTGATACATCTCCTAAACTAATTTAGATATCATTCTGCAATTTTTATGGTAAATTGTATACATGTTAAGCTTTATTTTACAGTAAAAAAAAATAAAAATTAAAATGGTCGAAGTTATTTTAAAAAAAATATTTTAAATATTCACTTCCTCTCATTTAAAAATCAAAAAGAAACGTAAATTTTCCATACAAAACACTACATTTATTAATTGATTATAATTTGCATCAATATGAAAATAAAATTTCAAAAAACCCTGCTGTGAAAATTTGAAATCTATAGAATCCCATATCTAAACAACTAAACATCAAATAACAAAAATATTATGTGTACACATTCATATACCCTAGAAGTATAAATGTGCCCAATATGAACGAATTTCAGAACCTCACTTTTTTTCGTTTTATTTATTTATTTATTTAATATCAACACATTTAACAGAAAACTCCAATTATAAAATGTGGCAAAATAAAATAAAGAGTGTAAGGATGAAATAAGAACTTAATTTAATAAAATATTATTTAAAATTCGCTTATAAGCTACGAGACTGGAAGGAAAAGGTCCAAGCTTGAGTCGATCATGAGTCCTCGGTAAACGGAGTAGAGGAGAATTAAAATAGACATCCGTCCGAGCGAAAGGCAAAACAAATATATTGGTTGATCGAGAGGGTCTAGTGGATTGACGCAAGGAAATTAGATTATCGATGTTCACATCTATATAATTATGACACAGCTTGTAAAGAAAGCATTGATCCAGGTATGTCCTCCGCGATGCTAAAGATGGTATCTTAAATAGTGAAAGGCGTTCTTCATAGGACATATAAGGTATTTTAAATTTAAAAAGGAGTAAGCGGGTAAATTTACGCTGGACAGATTCCATAACGTAAATATGGGACTCAAAATAAGGGGACCAAATTTGGGAGGCATATTCCAGGATAGCACGAACGACACTCATAAACAAATGGACTGCAGAATGAGGGTTAACAAACATAAGGGAATGTCTCAACACAAATCCCGATAGCTTTGAGGCTCTGGCAACTATGTTATGAATGTGAGCGTCAAACCTAAGTTTGGGGTCGAAGGTGACACCTAGATCTTTTACTTGATCAACATTTCTTAGTGGGACGGAGTCAATAGAATACGCAAAGAAGACGGGTAAGAACTTAAGAGTGAAGGTCAATGAATTGCACTTCGGAATGTTAAGGGAGAGAGAATTTGCTTGACACCAAGAACTCAGTGAGTTAAGATCACATTGAAGAACTTTACAGTCTTCGAGCGTTCGAATCACTCTGAAAATCTTGAGGTCGTCAGCGTAAAGAAGACAGGAAGACTTAAATATTGAAGGAAGATCATTTATATAGAGTATAAAAAGGAGAGGACCAAGAATTGATCCTTGAGGAACACCTGACCGAGGATAAAAGGGAACAGAGCGTGAACCCAAAATAGAAACATGGGAAACCCTTGACGATAAATAGGAAAGCAGCCACGAAAGGCGGGGATCTGAGACACCAAAACGCACAAGCTTGCGATATAGTATGAGATGATCAATAGTGTCGAAAGCCTTAGAAAAATCGGTGTAAATGCAATCAACTTGTAAGTGACTATCCAGCGAAGCAGATATGGTGTTGGAAAGCTCAAGTAAATTTGAAGTGGTGGAACGATTAGGAAGGAAACCATGCTGCTCAGGTACAATAAGATGACCTAAGGTAGAATAGAGATGAGTGTGAATTATACGCTCCAGGATTTTAGGGAAGGCCGATAAGAGAGAAATGGGACGATAGTTCGAAACGGAAGAAGGGTCACCAGATTTGAAAATTGGGATGATGTTGGCTGTTCGTTGTTGGTTTCACGTGAAATGCCCCATAAAACAAATCAACGACATAATCTACGTTGACGCACTGCTCAAGCTAATGAAACTGAAAATTTTCGAGTATCAGCCTCGGATCATCCTCAAATAGAAAACCCAGTCCATGGGAATTACCAATAGTTCCCATAGACACTTCGTTGTCTACTAGACTCTGGCTGTAATAATTCACTTCTAAATAAAAATATATTTCCCGAATCGCATGCACTCAAAAACCCTATAAGGTTAAGTAGCCTGCATTCAAAGGAAATAATTGAGAAAGGTATTTGGACCAATTTTTCCTTCTTCAAACATTGAATCGAAATTGACGAATCTATCAAACCTTAAATTCGACGCTATTCTAGGACAAAATGTACTAGTCACTACTAAATCAATTATTGATAATAACAACGGTTCTATTACAATTAATGGTAACAAAGTCCTTTTATAACAGAAGATTAAGGCCCGAAAACGATATCCAAAAGTCTTTGCTTTTCTCTTGATCAAATTTCCCCCACAGTTGGAGGCTCAAATGCACTCCAAAACGTGCGGTATTTATGTTATCTATTATTTTGTCTATTTCATATGTAAAATCTCTCAATATATTTTTATATTTAAGATAATAAACTTGTCCATTAACGTTATTTAACTGGTTAGTAGTCCAGAATAATTTTTTTAACTTCCCCGTATATGGGAAGTTCTTGTAATCGCTTCGAAAATCGAAATTGAAATTTTCAACATTTCTTTACGTTTTAAGGTCTATAGAGTGTATATAAAGTGTTTTTAGAAAGAAGTATGTATGTGTGTTTGTGTGTGTGTGTGTGTGTGTACGTACGTACGTACGTGCGTTCGTGGACAGTTTTTTCTACGAGCATAACTCACGTAAATAACGTCGTATCGACTTTGTTGAGATGTCTATCGAAGCGTCTTTGCAATCTTAAGAGCATATTAGTTTTTGGAACACTTCGGTCGGGGGGTTTGTTGTTTTGACCCTTTGAAGGTCATTTCTGTCAGGCGTTATATGTCCGGAACCATATATACGATTTTCAAAGTTAATGTGTCAATCGACGCGTATTGATAATTGAGTGATTCTATCAATTTTCAAAAAAATTCGTTGGAGCCGTTTTTTAATTTATTAAAAAAAAGGGCGAAAAATTAGGGTTTTTTTCTTAAACAATAAGTGTTTAACTTGATTTGCAAAACGCAGTAACCAATGTTTATAAAATTTATATACTCCAAATAGTTTTTGTAAGAAAACCAGCAAAACTTTTATTCATAGCGACGTAAAAAATTAAATAAAAAATAAAAAATCATTAAAAGTCATCATGATTTGCAAGGTCATTTTGATCATTCAATATATCTCATGAACCAAATATGATATTTGCATCATTAAGGTGTCAATCGACGTGTACTTACATTTTTGTGCTGTTTTTAACTTTATAAAAAAATCGTTTCAGCCGTTTTTTTAATTTAATAAAAGAAAATCCGAAAAATTAGGATTTCTTTCACAAAAATAAATTTTTAGCCTGATTTACACAACTCAATAATAAATGTTTATAAAATTTATACATTGCTATCACCTTTTGAAGAGAAACTAGCAAAAAAATTTTTGCATGATTCTGAAAAAAAAAACAAATTAAAAAAAATCATTCAAAGATAACATGTAAAAAGGGTTTATATATTTTGTTTTAAAGACTTTGTTATAAAGTCAATCAAAGTTTTATAATATTTGCTTAATTTGAGCTGATTTTGAATAGTTTTCACACTGTTTTAATTTTGTAAAAAATACTGCTTAAATTTTGAAAACCAACAAAATTTTAATCAAATTTGCTTTTGGGCTAATCATTCGTAAGATTTCAATTACTTCCTCCATCATTATGTGTAAAACATTTTACTTTTTACATGCAATTAAACTGATTATTGACTGAATATTCAATGTTTTTCAAGATCAACTGAAAATAAGAAATAATTATTAGTCTCATTGATGTAAAATCGTAAAAAAATTCAAATTTAATTTTAAACAAAACTATCCAAAATGGCCACCTCGCGAGAAAATATCTTCAGTGGGCGTAATAACAAAAAGCGCATTCATTTTTGCTAGCCCTCTTTTGTTCTTCAAGCATCGAAATAAAAATAACAAATAACGTAAAAAAGGCTTTGTAGCCTGCCCCCCTCCAATTGATCCGCGTGAATATTCAATCAAACCAACAAAATTCTTACGTAATCAATGGACGCTCCAGTAGATGATATGGTTGATATTAAGGGGGGAAGTACCTTTAGAGGCCGAAAAAATAGGTCTTTTATGCAACTGATTTGTGGGGAAATGAAGACAGTTCTTATTAAATCAGTATAATATTCGGTGATGTTTGAGGTTGGAAAAAAACATATTCTACAAAAGTGAAAGTTGAAAATTAAATTTTTTTTCAAGGATCTTGAAAGCCATGTCGTCGCTGACGTCGTAAATTGCGTAAGCGATGCTGGCTGCAATTTCCATCTGAAATCAACAAACCAAACATTTTCTTACTCGAGAAGGTTTTTTCAGTAGATAGACTAAAATATTTGCGAAAATCGAAAATTACCCCTTCAAAACAGGCTCAAAAAAACAAATTACGATTTTGACGAAAAATTTCGTTGTACTTCCAGTCAAAAATAGTCCCAAAATAATTTGTTTTTTTAATCTTTAGTCTATATAGAACAGTTGTTTATGGTCTTTAAAATGAATGCTAGATGATGAAAATCGATTCACTAGTTTTTTTTATTATCACTTACGCAATGTTAAAAAACATGGTTTCGAGAAAAGGTCGTTTAAAGTTTGTGGTCAAGAGAAAAAGAACTCGGCGCCAGGCACTTCCGGGATGCATATCTTCCACAATTTTGAAAATTAGCTTTTGAAACTTTGAAATGATATTCTTAGGCGATATATCTATCGATTAAAACATTTTAAAAAAAATTGATTTTAAAAAGTGTCTAAAGGTACTTCCCCCCTTAACTCATTTCAATTACTGTCATTATTATTATTTAAAGAAGGCATGATTATTTTTGTGTTTAGTATTTTTAAATATTCATGTAGATATTACTGGGAAGTTGACCGTGTGGACCTCAAGGGTCGCACCTCGCGGCTTGTTTTAAATTGGTCTTGTAAAGTTAAAGTTCGATTTTTTATAATTTCCAAATTTGTTTCCAACATTTCGTTAGCAAATGTTCTAGAATTTCTTCTCTATCATCACTATCCATGATTCCAAAAAGCCACTTATAAAGATGTCCAACGGGGTTAACTTATCTCCTTTTGAACCGTTTAGATCGATTTAAATCAAAAGAATTAAATTGCGCATTACCATGTGCATTTGGGAATTTATGATTATCGATTTTTTTTATAAGTTTCATTTTGATCTCAAGATCATCTAACTCGAGTTTAAGATCAGGAAAGTAATTGATAATGAGGTCTGTTTTATTATCGGGAGTTTGGACAGTGATTTTTGCGAGTGTTGACAAAGTATGTTGATAATCGGTTAAATTAATTTTATGAAAAATATGATAATGATCCGCGATAAGATATATTTGTTGTTTGTTAATTAGAATAATTCCATTTTCTGATTCTAAATTTTCAACTTGGATGTCGCTCGAAATTAACAGTGATATTAGAAATAAAAGGATTCCTTGTAGAAGTTTCGGGTGAGTTGACATCTGAAATTACAAAACGTTTTGGGCGTTTAATATTGACAGATGCTATGTTATCGAGATTACATTTAGTATACTAAGCCAAATGTTTAGATGCGCGGTCAGAGATTTTAACATAACCGGTAGCTCGGTTTTCTTCGTGATTTATACATGTTTTATTTTTCTTGTCAATCAATCTTTCCTTCTACAATTTCGTTATGTTTAGAATTTTAGATTTATCTGTAAGGCCTTGATGTGCTTTAAAAGGCTCTGTATCAATAGCTGAGTGTATTTGGCGATTATAGAAGTACAGGGAAGTATAAAGACGTGATTTAGGCGAATCTCTGGAAGAAGTTGTACGATATTTCGTAGCAATTGTTTGATGGAGACGCTCGACATCACTGTTACCCGTGTGTGATTAGGGTTTGGGAAGGTGTATTTGTATGCCATGGTCATTACACAGTTCTTTAATGAAAAAAATATTAAATTCGTTGCCGACAACGATCAAATTTGGTTTACCTAGATTTGATAGAAAAAATAGTACTGCTTCTTTTAAGGGGAATAGCCACTGTGATGGGTCAAAAAAAATTGTTTCAAATCAAAGTTCAAATGTTCAAAAATATGTGTACAAAATTGCAAGTCAAAATTTCAAAAATTGACTAAGTTACAATGATTGTAGTGAGAGCAGTTAGGCCGATCAGCTGCTCAGTATCTGCTGCTCGCATCGAAAAAGTTAATAAAAAATTAAGAAAGTCAACAATACCCCTGCAGGTGAAAAGGAAGAACCGTCATATGGTCCAGGTCCCAATAGTTTAATATAGGTATGAAAATTTTAAATTTTTTTATACATGATTTCATTACGAGAGAAATTTTTTTTTCAGGCGCTACGTCATCGTTTATATTGTTAAAACAATTTAATATTTTTTAATGCACATTTGTGGAAAAATTATTAGATGTGTACTTAATAAAATAAAAAAAAACCCGATCCAAAAATTCCTCTACTTACTCGGTCAAAAAAAATTTGAAAAATCACTAATTTTTCGGCCGTCACAGTGGCTATCCCCCTTAAGGAGGGTTTACATTGATCCGTTAAAATAATGCAGCTGCATATTTGGAAAATTTATCGATGCATGTAGCCACTTTTAGGCGATCGACGAAGAAAACGTCTATATGAAAAAATTGGTTTATATTTTCCGGTGTTTCCGGAGTTTTGAATTTTGCTTTTATTGGAGAAGTTGATTGTTGGCTGTATTGCATGGTTCACAATTATTGACGTAGCGTGTCACCAGAGTTTTTTAATCAGGATAGTAAATATGTTTTGAAATTCCATTAAAAGTTTCGTCTATTCCGCCGTGTCCTATTTCTTTTGTATGATACATGTGAATTTGGTTCGCTTGCTCCTCTGGCTGGAGGTCCTTAAGAATACGGGACACTTTTATGAATTTATAGGAGCTATCGAAGACTTCGTGGAACGTTAGCTGAAGTTTGTTAAAACAAGGATCCTTCAAATCGGAATAAATGGCTATGCTCTTATTAGGAGGCAATGTATCCATTAAACTTTGTACATATTCGTGGAGAAATAATTCTTCTTTGCGAATTTGGATGCGTGTTTTGTTAATAGTCGGGAGGAAATTTTGATCGGGGGGTATAACTTGAAATTTGAATTTGTTGATGTAATCATCCTTCATTGGAATCGAGGTATTCTGGTTTTGCGATTCTGAATGGATAGTACTTGTGCCATTTGCTTCCGAGGGATGATAACTAGAGTTTCTTTGCACTTGCGTGGATTGGACTTGGAATGTTTATTACTATACTTCGGAAAGTTCAGTATTTCGCTCGTTGCAAATGTCTAAAATTTCCTGTAAAGTTTTGTCAGGTATATCTCGGGTTATGCTCCGGCATAATGAATTTTCTTGTAAATGAGACTCTTCATTTACATGTACATCATTATTTTTCATTTAATTTTTGTCCATACGGGACAATAAATCGGCAACTCCATTATTTTTAACTTTGATGTATTTGATATTGAAATCAAACTCGTTAAGCAACTTCCAGCGTAATAGCTTTTGGTTTGGTTCGTTTAAAGAATTAAGCCAAACGAGAGGGCGATGATCTTATTCCAGATTAAAGTAACGATCGTATAGGTTAGGTCGGAAACTTTTTGTAGCCCTAACTATCGCAAGTAGTTCTTTCTCAATTGCAGAGTAATTGATTTCGTGCGAATTTAACGTTCTCGAAGCATAAGCTATAGGTTACATTGCGCCTAACGCATATTGAGAGGCATCCGTTATCAAAGTGAGTTCCTTGGTGAAGTCTGGATAACTTAAGACGGATGGAGTAGTCAGAAGAAGTTTCAATTTAGTGAAAGCTTCAACATATTCGAAATTAATTCCATTAATTTTGGCACCTTTTTTTAAAAACTTTGCCATGGGGACTGTTAGTGCAGAATAGTCTCGGATGAACTTTCTGTAATACTCTATTAAGCCCAAGAAAGATCAAAGTTTTTTGACGGTTTTGGGAATCGAAATATTCTGTATTTTAGTAAGTTTATCAGGATTCGGCTTTATTCCGTCCTGTGTTAAAATATGACCCAAAAACTCTGTTTGATGGGTAAAAAAATTACATTTGTCCGGTTGGATTTTCAGATTAAACTCTTCGAATTTTTTGAAGATTTTACGAAGTGAGTCCATATGCTCTTCTCAGGAAGTACTAAAAATCAATACATTGTCAAGGTAGACTACACAAATTTTATTCATGTTTTCCTTCAGAACTGAGTTTTTCATTCTTTGGAATGTCGCGGGGGCATTTTTGAGACAGAAAGGCATTCGCCAAACGTTCATAGTGTCCGTTATGTGTCGAGAAAGCTGTCTTTGCTCGATCACTTCATTCAACTAGAATTTGGTGGAATCCTTTCGCAAGATCAATGGTGGAAAAATAATTAGATTTTCCTAGTTTATCAAATAAATCTTCTATATTAGGTATAGGAAATTTATCATTAATCGTAATATCATTAAATTTACGATAATCTGTACCGAGTCTCCACTTTGTTTGCCCAAAATTGTCTACCTTTTTAGGTACGATCCACAATGGTGCATTATATGGAGAGTTCGATGGTTGGATTATATTATTTTCCAATATTTCGGCTATTTGCCTTTCCACTTCTTTTTGATGGATTTGTGGTAACCTATATATTTTAGTAAATACAAGTTTATCTGAGGTGAGTTTAATGTTGTGCGTTACAACATTTGTTGTGGTAAGTATATCTTCTTCGTTGTAAAATAAATTTTTAAATTGTTGAAGCAATTGATATAAATTGCGTTTTTCCTCATCATTTAAATGAAGAATCCAATAAATTTATATTTTAGTAAATATAGGTTTATCTGAGGTGAGTTTAATGTTGTGCGTTACAACATTTGTTGAGGTAAGTATATCTTCTTCGTTGTAAAATAAATTTTTAAATTGTTGAAGCAATTGATATAAATTGCGTTTTTCCTCATCATTTAAATGAAGAATCCAATAAATTGTGATGTCTCGTGCAAATTTTTGAAAACAAACAGTACTACACTTACAGAGGAAATTTAATTCGGATTGATATTCGCCAATAATTTTAACGACAAAATACATCAGCTATAACGAAAAACATTTCGGAAATTTTGAAAATTTAGTTATAAATTTTAATAATTGTATAGTTAAATTGCTTGATAAAGTGTAAGCAAAGAAAGTTGTCGAATTTTTACATAAACTTATATTGTCACCTCTTATCGCTTTAAATTTTATAAAATACGAAGTCACATTCGAGCGTATTAAATTTGAACATGACGAAAAGCTGAATTTATTTGGGTGTTTTGGGCGTCTTTTGGTGGTGTTTTAAGATTATAGAAAAAGTCGTGTTGTTGCTTTTTACCGAAATATTTTGTATTTCCTCAAATACGTATTTCGGTTGCTACTTGCAACCTTCTGCAGTGTTTTGTACAAGAGTCCGTGTACAAAACACTGCATGTATCGAAATTCCACATGTGGAAAAGATTCAATCATTGTATCGTATTTTATTCTGCATTTGAGTAATTTATAATAAGTATTTTCTGCAGATGAGAAATATGTAGTATAAGTAAAATTATAACATGTAAAATCTTGAACATTTTCAAGACGTAAATCTAAAGTGGACGTTCGAGGCAACGCAGTAAATAAATCGATATTTTTTTTTGATATCCGCTCGAAGTACGCGGACGAAGCAAGGTAAAACTCGCTTAACAAAATAGCTTTGACCTTCTAAACTAACTCAGTTCAGGGTTACCAGGTTTTTCTCACTCTTCGCCCCCAAAAACTTCAATAAAAAACCCCAAATCCCCCCCTGACGGGGCTTTTTACGTCGATCGCTTGTGGGAAGCTGCGTTGGGTTTTTGGACGTCGATCTTGGGTTGGGTGCGAAGCTGCGTTGGTTCTTTACGTGAGTGTTTGGTTGAGTGCGAAGCTGCGGTTTTTCTTTGACATCGATCTTGTGGTTCGGTGAGAAGCTCGAGGATGAGCGACTCCAACCAACCCAACCCCCACGACATCGACCAGGACAAGGAAGGAAGAGGAGCGAAATTGAAAGAGACGAGCAGCCAGCCAGCGAGTCAGGAAGCAGTCAACGAAGTAGTGTAAGGGAACCAAATTGTAAGTAGATTTAAGAATATATAGATAGGGAAGGATAGGTCTGAATTGGAAAGAATAAGATAGTTAGTGCTCGGAGTATAAGTTGTTCTTATTGTGTGAAGTGGCGACGCGGAATCGCGTTTCCGGCTTTTGTGTTCTTTTTGTTCCAGATTCCCTTGTTGGTTTCAGGGTTCGCAGACAGAGCAGTCCCGGCGCAGAAACGGGTGGCGCCCTTTTTAAAAATACATTTTCCCACACCCTCTTTGCGAGTCAAGCCGGGTGGGATTGCCCAAACCGTGGCCAGGGTCGGCTGCGGTGTAGTAGGAATGTTACGAAAAATCTAGCCGTAACATTTGGCGCCCAAAGTGGGAGTGTGGGATTGTCATGAGAAAATAGTTGCGAACGAGATCGCGACGAAGTTGCAAGGCAACGAGACTCTCGTCCCGTTGGCCTTATTGGACGTTATGTCCTGGGACGTTGCAACGAACCCGTTGGTCGTGTAGACAAATTGGGTTCAGCCTCTACTTGGTTAGATGACGATGGCCGCTGGCAGGCCAGCTCTGTTCGGCGCGTGATGTCGTGGGTACGTTTGCCTATACCAAGTCCCGAATCTCATTTTTGAGAGATTCAGCCATCTAAGTTGCCCGATTTACAAATTCGACAAGAAAATAGACTTCAAGCAAAACACCAAATCTTTCTGAGGCTCGACCTCCTACTTTACTCTTAGATTATTCTCGCGCGTGCATCGAAAAAACAATCGCGAATACAACGCCAACCCGAGAGATAAATTACAATCTACGTTAACAGCGACGGACCCGAAGAAAATCAACAGAAAGCGAGCGAAAGAGAAACCGCGCGAGCAGACTAACTCTCGGGCGGCTGAGTCACTACTCGAGGGAAGGAGACGTCACCGGAGGCGCGCCGGACATCGGTGTTACTGTCCGGGCCCTCCCTGCCTTAGCTTAGCGCTTGCCAAGTAGGCATGTGTTGCGCGCTAAGCCCCTTGTTTACTTACCTCTGGCGGTGTGGACCCGGTTCCCTGAAACGGAAAGGAGAGAGGAACCTTAGGGAAACTCTCTGCTTAGGTTTAGTAATTCATGTTTATTTATTTTTTCTAATGGAACAAAATAGCACATTTAGTTTCTGTATAGTACATTTTTCTCTTATACAGTTTCAATATTTCAATATTCAATCTACCTTTTCGCGTTCTTTTTACATAATCTTGCATATATCAGTCCTTGTTAGTAATTAGAGCCATAATAATCTTTTGTTTTAGCTTGAAACTATAACCTATACACTGTCATTTCTTTAAATTATTGAATTTTTAAACTAAGTTACTGTCATATTAGATAAAGACTTTATTCTAATGTTATTAATTCATTTTTTGATTTCACTTTCATATAATATTTTTCTCAAGGTTTTGCTCTTCATAATTTTTAATCATTTTTTTTTACAAGTCATGTTGCACGATATGCGAAACATTAACAATTCGACTCATGAAATTATATCGGGCTTCTCATTTAGTTCACTTAAAGAAATTTATCATCTCCTAAATAGTGGTCGAATTAGTTTTGAAAGAAGCCAATTGCGCGAGAGCTTGCCAAATTATTAGGTATATTTGATTGATACTAAATTTTCAGAATAAAATTGATGGGCGTCTTCAAATTAAGATAAAAATGCATTTTTATCTATTGTATCAATATATAAGAATGGTCATTAGTATTGTCTCTGCTCTTAGTTCTTTCTAGCTTCACAAACTACATGAAACTGACGTGTAATAAACGAATCAATAATAATCAAATTGCGCCTACAAAAAAACGTGCCATATTATGATTTCCTAACTTAATGGATTGCTGATACCATTAGCTTTAATCCAATTATCATCATGCACCAATATCTATACTAATTAATTATTTACTGTTCCTCAACCGACAATAATCGTCAATCTTTTTCATGATTATGGATATTTTTTCAATATAAATAGTCGGATCTAATAAAGTGGCAATGCGCTCGATCGACAGCGTGCATGACATGTTTCTAACTTTCCAAAAGACTCTTGTACCGCATATATTGTTTTTGTTTATGTAATGATGTCTCAAATAACCTAACAATTTGTTACCTCGTGGCGAGTGCACGTGCTTTATATTACACTAATCCTATGTCCTTCGTAGCAAGTCGTGGCGTTTAGGCTGAACCAAACGATTCGGATGCATCGATGAGTTTCCTTATGGTACATATATGTACGTTTTTAAGATTAGTTTGATCGCTCATGAAAATAATTCCTTCTTCGTAGACAAAATGAAAATTTTTTCTAGTTGCAGCACATAGCATTTTTCATGACGAACCCACATAGTTTACCTTTTCTTTTTTCTTTTAATGTCGAGAATATTCTTTGCTCCGATACCTCGGATACCGTTACCAACGGGTCGAATCCAGCTTGATTCCTGGAGATGAACGTGCTGTCGCCTCGACATCCACGTGCTAAAGTCGACGTAAACTGCCACGGCCGCTTCTGCCACAGCAAAATTTCGTCTAGAAGTAGCCGTTCCCGAATATCGCCATCCGCCTAGCCACTGCCATTTTCCGCACGCAAGGAGTCCGCGAGGAAATTTCCCGAATCAGTCCACGGCTTCGTTGGCCGCAACAAGAACCGTACTTCGGCACTTAGATTTTCACAAAATTCAGCACGTATCACAAACGACGAGGCTTTGATGCCTTTTATTCGAGTGTTATGATTTTTGGTTTTTCCTGCTCCTTATAATTTGAACTTTTTTCACTTTATTTGTTTAAAACACATTTCGTCAACGAGCTCTCGACTACGTTTCGAAGGGTGCTACCGTTGTCCCGATTCGCTTTTGCTCACACTAACCGATTTCTTTCAAGAAAGAACTGTGTAGGAGGAAAAATTTTCTTCCTTAAAAATTCTTGTTTAATTACTATATTTGTGTATCTTGTTTCCAACCGCAACAAAGTCTTAAGAAAAACTCCAAATTGGAATCCACTCTACCACGAACTCAACACTCTTTTTCCTTTCAATCCCATTCACCGCTCCAATCCGACCGAAAGCAACCTTCGTCTCCCCAGCGATCCAACACCCGAGACCCGGAGCCGACAACGGTTCTTTCCAGAGAACCGGTCGGGTAGCTGGTGTTCGAGACTGCTTGAGGTGCGGGGTTGCCGCCTCTGAGGGTGCTCAAGTTTATTGAAACACTACGATATTACAGGATCACGGGAGTGTGTTGATTGCGGGTGTGTGAATTTGCGGGTGTGTGAGTTTGCGGGTGTGAAGAGTGGGAATGAAATTATAAAGATACCGATGCATATATAAAAATAATAAAATAAAAAAGAAAGTAATTTCCTAGTCTAGTACGTGTTTCTTTTTCTCCTTGTGCTGTTGTCATTGTTCGTAGGTTTAACATGGCAAAATTTACGGAGACTCTAATAGACCGTCTTAGCGAGAACGAGCTTTGCTATGAGTTGACAGTGCGTTGGATCGCCGCTGGAACTGTGTCGGCGATGTGGATGCAGCTCCGGAAGGCACTACGGCTTGGGACTATGCTGGATGCGTCTTTACCTCACCCCTTCACTTACCAGCAGGACTGCGAGGCGGTAGAGACGGTGACGGACGAGGTAAGGGCGCTATCAGTGGATTTTTGGGGGGATGAGAAATCCACTGCGTTTTTGGTAGCTCAAGCCAAGACAGAATATGGCCTGCGGAGGATCGCTAACCTGCTACGGGAGAAGAAAGCAGAGGATCCCATCATCGAGAAGTTGCGACGGCAGCTTATGCTCGCTGTAGGGCATATGCTGGTGCAGGCGGAAGAATTTGAGAATCATGAAAATCCCGTGTTGGAGAGGGCTAGAAGCTCTGACGCCAGGAAGTTAGGACTAGACAAAGATGCGGCGACGACAACAGAAATTGGCCCAAAGGAAACACAAGATACGGAGTGGACGATCACAGAGCTGACCGGCAAGTACCAGTCAGTCTGTGCTGATTACCAGCAAGCGTTGGATGACCCCAAAGATCTGGAGAGGGAGAACGATCGTTTACGCATTCAACTTGAAGATGCACGCAAACATATCGTGGAAGATACCCTGGTACGTGAAAACATGGAGGACACACTAAGATCGCTGCACGAAGAGCTGGGGTTCAAGGATCGTAACCATGCGATAGAATTAACCGAAGCGCGTACTAGATATAAGTTAGAAATTAAGGAAATGAATTGCCGTTTTTCCGAGCAATACGAAGCGAAGCTGTAACAATCCACCCAAGAGCTTTGTGAACAATACGAAGAGGAACGGGGTGAGATCGTAGAGTTCTATGAGAACAAACTGAAGACTCTGCATAGTGAAGCGCCATGCAACCGCACCGCGACTTCGAGCGTAACGGAGGAGTTAAGCGAGGCTACGAAAATCGATACGTTGTTTTCACATATTGAGGAGTTGCAAGCCCAAAATGCGTCCTTGCATGGTCGTGTATGGGACATAGAGGAGAAGGTTCGACTGGAACAGAGATGCTCATGCATCAAGCTGGAAGATGTTCATGAAGCTGGGGTCGAAGAAAAAGTGAAGGTCTGCAGAGCGAACCCTACAGAGTTGGACGAAGATGAGGGCACCGATGCTGTTAGAGGAGTTTCGAGGGTAATCGATGCGAAGTCCACATGGGCTGAGACTATGCCTAGAAGCAGGCAGTCGCGATTGGGTAGGCTTGGTATCAGGCAGTCTCAAGAAGGTGAGACTGGGCCTGAGCGCAAGAAGTCCCAATGGACTGGGTCTGGGGGCAGGAAGTCTCAGCGGAGTGGACCTGGGAAGACAGGTTAGATGCAGCAAAGGGGACCTCATACGGGTAGAAGTTCACAGGAAGGGAGGACCGACACGTAAGAGCTGGACTACTGAAGAATCCTGAACTCGATAGCGGAAGGAGAGATCATCCCGAGGAGGAAATTGAGACATTCGGTAAAACAGCGAAAAATGGTGTGGAATTAACGAAGGAGCAAAACTGGGATCCAGTTTGTAAGGCCCACTGTGGTGTTGCAGGACGGGTCTGGGTCACCAATCGGGACGGAAAGCAACTCAATTCTACCGATCGAGTGGCCGATACGGAACATAGACACCGAACGATCGAGAGACTGGAAAGGAAGATAAAAGAAGTTGAGGATGAAAGGGGCAAATGTTAGAGGGATATGGCTTGCCGAGGCCCTGTAACCCCAACTTCATTAGCATGCTGTTAGGATTCGCAGATAAGCACATGCATCAGATAACGATTGGCTCAGAACGTGAATAAGCGAGGGGTATATCGATTGCCGGGAGTATTGAGCCTTTAGTTTGTACCCTTGTGACCCTATGTTTGTAATCCCACCTTCCTCCTTCCCTTTCCCATATCGCTCCATTCTTTTAGTTCAATAGTTCGGTTTTTCGGTTCTGGGTTAGTTAAGTTGTGTTGAGTTCGTTAGGCTAGTGGGTTGGTTTTGTGAGTGCGCGTACGGGACCCATGCGGAGTGTTCGAGCTATCGTGAGTGCGACGTCGGGATGTAAATTGTTAGCCGTGTGCACGCTGAAGGCCGTGTCCACAGATCGCTCGTGTCGGGGTGTCCGCGTGTCGAACGTTACCGTCCTGCCTATTATTGTTTGGAGTGGATTTTATTATTGAATTATATTGTTATTAATGAATTATATTGTAGGAAGTAGAGGTTTGAATTATATGGTAAGGAGTAGAAGTTGAATTATATAAATGTAGAGGAGATGTAGGATGTAAGGATATTAGATTTGATAACTAAGTAGGTAGTGTCTGTTATGGAGAGTGTTCCTGACAACGTCACAGACTCTGCAGATAAGTTGCCAGCAATGACGGCAACAAACACCGATCACCCAATCGCTGCAACAGATCCAAACACAGGCTCCGCCCGGTCTACGATGCGCCCAATGGAGTCACCTATGCGCCAGTGATACCCACAACCATTGGCACTGGCAATTCACCATGGTTAACGAGTGCCACGAGTATTTCACCAGACAGGCAGCAGTCACAGTATCTCCCCCGCATCCAGACACAACGTCTGACCAAACCAGTTCCCAAAGCTTTTGAAAGCTGCGATGAGGTCAGCTATAAGATTGCGGGATCAGCTGACGGAGCTTTTTACGTCGATCGCTTGTAGGAAGCTGCGTTGGGTTTTTGGACGTCGATCTTGGGTTGGGTGCGAAGCTGCGTTGGTTCTTTACGTGAGTGTTTGGTTGAGTGCGAAGCTGCGGTTTTTCTTTGACATCGATCTTGTGGTTCGGTGAGAAGTTCGAGGACGAGCGACTCCAACCAACCCAACCCCCACGACATCGACCAGGACAGGAAGGAAGAGGAGCGAAATTGAAAGAGACGAGCAGCCAGCCAGCGAGTCAGGAAGCAGTCAACGAAGTAGTGTAAGGGAACCAAATTGTAAGTAGATTTAAGAATATATAGATAGGGAAGGATAGGTCTGAATTGGAAAGAATAAGATAGTTAGTGCTCGGAGTATAAGTTGTTCTTATTGTGTGAAGTGGCGACGCGGAATCGCGTTTCCGGCTTTTGTGTTCTTTTTGTTCCAGATTCCCTTGTTGGTTTCAGGGTTCGCAGACAGAGCAGTCCCGGCGCAGAAACGGGTGGCGCCCTTTTTAAAAATACATTTTCCCACACCCTCTTTGCGAGTCAAGCCGGGTGGGATTGCCCAAACCGTGGCCAGGGTCGGCTGCGGTGTAGTAGGAATGTTACGAAAAATCTAGCCGTAACATTTGGCGCCCAAAGTGGGAGTGTGGGATTGTCATGAGAAAATAGTTGCGAACGAGATCGCGACGAAGTTGCAAGGCAACGAGACTCTCGTCCCGTTGGCCTTATTGGACGTTATGTCCTGGGACGTTGCAACGAACCCGTTGGTCGTGTAGACAAATTGGGTTCAGCCTCTACTTGGTTAGATGACGATGGCCGCTGGCAGGCCAGCTCTGTTCGGCGCGTGATGTCGTGGGTACGTTTGCCTATACCAAGTCCCGAATCTCATTTTTGAGAGATTCAGCCATCTAAGTTGCCCGATTTACAAATTCGACAAGAAAATAGACTTCAAGCAAAACACCAAATCTTTCTGAGGCTCGACCTCCTACTTTACTCTTAGATTATTCTCGCGCGTGCATCGAAAAAACAATCGCGAATACAACGCCAACCCGAGAGATAAATTACAATCTACGTTAACAGCGACGGACCCGAAGAAAATCAACAGAAAGCGAGCGAAAGAGAAACCGCGCGAGCAGACTAACTCTCGGGCGGCTGAGTCACTACTCGAGGGAAGGAGACGTCACCGGAGGCGCGCCGGACATCGGTGTTACTGTCCGGGCCCTCCCTGCCTTAGCTTAGCGCTTGCCAAGTAGGCATGTGTTGCGCGCTAAGCCCCTTGTTTACTTACCTCTGGCGGTGTGGACCCGGTTCCCTGAAACGGAAAGGAGAGAGGAACCTTAGGGAAACTCTCTGCTTAGGTTTAGTAATTCATGTTTATTTATTTTTTCTAATGGAACAAAATAGCACATTTAGTTTCTGTATAGTACATTTTTCTCTTATACAGTTTCAATATTTCAATATTCAATCTACCTTTTCGCGTTCTTTTTACATAATCTTGCATATATCAGTCCTTGTTAGTAATTAGAGCCATAATAATCTTTTGTTTTAGCTTGAAACTATAACCTATACACTGTCATTTCTTTAAATTATTGAATTTTTAAACTAAGTTACTGTCATATTAGATAAAGACTTTATTCTAATGTTATTAATTCATTTTTTGATTTCACTTTCATATAATATTTTTCTCAAGGTTTTGCTCTTCATAATTTTCAATCATTTTTTTTTACAAGTCATGTTGCACGATATGCGAAACATTAACAATTCGACTCATGAAATTATATCGGGCTTCTCATTTAGTTCACTTAAAGAAATTTATCATCTCCTAAATAGTGGTCGAATTAGTTTTGAAAGAAGCCAATTGCGCGAGAGCTTGCCAAATTATTAGGTATATTTGATTGATACTAAATTTTCAGAATAAAATTGATGGGCGTCTTCAAATTAAGATAAAAATGCATTTTTATCTATTGTATCAATATATAAGAATGGTCATTAGTATTGTCTCTGCTCTTAGTTCTTTCTAGCTTCACAAACTACATGAAACTGACGTGTAATAAACGAATCAATAATAATCAAATTGCGCCTACAAAAAAACGTGCCATATTATGATTTCCTAACTTAATGGATTGCTGATACCATTAGCTTTAATCCAATTATCATCATGCACCAATATCTATACTAATTAATTATTTACTGTTCCTCAACCGACAATAATCGTCAATCTTTTTCATGATTATGGATATTTTTTCAATATAAATAGTCGGATCTAATAAAGTGGCAATGCGCTCGATCGACAGCGTGCATGACATGTTTCTAACTTTCCAAAAGACTCTTGTACCGCATATATTGTTTTTGTTTATGTAATGATGTCTCAAATAACCAAACAATTTGTTACCTCGTGGCGAGTGCACGTGCTTTATATTACACTAATCCTATGTCCTTCGTAGCAAGTCGTGGCGTTTAGGCTGAACCAAACGATTCGGATGCATCGATGAGTTTCCTTATGGTACATATATGTACGTTTTTAAGATTAGTTTGATCGCTCATGAAAATAATTCCTTCTTCGTAGACAAAATGAAAATTTTTTCTAGTTGCAGCACATAGCATTTTTCATGACGAACCCACATAGTTTACCTTTTCTTTTTTCTTTTAATGTCGAGAATATTCTTTGCTCCGATACCTCGGATACCGTTACCAACGGGTCGAATCCAGCTTGATTCCTGGAGATGAACGTGCTGTCGCCTCGACATCCACGTGCTAAAGTCGACGTAAACTGCCACGGCCGCTTCTGCCACAGCAAAATTTCGTCTAGAAGTAGCCGTTCCCGAATATCGCCATCCGCCTAGCCACTGCCATTTTCCGCACGCAAGGAGTCCGCGAGGAAATTTCCCGAATCAGTCCACGGCTTCGTTGGCCGCAACAAGAACCGTACTTCGGCACTTAGATTTTCACAAAATTCAGCACGTATCACAAACGACGAGGCTTTGATGCCTTTTATTCGAGTGTTATGATTTTTGGTTTTTCCTGCTCCTTATAATTTGAACTTTTTTCACTTTATTTGTTTAAAACACATTTCGTCAACGAGCTCTCGACTACGTTTCGAAGGGTGCTACCGTTGTCCCGATTCGCTTTTGCTCACACTAACCGATTTCTTTCAAGAAAGAACTGTGTAGGAGGAAAAATTTTCTTCCTTAAAAATTCTTGTTTAATTACTATATTTGTGTTTCTTGTTTCCAACCGCAACAAAGTCTTAAGAAAAACTCCAAATTGGAATCCACTCTACCACGAACTCAACACTCTTTTTCCTTTCAATCCCATTCACCGCTCCAATCCGACCGAAAGCAACCTTCGTCTCCCCAGCGATCCAACACCCGAGACCCGGAGCCGACAACGGTTCTTTCCAGAGAACCGGTCGGGTAGCTGGTGTTCGAGACTGCTTGAGGTGCGGGGTTGCCGCCTCTGAGGGTGCTCAAGATTATTGAAACACTACGATATTACAGGATCACGGGAGTGTGTTGATTGCGGGTGTGTGAATTTGCGGGTGTGTGAGTTTGCGGGTGTGAAGAGTGGGAATGAAATTATAAAGATACCGATGCATATATAAAAATAATAAAATAAAAAAGAAAGTAATTTCCTAGTCTAGTACGTGTTTCTTTTTCTCCTTGTGCTGTTGTCATTGTTCGTAGGTTTAACATGGCAAAATTTACGGAGACTCTAATAGACCGTCTTAGCGAGAACGAGCTTTGCTATGAGTTGACAGTGCGTTGGATCGCCGCTGGAACTGTGTCGGCGATGTGGATGCAGCTCCGGAAGGCACTACGGCTTGGGACTATGCTGGATGCGTCTTTACCTCACCCCTTCACTTACCAGCAGGACTGCGAGGCGGTAGAGACGGTGACGGACGAGGTAAGGGCGCTATCAGTGGATTTTTGGGGGGATGAGAAATCCACTGCGTTTTTGGTAGCTCAAGCCAAGACAGAATATGGCCTGCGGAGGATCGCTAACCTGCTACGGGAGAAGAAAGCAGAGGATCCCATCATCGAGAAGTTGCGACGGCAGCTTATGCTCGCTGTAGGGCATATGCTGGTGCAGGCGGAAGAATTTGAGAATCATGAAAATCCCGTGTTGGAGAGGGCTAGAAGCTCTGACGCCAGGAAGTTAGGACTAGACAAAGATGCGGCGACGACAACAGAAATTGGCCCAAAGGAAACACAAGATACGGAGTGGACGATCACAGAGCTGACCGGCAAGTACCAGTCAGTCTGTGCTGATTACCAGCAAGCGTTGGATGACCCCAAAGATCTGGAGAGGGAGAACGATCGTTTACGCATTCAACTTGAAGATGCACGCAAACATATCGTGGAAGATACCCTGGTACGTGAAAACATGGAGGACACACTAAGATCGCTGCACGAAGAGCTGGGGTTCAAGGATCGTAACCATGCGATAGAATTAACCGAAGCGCGTACTAGATATAAGTTAGAAATTAAGGAAATGAATTGCCGTTTTTCCGAGCAATACGAAGCGAAGCTGTAACAATCCACCCAAGAGCTTTGTGAACAATACGAAGAGGAACGGGGTGAGATCGTAGAGTTCTATGAGAACAAACTGAAGACTCTGCATAGTGAAGCGCCATGCAACCGCACCGCGACTTCGAGCGTAACGGAGGAGTTAAGCGAGGCTACGAAAATCGATACGTTGTTTTCACATATTGAGGAGTTGCAAGCCCAAAATGCGTCCTTGCATGGTCGTGTATGGGACATAGAGGAGAAGGTTCGACTGGAACAGAGATGCTCATGCATCAAGCTGGAAGATGTTCATGAAGCTGGGGTCGAAGAAAAAGTGAAGGTCTGCAGAGCGAACCCTACAGAGTTGGACGAAGATGAGGGCACCGATGCTGTTAGAGGAGTTTCGAGGGTAATCGATGCGAAGTCCACATGGGCTGAGACTATGCCTAGAAGCAGGCAGTCGCGATTGGGTAGGCTTGGTATCAGGCAGTCTCAAGAAGGTGAGACTGGGCCTGAGCGCAAGAAGTCCCAATGGACTGGGTCTGGGGGCAGGAAGTCTCAGCGGAGTGGACCTGGGAAGACAGGTTAGATGCAGCAAAGGGGACCTCATACGGGTAGAAGTTCACAGGAAGGGAGGACCGACACGTAAGAGCTGGACTACTGAAGAATCCTGAACTCGATAGCGGAAGGAGAGATCATCCCGAGGAGGAAATTGAGACATTCGGTAAAACAGCGAAAAATGGTGTGGAATTAACGAAGGAGCAAAACTGGGATCCAGTTTGTAAGGCCCACTGTGGTGTTGCAGGACGGGTCTGGGTCACCAATCGGGACGGAAAGCAACTCAATTCTACCGATCGAGTGGCCGATACGGAACATAGACACCGAACGATCGAGAGACTGGAAAGGAAGATAAAAGAAGTTGAGGATGAAAGGGGCAAATGTTAGAGGGATATGGCTTGCCGAGGCCCTGTAACCCCAACTTCATTAGCATGCTGTTAGGATTCGCAGATAAGCACATGCATCAGATAACGATTGGCTCAGAACGTGAATAAGCGAGGGGTATATCGATTGCCGGGAGTATTGAGCCTTTAGTTTGTACCCTTGTGACCCTATGTTTGTAATCCCACCTTCCTCCTTCCCTTTCCCATATCGCTCCATTCTTTTAGTTCAATAGTTCGGTTTTTCGGTTCTGGGTTAGTTAAGTTGTGTTGAGTTCGTTAGGCTAGTGGGTTGGTTTTGTGAGTGCGCGTACGGGACCCATGCGGAGTGTTCGAGCTATCGTGAGTGCGACGTCGGGATGTAAATTGTTAGCCGTGTGCACGCTGAAGGCCGTGTCCACAGATCGCTCGTGTCGGGGTGTCCGCGTGTCGAACGTTACCGTCCTGCCTATTATTGTTTGGAGTGGATTTTATTATTGAATTATATTGTTATTAATGAATTATATTGTAGGAAGTAGAGGTTTGAATTATATGGTAAGGAGTAGAAGTTGAATTATATAAATGTAGAGGAGATGTAGGATGTAAGGATATTAGATTTGATAACTAAGTAGGTAGTGTCTGTTATGGAGAGTGTTCCTGACAACGTCACAGACTCTGCAGATAAGTTGCCAGCAATGACGGCAACAAACACCGATCACCCAATCGCTGCAACAGATCCAAACACAGGCTCCGCCCGGTCTACGATGCGCCCAATGGAGTCACCTATGCGCCAGTGATACCCACAACCATTGGCACTGGCAATTCACCATGGTTAACGAGTGCCACGAGTATTTCACCAGACAGGCAGCAGTCACAGTATCTCCCCCGCATCCAGACACAACGTCTGACCAAACCAGTTCCCAAAGCTTTTGAAAGCTGCGATGAGGTCAGCTATAAGATTGCGGGATCAGCTGACGGAGCTTTTTACGTCGATCGCTTGTAGGAAGCTGCGTTGGGTTTTTGGACGTCGATCTTGGGTTGGGTGCGAAGCTGCGTTGGTTCTTTACGTGAGTGTTTGGTTGAGTGCGAAGCTGCGGTTTTTCTTTGACATCGATCTTGTGGTTCGGTGAGAAGTTCGAGGACGAGCGACTCCAACCAACCCAACCCCCACGACATCGACCAGGACAGGAAGGAAGAGGAGCGAAATTGAAAGAGACGAGCAGCCAGCCAGCGAGTCAGAAAGCAGTCAACGAAGTAGTGTAAGGGAACCAAATTGTAAGTAGATTTAAGAATATATAGATAGGGAAGGATAGGTCTGAATTGGAAAGAATAAGATAGTTAGTGCTCGGAGTATAAGTTGTTCTTATTGTGTGAAGTGGCGACGCGGAATCGCGTTTCCGGCTTTTGTGTTCTTTTTGTTCCAGATTCCCTTGTTGGTTTCAGGGTTCGCAGACAGAGCAGTCCCGGCGCAGAAACGGGTGGCGCCCTTTTTAAAAATACATTTTCCCACACCCTCTTCGCGGGTGAAGCCGGGTGGGATTGCCCAAACCGTGGCCAGGGTCGGCTACGGTGTAGTAGGAACGTTACGAAAAATCTAGCCGTAACAATAGTTAAAAGGTTCAATTATTTGGGCCAGAGCATTATGAACAGTGCCACGTTTGATAAGTACAAGAGTACTTCGACATACCGTCTAATTTTTTCTTCAGTGTACTACACTTCAATTGTAATCGTTTTGAATCCAAACAAATTTGTTTATTAGCTTCATAACATCATTGTGAAAAACTATGTAAAATACTCAATTGGAATTTTCATGTCACCCACTTTTTTTATAGTTTCTTTTCTCAGGCGATATCCACATTCTAAAAAATTCTTCATCCTGCATTTCATCGATTTCAATTCAACTTTCTCACATTATCTAAACGAAGCACTGGCTGAAGTAGTAATATCTTCGTCACTCAATAATATCTCCCAAAACTGACTTTACCTTCTTTTATTTAAAATATCTTCGAAACTTTTCTGCAGATCTGCTATGTTTTCAATATAGTTTTCTTTGTCAGAAAAAAAATCAAATTCCAAAATATGCATTATTCCAAAATCAGACAAAACTTTTGGTTTTATAGCTGCAAACGGCAAAGTAAAACTATGAAGTTTGTTATGAAAATTAGATTATACTTTATTTATAAAATTTACTTTTCCGATATTCAGTTATATTTTGTCAAGAAATAACTTTGTTTATTTTCCCCAAAATGTCAATCAGAGTCTCAACACAGAACGTCAAATACTATAGACTAATCAAACGGTACTTCTTTCTTTTGTTTTCTTACACCAACAAAGTACCATACAGCGGAACTAATTGTTTCTTAATTTAGGTTACTGTGTTGAATAATTCATACGATATCTAAAGACTGCCGTTCTACATTGCACAGCGCGTCTTCTGGATGGTTACTTGTGCAGCACATATAACCACAGATTTTAAAATTGATTTTGGAAATGATAACGGTTTTAGCAAAAACAAGGATTTCGATCTTTTTAATTTCAAGAATGCTTCTATTTTATTCTTATGCAAGCAATTTGAAAAGAAATTATTTTTGAAAAAGTTTTATCTGCTAATCCATTATATCAAATGCTACACTGTATAAGTGAGTTGTTGAATGCTAGAAATTATAAGTGGAGGTACCTTAATGTGAGCTTTTTGTAGCATAATAAGCAGCATCCGTGTATGTGAAATTCTTTCCTTATTCAAAAGATTTACTGGAAATCGAAAATTCGACGAATTTTAACACCTTACGCATACATTCTTCTTCTCACAAATGAGATTAAAGATATTTCAGTGACCTTGAATTATAAAGGTTTGTTGAAATTATTTATCTCGACTTTTGTACTCATTACAATAATTAATAATAAGGAAGTTAATCATTTTGCTCCTTACAGAAAATCGTTTTTAAGTCTAAGAACACAATGCGCAAATATGATTATCCCAAAAATTTAATGAACTAATAAAAGCAAACGTTTTGTAAATTTTCGTAGCTGTAGTTTCATAATAAATAGAAGAATAGCATAGACAATCATTTGAAGAAACTATTGTAATTGAAAACACAAAAAAATATTAATAAAAGAGAATATTCTTATCCACTATCAGAAATGCGAAGTCCAAGAAACATTTCGAAAACAATTTCACTACCTACCTATCAAAAATTTTAAAATTTTAAAAATGTATAGATAATATAACATGAAATGAACTTCCCATTCATAACTCAAATATACACAACATTGAGATATTACAAAAATGTCGCTAAATTACATAAAGTTTGAATGCTTTGCTATTTTACTATATGAAAATATAACAATTTTCAAGAAACGAAAAAATTGGAGAAATTAAAAACTGTAAAATTCGGGATAATTTAAATTGTAACGGGTGAAAAGTAACTCATTAAGCAATTTACAAAACTTTAATTTAAAATGCAATGAGTCAAGGCACGTTTCAATCAAATTATGATGGACTTCATACAACACCTGATGGTCGTTCAACTTATAACCCGAATTTTTATTAGATAATAGACAAATTATTGTGGTTCATCCATGCCACGAAAAAGCTTTCCATGGAAAATTGAATTATTTATCATGAGTTGTGGCAATCCAGCAGAGAATTCGAAATTCTTATTTTCATTTTTATTTAGAATACTTTACAACTTATAGATTAAATTACAATTTGTTTCGTGCAGTAAATTTAAACATGACATATCTATGGTCTTCATATATATTAAAACAAAAATTAAGGTCAGTTCAAAAAATTCAGCATTGTTTGATCTGATAGCGGGCATGAAATTTGCCTCAATAATAATGCTGGTGTAAACTAAAAGTGTAAATATTCCTTGAAGAATTTAAATTCTGATATCTTTATAAAAACCTAGTATATTGAACATTATGTATAATCACTGCTACTTGAATCATTTTCTAAAGGAGGATTTTCGAGTGTGTTCTGAAGATTGTCGAACTTTTTCTTGGGGACTTGCGGCTTATTTCGATCTTGTGGCTTGAAAGAAGAAAATTGAGGTGTTCGGTCGTATATTTTTTCGGACGTTTGGCTATCACTGACATCAGTTGGATTGATGCTCGTAGCTGCTAAGCATTTTTGACTGAAACATCCTCCAGTAAGCTTAAGTTCAGCAAACTTATTCACATATTTTTGAGTGTTACGATGAGGAATGGGACTTGTATTACCCTCTTTTTCCATAATAGCACGAGTGGAGCTCGAAGTGAAAATGTCGTTTACAAGGTTTGCTTCAATATGAAGTTCCTCATTCACTATCGTTTTCATCGCATGCTTAAAATGACCAGTAGTCTCACGTGTAAATAGCGTTTCTTTCGACTGCATCTCCATCTTTGGTTTTGCAACAAATTTCAAATCATCATTATCTTCCTTCTTATTCGAAAAAGCTTCATTTGAAACGAATCGTTCGTTTTTCTTTAAAGTGCATTGATTTGGAACGGCAAATCTTTCTGCAGAAGTTAATTCTTCAGATGATGATAATAGCTGCAAAATCAATTTTGATTATGAAACACAATATTAATCGAGTTTAACAATATGATTGACCTTTTTTAATATTTAGTTAAAATTAAAATGAATCAAAAGTCAGGATGAAAAGTTAAGTTTTATAAAATTTTATGTGCTTTTGGAGAATCGCATGCTGGAAATTCAACGCTTTTTAACTGCTCGATATGTAAATATTATTAATTTTTATCAGCCTTCATTTTATCTTCTACACACAGCTCATGTTAAAACGCCTCTAACAATCTTTCCGGCTTTTACATGAAATTTTATATGGAGGAAGTAGAGTGGTGGAATTTAAACACATTTTGAATTGCTCGAAATTTAAAAAATATAAACTTTTATCAACCTCTATGTTATCTTTCACACATATGTCATGTAAAAGCGACTCTAAAAATATTTCTGGTTTCAACTAGAATCATCAATAGTCGTCGAATTGCGCTTGAAACCATTCGTTTTTACTGATGGAAGTTGAAGTGCAGAATCGCGCAAATATGACTTTGACAGGATGGTAGTGTATATTAAAATAAAACATGACTCAAGACTCATTTAAATTAATCATAACAACGACATAAAATGAATGATATAAACGACTAAACCAGTAAATAATATTTAATAGCTACATGACTGAAACTCACTTTGTCTGTGGAGCGATTCCATGTCAAGTGGGACAACTTCGGAACTTGACCCCTAACGATTTGGTTAAAAAATTTCCCCCATTGTTCTGTATGTAAGGCCATGAAGATTCCTTAAGTTTTAGCGGAAAATATGTAAAACTGCGGCCAGTGTGATTTTTTTAAGTTTCGACTGTTTTTTTGATTTTCAAAATATCTTTTGCATTTTTTTAATGAAAAGGTCTAATTTGTTTAAAAAAATATTTAAAATATGTTCTCCGATGTAAAATGACTGACTGAACACGATCCCGTGGTCAGGACAATTCCAAAAAATCGTGGAAAGCCGTAACATAGGTAAAATTTTGATAAATTCATAGTAAAAATAACATCGGGGCAAAACTAGTTTAACGCCTGTCAAAAGTTGCAGAATACACTACTTTAAGATGCCAAAATATGTTGTTGGTTATTTTAACATCCGCACCCTCTACAGGAATAAAGTACGAAAAATCGTTTAAAAAAGTCGATTTTCCGGAAAAAACATTAGATTTCCGACTCTACATCCACTGAAAACTCAATTCTGAGCAATGACATTTTGACTATTTTTTTACCAGTTTGAACAACCTGCACATCAAACATAGGGGGCGTTCAAGTATTACGTAAGCGCTTGAGGAAGGGGGGCGTTGCTTTGCTTATTTTTGATTACATGGTGGGTGGGGGGTCGATATCCTGATTACGTCAGCAGTTATTATTTACTTTTTTACCCAAATGGCATCCCACAAATTGTCTATGCTTGAAAACAAAACATACATGTCGGGGATTCCCACAAATAATGAATACGTTATAGGCATGGTATAAAGACCAACAAAGGTAAACCCATTAGAAAATCGTCATCCTATTTCGCTCGCACATCTGACTCACATTGCGTCACGTATTCACTGAAATTAGGGCTACCAAAGTAACAAATCGGATCGCATGCCAAAATATAACGAAATGTCACATTTGATTCAGGCGTCGCAAAAACGCCACATATTAAAATTTAGCAAATTGTCAGGTAACAAAAGCGAATGTTTACTGTAGTCAATATCATAGCTTAGGAAACAGAAAAATATTCTCTAAAGAATATTCGCATGGCACATTAATTATCTTTTTTTTCCAATACGTGTCACTCTACCCAGCAGGAAAATCACATCTTGTTTGCCGCAAAGTGTTGCTGAAATTCCTACTGGGCAAAATGTCATGATTGTCTGAACACATTACGCCACCGCAGCTTCGGAAGAGACTACCTGGTCGTCTTTATACCATGCGTTATAGGTACTCGCTTAGAAGCGAGTGGAGGAGTTACCGCGCGCCACTCACTTCTCACTTGTCTAAATTTCTTCCGTCAATCTATTGTTTTGTTTCGATTCGAATGACGATTTGACGTATTGTGAGCAAATCAAAGCAAGTTAATGTTTTTTTTAACCGTTGATCCCTTTTCGCCCAAGTTTAATTGTTTAAGATGTCGTTTCAAATAGACAAATCCAAGTTATATCAAAAATTGATCGAAAGTTTTAAAAAATCTCATACAAATACAAAAGTACAAAATGTACAGAAGTTAGTTAACGAAGTATGATGTAATTATAAATTACAAGCAAAGTCCGACAAGGAACTTGATATTATTGTCTTTAAAGGTCGGTCCAGACGCTCCGTTTTGCACAACCTTTTGTCTGTGCAGTCTTAAGACGGAATGAAAACGTTGCAATTTTTAGAGCGTCCACATGGTGCAGAGATATCTGTATATTTCGCACAGTTTTAGTGATATCGTCATGGACGAGGTACTACTCTGGTCAATTTTGGCATGCTGTCTTGTTAAGAAAAATAATACCGTCTACATGCGCCGATTTGTCCGCACAGTTCAAGTAAATCTATGCTCTCTGGCTCAGTTATCGCTGCAACTGTACAGTTTTCGCACCCATTTTAAAACTGCGCAGTTTTCCTATCTAAACGCAACATTTCCTCTGCAACGTTTTGAACTGTGCAGACAAAAGGTTGTGCAAAACGGAGCGTCTGGACCGGCCTCAAGAGAATTGAAAAAGAATTACAAGCAGCGACTAAGAATAAATCCAATCTACTACGTTTTTTTCAAAGGTGATTGATGATGTTAAATTTAATTAAACACATCAAAAGTGCTCGTCCTAGTTTATGTGTATGTATAATTGATTGTGTTATTTTCTTCTTGTAATTCAAGTTTGTTTCAGCTTTATCGTTTTAATTTTATACTCCCCACTACTAAAGTCTCTGTATGGCCTGATGGTTGACTGGCAGAGGCTGCCTGAAGGCACTAAGTCCGCAAATTGTACCTTGTTTACTGTGCAATAAAGTTTAAATGAATAGTGTATATGTATATGTAACGACACGTTTTAGTTTTTAGGCAACCTGTAAGCCTGCAGAAAAAACAAAATTATACAGCCAGCTTCAGATTCTAAAGGACAGAAAGAAAATTATATAATACTCGTGGTGGAATCACAGCAGCAATGCGAAAGCACAGACAATACAGATAAACAGTCAAAAGCAAAGCCTTCTCAGGAAATTATGAAAAATATCTGAATGCTTTGTATTCTGCCAGAGATACTATGCCAAGCCGTGTTGAAGTTGATAAACAGATCATTAAGTTGCGCGAAGAATTAAAAACAGCCAAACAGTGTTTAAACAGGAAGATTCAAAACGCCGCTGCCCAGAAGAAACACAGAGATAATATGAAAAGAAAGTTAGAAGATGTGTCATGAAAATCCAGAAATTAAAAAAAAACTATCCCTGAGCGATTCAGTGCGATTTGTTTGATTCCCATAAAATCGAATTCTACAAAGGGACGAAGACATGTATCGACAGTGCCTGTTAAACTCACTCGGGCTCAGACCGATCACTACAAAAACCACTAAGATAGCAATTTCGCTGAAACATCCATTGTTTGGAGAATATAGCACCCATACTTGGACCAGATCAAGTATTTTTCATATCTCAAGATGATAAAGCTCGGGTTTCTATTGGTGTAACTGCGGCAAATAAGCAAGCACCTCTTCTAATGCACATGGAATATAGAATCAAATTGCCAGATCACGATTGGGTAATCGCTGAGCGGCATAAATTAATACCATCAGTTTAAGCTGGTATCAAAATTACTTCCAGTATGCTAGGACAACCACAAGCCGTTAGATATTCTGGACCAACATATATCGCTATTCGAAGTGGAAAGCATAGTTCATCTACTGCTAATACACATGCTCAGGATTTCGAGACGCTTCTCGAGCTTGAAGAGCTTCAAGCATTAGCTAAAACTGGAACTCGATTGGTAAAACCAGTGGTAATCATGACATGTTATAGGGTACAACACTTTAAGCGACATGATCTCGATGCATTCTTTATAGCTAACAATGCTCCTGGCAGAAGTGCGTATAACAGAGTAGAGCGCAGAATAGCTCCTCTTAGTCGAGAACTGGCTGGTTTGATATTGTCTCATGACCATTTTGGATCTCATTTGGATGAACGTGGCGTTACAATTAATGAAGACTTAGAAAGATCCAATTTCGGGTGTGCAGGAAATGTATTAGCTGAGATATGGAGTTTAATGGAAATTGATGGCTATCAAGTTACTGCAAAATATGTTGGGCCGGGCGAACAAGATCTTCCTGATTTTCCAGATATTAAATGGTGTTCAGAGCATGCGCGAGAAAGCCAATACTTACTTAAAATTGTAAAATGTAGAAACAATGAATGCTGTCGTCCAAGAAGTGGCCTATTTAGATAACTAGACAACAGGTTTCTTCCACCACCAGTAAAAGTAAAACAAACAGTTGATGACTTGGTTTTGGATGATGGAGGGCAATTTCTCAACCTTCCTGTCAATTTAGCTCTACGCTTTAATTATGCACTCAAATATTTCCTACAAATGTCCTACGATTATTTTTGCCCGATAGTAAAATTGAAGCTATCAAGTCGAACATGCAAAACGTGTGGTATTTATCATGTTTTCGTCTATTCACTAAATCGTCACATCGAGAAGATCCATAAAAAAGTAAACACGCGAACTGATATGAAAGTTAGGCCTATAAGAGTGGCTGCTCGTCGCGCTAATGAACTGATGTGCATTATTCAAAATTAAGAGCAACAAGATGTTGAATGGCTCGATGAGAACGATGTAGACATTCCAAAATCGGATGAAAGTGAGCAGATACACAACATTGAGCAGCAAACATCCAATGTCATCGAAAACTTAGAATCATGGATTCGGGTATCATGGACTGAAGACTGTTAATGGGATGGAATTAATAAGTATTGTTGCGTGCTCCCATTACCACGCCTCCCTCCCAGCCAATCATCCTCCATGTGCCCCGCCAATTCGGGCGCCACATGAAAGGTGATTGCCGAGAGGGGGCCCCGTGCGGAGCACCCATCAACTGTGGCCGCATAGTGGCGACCGTAGAGTAACATTTTGAAAACCGGCTAGCTCACCGGGTCGTGGGCTAATCAAAATCACAAGAAAACAATCAATAACCGGATCAACCGGATCGCGCACAAGCTGAGGAGGGGAGAACCCATGAAAAAAACTCGCTTCATATTATTTACACTTTATTTCCAATAAATTATTTAGAATTTTAATGGAAGACAATCGTTTTCATCCAACTTCACTAATTATTGTCTTAGATAGTCTCGTATGTAGTACATTACGACTAAACCTAAATGGCTTACGAAATATAATCACTAATGCAAATGTGATTGTTATAAGATTACAAGAGACTCGGAAATGATGTTGTTATTGTAATAATGATCAAAGTAACTTAACACTAATCCTAGAAATAGTTTAGCGAGATGAAATAAATAAAAATAACACACTTTCCTCGGGTTAAGTTATGATCTCATATACAAACGTACGTGGAATCTGGTTAAGCACGTTCGCCTCGAATACGACGAGCAAGCGGGATGGTTTTCGGCATGATGGTGACCCGTTGGCATGAATAGCACACAAATTCGCATCCTCGAACAATTCAACAGAATATGTTTCGTTGGCTTCTTGCAAAGCCATCACAGCAGAAGAATCAGCAGCTCAGTCGGCTTTTGATCGCGACGAACTTCTCGCATGGTGACGGTGCCAGGACGACAACGATGTGGTTTCTTGATGCCTCCGGTGCCTCCACTGTCCCATACACCACACTCTTGAAACTCACAACAGCCTTTTCGCCGAACGACTCGATCTCGACTTTCAACATTAGTGTTATTCCTTGACGAGGAATTGACCGTCGGATGGTACTTATCTCCAAAAAACCGACAACGTTTTATCTTGCGCGGAACCTATCTATCGACCGTCTTCTTTCATCACTCCTATCCAACTCCCGATCTCCCCTCACACCCACTTCACCATGGTCACGAGTCGAAGCATTTTTGCTTCATTTATTACCATATATGGTAATCAGCAAATGTTTTCGGCCAATCAGAGGGCGACAGCATGCAAAGAGAACCGATTCGCGCTCGATCACCTGAACTCACCTCTCGAAAGAGAGTGTGGTGGATTACCAATTTGGGATTTAGTACTGCCAATGCCAATTATTTGGCAGTGTACTGAGGGAAATTTAAATAGGATCCAAATTTGGAAGAATTGAAAAATGTGCATAAAAAAAGGAAACTAATCCGCAACAGTATACCAAAAATTCAAAAGTTCAAGTTTGTTTTGTTCGTAATGTTACTTAATACACTGATAGAAGGATTTATTTGTATCAAAAAAAAATTGTTAATAGTTAACAAATCATTTATTAGAGGCTACTTTTAATATTAAACACATATTTCTTAGTATTTAAAATGATTTATTTGTACCTAATAAATATGATATTCATTTATTAAATATTAATAAATCTTTTTAAATACTAAGCAATATTTGTTTAATATTAAAAGTGGTCTCTAATAAACGATTTGTTTAATATTAACAAATATTTTTAAATACAAACAAATCATTTTATCAGTGTAAAATTATAATACCTAAACCTTACTCTAATAAATAAATAAATATTTAAATTACTGTGTCAATAAAGTTTGTTTAAATTAATATCATGTGCGTTAAATTGCTCTATCTTAAGCCTATTTGCTAACTGATGCTCACGAATCAATAAAAAATGCATATAGGTACTAATGATTACGTAATCATGGGAGGGGGGAAGAGGTTTGCTTACTTTTGCTGACAAGGGGAAGAGAGCGGTAAATAATTGTAAAAAATCTGCTTACGTAATATTTGAATGGCCCCATAATACGTGAGTTAAAAAACTCTACTAAATGAAAATTTTGTAAAATTAGAATAGAGAGTGCGGATGTTAAAATAACCAACAACAAATTTCGGCATCTTAAAGTAGAATGTGTTCTGCAACTTTTGACGGGTGTTAAACTATTTTTGCTCCAATGTAATTTTTACTATGAATTTATTAAAATTTTACCTGTAGAACGGCTTTTCCGGCTTTCCACGATTTTTTGGAATTTTTCTGACCACTGGATTGTGTTTAGCCAGTCATTCTACGTCGGAGAACATATTATAAATATTTTTTGACTAAATTGGACCTTTTCATTAAAAAAATGCAAAAGATGCTTTGAAAATTAAAAAAAAACAGCCGAAAATTAAAAATTCACCATGGCCGCAGTTTAACATATTTTCAGTTGAAACTTGGGGAGTCTTCATGGCTTCACATACAGATCAAGTGGGTAAATTTTCAGTCAAATCGAAATGGGTCAAGTTCCGAAGTTGTCCCACTTGACATGGAATTGCTCTGTGAATATTTAAACCAAAATGAAATAAGAAATAAAAAACACATCACAAACTAAAGATTATCACACAGTCTTCGAATATATATATATACATATATTTACATATATATATATATGTTGTCTATTTTACATATATATAGAAAAAGAATAAAATGATACTTAAATGAATTGAGAGTAACAATAAGTAAATTTAGAACGAATGTGGATGGATCTAGTGTTAACGGAAACTCTTCAACAGCTTCTGCGAAGAAAATTTAATGTTTTCTTCGAACTAAAAACCAACATTGCAAAAAAATATGTGTGAGGAAGTTTTTCTCTGCGTCAATAATTCCTTAGAATGTAAAGTTTAAGAAGAAGAAAACTTAAACTATTTCCACGAGTTTCAGATGAAACTTAAAATAAAAGGTGTTAAACATACAGATAATAGGAATATACAGGTTTCCAAACAAAAATATGTCCGAATTTATTCGCGAATTTTCACACTATATTAAAAATAGCCTCCAACATAATATACACTGTAGTAGGTGATATAAATATGGATTTATAAGATAACATAAACGAGAACCGTAGTAATTATATAGCATCATCAAATAGTGTAGGTTTCCAGCAATTGATCAATTAACCTATATGAATTCAAAACAACAAGGGCACGTGTATCGATTATATATTTTTTAATCGAACAAATAATATCAGTATAACTGCAAATATGTATGAAACATACATACCTGACCATTTTGCTTAGAGAATATATGTATATAAATTCACACTACAAAAGCTAAAGTTATTTGGAAAATACCCGCAATGTGTATTGAACAAAAACAGATAAGACAAGCTGAGCCGTGCGACCTTTGAGGTTCACACGGAAAGCTTTCCAGTAATATCTACATATATGTTAAAAATATTAGACACACTAATATGAATGAAAATAATAATGCTCAATCGGAGGAGAGCTTTTTTACGAAAGTGGCTATTTTCATACCCACGCTTAAAGTAACTGTAATTTTACGAACCCTTACAATGATTCAACTCAAAAGATTTACAAATGCTCCTTACGTTTATTATTCAGTAAACTTTGCAATAAATCTAATGCATCCGTTTTTTAATTTAATCAGGCAAAAAAATCAATTATTTTCAACCTCATGGGAAGTTCTTGTAATCGCCATGAAAATTAAAATTGAAATTTTCAACATATCTTTGCATTTTAAGGTCTTTAAAGTATATATTAAGTGTTTTTGGAAAGTAGTTTATATATTTGCTCAAGTACGTACATACGGTCGTGGACAGTTTTTTCTACGAGCATGACTCGCGTAAAAAAAGTCGCATTGACTTCGTTGAGGTGCCAATCGAAGCGTATTTGCAATCACACAAGCTGATTCGACTATTCGGTCGGGTGGCTCATTTGTCCTGACCCTTCCAAGGTCAATTCTGTCCTACATGGTATAACTCGCGAACCAAACACTGGATTTGCGTTGTCAATCGAAGCGTATTAACATGTGTATGGTTCTATCACATTTAAAAATATTTAGTGCAGCCGTTTAATTAAGCAAAAGAATTCTCCTCTCACAAGGAGAAGGCAAGGCCTCGTCCTTTCAGATCTGAATGAAATTTGGCACATAAGTCGAAGACGTCAAGGATATTCTATACTTAAAATATTAAACCGCAACACCCCCTGAATTTGAGAAAAAGGCCTTTAAAGTTTTCAGCGTTGCGTATCTATTAGTAAATTTTCACGCCTGGCAGAAGCCATGTAGTGTAGGAAGCAGCGCGATTAGCTCGTGATCATGAGGTCGTGTGTTCGATCCCCGGTCTGTATTGTTTTTTTTTTTGAATAATTGTAGATGTGATTAGTTTAAGGTAGATCAGCAATGTTCAAATTCAAATACATTTATTTTTTTTAAAAACAGCTAATTATTCGTTCATTTAGATGTGTAAATTATATTAAAAACTCATTGTTGAACGGATGAGTTATTAAAAACTGTTGTAATTGGAGAGGCGGGCAAAATCGAACCGTCACCTCCTCGTGGTGCCCGCTGGATACCCAACTAACGACGGTAGTGGCGAGTGTGGGACGCCATATTCCTGCTTACCAGCGTGGGGCTAGCAACCCTGCCTGGCATTACCCAATTGCTACGAACCCTGAAACACGGCCTCGGATTGGATTGGATTGGATAAACGGCAACGACAACGGCAACGACAACGGCAACGAAAAACGGACTACTCTATTGGATCTTGGAACGTTCGAACACTCAATACAACAGGATCACTGCGAGAACTTCTCAAGGAAGCCTCGACATACAATATTAACATCCTGGCGGTCCAAGAAACGAAATGGCTTGGCAATGAAATAAGTGACTTAAGATCGCATTCAATATTCACAAGCGGCAAACCAACCGGAAACAAGGAATTTGGAGTCGCCTTCGTTGTAGCATCTTCATTTAAACATCTCATAACTGACTTCAAACCGGTGAATGAACGATTATGTGCGATCCGTATGAAAATGAAGTTCTTTAATGTATGGCTAATCAACTGTCATGCTCCAACTGAAGAGAAAGAAGAAATCGTCAAAGACGAATTCTACAACATCCTAGAAAGGACATACGATTCACTACCCTCAAATGATATCAAAATCCTACTAGGGGACTTTAACGCTAAAGTTGGACGAGAAGAAACTCACAGAGGGACAACGGGAGGGCATAGTCTCCATGAAAGTACCAACAACAATGGTCAGCGACTAGTTGATTTTGCGACCAGCAAAAACATGGTGATAAGCTCTACCTACTTCCAACACCGCGACATCCACAAACAAACTTGGATGTCACCCGATGGACGAACCTTCAACCAGATCGATCACTTCGTCATCGAAAAAAGAGCTGCTACAAGTGTGCTTGACGTTAGATCATACCGTGGTGCTAACTGCGGCTGAGACCACTATCTCGTCAAGGCAAAATATCGCTGCCGCATAACAAGATGCACCACCAAGAAAAAGAGCAGGACTCCTAAGTTCAAGGTGTAGTGTCTGAAAAACGAAACAGTAGCAGCAAATTATCAAGCGAAACTGACGAATTACCTTGTCAATACACCGCCGGCAGGTACGGACACATCGCTTGAACAAATGTGGTCGCAGCTTAAAGAAGGCGTAACATCAATAGCGGAAGAAACCGTAGGAAGACAAACGACGTCGAAAAGAAACGATTGGTTCGACAAAGAATGTGAAGATGCTCTCAAAAGTAAAAAAGAAGCCTATTTACAATACATTGAAAGACCGACAAGAGCCAAGAAGCAAAAATATGACGAGCTAAGACGGTTAGCTAAAAAAATAGTCAGACGCAAGCGTAGAACATATAACAACCAGACTATCCAGAAGATCAATGACGATATGTGCAGAAACGACACACGGTACGCCTATGCAGCATTGAAACGACTTAGACAAGGCTACAAGCCGCAATCAAGCCTATGTAGAGACAAGCAGGGAAATATTTTAAGCGACCCAGACGACATCAATCACAGGTGGACTGAATATTTTTCTGAGCTACTAAATCCACCATCAGTAACTACATCCCTGCCAATAACGATTCCTGAAGATGCTGACCTATGCAGTCCATCTTCGTCAATACCATCTATTGAAGAGGTGCAAGCAGCCATACAACAGCAAAAACCAAATAAAGCACCCGGAATCGACAATTTACCAGCAGATCTCCTTCAAAAAGGTGGACCATTACTAACGCACCGCCTCCACCAGATCATCTCCAAGGTATGGGTCGATGAAAAATTACCTGATGATTGGCGGACGGCCATCATATGTCCCATACATAAGAAAGGAGATAAGCTTAGATGTGACAACTACAGAGGCATTTCACTGCTGTGTACGTCCTACAAGATCCTGACCAAAATTATTAATAAAATATTGACACAGTACACTTCCACAATAATTGGCGAATACCAAGGCGGTTTCAGATCCGGTATGTCGACGATAGATCAACTATTCTCAGTAAAACAGGTGCTGGAAAAGTGCTGGGAATACAATATTGACGTGCACCAGGTCTTCGTAGACTTCCAACAAGCATACGATAGTATAGATCGAAATATACTATATAAAATAATGCTTGATTTTGGGATACCTATCAAACTTATACGAATGACCAGACTAACGATGACCGACACACGATCTAAAGTCAGATGTCAAGGCGATCTGACTCAAAGCTTCGACACCAGCTCAGGTCTTAAACAGGATGATGGCCTCGCCCCCATACTCTTCAATTTGGCCCTAGAGTATGTCATCAGGAAGATTAAAGTAGACAATGCGGGAACGCTACTCTTTAAGTCTACTCAAATAGTAGCGTACGCCGATGACATCAACATCATGGCCCGATCTCTATCTCGTGCCAAAGAAGCGTTTACTGAGCTGGAGTCAGCGGCTAGGCAAGTCGGCCTAAGGGCCAATGTGAACAAGACCAAATATATGACCCAGTCAAGGAAAAAGACGCCAAATAGACAAAACATGACGATAACTAACTACAGTGTGGAAAGCGTTAACTCTTTTATTTATCTTGGTGTCAACCTCGCCAAAGACGGGAATGAAAAGGACGAAATTGAACGGCGAATTGGTCTAGCCAATAAAATATATTTTTCAGTCCTATCGGTGATTAAAAGTAACAAAGTGCACCGAAAAAATAAGCTGCGCGTCTATAAAACGATCATCCGTCCTGTATTGATTTACGGATGTGAAACATGGACTTTGACTCAAGCCTCAGAAAAAAGGATTGACGTCTTCGAACGCCGCATTTTGAGACGTATTTTGGGGCCCGTGAAGGACGGACCGGACTGGCGAATCCGGTACAACCATGAGTTGTACGCTCTTTATGACGAGCCACCGGTATCGATTCTGACGAAACTGCTACGACTTCAGTGGGCTGGCCATGTGGAGCGTATGGATGACGGGCGAATTCCCAAACGCTCCATGAAAGGCCGAGCAACAGGAAGCCGCCCACCAGGAAAACCACGCAAACGATGGGAGGATGCAGTTGACAACGACAGCGAATCCTTGCTGGGATTCGCTAATTGGAGGACGCGGTCGCTGGACCGAGACAGTTGGAGGCAGTGTCTTCGGGAGGCCAAGGCTCGATTTGGGCTGGTGCGCCATTGATGATGATGATGTAATTGGAGAAATACCATAGTTGAGGGTAGGATCCTCCTTTCTTCCAAGAATCAATCCTATTTTTTGAGAAACTACCTTTAGTTTTGGGAGAGCAGATAAAAAAGCGACGTGTCTGTTCTTGGTTCAATTTAAGTATTGTCAGATCGAAACAATATTTTAGATCTTTGATTAAGTTTTTGATGTTATTGTAGTTGAACTTTTTCAATAGTTCCATGATTATTTCTCAAGCAGAACCGATGATCAGAGATCATATTATTACACCGGAGTATAAGAAGCAGTTTATTAACCAACAATGTTTCAAAGAGTTTGGATAGGGTAGGTAGTAGACTGATGGTTCTATAAGACTTTAGCTTAGTTGTATCTTTGCTCAGCTAGGGAATAACTATGATACTGCTATGCTTCCATCTATTTGAGAAGTGGTTGTCGCGATAGATTACGTTGAAAATGTGCCAAATTGCAATTTTACCTGATACCGGCCCTTCTTTTAGCATTTTACCAGTTATTTGGTCATGATCACGGGATTTGCTGATATTTATTGCGTTAATTCATTTGATGAATTTCACGATTTAAGGAGGAGAAACCCTTTGAAAGGTACTACCCTACTAAGATACCATCCAGGGCATAGCGAGCGATAATAGTGAGACTTTAATCGAACTAAAATCGCCTCATCCTGCCTTCGCAAAAACATCGAAAGGTATTGCCGAACATGGTAGGCTCCGCATTAGCTGACCTTCGTGTTATTTGTTTTGCTCCCCTTCTTGGTAGAAATTTTCCTTAACGTATGAGCCTACATTTTTCCAGGCGTCATTTGTTAGCAACATTTCGATAACTACGATTTCAACGCATACTTCAGACCCCAGCATCAGCTTCAGGACATCACGCTCATGGCTGATCTTTGAGCAGTTTAAGAATACATGCTGCGGTATTTCCTATACATTGCTGGGCACATTGGTGCCAAATTCAACTTTCGTGAATCTACGTGGCATACAGTCTAAAAATATACCTGATTGGTCTGATGTAAGAGCTTAACGATCAGCTACTTCAAGATTGAAGACTTTTGAGAAATGGACGACAAACGCTCCAGCTTTTTGTGAGTAATATGTCTGAGCCAGCTTCCATTACAATATTTAATAGGTGTACTCGCAAGGCTCGATTTTTATCCTCTATTATTTTCTATACAGAGATAGATGAGAAAGATTGCTTAAAAAGTGGTGGTGCTTATAGGCTATTCTAAGCCTATAAGCTACACGTGAACAACATCTTAATGAACAGGCCGGCGCGGCTTTCAGATCTGATGATTTCACCTAAAAACCATTTGTGCAGATAAAACTAACCCCGAAATTTGTAATTCGTTGTTTTTTCTAAATTTAATATGCATGCACATCTGACTTTAGGTGATATTGCTTATTTTACTTCTCTTGTATCCCTCTATAGCATGTGATATAGAAATATATCATTCCGACTAAGACTTATTGAAAGAGTGTGTAAAAATTTCAATTATAAAGTTTAGTTAAGTCAATTACTATTTAAGTTAAGAGGTCTCTTTGCTAAATTACTGCTGTTTAAATTTGAATTATGATTTTAGTGAGATGCTGAACATTGTTCACGAAAGTAATTAGTACTTACTCCATGTTGGATGTTGTCATTTAAAGCTGAATGACTAATTGGACCAATAGACCGTTGATTTCTTGCGACGACAACATAAAAACCATCTGTATGTGATTGCAAAAGAATTTTCTTGTTGAATGGGTTGCACATGACGATGAGAATCTACGTCCAGTCGATGGGCAGTTTTTTTGGTAAGCTCTTAGATGAATTCTGTTCGTTAACTGTAGAGAACACTCGTCAGCGTATGTATTTGACGATAAGGTTACCATTGCAGTTATCACACTTTGGCTTGCAATGGTGTTCTTGTCCTTTTTGTAACTAACGGTTGGATGTTTTTTCCGCAGTCATATTCCTGGCATAGAATATCTTTATTTACACCACTTTTCCCACCACAACCCATCTGTTGAACATACTTTCCCACATACACACCACTTTTCCCACAACCATAAATATTTTCCGCGCACTATAGAACCATTAGTACGTACCAATTGAACCGCGAGGCAAACGATGCAAATCACGTTTCCACATGAACATGCAGTCACATAGCGTCTGCTCGACATTGCATCATGTGCAGTTCGACAGTTACTCAGTACTTGGCATATTTTTCCCCAATCAATCAATTAAAGAAAAATCTCCCCCTAAAATTCATTGCATTCTCAATGTTAAATTCATGACCCATGTGAGATTAAGCTACTTGAGTTTTCACATTCAATATTGGATGAGACCGTCTAGTCGACAATCCCAGTAACAAAAAATTTCGATTGATAGGGCCGTTACTGTCAAACTGCAATGCATGCTCATGTGGAAACGTGATATGTATTGGCTCGTGGCTTAATTGGCGCGTACTAATGGTAAGCAAAATACTGAAAAGTGGAGTATATAAAAATGAAACCGTCTATGAGGATTCCATTCAGTTTCTATCTGAGTTAGGTTTCGGAAAACGCAGTTGTTGTAAGTTTAGTGGATTATTACGCGGAGAAGTAAAGTAACTGAATCAAACAGAATTGGCAGCTATGGCGATATTTATTATGCTATGCGTATGATACACGCTGGCTAAATTCAACTATTAACTAATAGCGACACACCTAACTATCATACCGTATTATAAGTTAGCAGAAATCCATCTTGCTTACAACGTTTTTGGGAAGGGTGGAGGGGTGCGTTGTGGATTGAATATTGACGCTAAGCAATGGGCCCCCGGCGTGTTACAAGGCCTTCTTTTACGTTGTTTGTTATTTTCATATCGATGTTTGAAAGACAAAAGGGCGCTAGCGAAAATGAATGCAGTTTTTGTTATGGCGCCGAATGAAGAGATTGTCGCGTGATGGCCATTGTGAATAGTTGCGTTCAAAATTTCCATGACTGCGGTATAATCACTGGATTTATGTTTTTTTCACAATAATTGTTTCTTATTTTACAGGTGGTCTTGAAAATATTGAATATGCAGTCAATAATCGGTTTAATTGCATGTAAAAAAAAATTATTACAAGTGATGAGCGAGGAAGAAATTAAAATGTTACGAACACTAAAGAACAAAACTACTAAAAACTACAATTTTTTATTTGATCAAAGCCTTTTAAAGCATATGATCTTGCAAAGTATTGACTACAAAACATTTTACCATTCAAAGCGTTGATGACAACGCAGTTTAAGCAGGTTTTTTATTAAAATAAAAACAAGGTACTGGAAAACTATTGCAAATCTGCTCAAAGTATGCAAATATTAACCGGCTTTGATTGACTTAACAACAATGTCTTTAGAATAAGAGATATCAGGTAATATCATGAATGAACCCTTTTCACATTGTGACTTTTAATGATCTTTTATTTTTAATTTAATTTTATATGAAAAAAAGTTTTGCTGTTAAGAGTAAATAAATTTTACAAATATTGATTACTTTCTTGTGAAAACCAGGTTAAAAATGAATTTTTTTATGGAAAACCCCTAATTTCTTGCAATTTTTTATGAAATTAAAAAAAAACGGCTCAAACAATTTGTTTTATAAATTTGAAAGAATCACACAAATGTTAATACTCGTCAATTGACACCGTAATGATGCAAATATTATATTTGGTTCGCGAGCACTATATGTGCATGACAGAAGTAACCTTGAAGATCATGGTGACTTTGAATGCGTTTTTTTTATTAACTTCCCAGTATATGGGAAGTTCTTGTAATCGCCTCGAAAATCGAAATTGAAATTTTGAACATTTCTTTACGTTTTAAGGTCTTTAGAGTATACTTTAAGTGTTTTTAGAAAGAAGTATGTATGTGTGTGTACGTACGTAAATGCGTTCGCGGACAGTTTTTTCTACGAGCATAACTCACGTACACAAAGTCGTATTGACTTCGTTGAGGTATCAATCGAAGCGTCTTTGCAATCTTAAGAGCTGATTAGTTTTTGGAAAACTTCGGGCTATAGGTTTCTAAAGTTTTTTCTTCGGCCTTATGAAGTACATAAGTGCATTAATTAATGATTTGGTGGTCAGATTAGAAACCAGCTCAAGGTGTATTGTTTATGTGGCGAAGCAGCAACACAGCTAAATGTGCTTTCTGCGGCTGTTTGCATCTGAATCAAAATTGAATTTAAGGCGGTGCTGCAAAATCAACTCCAGCTTTTACAAATAGTCTAGCTGGTTGGACACGATTAAAAATTGCTCATGAGTTGGCTCAAGAATGTTGATCTGAATTGCTGCATCTTACGCATTTTTGTACAACTGACCTGACTGCTGTCATGCCGTTAACCGGCCAGAACTTTGTCTCGCCTTCCTTCCCTTACTATTACCTGTAGTGCGACCTCCAGTTGATCCCTTGTTTGTGAGGGAACTATACGATTTTTTGAATGTAGCTGTAGCACGTTTGCTTCTATGTTAACGTGCATTTTTATAAAACGCCTAATTAGAGCTACTATGCGTTGTAGCCGATCGAAGGAGTTTTTTGGTTGATATTTGGGACCTACGATGCCGAAACCTCACTTGCTGCGAGGACAATCTTTGGCTTCTTTTTCTAAATGTCGATGTTTGCGAGCTGATGTTTTGATCAAAACTTCTGTGTTTCATGAAGGAGCATAGATACGTAGAACCAGTGATGATTTACGTAGTTTTCGGCATTAACCCCTTTGGATATGAGGTCTGCAGAATTTTGCTTTGTCTCGACATGTCGCCGATGCTTTGAACATGAAATACGTTGTACGGCAGCAACTCGGTTGGTTTCAAACGTTTGATACGATAAGGCTTCAGGGCAGATCTAATTGAAGGTGATTTCTGGGTCGGTCCAATAGAAACATTGCATATTTGGAATCTTGATGACCTGTCAAACTCGATGTGCTAGTTCGGTTGCTAGTTTTGCTGCACAGAGCGTGACTGGTTTAACTGGTGCTATTTTTGTATATCACAGAGCAATCGAACTGTGCGAACATTGTCGGTTTGTATAGTGCGGATATACAACGCCGTTCCATATGCCTTTTCGGAGGCATCTGCGAAAACGTGTAGCTATACGTCTTTGGGCATCTTTAGGTTGGATATGTGGCGAGGGATTCGAATTTGGTTAAGTTGCGTTAGATTGTTGCAGTATTTTGACCATTCCAACATAAATTCTAAAGGAATTTCTTCATCCCAGCCTATTCGGAGCATCCATAATTTTTGCAGGAATATTTTTGCCGTGACCGTCACGGGTGCTATTACTCCTAGGTTGAATAAACGGGCGATGTCGGATAATGCTGATCTCCTCGTCACCTTGTTGATTTCTATACGTGGGCTCCTGATCTGAAATTCGTCAGTATGTGATACCCAAATTATCCTCAAGGATTTGATGTAGTTTTCTTTGACGTCGGCTATGTCTAATTGCAGTGCCTGATGTTTTAGCGAGATGTTCTGCAGCAAATTCGGGTTGTTGTCACACCACTTTCATAGATTGAATCTTACCGAGTTTAGAGTCGATTTGAGCTGTTGTTGCTTATATTTGATTTCTGTGATGGTATCTGCACCTGACATGTCATGATCTATGTAGAAATCATTCGTTAGCATCTTATGCTATATGCTGTCGAAAGCATTTGTTTGCAAGATATGGGGCTGATGATATGCCATATGTTACTATATTCAACTGGTCACTGGATAATTTGATATTTCTTATCCTCTTTCCATGTCAAAACTTGTCGATACATTTTTTCAATGTCGGCCGTAAAGGCAAGCGGCCATCTGAACCGCAGGAGGATTGTGAAGAGCTCTGGTTGGAAAGTTGGCATAAGTTATCGTTTAGGCTGTACCTGGATGATGTTTTTACAGAAGCATCGAAGACGACTCTGAAATTTGTAAAAGTACTATCGAGTATCGCAATGGTGTGAGAGGAATTAATATGGGCCTCTAATGATCTTAGGATCTACTTCGCTCATGTGGCCCAGTTCTTCGTAAATTGTCATGAATTCGCTTTATTTTTTAAAAAGATTATGATGTCTTCTGAACTTCTTTTCTAAATGCAAGAATTTCGTAACGGCCATATCTCTGGATGATTCTAATTGGCTTGGATCCCCCGGAAAGGCAATCTTAAACAAAACCGTCAACTTAGCAATCTAGTAATTTTTCGTTTTCCTATCTCGTTAAGGTGGGGGATTTCCCTTCTGTTTCCTTCAATTTCCAAAATTGTTCGATTTGGCCGGCCAATTTATCATCATTGACGCAGAGACTCCAAATGTCGATTGTCATGAATTGGAGGTCGTGATTCGACCCACTAATAAGCAGCCCACATGTTTATTCTGTAACAATGGAAGTCCCTTCGAAAGACGTATTTGTTCAATTGCAAGGAGCTTGTAGTAAACGGCCGCTCCGAGAAGCAGATCGACCTGCTGATAGGATTCGTCTAGGTTGGGAGGTCGTGAATAGTCGCAGCACCACGGCATTCATTAGTATATTAAATGCGGTGACTCTTGATTGGATTGAGAGTTCTACCGCTTACATAGTCTTCTGTCATATGCCGACTAATCTTCTATTCTCATGTTGTACGATAGCGAGCCGCTAACAAATATTGCTCTCATATCTATCATTTTGTTTTCTTGATCTTGATGCGAGCTATTCCCACTATGACCAGGGAATTATTGGAAATTGTCGTTCCAGTGGGTAGTGCCACTGTGGTGGTTTTCTTGGAAGGTAAAGTCTTCTTGTTGATTGCCTTGTCGAGATGTAAACGAGTGTTGTGTTTCTTGTTACACTGTTGCCGTGCACTGGGTGCTTTGATGTCCCTCATGTATACAGTTCAAGCACATGCTGACCGCCCTAATTTTAACACATATCTGCTGCGTCGCCTTTTGCAGATACCAATGATCTTGGATGATCGTTAATATGTTTGCTTTGAAAAGGAGTTTGCTTCTCCTCGCTTAAAGCCTCCAATGAATGGAAGGTTACATAGCCCTGAATGCCCGCATAACACATCGGTACTCCTACGGAATTAAATCGGTATTCCCTATGTATGGGGCAGTACTGATACATGCAGAACTGTAGCGGAACATTTTGGATACTGGATAAGTTTCTGTATCGACAGATACAGTATTGCATTAGGAACTGGGTTCTATACTGCGTAAGTACTGCATCACTGGTACTGGTGAATTTTGTGAAAGTTCTGAATCAATTCAGTTTGCGGATTCTTTTACAGTATTCGTCTCATAAATAAATAAATCAAAATATTAAGTCAAAACGTAATCATTTTTTCTTTTTAGTTATTTACTTGATCTTTTCTGTATCATATCTTTGTACAACTTATCAAATCTATGTAGTGCGGTTTGGACATATGTTAAATTTCAATTACCTTTTTATATGAATTCAGCTGGGATTGAACACGTTGCCTTCGCTCCTTATTGTCAAGAAGTGAGCGCGCATCGATCTGAGCCACTGGCACTTACAATCATCTTATTAGTGAAAGATATATTTTAAAAATGCCTAGAAAAATCAATTTTGATACAAAAGTCAAAGTGAACCCACGTGAGAACTGCTCCGAACATGTGTATCACAAAATACCGACTACAGATTCAGAAGGAAGCCACCCTCACAGTACTTTAACAACATTTTAAGGCAGTTATAAGACTAAAGTACCCCAACTTAGCTGATTATATAAACGGGAGTGGCATTCTAAGTAATGAGCACGAAAAACAAGTGGTGGATGTCGCAAAAGACGCAATTGAACGGAGTCCTGTATCATTCGTAGATAGGATCAGAAACTTGGCATGTCTCATGTCACTTAGTCATAGTGACATCAATAAGCTGCTGAAAATTCTCTCAAAAGAGTGTAATTTTCCTTTTATTAATGTCAAATCTATGCTAGAGACTCCAAAAAATACTGGAAAGCATTACATTGAAAACATAGACAATGGTCAATATACTCACTTTGAGATGAAGGACTCGTTGATCTCATGCATTGAAGCCAACATGCGCACAATTATGAAGAAGGATATCACGCATTTTGAAATTTCATTCAACATTGATGGAACACCTTCTTCAAAAATTAGTGGTCACAGTTTTTGGATAATTGCCGGATGCGTCAACAATCTATGTAAGTCAGTTTTTCCGATAGGAATATTCAAGGTCTCCGGTAAACCGAAGAATTTTAATGTGGTGCTGGAAAGGTTCGTTGCTGATGTATTACAGCTCCTTAAAGTTGGAATTAACGTGCAATCAAAGTCTTACACTATTAAAATTCATTCACTCATTTGTGACGCTCCGGCGATGGCAGCTGTGAAGCAAGTAAAAACACATGGTGGTTACTTTTGTTGTCAAAAATGCTTCACGAACGGTCGAAGATTCATCACAGCTAGTGGAGAGAGCAAAATAGTGTATCCAGAAGTAACAGCACCCTTGCGAAATGACGAAAGTTTCAGGAGCAGATCAACTTTTGACGGAGATTCCGATGTTAGCCATCATAAAGATTTCCGTTTTATTTCGGAAACGCTACCGATTGACATGATCAAGCAATTTTCAATAGATAAAATGCATTTAGTTGATGAGAGTGTTTGCAAAACGATTTAAACAGTTATGGAGCTCAGAGTTTGACCCACCGATTTCAGTACCGCTTGAGTTTAGATGAATCTACGAATTTCAGTATTGTATTTGCCTTAAATTTTGAGTACTGCTTAAGTTCCGATGAAGTCCAAAATTTTAGTATCGCATTGCCTTGAATTTTGAGTACTGCTGGGGTTCCGGTGAAATCCAGAATTTCAGTATTGGATTGCCTAAATTTCGGGTATTGCTTAAGTTCCGGTGAAATCCAGAATTCCAGTATTGCAGTGATGCAGACATTCAATATCGCTTCAGTTTTGATTAAGTTATGAATATCGGTAACAAATTATTTTGAGTTTTCAGTATCACCTAAGTTCTAGTTTTATATTGAATATCAGTATCGTATTGAGTAACTTAGCCGGGATTTATAATGGATTCGCAGTGCGTAATAAAATCAGATTTTCAGTACTGATCATTCAGTACTTTAAAATTCTGTACGGGTGGTTATAATTCTCGTGGTGAGGTTAAATACTGCTCGTACAAGGTATGTGTAGCCAGTATTTTTTCCAAAAGAATGTGCAGCAACAGAGGGGCCCACTTTTTTATGTCAATGTTAAGTTTCTGGAGCCCTAAGATGCATTCACTGCTGTCATCATGCAGTTTTTTTCAATTTGGCCGATTATGCTATTGTTTTCGGTTGCTGCGTACGTTTGTCGAGCAACGTTGCTACCAACAACCGCTTGTTGCTGCAGCGTTTGGCCAGAATCTCTCAGGCCACTTCATAGTTCACATTGGTAACAAACAGATGTCGAACGAATCTCTCTGCTCACCTCAAGGGTGAGGTCTTAGCTTTTGCAGATTTCCCAATGGTTGCTTTTGCACCATCTGTTGAAGCATATTGTAAAAGGATTGCCATTGACCGTAGATACCTTCGAAAGCAAGAATCGTTATATTTAGCAAGTTGATCGTCGTATATATCTTGATGTTGGAAGTAGTTTCCTTGTACCATTTTTTGACACTCTGCTAGAAATACCAAGGCATCTTGTATACGATCGGTCATCTCGAAATGCTGAGATTCGTCATATGCAAATGGCCCTTGCTGTATGTTCTCCCAGTAGTGATTTATCGTGAACACTTTAAGCTGATAAGGCATCAGGCTGAATTTCGCGAGCTGATTTTAGGGTCCCCTTTTCATGTAAGGCTGAGTCAAAGCGTCAAAGTCAAGAGTTGGCTTATGTCAGCTTGGCCTTTTTTCATATTCCTTTTGTACGGCTGCGAAATACTGTTTCGCATAGTAAGAATGCTGTACAAAGTAATGAGCCAGCTCTCGTACTCATCATATCGCTCAACGACGAGCTTTCACATTTAGACGCAATATTGTATTCTGTTCATGGAATAATGTGCTGACAGAAGTTTAAACAATGTATCGTGCCAATAACAATATGTGATCCGATAGTAGTACGAATGTAAAAAAATTAATGAATTAATGTGTGGAACAATGTTTAATGTTTAGGATGATCATAGTTAAATAGTTAAGGGTGCTTTTTAACACTACCAATATTCTTAACAAATTACAAAATATTGATGATATTAACATTATTTTCAATAAGACTAAGGAAAAAACAGCTTTGAGTAAAAGCAAAATGAAACTACATGTAGATGGTACGAGTTCAAATGAAGTTAACATGTAGAAACAAACAAATTTAAAACTTACAAGGAGACGGCACCACCTCAAACTCTCAGATCGAAATGAAATATGGCATGTTAGTAAGAGAAGTTGAGGATGTTCAAATCCTTAAATATTGGACCGCACCACCACGATTTTAAGAGAAAGGACGTTAAAATTTTCAGTCTCTTATTAATTAATAAGTTATCACTTTAGGCAGGAGTGGTGCAGTGTATGCAGCAGCCCGCCAATCCTACGAATGTATGTCCAAGTCTTGCTCGATATGGTTTTTTTTCTTGAAAGAAACGTTTGAAGATATTAGTTTTAAAGTAAATCAAGAACGTGTAAATACAAATACTTTTTTTCATAAATCGGCAAGCTTGTTGAAAAGATTGAGTTTGAATTGTACTAAAAACTCATTTTGAACAGTTGGCAAATGAAAAACTGTGTAATCAATGCAAAATCATAGCTGATGGTAGGATCATCCCATACAATCCGAAATGCGTCGGATTGGTCGGAACGAAATTCTTGCCGGAGGGTCAGATAGTCTATTCTTCCTAAAATCAAGCCTTTGTCATCTTCTTGCCATTGTGCCAAATTGGGCGAAGAGCAATGCGAGAAACAAAAAGGGTTGCATCGTCACTCAATGTGCAAAAGGTTGTATGTCTAAAAACCGAATTTTCCATGATAATATTATTATATCCTTTCTATATATTTTTTACTTCAGCATTATTTTATTGAATTTATATTTTAGGGCACTATTTAGTTTATATGAGAGATTTTAAAAAAGTTGTATGTTTCAACCGTACGACTTTTTGAACTTAAAATAACGATACTGAGTCTAATATGTGCTATTCTTGATTCCAATTTTTACTCTTGACAATAGATTATATCTCATGTCATTATTTTTTTTCAGTTTGCAGACGCAAATACATTTGCAATAGGAATTTTGTCGAAAAGTAGCCAAAATTATAATTCAATTAATTCTGAAAAAAATAAAATATTGGGGAATCCGAACACCTACACCTATTGTTTAATAAAAGCTAAAAGTTAATTTACCACTATAAAATTGTATTTTTCTACGATGCGATGTTCTATGATGTGAACTGCGTTTAATGCTCTTCGCCCAATTTGACAACAGCTAGCTGATTTACGAAAAATGTTGTATTTGAAATAAATGCGGCAAAATTTATGATAAGTGAGTTTGGAGATGAATTTGAATTATGAATGAATTAGTTTATTTTCACCAACATTCATAGATAGAACTCCAGGAGGAACAGAACAAAGATAACATATCTTCAGCAGTATTTAATTGTAAAAAGGGTATGTTGATTGAAAAATGTTTGGCTAATGTAAGTACAGTCAACCCTCCTATTACGCGGTACTCTCAGCACGCGGTTTCCATATAACGCGGAGCTGAAATTGCGACATCCCTCCTATAACGCGGTACTCTTACAGCGCGGTTTCCGTTCAACAACGTCCCATCAGTTGTTTCCGTGCACCCAATGAATGGTTTTAACCGGATATGTTTATATCACAGCATATGAAGAGGCAGCAGTCAGACTCTCTCAGTGGAATACTAAGATAATTTATTTAAAACAGCAGCTTCAATTTAAGATAGTTGTTCTACAATTGCTTTACGTTAAATTATACAAGGAAACTGGAAATCGGAAGAACGTAGTTTAATATAGATTGTCATTTTTGTTTACTCCAAAGAAACGAAAAATATTTTCAAAAAGTCCGCCAAATTCTTTTATTTTAGAACTTCATTTCATTCAAACTGATCATTCAACGGTGCGCAGCGCAAAGTTTACAAGAGAGTTAAGAAATTGCTTAGCTCCCTATAAAGAGGTTTTAGTGCAGTTAGAAAAAAAAGCTACAATCGAAAACCAATGTGAAGATGAACCAAGTGGGGAAGACATTTTGCCTATTAAAAGAAGGCGAGTTAGGCGACTCATATCTGACAGCGGGAATGAGTGTTCAAAGATTACTTAATTTTACAAAAGTTTTTCTGGTTTTTGTTGGAAAACAGTTTTTTAGTTTAGTTTTTGTTTCATTTTTTTATCATTTCCTTATATGAACTCTTTAATTCAATAAAAACAATTTATAATTTATATCTTGTCTTTTGTATTAATTGGTCTCCATATAATGTGGTACGAATGATGTTATTTGTACTAACTGTGAGTTTCTTATAGCGCCGTTTCCATACAACGCGGTAGACGGTTTCCATAGAACGCGCTACGAATTAGCCTGGTTTGTACGGTTAAATCCGAGTTTCTTATAGCGCGGTTTCCATATAACGCGGTACGCACTCACCGCGTTATAGGAGGGTTGACTGTATAGCATTAAAAAATTATCTTGCAACGCCATACTCTGTTTGTGAAAGTGAAATAACTTTTTCACAATTAGCATTAAATATAAATGTAAAGGAGACAATGCATCGAAAAATACTGAATGCGTCGAGTGTAATTAATATTAGTAATGAATTTGCTTCATATAAATAAATAAACATACATATAATAAATATATTTTTCAAGATTAATTTGAAACTCTGCGACCTTAACAATTAGAAAAGTTAATGCTTAAATTACCTGTTAATGGTGGATATTTATATGTATAAGGATAGTTGCTTACTGATTTTAATCTTCAAAACATTTAAATAAATATGTACTTTTGTTATTATAAACACAATTATAAGCAATTTACTTACTAAAAACATATGTCTCAGTGGCATGTTGGTACATAACGTAAACTTACCATTTGTAAAAACTCTTCTCCAACTTGATCGCCTGACAAACCTTACATTTTCGCACGTAATCTCGGTCATCCACCGCCAACTTCGACCAGTGGTCCAAAGGCATTTACTGAATTCATAGAAATATGTAAATGGGATGGTGAACTTACAACGGCTACCGATACTTGGCAATACGCAGACTTAAGGTAAGGTAAGCGTCTATTGATCATCATTGGACAAATTATATTTTACGATCGACTACATTGTCTCCAATGAGAGTGTGTTCATTGACCCACTTTGTACGCATCATTTATCGACAATAGTTAGAATAGTTACTTCGCATTGCGTAGCTTATCCAAAGTGGCCAATATATATATGTAGATGTAGATAAGCATCTGTGGCTGTCATTCGATTGTCTTTTCGAAAATCCACTCAGAATCTATCCTTTTTCGGGACCTTAACGATCGGCCATGGACTTGACGAACGTTCAACGACCCCGAATCTCAGAATATCTTCGTCGAAATGCTTTTGATTAGCAGGGGAAATAGGAAGCCCTTCTCCCATATGCTGGGATATTCCCTCCACCAAACTTCACAGCTGCTGCAGCTTATTCTGAAATAGAACTGACCAGTCCGGCAAGGGTTCTGGGATTACAGAAGACGCTACACAGATAAAAAGTTGAGCACAACTTCAAAATGCCTCAAAAAATCCACACCCTAAATCAGGCTATGCTAAAGAGAAGGTATATATAAGAATCTTCATTCATCTACTCTTCTCTTGAAACCGAAAGTTATATATATATATATATATATATATATATATATATATATATATATTTGCTCAAATGGCGGCATGATCTGTCTTGTGACTATGCCTTATTTTAATATCGACATGTGTTGCAGATATTAATGAAACTGTGTTCAAAAACATATATACATATGTACATCCGTTTCAAAATATTCTGCATGTTAATTTCCGCCGCTGGTGCTTACATTAGAAAAATATGCCAATAGTAAAGGGATTGTGGTGTATCTTTAATATAATTAAAGTATCTTAATATAACAAATATAATGTAGCGATAAATCAATAATATCTAAGGTCTCTATCATAGATATGATTACGTTATACGTTTTAGATTACGTTATAGATATAACGTAAACCCATAAACAAAATGACAACAGCTATAAATAATTTCCACTCACTATTTGTCTTTCCTCTAAATAATCATGACAGCACGCGAGATACACAAGCAAATTTTTTTGTTGCAACGCAGGCGTTAATAGTTCCATAGTGTTTATGATGAAATGGCGACCATGTATCGGAATAACTCTATGATGTTGTAGACAGCTAAAAGTTCAGCAGTGAGCACTTGCATCCGAAATTTCTTTCAAAAAAAAAATTGAATGTTTTCCATGTCCCGGGTGTATGCTGTTCTAGAGCCGCGCCCATATATCGGAAGCGTCTGTCGTTATTGCTTATCGTCTATTCTCTGACGGACGTGCTAATATTGTCGTGCTGGCAATGTCTTGCTTTTTCAAAAGCATTTTCGGTTAGCGGGGTCTATTCGAATTTTTTTTCAGTCGATTTTTCGGTTGCCATGTCAGTAGCTGTTGAGAGAAGCTAAAATGTCAGCAGTGCTTGACAGGAATCGGCGATAGAGATTTATCATGCCCAGAAATCTTCGGTAGTTCTGATCAGGTGGCTCCAACTTGATTATAACGTGGTGCTTCGGTGGTGACGCTGGCTGGTACCAGGGTCACGTTAAACTGATAGCCTGCACGGATCAACGTTCAGCGGATCTGTACAAGCAGACTATCGACAGATAGTCAGAAATTTGGCCTGGAGCGAAGCTGGATGCTGTCTCCAGGGAAGACATCCCGAATGAGCCTCGTTCCAGGGCGTGGATACCAGAGGAGCCACCCACGCCGGAGGAAATTGTTGATATAATTAAGCTCAGCAATGCTGACCTCTCGGTGGAAAACTGGAAGTAGCTAAGATAAGCGAGCCCAGCAATGGACAGCGAGTCTATCAATGGGCAGCGAGAGGCCCTTATAATCCTCAACGAGGAGTCGCTAGCTCCATTGGAATCGAAGGGCAGGGTGATAAGCTACGGCTTCCGACTATCACTCTGCGAGTATATCGCAAGGATCGTCCTGGGAAGGCAGTACGGGAACCGAGTAAAGAGAGTGGGAGTAGGCCCCACTGTGGACCTCTCTGAGTCAGATCTTCTCTCCGATGACGGAAGAAGTACCACCTTCACTGCGGAGTTGGCTGGGGACCTCTTCAAATCCCTCGACCTGGTCGAGGAGGAGGAGATATCCTTATATGACGACGTGATGCTGAGGTTTCTCCAGATAAACCTCCATCACTCTAGGTAGGTAGGTAGGTTGAAGGGTGCTAAGCCGCACGGCTTCCGCTTCACTTAGGCCCCCTAAGGCTCCATCACTCTAAGGCGGCATCCGCCGCGCTGCTCCTCCACCTGGCCTAAAATGGAGAGGAGCTAATACTGGCCCAGGAACCTTGGGTTGTAGTCAACATGAAGAAATACAAGACAGTATCCCTCAATACAACAGGTAAAGCGAGAGCTTGTATAATCATAAAGGAAGGCTTGAAGTTTTTAACCTTGTATAATTTCAGTGACCAAGACATCGTTGCCATAGCAATAGAAAGGCATTCCAAACCCCTTTGGGCTGCCTCCTGCTATATGGCACATGATGTCCTGCCACCTCCCAACAGGCTGCAAAGGATCACAAGGGAAGCCACTGCTAGGGGCATCTCAATAATAGTCTGGGCGGACGCCAATGCTCATCACTGCGTTTGGGGTAGCACCGACACAAATAAACGCGGTGAGTCACTCTTTGAATTCATTCTGCTGCATTACTTGGTCCTAATTAACAAAGGCGAGGATCCTACTTTCATTACGGCAAGCCGTAGCCGTATCACTCTAACGAACGAACACTTCCACCAGGCTGTCAAGGCTTAGCACGTATCACAAGAGTGCTCGTTCTCCGACCATTCATATATGAAGTTCAATGTGATTTCTGGCCCTCCGACAAATCCAACCTTCATTAACAAAAGGAGGATGGAAAAGGTCAAATATCAATCAGCGCTTGAAGGCGGACTTCCAAAAATTGAAGACATATGCGGTCTTGAGGAAACCGTTGGGACCCTTCAATAAAGCAGCAAGATCTGCATGTAATCCAACGAAGCCTAGGGGGAAGTATAAGCCCCCCTGGTGGAACAGTGGAACAGAAAGGAATGTAGGGAGTCCTTCAATCGGGCTAAAGAATACAATGACTGGTCTTCTTATAAACTAAAACTGAAGGAGTTCACATGCTCCATCAGAAAGGCTAAACGCACCTCGTGGAGAAGTTTCTGTCCAGAAATAGAAAACTCCAAGGATGTCAGTCGTCTGCGAAAAGTCATGACGAGCTCCCCCTTATTTTTGCGGTCGGTCAAAAATGCAAATGGGGTCTGGACTAAATTCAGCTCAGAGACCTTGGCCCTTTCCATGGACACCCACTTTCCGGGTAGTGAGGATGTGGATGGCAAAGCTGATGCATGCGGAATCTACTGCTGCAAAAGAGCTATTTGGAAAAAGTGGGAATTGAAACCCAATATCGTATCATGTATCTATACGGCGATAGGGGAACCAATCCTTATGTACGACGCAGTTGTTTGGTGGCCAGCTATTGCGAAAACATCCTGTTACGTTCGCCACGCAACGTGGTCGACCCACAACCCATAAGGGCAGAATGGGGGTCTGTCCTGTCCTTGAAGACCCCAAACCACCGTGCGGGTAAACGCTGTCTTGAACGAATTTATAATGTTACGTTCGCCACTTCACGCAATCAAGCCTAGTACTGAATTATATTGTTACTTAATGAATTGAATGCTTATTAATTAATTGTATTGTAGGGAGTAAGTCAATTTAGGCTAGAACTTTAATTATATAAATATAGAGGAGGTGTAGGATGTAAAGATATTAGATTAGATAACTAAGTAGGTAGTGAGTTTGTTATGGAGAGTGTTCCGGACAACGTCACAGACCCTGCAGATAAGTTGCCAGCAATGACGGCAACAAACACGATCACCCAATCGCGCAGTGGATCCAAGTCCAGGCCCCGCCCGGTCTACGATGCGCCCCAATGGAGTCCCCTATGCGCCAGTGATACCCACAACCATTGGCACTGGCAATTCACCATGGTTAACGACCGCCACGAGTATTTCACCGCGCTCCAATCGCATCCCACAGCTTTCACAGCTTTTCCCCCGCGTCGAGACACAACCTCTGACCAAACCAGTTCCCCAGGCTTTTCAAAGCTGCGATGGGGTCAACTGCCCAGCTGAGTGGTCATCGACCTACGACACGGGAAAACGGGACTGGGCTTTTGAAGCTGGGTGTTGGCTGGACGTCGAGCGCTTGTACGATTGGTTTGTTCCTTGGACGCCGGTGTGTGGTGGAAGCTGTGGTTTCGGTTTTACGGCAGGAGTTGAGCAAATTTTAAAAGGACAGCGGACAGCGATCGGAGGAAATAGGATAAGAATCGAATCGTAAGTAGATTTAAGTGTATATAGTTAGAAGTTAGGGTTTAGATAGGTTTTGGTGGAAAAGGAATAAACGCAGTGAATTATTTAAAATTGTGGTATTGTGTGAAGTGGCGACGCGGAATCGCGTTTCCGGCGTTAGTGTTCCGTTTGGTTTCAGGTTATCCTTGTTGGTGGTTTCGGGTCGTCGCGGACCCTATTCCCGTTTCAGGGTTCGCGGACAGGGCAGTTCCGGCGCAGAAACGGGTGGCGCCCTTTCAAAATACCTATTCCCACACCCCTCTTCGCGGGTGAAGCCGGGTGGGATTGCCAAACCGTGGCCAGGGTCGGCTACGGTGTAGTGGAGAACTTTGTGAAAATTATAGTCGTAACAATCCAATGCAAACCTGCTATACAGGATCAGAAGGATTGCAGCTATTGCAATCACAGAGGCCTTACGCACTAGGCCGACAAAGGCACTGTTTATGCTATTGAGTTGGCTCCCGACGGAGCTAATTACGAGACAGCAGGCCAAGTGCTCTGCGATTCGATTAAAAGCAATACATCTCTGGCAGGAGGGAGATATTGGCCACTCCACCATACTTCGGAGGGATGGACCAACGCCAGGGGAAGTAGACCTTGCGTCCCCGATTCCCTGCTTTCATCATGGTTTCAAGTCAGTCATCCTAAGCAGGGATGACTGGGCAATAGAAAAAGTTGGGATGCAGAAATCGGTCGACATCTACACTGATGGATCAAAAATGAATCAAAGAGTTGGCTGTGGCGTATTCTTAGAACAGCTAGGCCAGAAATTACCCTTCCGGCTTCCAGACCACTGCAGTGTTTTTCAGGCAGAGGTTATTGCAATATACAAGGAAGTAAAAAAATTCCATAAGAAACCTGAATATTTTCTCTGACAGTCAAGCTGCTATCCAACGTGTACACCTCATCCATGATTGTAATGGAATGCTGTACACAACTGAACGCGATGTCGCTTCACTGTGAAATGGTTCTTTGCTGGGTACTGGGGCATAGTAATATACCGGGAAACTGCGAAGCGGATACCTTAGCGAGAGCTGGCACTGAGCTCTAGGAGTATACACTCACACCCCAAGTCGGCCAACCTCTAGCTACTATAAAGCTGGGATTTATGCAGCACTACATGAAGGCTGCAAATAGGACCTGGCTACTGAAGGAAACCTGCAGGACAACCAGGCAAACTTGGCGTGCACTGAGTTCCAGACGCACCAAGCAGCTCCTGAACACGAGTCGTGAAACCTTGAGTTCTATCGTGTCCATACTGACGGGGCACTGTCTAATTGGCAGACACGCAGAAAGGTTGGGCGTTCCCTTCAAAGATTTCTGCCGGAATTTCAGATCGGAAGAAGAAGAAGATAAAATCCAACAGTTTCTGCGCGTATGCCCAGCACTGTCTAGGAAACGCATGAAAACCTTAGGCTCACCATTCCTGGACAGCCTCACGGAAGTAGCTGATTTAAATATCGGCTGCATCGCCGGCTTCATACGAGAATCGAAATGGTTCTTGTCATCTCACAGGTTCTAGTGCCGCCTTTATTAACTTCCCAGTATGTGAGAAGTTCTTGTTATCGCCTCGAAAATCGAAATTGAAATTTTCAACATTTCTTTACGTTTTGAGGAGTATATTTAAAGTGTTTTTAGAAAGAGAGATGTATGTATGTGTATGTGTAAACGTACGTACGTTCGTGGACCGTTTTTTCTACGAGCATAACTCGTATCAACGTCGTTGAGGTGTCAATCGAAGCGTCTTTGCAATCTTAAGAGCTGATTGGTTTTTGGGACACTTCGGTCGGGGGGTATATTTTTTCAACCCTTTGAAGGTCATTTCTCTTATGCGCTATATCTCGCGAACCAAACGTAGGATTTGAATCGTTAAGGTGTCAACCGACGCGTATTAACATTTGTGTATTCCTATCAAATTTTCAAAAAAATGTTAGAGCCGTTTTTTAATTTATTAAAAAAAGTGCAAAAAATAGGTTTTTTTCATAAACAACACATTTTCAGCCTGATTTGTGGAACACAGTGTTCATAAAATTTATATAATCCGAACAGATCTTGTAAAAAACTAGCAAACTTTTTGTCATGATAACAAAAAAATTAAATTAAAAATTAAAAATCATTAAAAGTCATCATGACCGTCAAGGTCATTTTTGTCATTCACTATATCTCATGAACCAAATATAATATTTATACCATTAAGGTGTCAATCGACGTGTATTAACATTTTGTAATGTTTTTAACTTTATAAAAAAAAATCTTTGCGTCGTTTTTCAAGTTAATGGAAGAAAATGCGAAAAATAGGGGTTTTTACAAAAAAAAATAATCTGATCTGCACAACACAGTAATAAATCTTTATAAAATTTATAAATTCTTATCAGTTTTTGTGGAGCAACCAGCAAAACTCTTTTCCATAATTTGAAAGACAAAAAAAAAACAAATAAAAAATTAAAAAATCATTCAGTCATTAAGTAAAAAATTTTACTTTATATCTCTTATTCTAAAGACATTGTTGGAAAGTCAGTCGAAGTTTATTAATATTTGCATAATTTGAGCAGATTTTGAATAGTTTTTACAGTATTTTAATTTTCATAAAAAAACTGCTCAAATTTTGAAAACCAAAAAATCAATCAAATTTGCATTTGTGGTAATCAACGCTTTTAATTGTAAAATGTTTTGTAGTCAATACTTTGCTAGATCATATGCTTTAAAAAGCTTTCATCAAATAAAAAATTGTAGTTTTTAGTAGTTTTGTTCTTTAGTGTTCGTAAGATGTCAATTACTTCCTCCATCATCATTTGTGATACATACATTTTACTTTTTACATGCAATTGAACCTATTTTTGACTGCATATTAATATTTCTCAAGACCAACACAAAATAAGAAATAATTATTGATCATTCATTTAAAATCGTGAAAAAATACAAATTCTATGATTATGGCTAAGTGATGGCAATTTTGAACGCAACTTTTTAAAATGGCCACCATGCGACAAAATCTCTTCAGTGGGTGTAATAACAAAAACTGCATTCATTTTTGCCAGCGCTCTTTTGTCCTTCAAGCATCGATATGAAAATAACAAATAACGTAGAAAAGGCTTTGTTCGCCCTCCGATTAACCCACGTGAATATTCAATCAACACCCCATTCACCAAAATCCTTACGTAATCAAAGGACTCTCCCGTAGATGATACGATTAATATTAAGTCATTCCAATTACTGTTATAAGAGGTACATTATAATTCTTCAAACTAGTATTATTTGCAAAATTATTATTGTGTTTAAATAAATTAATATGCATGTTGATATTACTGGGAAGTCGCCCGTGTAGACCTCAAGGGTCACACCTCGCGGCTTGTCTTTTTGTGGTATCACAATGAGGCTATCGTGGCCTAAGTGAGCCATTTTTTGATGAAGAGGGCTGCCACTACAACCAACCAACCATCCCCAGGGCATAATCAGTCATCTTTTTGCTCTTTTGCTTTGTTTTTGCTATTGTAGAGTTTTATCTCACTGCTTCTCTAATTAATGATGTTCCATTTCAGTTTAATTTAGGGCTAGTGCCCCAGTTTTAGACGTTTTTCCGATCATTACTTGGATTTTATTATGATCATAGGCCAGTTAGCTGAGGTTCTCGGCTACCATGGTCCACCAGATTTTTCATTGCAATTAATTACATTTTTTGAAACAAGATTTGCTACAGCAGTTGACAAAATGATTACCGAAGCAGTCGTGTCCATGGCATTTTCACATACATATACATAAATATAAACTTAATATTGACGCAGAAAGGATTTTTCGGTGCTGTTTACTAGCTTCGGGCATTTAATAGGAGGCTGATTGTCTCCACAAGTAAAGCATTTTAATGACTACTTTTTTCTATTTTTTCTTGTCTACAGACACTTAGAACTTTGGACTCTCGAATTCGGCAGATAAATGGACCTGATCTATAAATGCAAGCTCTCTACGTTTACCATTTATTTTTTTCTCACTTGCCTGAAAATTACTCAAAGTGTGGGCATCAGCAGAAGTACTCATAACAATAGATCGAATTTCTAAAAATCACTCAAGGGTTCTTTGGAAATTTAGAGTGCCAAATAGATTGACGCGTGTTTTCTAGCCGTTGTGCATTCATCTTCTTTCGAGAAGATGAAGATATTGTTCGCCGTATCCTCGTTCTTGGGCAGGCCACACCATCATTTTTGTTGTTATGGATCACTTTTCTAAATTTTCTTTCGTTACATTACTCTACACCGCCTCGGCGAAATCGATCACCGCATACCTGGAAAAGGTTCTCTTCCATCTAATCGGAGTGCCCGAGATAATCTGCGACAATATACCTCAATTCCGGATTAACTTTTTCAACCAGCTCCTATTCTTTTCAAGCAAATGCGTCAGAATGAATAAACCGTCTTGTGTTGGCCGCAGTCAGCGTAAATGGGGCCTGAAGGTGTCGGACATCAATTATCCGTTGCGAGCAGCCCATCACGTATGCATCATCTTCATATTTTGTGGTATTTGAGCAAAACATGGTCGATCACGGAAGCTCCTACGCAGCAGATTACACTTACTAAGAGAACCCGAGTTTGATCTACGGCCTCACTAACGCATGAAATAGATCCGCGACCAAATTGCAAAACGATCAGCTAAGCGGGTCTACATTCCCGCAATCCTCGGTTCCAGATAGGCAACATGTTCTACGTTCTTAACTTAGAACAAAGCAAGGTTTATACGTAGAGGCAACTATATCCCATCAATACAGCAACACATGTTACCTAGTGGTAGATCCAGACAACAAGGCATTCCAAGAAATTCAGGCTTGCATACTCTTGAGGCAGCTGTAGTCCTGCCTATGTTGTACTATCGCACGGCTCAGTAGTAAGCTCACTTTTCGTTATGTTCTTCTTTTTTTAGGTTGCAGTTTGTTTCCCATTTTTTGTGAGTAGAATTCGTTATTGTGTCTTCTGGGAAAGATTCATGAATTTAAGGTTTTTTATTTTGCGCGCATTTAGTAGAGTAGAATAAAATGTGAGGACCTTCGGTTTTGATTTGTGTTTTCGCATGACTCGGAACGACCGTTCGGAGTTTCGGGCGTGTTTATGCTTTTGGCGTAATCCGGCTTTTAAGCGACTGAGTTTCTAGTAATGAAACTCAACGCCATGCAAATGCTTAGCACTTCGAGCCACGACCAGAATTTCTCGCCGAGCTAGCTTACCAGCAGCCACCACTGCAGGTAAACATGCGTGAAAACGAACCAATTACCTCGTTCCAAGGATTTTACGTCTAATTTGGCGTTTCGGCGACGACGGTCAGTCGTTTTTGGTATCAGCGGCGACGCGACTTGGTTTTAAACACTTAACTACGTAGCAGTTTCAATATTGCAATAGTAAAATTTCCACCACGCCAGTTAATACAAAAAATATCTTGCAAATTAATAAACTGCACGATTATTTAGAACCTATTTTAACCGACGTGCAAATTATTAATATTTAAAATTTGTAATAGGTAAAATCTTTAAATCATTTGTCGATAAATATTTCTCAGATTTATTTGAAGTCATAATTGGTGGTTAAAACCAATTCAATGACAAATGAATTTATTTTTTGAAATTATAAAAGATTTAATGTTGATATACTTAATCTATTACTTCTTTATTTCTTTTCTTTATTTTCAAACCGAGCAGAAAAAAGTTATCAATGCAAACAAATATGATAGATGATTAAGTTTAAAACTGTGTTCCTCGTGTTTTCATTTACCAAAGAGACATGAAATAAAATGGTATTCGCAAACAGAGTAGATGATCCTATATTGAATTCAAATAGGAAACGATAATTTTAAACTGTTGTTTCAACTACCTCGATCTGGAATTGACTAATATCTTCAAGAGAATCCATTGAATTCTTGAAGATATGTGGCTGCTGGTTTTTGTTTTCATCAACTGTGTCATAATGAAAACTACGATCTGCCGTGTTACTTTCGAAGGCCCCTGTTATAGTACTACTTTTTTCATTTAAAAACTGATTAATTTGCTGGTGTTGCTGCATAGTTGATTCAGATATTGCCAAGTTCACGGAAAGTTGTTTCATTTGCGTACTGTTGGGATACGATTTATTATACTGTTCTTGAAAATTTCTTTGGTGTTGTTGCCCAGTTAAAGAAAGTCGACTGTTGATGGAAACATTTTTGGTCGACCGACGATTTTGAATAGATTCTTCTGATTCATTCGCTATGTCACGATCTTCGTCTCTGTGAAAATAAATAAAGCTGTTTTATAATGTGAATAAATTTCGCAGTGTAAAGAATCAAAGTCTAAAATACTAACGTTATCTTATTTTATCACTGAATAATAAGATCACATTATAAATTTTTTTTAGGATAATTTTCAACGTTTTTTCCAAAATTCAATTGCCATACACCCAGAATAGAATTATTTGCATTGATATTTCTCTCTGAGAACTAATAACAGAAAAATTATCTTTGCATTGAATTGGAAACAATTCTTTCAAACGAAATAATATAGTTTTAGAAGAGGCTTTCATCATAACAAACACCGAAATCGTTATCCTTGAGCTTATAGTAAATTTATTTTCCGACTATTGAGGATATAATTGCCGAGTCAAATTTTGACAATACAGAGTACCCATAATTTCGGTTAGTTATAGATCTGAAGTCTGAATATCATATTTGGGGAAAATTACTTATATGACCTTTTTGGGTGAGACAGACACTACCACTGAAATTGAGGTCAAATAAATAGGAACAATAGAAAGAGTTAAAATTGTTTATCTAAAATATGTCGATTACCAAAAATACATAATAACGAAATCAAAAAACCAGTGAAGACACTAATGAAAATTTAAAAAAATTGAATTGTTTAGTGAAACGAATCACATTCCGCAATGTCTACAAACTACGCTTCTACGGACACTTCTTACTATAGCGAATTAATTTCTTTTTTTTATGGAAATTTAAAATAACTTTGATTTTAATAAAATCAATATTTTATCGAGATTCGTTCTGAGAAAATATCGCACATACGCACTAAGAGCCTACTTCGAGATATCTTCAAACACAGCAAGTATAAAACCGACCTGTCTTTACTCATTTTGATTCCCAAAAAAAGAACACCAATTGGGCTACCTTTTTTCGAACCTAAAAATCATAATACTACCTGAAAATTGCTAATTACACCAGCTTTCCAGAAAATATTTGCAGAGTCAAAGTAAATACTTACCTACAATAAAAATCTGACACTGTTATCAGATTCGGTTGTAAATATTTAAGTAAAAATCATTTGCGGACTGTATATCAATTGGGTAAGACTAAAGTCATTGGTATTCAGAATTTTTATTGAATTATAGCGGAAGAATAACAGCAACCTAAAACAGTGTTCAGTTCTCCACACAGACACTGCAAATATTATTCATGCTATTCGATTTGAAAAGCGCTCCCCCACTTAACGAATATTTTTAAATAGACTGCTTCAGATGCTTCAGCTGCTTACACGAAATCATTATAATAATTTCAAACCACAAGTTGTCAATTATAATTTTCTGGTTTTTTTATTGCACCAGACCAAGTCCATCCGTTGGCGCATGAAAAGTGCATAGAACTCACGGTTACAACGAATTGCCGGTTCTTCGCGTTAAATTCCAGTTTGTGAAAACGCATGGTAAGCAAATCAGTTCATATTATCCAATTCATAACTGCCCATCATCACGTTTCGTCTGATTGGCGTCTTATTTCTTGTTTGGTATTGCTTGAATTATTTAGCCGCTGATTTTCACAATCGCTACAATGGCGCACAGACTGATTGCGTCATGAGATTGATATCAATATCATCCACTGGCGCAATTAAAAGTGTGTCCAAACAAATTCTGCAACCCGTTTACTAGTGAGTATGCTGGCGAGCATCAACTTCGTATTGAAATACGGTGTACATATTTTTATGCACGTGAACATCCCTATAATACGCTCATAATTGCGTCGTGTTCGGCAGTGAATGGTCTCCTTCTTACGATACTATTTGAATAAACTTCAAATGTGGCATTATTGAATTGAATTATCGGTTGATTTTTTCAACTAAGTTCTCTATAGAAAATGTTTACCAAATTTTTTTACTTTCCCAAATTTTTCATAAATATTTTTCGTGCAAGTTTTTAATAGTTCCTATAGTTTGTATATATATATATATATAAGATAAAATTTAAAGTCCAGAAATTTTGCAACTACGATTTCCCAGGACAGTCATTCAATTTCGTATTATTATCTTAATTTGCAGGAACATCAACTCCACGCTAGGAAACAGTACCTTACGAAGGAGGGTTTGCAGAGGCACACCACAAGGTGGGGTGCTATCACCCTTTCTATGGAACCTAGTGGTGGATGAACTCCTGTCAAAAATAGAAGCGACTGGCTGCAAAGTCGTAGCTTATGCCGACGATGTTGCAATAGCAATATCGGGAAAATTTGTTAACACTCTATCGGAAAGACTAAACTTTGCCCTAGGTATTCTTACCAAATGGAGCAAAGAGTGTGGTCGAAAGATAAATCCGCAAAAGACGGAATTTATGCTCTTCACAAGAAGATACAAAATTCCACGATTTGCTCCACCTAAACTTGGTGAGACAAGTCTCAATCCATCTCATCAGGTCAAATATTTAGGTCTGATCTTAGACTCCAAACTCGCATGGAAAGCAAACATAGCGGAAAGAGCGCGTAAAGCGGCATGCGCAATCTACTGCTGCAAAAGAGCTATTGGGAAAAGATGGGGACTGAAACCCAAAACTGTATCATGGCTCTATACAGCGATAGTGGAACCAATCCATCTGTATGGCGTGGTTATTTGGTGGCCAGCAATGGCAAAAACATCAAACGCGAACCTGGTTAACAGGGTCAGGAGGACTGCAGCTATTGCAATCACCGGGGCTATATGCACTACCCCGACAAAAGCATTGTTTATGCTATTAAATTGGCTCCCGACGGAGCTCCTAACGAGACAGCAGGCCAAGTGCTCTGCTATTCGATTGAAAGCTCTAAATCTCTGGCGTGATGGGAATATCGGCCACTCCACCATATTAAGGAGGGATGGACCAACGCCAGGGAAAGTAGACCTCACTCCTCCGATTCCCTGCTTCCACCAAAGTTTCAAGTCCGTCATCCCTAGCAGAGATGACTGGATCATGGAAGGAAATAGGACACAGGAATCGGTCGACATCTACACTGATGGATCAAAAATGGATGGAAAAGTTGGCTGTGGTGTTTACTCCGAACAGCTAGGTCTGAGACTATCTTTCCGGCTACCAGATCACTGCAGTGTCTTTCAGGCAGAGGTCATCGCAATACATAAGGCAGTGAACTGGCTGAGAAATCAGAAAATTTCTATAAGAAATCTCAACATTTTCTCCGACAGTCAAGCTGCTATCCAATCATTATCCAACGTGTATACCTCATCCAAAATTGTAATGGAATGTCGCACACTACTGAACGCGATGTCGCTTCACTGTGAAGTGATTATCTGCTGGGTGCCGGGTCACAGTGATATACCTGGGAACTGCGAAGCTGATGCCCTAGCTAGAGCTGGCACTGAGCTCCAGGATTATACACTAACACCCCAAGTCGGCCATCCGTTGGCCTCCGTCAAGCTAAGTTTCAAGCAGTATTATATAGAGGCTGCGAACAGGGCCTGGCTGCTGGAAGAAACCTGCAGGACAACCAGACAAACTTGGCACGCATTGAGCTCAAAGCGCACCAAGCAGCTCCTCAACACGAGCCGTGAAACATTAAGTTTCATCGTATCCGTACTGACGGGGCATTGTCTCATTGGCAGACACGCAGAAAGACTGGGTGTCCCTTTCCACGATTTCTGCCGCAGCTGCAGATCGGAGGAGGAGGAGGAAACGATCCAACATTTTCTGTGTGAATGCCCAGCACTGTCCAGGAAACGCATGAAAACCTTAGGCTCACCCTTCCTGGACAGCCTCACGGAAGTAGCTGATTTGAACATTAGCTGCGTCGCCGGATTCATACGAGAATCGAAATGGTTCTCGTCACCCAACAGGTTTTAGTGCCGCTCCCTATTAAAATGTGGTATCACAATGGGCCTATCTTGGCCTAAGTGAGCCGCCTTTTGACAAAGGGGGCTGCCACTACAACCAACCAACCAACCAACCATCTTAATTTGTTGCTCTCACGTCCCAATACAAATAAACGCAATAGTTTAATTTGTTCCAATTATAACTTAGATTTGATTCATTGAAGTAGTAAATCAGACGCAAACCATTATCAAATATTATATATGATTGATTGAATACTTGTTTCTTTTTTTGTTTGAAATGTTGCGTTGGAAAATTAAAATAAAATTAGCGAATATTAAACTAAAAACGTATTTCTAACTTCCCAGTACCGTGAAATTTTATTTAAAAGGCACTCTTATCGGGTGGACACCATCCTTATATGAACAAAAAAAAATATAGATAAAATATATATAAAATATAAATAAAAAATAAAGTCACTTCTGATCAAAGTATATAGAAATTCTCCCTTGAGTAGACATTCTTATGGTTGAGTACATTCAAAATAAATATCTCGTTCATTCAAATAAATATCTCTCTTAAGTGGACTCGATTTTTCTTCTGATGCAATATACTTCTGCAAGGTTTTAATTTCCCGAAAAATTATTCTATGCCTATTTTGATAAAAAGTGTTATTTTTAAACGAAAATTGCACCGAAGCTGTGAAGAAACACATAAACTTTAAAAGAAAAAGTAAAAGTTATAATAAAATAGCAAAGTAAAGTTGCTCGAGAATTTTCGAATAACTTCCAAATAGGTAAATCACAGTTAGTCGCTTGTGAAAGATCGAAAATTATTTTTGAAAAAATAACATTACAGTGGAAATATCGAGAGAATATCTTTTATCGGGGAAGAAGAACCTAAAATTGATAAGCTCTGCCTTACACGGCTTCAATAAGTGAACAATTTCCAATTTAAGGAACGCAAATTGAAAATTAACTGATATGTGTTTTGCATTATGTTTTGTCGTATTCATTGGTGTGATGGCAAGAAGCAAATCAAAATAAATAGCTGAAGCTTTGAGCTATAAAAATTTCAGCGGTTCAACCGGGTGGCTGCGAAACATTTTTAACGCTAACGAGACAGGGTTTTATTTTCGTGCCTTACTAGATACAACTATGGCTCTTGAAAATGGAAGAAATACCGAAAGTAAATCAGTCAATAAAGGTTAACAATAATGCTCAGCGTTAACCAGAAGGGCAGGAAAGAAAAACCTGTGATTATTCGGAAAGCAGCTAAGCCAAGGGCATCAATATAAATGATTTACCTGTAACCTGGTAGTTCAATAGCAAAGTATGAATTACACGAGAAACTATGAACGAATACTGTGACTCAGAATGGCTTTCCAATGACATAAATACGGAAATTCCTGATATTTGTTCAACTTTTTATTATATTTCTATAATTAATACGATTAGCATCCATGATCAAAATTGTTTTCTTTGTGATTATTTTTAAATTACTTCCCTTAACCGGGCAATTCTCTTGACTCTAGAGGTGGCAAAAACATATCTTTGTTGTGAATGGATCATTTGAATCTGGCTCAATGAAAAGATCCAGATCACTTATATGTATCATTTGGATCATCTAGATCATTTGAATCACTGAGTCAGAAGAGATGATTAATATTAGTTAGGTATACAGAAAGATATGGTACGCTGTACGCTGTACAGAGTTACCGTACAATTAGGTAAATCTGTAGATGTATAAGTTGTTTACTTGATTTTTGAGTTCATAAAACTCCATTCGGAATACTTACGATCGTCGCTTTCCGAATCTTTGAGCCCATTTTTGACTGAAAAAACCTTAATAAAGTTACATTTTTTATATGAAAAATATATTAATATATAATTTCCACACAAAATATATAAAAGCACAATTGCGCCTTTACTGTCTGACAATGACAAAAACCTGTACTTTCAACTAAGATCATATTGAATAATTTCACATTTTAAACTACTACAATCAAAACTTTAAATTGCATCTTAATATATGCATCTATTTGTAAACTACTTCTGGCAGCCCTGCAAATTATTTACGAACATATCATCTCATGTGCACATTCATCGTTATGCCCATCCAAATGCGAGCTGCACCGTCTCTTCGCGTGAAAAGTGTATTTCTCTTTACCTCTACGGAGGAACTTGTGAGGGATTACTGAATGGAACATGATCGCGGAAGATTGGTTTGTGTCTTGTGCTTCTGATCCATGAGATATGAAAGATTCACTGATCCAAATCAACTGATTTCACGAATCATTTGGATCTCTAAGATGATTCGGATCACTGAATCATATCCGCGATGAGCTACACATGCCTATCAGACTCCAAAGAGATTGACCTGTATCCGGGAAGTTCTTGTAATCGGCCAAAAAATCGAAATTTCAAAAAAAAAACACAATTCTGAAGGTCTGTGTGTGCAAATACTTGAGTGCGTGGGTATTTTTCTAAGATGATATCTCACGAATGAAAAGTCGTATCTATTTAGAAATTTTTGTCAATCGAAGCATATTAACATTATGCTGGTTTTTCAATCAGTTATAAAAGCATTTGATTCTACATCAAAATCTATGCTTTTGGTTACTACTGTTAGTCCACGTGTGCTTTTGAGTTGATATGTATTGTATTTTCTTTGCCGGTCGAATAAGCGAGCTGTTTGCAGTATTGAACTTATTCTATCTCTTTTTCCATCTAGTCAGGACAAAAAAGTTGATCTACAAGCTTTACTGCTGTATATAGATGCTGGCTTGCATTTTTCCCTAGGTTCAGCCTAACGTTTCACTTTTTTAGAGAAGAAATTTTCTTCAGTGGTCACGTCTTTAGTCCCTGCGTCGTTTTCATGGTCAACGTTAACAATCTTTACTTCACTCTCATTGTTTTCACATAACATAGCACAGCGGCAATTGATTCATATAATCTGCGATTTCCGAACGATTTCTACTCTACATTTTGAATGCAATCTCGATTGATGAATCCAGAACTCTATTCCACGATCGATATTCGAGTAACGTCCCAACTTCAAAACATAAACGTCAGAACAGTTATAAGTAGATACTTTTTAAAATCTTACCACTTTTAATGATAGTTTTTCCAGTATCCATCTCTGCTTTTTCTATGAATGCTACATAGTCTCTATTATTGTTTCTATCTGTAGGGACGTAAATTGGATACACTTTGTCAAAACCATTATCCAATGTTTTATATATCTATAGAATCGTGCAATAATCATTAATAAAGTTGAACGAAAGAGCTACATGCGCTGCCAAGGCCACATATATTGATTGAATCTTAGTAACAGGCACAAATCGAAAAGATTTTTTGTAATTAGCTATACAGGGTGGCATGTATGTGTTGGTACAAAAAGGATTTTTTTGGGGCTATGTAATTAAATCTCAAAAATTATTTTGTTTATTATTTATTTAACTTATACAAGTAGTACTTTACTTTTAAACTGAAGGAAGTATTTTTTTTCAATACCTGTTCCAGGTAGTAGCCAGCATTTATTTTGATAGTAACGCTTTACTCCTTTCAAGTTTTTTTAATTTTGTTGCATCTGCCATGAACTTTTTTTTAAAAAAAAACCGAACACTTCAAGTCTTCTCGTAGAATTTTTCGCACACACTCCCGATTAATATTAAGATTTGCTGCCATTTTTCTTGCGGAACGTTCACAATTTCTACGAACTCGTTCACGAATAAGTTTAATGTTTTTGACGGTGCGCACAGTTCTTTTTCTTCCCGTTTTCTTTTTATTAACTACACAGTATATAGGAAGTTCTTGTAATCGCCTCGAAAATCGAAATTAAAATTTTCAACATTTCTTTACATTTTAAGGTCTTTAGAGTATATTTTAAGTGTTTTTAGAAAGAAGTATGTATGTGTGTGTATGTACGTACGTACGTACGTGCGTTCGCGGACAGTTTTCTACGAGCATAACTCATGTAAACAAAGTCGTATCGACTTCGTTGAGGTGTCAATCGAAGCGCCTCTGCAATCTTAAGAGCTGAGTAGTTTTTGCAGCACTTCGGTCGGGGGTTTGCTGTTTTGACCACTTGAAGGTCATTGCTGTTTTGACCACTTGAAGGTCATTGCTGTTTTGACCACTTGAAGGTCATTGCTGTCATGCGCTATATCTCACGAACCAAACATAGGATTACCATCGTTAAGGTGCCAATCGACGCGTATTAACATTTATGTGGTTCTATCAAACTTTAAAAAAAAAGGTTGCAGCCATTTTTTATTTATTAAAAAAAAGTGCAAAAAATTAAGGTTTTTTTCATAAACAATAATTTTTTAGCCTGATTTACAAAGTGCATCAATCAATGTTTATAAAATTTATATACTTCAAATAGTTCTTGAAAAAACACAAGCAAAACTTTTTCTAATGATTATGAAAAAAATTAAAAATATAAAATCATCATGACTTTCAAGGTCATTCATGTCATCCACTATATCTCGCGAACCAAATATAGTATTTGCATCAATAAGGTGTCAATCGACGCGCCTTAACATTTTCATAATGTTTTTTTTGTTTCAAAAAAATCGTTAGAGCGGTTTTTTTAATTTAATAAAAAAAATTGTAAATTTTTTTTCATAAAAAAATATTTTTTACCTTATTTGTACAACACAGTAATAAATGTTTATAAAAATTACAAATTCTTATCAGTTTCTGAAAAGAAACAAGCAATACCTTTTTCCATGATTGAAAAAAAATTAAATAAAGAATAAAAAATAATTCAGTCATCATGTAAAAAGTGTTCATGCGAATGATATTACATGATTATTATTCTTCTAAAGACATTGTTGTTGGATCAATCTATTTTTTTGATATTTGCATAATTTGAGCAGATTTTTAATAGTTTGTACAGTACCGTGTTTTGATTTTAATAAAAACAAGCCGCGAGGTGCGACCCTTGAGGTCCACACGGTCAACTTCCCAGTAATATCTACATAAATATTAAAAATATTGAGCACAAAAAAAATATTTAGGAAACTAATACTACTTTAAATAATAATAATGAGAGGTACTCATAACAGTTGTAGAAATGAGTTGATATCAACCATATCATCTACTGGAGCGTCCATTGATTATGTAAGGCTGTTGGTGGATGGGAAGTGGATTGGTTTGATTGAATCTTCACGGGGATCAATCGGAGGGGGCAGGCTACAAATCCTTTTTTACGTTATTTGTTATTTTTATATCGATGCTTGAAGGATAAAAGAGCGCTAGCAAAAATGAGTGCGCTTTTTGTTATTACGCCCACAGAAGATATTTTCTCGCGAGGTGGCCATTTTGAGTAGTTTTGTTCAAAATTGTCATGACCGGCATAATCATTAAATTTGTATATTTTTACGATTTTACATCAATGAGACTAATAGTTATTTCTTATTTTTATTTGATCTTGAAAAACATTGAATATGCAGTCAATAATCAGTTTCATTACATGTAAAAAGTAAAATGTTTTACACATAATGATGGAGGAAGTAATTGAAATCTTACGGACACTAAAACGTTGATTAGTTCAAAAGAAAATTTGATTGAAATTTTGTTTTGGTTTTCAAAATTTAAGCAGTTTTTTTATAAAATTAAAACACTGTGAGAACTATTCAAAATCTGCTCAAATTATGCAAATATTATAAAACTTTGATTGAATTTACAACAACGTTTTTAGAATAAAAGATATTGAGTAATATCATTCGAATCCCCTCTTTAAATGGTAACTTTGAATGATTTTTTATTTTTAATTTAGTTTTTTTCATAATCATAGTAAAAAGTTTTGTTGGTTTCTCTTTAAAAACTGATAAGAATGTATAAATTTTATAAACTGGTGTTTTTGTGCTGTGCAAATCAGGTAAAAAAATTGTTTTTTATGAAAAAAATCCTAATTTCTCGCATTTTCTTTTATTAAATTAAAAACGGCTGAAACAATTTTTTTATAATGTTAAACACATCGCAAAAATGTTAATACACGTCGATTGACACCATAATGATGCAAATATTATATCTGATACGTGAGATATAGTGAATGACAGAAATGACCTTGAAGGTCATGATGACTGTTAATGATTTTTTATTTTTTATTTAATATTTTTCGTATTTATGACAACAAGTTTTGATGTTGTTTTTACAAGCACTTTTTGGAGTATATAAATTTTATAAACATTGATTACTGGGCTACGCAAATCAGGTGAAAAATTTACTGTTTATGAAAAAAAAACCTAATTTTTTGCACTTTTTTCAAGAAAATTAAAAAACGCCTGCATGATTTTTTTTTAAAAACTTGATAGAATCACATAAATGTTAATACGCGTCGATTGACACCTTAATAATGCAAATCGTATGTTTGGTTCGCGAGATATAACGCATGACAGAAATGACCTTCAAAGGGGCAAAACAACAAACCCACCCGACCGAAGTATCCCAAAAACTAATCAGCTCTAAAGATTGCAAAGACGCTTCGATTGACGAAGTCGATAGGACTTTGTTTACGTGAGTTATGCTCGTAGAAAAAAGTGTCCACGAACGTACGTACGTACGTACACACACACACACACATACATACTTCTTTCTAAAAACTCTTTATATATACTCTATAGACCTTAAAACGTAAAGAAATGTTGAAAATTTCAATTTTCGAGGCGATTACAAGAACTTCCCATATACTGGGAAGTTAAAAACTGCTTACATTTTAAAACCAAAAAATCTAATCAAATTTTCATTTGTGGTAATGAACGCTTTGAATGGTGAAATGTTTTGTAGTTAATACTTTGCACGATCATATGCTTTAAAAAGCTTTCATCAAATAACAAATTGTAATTTTTCGTAATTTTATTCTTTAGTATTCGTAAGATTTCAATTACTTCCTTCATCATCATTCGAAAAGCTTTTTAGTTTTTACATGCAATCAAACCGAATATTGACTGCACATTCAATGTTTTTCAAGACCAACTGAAAATAAGAAATAAGTATTGGCCTGATTGTTGTAAAATCGTGAAAAAAGACAAACTCAATGATTATGCCCAAGTCATGGAGATTTTGAACACAATTATTCAAAATGGCCACCACGCGACAAAATCTCTTTAGTGGGCGTAATAACAAAAACTCCATTCATTTTTGCTAGCGCTCTTTGTCCTTTTAGCATCGATATGAAAATAACAAATATCGTAGAAAAGGCTTGGTAACCTACCTCCCATCCCCCCGCTCCCGATTAATTTGCAATCATCCCTCTTACCTACGTAATCAATGGACGCTCCTGTAGATGATACGATTAATAGTAGCTCATTCCAATCCTTATGAGTATCTCTAATTATTATTATTTTAAGTAGTAGTATTTTCATAAATATTATTGTGTTTAGTATTTTTAATATTCATGTAGATATTACTGGCAAGTTGACCGTGTGGACCTCAAGGGTCGCACCTCTCGGATTGTTTCCATTAGATCCAGTCTCAAAGAATCTAGTCACAGTACGATACACATAGTTACGCGTTACGGCAAGGTTTTCCTTTGCCGGAAAATGTCACTTCTTGTCTTGCCACTTTGGAAGTGAGCAACAATAATTTCTCTTAAGTCCGACATGCTCATTACAGGTAAACCACGCAACTGATAATTTGTTTCTTAATCAGGATTTACCCTACAGGAGTACTCGTATTCATATCACCAAGAACTGGTTTAGTCCTTACCGGTACATACATGCCATTTGTTTGGGAAAAGTTATACCAACACATTCATGTCAACCTGTAAATTGAAGCCTTAGCACAATTTAAATAAGGCGGTAGAAGAACTATTTATAAGAACTAAGATACGATTATTATCATTAGATTATAATTTGAGAAGTTTCTACACGCCTTTCTGATAAAATGTATTCGAATACAGTAAATCTTTGAAGCAATCAAAGATGGCTAGAAATACAAAACGCTGAATAATAATAATTATAAGAACTCATTACTGGAAGCGGAATAAATTAATATTATTCATCAGAATATCATTCTATATATTTTTTAAACTCTTTCACTACGGCGGTCCATGGCGTGGAATCAATCCTGTAGAACAAAGTATCGCGTCCAAAGTGTAAACACTACAGTGAGAATTTTCTGATTGATGACTATAGTCACCTATAATACGCAGGGGAGTGAAGCAATGAATCATCCTTGTCATTTATTGCGCAGTTCTTGAGACCCCCGCTGCTTTGTGGGAGCAGAAACAATAGCATCCCTTCAGGGTGTAAGCCCTTACCGAAGGGTCTGTTATCGGTACCACGGGGTCGATGATAAGTTACTATCATCCCCGACATGGCGAAGCCCCTTTGTGGTTGCAACGTAGTGACTGTGGTCAATTACGTTAGATAGTCCTCCAGTATAGTGATGTGTCGTTCTTGAACGAGTCGTTCATTATGAACGGCACACTTATGTGTGCTGTAACGAACGACTCTTTTTTTAAAGAGCGTTTCGTTCATCCAGTGTGCTTCTACGGTTGCAACTCTAACTATAAAGCATGTCGCACACTTGTCCGTTCAGCTCTGGTCCGCTCGACACGAAATATTCTAAACACATCAAAATGCGTCGCGCGAAGAACTGCACAGCACAGTATAGGTTCCATGGTCTTGTGGACGCACATGTGCCGCCACCGTCGCACATGTGCCGTGAGCTCACGATACGATCTATGCACAAGCAAGTAACGATGACGTTCATATGCCGTCGTGAATTGTCATTCAAAAGAGCAATTGAGTGTTTTTGAATGAAAAAATGAATATCGTTCATTTGAACGATCCTCTCTGAACGAACCTTTTGAGTGTGCTGAACGAAATGTGCCAGTATGTCTAAAGTGAACGAGAAACCCATCTCTATTCCAGTATGATCACCACCGGCCCTACAAGCCAACGATAAACTGGTACCCTCGCATAGAGACGTTTCACATCAATGATGCGAAGCTTGTCAATGGAGAGGGGCGTTGATTGACGCCTTTGTTTAAATCTAGTTATTCGATTAACCGTGTTTTGAAGAATTAAATTTCGGGGAAAGCACGTTAAACCCATTTCTTTCTATATTTATAGTAATTCAATTAAAACAAAACTATACTAATTTATTGAAAATTTTATCAAATCATACCAATGTTAAAACTCTTTGCACCACAACGGCTATTGATTAGTAAGAACTCTTAAGAGCATCTAATTATTTAAAGTATTGATTGAAAAATAAATGAGAAACAATATACTTTTTGACAGTTTTTTATTAGTTTGAAAAATCACTGTGTTAAATTTGACAACAGTTGTCAAATGTACTGAAGAAGGGCACAACTGATGCTCAAACTATGTATTCCCAAATATAATATAATTAATTCCTTCTCAGGAAGTACAACAGTTTTGTGTTTTTTATCTATTTGATAGGCATAGAAAACATCGACGACAAAAATAAGTTCAACCAAAGTAGATGTTTCAATTCGATTTGCTTTCGTAATTTTGGAATGTAAATGTTCATTCTCACAGTCTGAACGTTCTCGTCTTTTCTGTCTCCGCATAAAATCGGCCAATTTATAAGCACAAATTTACACGTTATGAACAAACTTAGAACCTTATAACTAAGCCTATTTAGGGATACACGGATAAGATAAAATTTTATTAGATATGAGCAAAAATATTGTTAATTTATTTTATGGTAAAGAATAGTCATCGGAGTGCTTTGTGTCTGCAGTGTTAACCTAATTTTTACGTACACTTTTAGCCGCAGGCGATCCTCGACCATGTTTAAACAATCTCACCCGGCCTTCGCCGGCGAAGTGAAGCGTGGGAAAAAAACTGAGAAGTGTATTTCAGAGTATTCATCGATAAGGTAGACCTGAAAGCTACAGCAATTACGGTCACTTGGCGGCAAAGCTGTTTTTTCGGTCCTAATAAATTTCATTACTGATCATTTTCAGACTATATATATATTTTGAAAGCAGAAAAAAGGTATTCGTTTTCCTTTAAAAAAATATCACCATAAATTATAATTGAAAAAAATAACAATATTAATACAATAAACAGGAAAAGATCAATAACTAAAAATATGTACTTTAGAGAATGATTGCCACTTGCTGATTTGTATAAAAACAGCTTTTGTATTTATTTATGTTACAAATAACATAAAAGCATGATAATGAGAGTCTGCCATGGGTGCATCCTGATCAAAAACAACATCAATATACGACAGTACATATAAAATTTAATGGAATAAGTTATTAATAATTAATAACGAAAAAACTTTGTTACCTCGAGGCTTAGCTTGAGTCAGTACTTGAGTGCCCAGAGCACAATTTATAAATAAAGAAGCCGAGAGAAGCGGCCCTTTAGGTCCACTTGGACAACTTCCTAGTAACATCTACCTAATTATTAAAAATGATAATTATAAGAATTAATCGATATGTAACAACTCAAGGTGTTTGTTGGGAGGGGGTTCTCTAGGTTTAGCCCCAAATCTCATAAGCAATCTAATTGGTTGGTTACAAAATTTCGACTGAAAATCAATCACTCCAAAACAATCCCACATTAAATTCCTGATGCTATACCTTCTACCAGTACTTGCCCCACTTTAACTGCTAAAGCTTTAACTAGTAGAAAGAAGGATCGTCAAAGACACTCGAAAAGCACTTACATGTTATTTTAAATAATAATAAAAATCATAAATTTTAATATACAATTAATAATCTAATTTTTTAAGAAATAAATAATTGTGCAGAAATAACACATCAGAAAACGAATTTTTAAATTTAAAACTATGAAAAATCGTAAATTTCGAAACAAAATCCATTCAACAAAAGAGGTGGCGAACTAAATCAACCTACTAATATGAAAGAAAAAATATAATTCAACCAGAATTTTTCGAAAAAAAAATTTAATGTAGCTATATTAAAATGATACAATGAACCAAGAAGGAATATAAAACATAGCCAAATTCTTTCTTTCTTTATTGTTCTAAACAAAACAAACGAATACAGAAAACAAGTAACTTTTATCACAATTGATGGATGACCTGCGGGTTACGTCATTGGCGCCATCTCCACCATTGCCTTCAATGTCTCCACCACTACCAGCATCGAGTCAATCAAGTAATTTCCAAATAAATGTAAACTCGCCAGCATAGTAGTCATAATTTCACCAAGTTAATTTATTTATTGCATACAATTTTTAAAGCTATTTTGCAAAGTTCATTAGCTTATTGCTTATAATCCATAAAACCATTTCGCGAAGTTCATTTACTTATTGCTTACAATTGCCCCAATTTCATAATAACAAAGCTTTTGCTTGCACTCATTAATGCCACTAGAATTAAGCTGATTAGTGGATTGTAATATCGATGTAGGTAATTAGGCCACATTATATATTTACGTTTTAAGTAATGTAAAATGTATAGTGCAGTCGAATTAAGAGCGTGAAGTAATAAAGCTATAAAAAACCAGAATTCCGATTTTTTTTCTTTTTCTGAGTTTTAGAAGAATATTCATTGTGCGCGCTCCTACAAATCGGGTTTGAAGAGGAAGAAAATAAAAGAATCTCAGAAGATATAGCATCTGCTACACGATGCAATGTTTGGTGGATTGGATGCAGTATGCTTTTGGAATCTACACGCCTGCAACAAAACGCTTCGTCGTCGTCGTCGTCATGACACGGAGGTGGGCATTGCAGCCCTAGCACTGCGACCTGCTGGTCGATTGTACTATCCTCATATTTTTCCTTCCTGGAGTTAATGCTTATGTCTTGAATCTTCCGGATGAGATGATGAACCTCATCAGGTCGTCCAAGGCTAAGGTATGGAACTCCTTGTCTCCTATTTGAGGCATGCCAAGGGCTCTATATCTGTGTCTGGAGAACGCGGGACAGTAGCCCACATAATGTGCCGCTGTTTCCTCGTCCTCCTCACATCTAGTGCACCATGCATCGTCCACTATTTGCAGAAGAGCTTGGTGACTTCTCAGGCGTCCGTGGCCTGTAATCACTTCTGTGAGTTTTTTCAGTCTGACTCTATTTAGTTTCAGACAGTATTTTGCGACTTCAGGTCGTAGGTTTGGCAGAAAGAGCTTTGTCTGTCTGCATGTTGGTAGGTTGAGCCATCGTCTTCGATGTTCTTCCCTGAGTGTCTCATTGATCTTTTTTGAGATTAGATTTATGTTCGTTGGCAGAACAGGCTCAGGACCAACCGGTGTGATCTCTGCTCCCTTCTTAGCCAGTTTGTCTGCCTCTTCATTACCTATAATGTCCACATGTGCTGGGACCCAGGTAACTGAGACCCTGTTTCTCTGGCTCAGCTTTTTGAGGCTGTTCTGGGCACACTCCACAATTGAAGTTTTCACATTGTGGGAGCCCAGGGCCTTGATAGCGGCCTGACTGTCTGAACAGATTTTTATCTGTTTGTTTTGTATTCTTCTGTCTTGTAAGAGGTCCGCGGCTTTGGCTATGGCGTGGACTTCAGCTTGAAAGATGGTTGTTTTTGTACCCAGAGGTATCGATATTTGAGCCTCATGTGGTCCAGGGCGTATATATATTCCCGCCCCAGCCCCTGTAGAAATTTACACACGCAAGGCATGATTTGGGCGTCAACTATTTTCAATTGACTGACTGATCACTAAGGTGAAAGACAATAAATCCTCAAATTTTGAATGTAAGATTTTTGCGGTTCAACTTCTTCTCGATGTTAAAATTTGTCGACTTGAAACAATATTCCAGCCAACGAAATAATATCCCACAAACCACAGAATGTCTTCGTCCTTTGCTAAAACCTCATTGCTCGAACTCATCGCCCGACGCCACAGCTGGATTTCGCTAACGGTTTCTCGTCCAACACCAATCTTTGTCTACGATCGATGCAGAGTCAAGGCAAAAGGCCGCTTGTGAACGTACATTGCAATCACATTCTAGCGTCGCACCTGATTTGCAAGTATTGGTTCTTACGTACGGCGTTGTCGCTTGCGTACATGGCGAAAGATTTACAAAACAAGCCGCGAGGTGCGACCCTTGAGGTCCACACGTTCAACTTCCCAGTAATATCTACATAAACATCAACAACATTAAACACAATAATAATTTTGAAAATAATACTAAGTAATAACAATGAGAGGTATTCATAGCAGTAACAGGAATGAGTTAATATGAATCATATCGTCTACGGGAGGGTCCATTGATTACGTAAGGTTTTTGGTCGATAAGGGCAGATTGAATATTCACGCGGATCAATCGGTGGGGGCCTTTTTGGTCTTGGAAAATTTTGTATATGCAGTCAAAAATAGGTTCAATTGCATGTAAAAAGTAAAATGTATTACAAATGATGATGGTTATTGAAATCTTACGATTACTAAAGAATGAATCTACTAAAAACTACAATTTTTTATTCGATGAAAGTTTTTTAAAGCATATGATCTTGCAAAGTATTGACTACAAAACATTTTACCATTCAAAGCGTTGATTACCGCAAATTTGATTGAAATTTCGTTGGTTTTCAAAATTTAAGCAGTTTTTTAATTGAAAGACTATAAAAACTTTTAAAAATCTGCTCAAATAATGCAAATATTTTAAAACTTTGATTGAATTTACAACATTTTTTTAGAATAAAAGATATAAAGTAATATCATTCGTATGAAACCTCTTTACATGGTAATTTTGATTGAAAGAAAATTTTGCTGGTTTCTCTTCAAAAACTTATGAGAATGTATAAATTTTATAAACTGGTATCACTGTGCTGTGAAAATCAGGTTAAAAAATATTTTTTATGAAAAAAAAACATAATTTTTCGCATTTTCTTCTATTAAATTAAAAAAACGGCTGAAACGCATTTTTATAATGTTAAAAACTTCACAAAGATGTTAATATACGTCAACTGACACCATAACGATGCAAATATTATATCTGGTTCGTGAGATATATTGAATGATAAAAATGACCTTGAAAATCATGATGACTTTTAATGATTTTTTATTTTTAATTTAATTTTTTACGTAATCATGAAAACAAGCTTTGCTAGTTTTCTTACAAAAACTTGCATATCAATTTTATGAACATTGGTTACTATAATTTGGCAAATCAGATTAAAAATTTATTGTTTATGAAAAACAACCTAATTTTTTGCACTTTTTTTTTTTAAATTAAAAAACGGCTGCAACGATTTTTTTTCCAAAATTCGACAGATTCACTGAAATGTTAATACGCGTTCATTGACACCTAAACAATGCAAATCGTATGTTTGGTTCGCGAGATATAACGCATGACAGAAATGACCTTGAAGACCATGATGACTGTTAATATTTTTTTATTTTTTTATTTTTTTTTGTAATCACGAGAAAAAAATTTGATGTCATTTTTAAAAAAACTGTTTGGAGTATATAAATTATATAAACACTGATTACTTGGACTTGAAAATAAGGTTAAAAATTTATTGTTTTTGAAAAAAAAAAATTTTTTTGGAACTTTTTTAAAAAATTAAAAAACGGCTCCAGGATTTTTTTTAAAAACTTAATAGAATCACATAAACGTCAATACGCGTCGATTGACATCTTGTTCAAGGAAATCGTACGTTTGGTTCGCGAGATATAACGCATGACAGAAATGACCTTCAAACGGTCAAAACAGCAACCACCCCCCCCCCCGACCGAAGTTTCCAAAACTAATCAGCTCTTGAGTTTACAAAGACGCTTCGATTGACACTTTAACAAAGTCGATACGACTTTGTTTACGTGAGTTATGCTCGTAGAAAAAACTGTCCACGAACGTACATACTGTGTGTGTGTATGTACGAACGTACGTATGTACGTTCGTGGACAGTTTTTTCATAAAGAAAGAAATGTTGAAAATTTCGATTTTCGACGCGATTACAAGAACTTCCCATATACTGGGAAGTTAAAAAATAATTTTTTTTTATGAAAAAAAAGAAACTGAATTTTAGGACGAGAAAAGGAAATGCAAGGGCAGAGAAACTCCGCCACGCCGTGTGGCCTTACACTTTAGGTAAAGAACCGTGGCTCGGACCAAAAGTTGAGCATGAAAAAAATTGTGTACAAATTTTTTTGAACAATATTATTTTCACTTGGCGGCACCAACAGTTAAGTTGGGAGCTAAAAACAGCACGAAAATAAGAAGCATCATATTTTGTGCTCAATAACTTTTTTATTATTATTATTATTTATTTATTATTATTGCGAAAATATTTGCCAATTGATTTAAGATTATTTTGTCACGAATCGTTTGAGGTTTCATTTGTTGAGATCGGTGAATATTTGCAAGAATTGCTGCATCTCAAAGATGAAGTCTCATAAAAACTGCATTTTCAGAGAGAACAAATCACCAATGGAAAAATTTCTTCGGTGTATGGGAAATCTAATAGTGGGTTTAACTTCAAATTTCTTGGACCGCAGGCCCTACCATTTGTCCGCCTTCTTAAAAAAACACAAATTAAATTCCCTTATACATAATAATAAAACTATCAACCAACAACTACAACGGAGGGGATAATTTTTCAGGCGTCACTATTTCTTTGTTTCGATTTTTGTCGCGAAAAGCATTCACAATTTAATGAGAGAATATTTTGTAGCGATTTGTTTGAGCCGTTGATGCATTCGAAATGTGTATTATTACTTTTTGCAGTTATTTTTCTTCAATTAAAAAACGGCTACACCAAAATTATTTAAAAAGACGGCTCACTTAGTCCACAATAGGCCCATTGTTATACCACAGAAGATTGAGACGACACTATAACCTAGCTGGTGGGTGAGGAGAACCATTTCGATTCTCGTATAAAACCGGCTATGCAGCCGATGATCAAATCAGCTACTTCTGTGAGGCTGTCCAGAAAGGTTGAGCCTAAGGTTTTCATGCGTTTCCTCGACAGTGCTGGCATCGCACAGAAAGTGTTGGATTGTCTCTTCCTCATACAAACATACATACACACACCTTCTTTTCAACAACATATTAAATATACTTTAAAGACTTCAAAACGTAAAGATATGTTGAAAATTTTAATATGACTTTTTTTATCGATTACAAAAATTTCGAATTTACTGGGAAGTTACCATATTTATATTAAAAGCATTTTTAGTGAGAGAGCAACTAATATTATATTTACAGCAAACAAATGTTTTATCAAATCGAAACAACCATAATTGTGAACAAAAATAATATAATTCATATTATATCTACTGCCGGGAGATTGTAAATCATTGTCATCCACAAGTAACACATAAAAGAGACAATTTTTAATTTAACTTTATTATTAGATCGTGGTTCGTGCATAGTCTCTACCAGATTGTTGTTAGCTTAAGTTTGTGACATTGTATTCTGTTTAATCCAAACGTAATTGTTTTGTGCAAAAAATAAGGAAAAATAAATGTAATCAGTAAGTAAATAGTCAACTTTGAGTTTCCGTGAGGATCCCCGCTTTTCCTTAGCTTTCAATAGATAGAGGCAAACCCAGCGGAGGTAAATAATGACTGGTTGCAAACGCCCGTATTTTTTTGTAGTATCGATCTTTTCCCTCATATTTAAGTTCGTCTTTAGATTGTTTTTTTGGAATGTGCGCTAGATCATGTTGTAGAGTAAAGTTGGAGAAATAGCCTCGAAATTAGGTATTGATTGATTTATTTTGATTGCTGTTTTTGATCGAAATTTTTGTAATCATGTATTATGGTGACTGAATCTCAAGTAATAATATTCGGGACCAAGCCTAGAGAAACGACCTACAATATTACGCGCCAAACTGTGTTGACCTGCCAGCAGTCACCTCATTTCTGGTCTTGGGAAAAGACTTGGAGCGATTCGTTGCTTCGTCTCGTCGATGAGGGTAAGTATCAGTGGCTTCGAATTTCGTCGCGATTTCCGTTCGCAAATTACCATATTTCATTGTAATACGAATGCAGATGAACTTTGAAATCAAAATTTAATTACAAAACTAAATCAGTCACACCAAGGACAAAACGAGTAAAAAGTGTCCTCGAGGAAGAGGATTTATTAAAGAGAGTTGGAAGAAGAGAACAAAGTATTGCTTCTGCAACGGCAAACATTTATTAAAAATATAAAATGATTTAGCAAAAATATACACTTAACTCTGAACACACATCCTCATATGGGAGCGTACAAACTCTCGAATGGCCTCCCTGCTTTTGCATTCACAACCATAAGGTCCTTGACGAACTACACATCGAGCAGAGATAGCCGTAGATTGCAGGCTCTTAAATGACGCCTAACTCAGAAGAGAAGAGGTCCAGCCTGCAGACTCCTCGTAAATGAATGTTTTCTGTTTCGGCTTCATCACCATCAATTAAACTCTAACCTCTCTTACTGGTTAGATTAACGTCTGATAACATATTTACCGTTTTATATGCTAGGACTGAGATTTTCTATCATTCGCTGATGTTGCGGCTCCCCGGAACTTACAATATTCTGCAACTTGGTCCGTTTCCTCACTCACTCACTCTACATTTTTAAACAGAATATGAAGTGTATATGTATATCTAACTAGTTTTACTATGCTATGTATTTCTTATCTTTTATTTTTTCTTGTCTTGTAATTGGAGTGGTCTGTAAGATCAATTCTTAATAAATAATAAATAAATATGTTTCAGTACTCGTCAGTGTTACTAAGCCAACTGCATATGAAAAAGAATGATGTAGAGGTCCTTTATGTTTATTCCCATATGTCTCAACCTTCGTAGGAATTTCTCCATGTCAATAAAAAATATATTAAATAGTATCAGAATCAATGCCACTGCTGCTGTCGTCCCGGTAAAACCCTGGCGGGCTTCGCGGTACGTTCAAAACTCGTCGCTACTAGTCTGGCAGTGCAGGTTCAGTTGAGTTTGGACTCCTGATTAATCCATGGCCCGGCTCTGAGCACATATCCTCAGATGGGTTTTCCCAGAAGGATAAAATCTCCCTAAAATGGGCAACCACCACAGTAGAGGCTTACAAAGCCTCTATTCCAAAAAGAGGCAACTCATAAGAGATGCAGATCTAATGAGGCAGCCCCGAATCAACCGAGTACGCAATTGTCGGTCACCAAAAGACCTAGATGGGTCGCGTTCAACCCTGGCAGGAGTTTCAGCGAAGTGGCCAAGGGCAGCCTGGTATGGGCTGTCATCAACAGGAGCAGTAGCGATGGAACCATCTCACCGTCAAACTGGAAGATGGTCGAAATCGCTTTTCTTCGGGTGTACAAACCCATACTAGAGGCAAATTCAGGCCCTCCGCCAAGTTGTCGTGACGCTGGTTAGTACCAGGGTCATGTCAAGCTGATAGCCTACACGGATCAACGTTCAGCGGATCTATACAAGCAGGCTTTCGACAGATTGCGAGAAGTCTGACCTGAAGCAAAGCTGAATGCTGTCGCCAGGGAAGACACCCCGAATCGGCCTCGGTCCAGGGCATGGATACCAGCGGAGCCATCCACACCGGAGGAAATTGTCGAGCTAATTAAAGTCAGCAATGCTGATCTTCCGGTGGATAACTGGAAGGTAGCTAAGATAAGCGTGGCCAGCAATGGACAGCGAGCCTAGCAATGGACCGCGAGAGGCCCTTATAATCCTCGATGAGGAGTCGCTAGCTCCTTTGGAGTCTAAGGGTGGGGTGATAAGCTACGGTTTCTGGGCTATCACTCTGCGAGTATCCCGCAAGGATCGTAATGAAAAAGTAGTACGGCAACCGAGCAAAGAGAGTGGGAGTGAGGTGACTGGTAGCATCAGCAGACCCGACCGAAGACCTCTCCGAATCAGATCTTCGCTCCGATGACGAAAGAAGAACCAACTCCACTGCGGAGTTGGCTGGGGACCTCCTCAAATCCCTCGACTTGGTTGATGCGGAGGGGATGTCTTATCTGACGAGGAGGCGGATAAAACCCTTTGTCGTGATGCTGAGGTAGATAAACCTCCATCACTCTAAGACGGCATCTGCCGCGCTGCTTCTCTACCTGGCCCAATAAGGAGAGTAAATAATACTGGCCCAGGAAACTTGTGTTGTAGGATACCGGGTTTGCGGGCTCAACATGAAGGGATACAATACAGTATCCCTCAACACAACAGGTAAACCGAGAGCTTGCATAATCATAAAAGAAGGCTTGAAGTTTTTAACCTTGCATGATTTCAGTGACCAGGACACCGTTGCCATAGCAGTGGAAAGGCAGCCCAAACTCAAGCCCTAGCTAACAAAGGTGAGAATCCTCCCTTTATTACGGCAAGCCGTAGAAAGATTATGGATATCACTCTGACGAAGGAGGCTGTCAAGACTTGGCACGTATCACAAGAGTGCTCGTTCTCGGACCATCTATACATAATGTTCTATGTGGCCTTTGACACTCCGAAAAATTCAACCTTCATTAACAAAAGGAGGATGAATAGGGTCAAATACCAATCAGCGCTTGAAGGCGGACCTCCAGAGATTGAAAACATATGCGGGCTTGAGGAAGCCTTTGTGACCCTTACATTGGCCATCAATGACAGAGCAAGGTCTGGATGTAGTTCAACGAAGCCTAGGGGGAAGTATAAGCCCCCATGGTGGAACGAAGACATTGTGGAGCTGCGGAAAGAATGTAGAGAGTCCTTCAAACGGGCTAAAGAATCCAATGACTGGTCTTCTTATAAAATAAAACTGAAGGAATTCAAATGCTCTATCAGAAAGGACAAACGCACTTCTTGGAGAAGCTTCTGAGCAGAAATAGAACACTCCAAGGATGTCAGTCGCCTGCAAAAAGTCATGACGAGCTCCCCCTTATTTTTAGGATATGTTAAAGACGCAAAAGGAGTTTGGAAGGAATACAGCTTCGCGACGTTATCCGTTCTCGGGGATACGCACTTCCCAGGTAGTGAGGTTGTTGCTGACAAAGCGGATTCACACACGGTCCCGGGCTGTATGCCAACTACTGTGCCTGTAAATGACAGGCTCTTACGTTGGGCAATCGGCTCATTTCAACCTTTTAAATCCCCTGACATGGACAACATCTCACCTGTTGAGATCCAGCAGAGAATGAATATTGCACTGCCATGGCTGAACGCCATTTTCAAAGCATGTGTACATTCCACAGCGATGGAAAGAAGCTAAGATAGTCTTCATACCTAAAGCGGGTAAAACATCCCACTCCTCACCTAAGGATTACAGACCTATAAGTCTCACCGCTTTTCTGGTAAAAATTCTGGAACGACTGATAGAGATTCATCTTAAAGCTGCTCTGAAACCACTCTCTGATGCGCAGCACGCATACACAAAAGAGAGATCGTTTGAAACAGCTCTTCACTCGCTTACCAGTTACATCGAAAAATCGCTAAGCTTCAAAGAATACACGCAAGCGACTTTTTTAGACATTGAATGGGCTTTCAACAATGCCATCCATAAGGCTATTGACAAAGCACTAGGGGCGAGCAACGTCGATGACAACCTGATAGGATTATTAGAAAAAAGTCTTGTTACTTTTCACCAAAAATATTATGTATTTCTTCAAATACGTATTTCGGTTGCAACCTTCAACCTACTGTTTTGTACACGACTGAAGTTTTCCATGCATATTCTATGCTTTTTTATACATAAATACTTAGGATCTAAATAATTGCTAATTGGATCTTATCCTAATCTTAACTATATCACTCTATTATTATTTATTTATTTATTACGATGCTCCTTCTTGTTTCCTTTTTGTGATCGAGGTATTTGAAAAGCCATGAATGTCCGTTGCCTTGGTCTGCGTTCAGAAGCTGCAGAAATCAGAAAATTTCCATAAGAAATTTAAACATCTTTCCTGACAGTCAAGCTGCTATCGAAACTCTATCTAGCGTGCATACCTCATCCAAAATTGCAATGGAATGCCGCTCACAACTGAACGTGATGTCGCTTCACTGTGAAGTGATTCTTTGCTGGATACTGGGACATAGTGATAAATCGGGAAACTGCGAAGCTGATGCCCTAGCGAGAGCTGGCACCGAGCTTCAGGAATATACACTTGACCCCGAAGTCGGCGAACCTCTAGCTTCCATAAAGCTAGGATTCAAGCAGTACGTACTGTGTTCCAAACGCACCAAGCAGCTCCTCAACACAAGCCGTGAAACCTTGAGTTCCATCGTTTCTGTACTGACAGGACACTGTCTGATCGGCAGACACGCATAAAGATTGGGTGTCCCTTTCAATGATTTCTGCCCAAGTTGCAGATCAGAGGATGAGGAAGAAACAATCCAACACTTTCTGTGCGAATGCCCAGCATTGTCCAGGAAGCACACGCCTTGGGCTCGCCCTTCCTGGACAACTTCACGGAGGTAGCTGATTTAGATATTAGCTGCATAGCCGGCTTCATACGAGAATCTGAATGGTTTTCGTCATCCCGCAGGTTCTAGTGCCGCCCTTATCTTCTGTGGTACCACAATGGGCCTATCATGGCCTAAGTGAGCCACCTTTGGATAAAAGGGGCCGCCACTACAACCCATCAACTAACCATCAGACTAAGGATCTCTCTGAAGAACTCCTTTCGCAACTCTCACTTTAGATGTCGTACTTTCTGTTCCTGTTTTTATAGCTATAGTAGCCGAGCTATAAATTCTCGCTATGGTATTTTGTATTTTTGAACTAATTTTGTTGTCCATTAGGTCTTCGAATATTTCGGGGTCGATGCTGGCGAAAGTTTTTTTAAGTCAATAAACAATTGCTAGCAGCTTGTTTTTGCTAAGCAGTTTTCGATTATAGATCCCAGTGTGAAGTGTCCACCCCTACAACCTGGTATTATTTGTTTGTATTTGTTGGTTTGTTTTGTTCTTTTAATCCGCTGCCGCTTAAAAATCATTTTCCACCCCCATAGTTTATTCAGATAATTACAGATTGCGTTGATCACAGTGTTTGCTGGATTTTTTTTCAAAAAAATTGTTAGTTGTATCAGCTCCCGTGCTTTGTTATTGTCCAAATTTATAAACTCGATTTCGACTTCATGCAGTCTTATCTCTTTATCCAGTTCAATGTTCTGTGTTGTAACGTTAATATGACAGTACACTCTCAATTCAGGCCAGATATTGTGTAGATATTGATCCCAAACTTCGTTGATATTTCCGTGTTTGCTATTGCTTGTCAGGTTTTTCAAAATGTTGTAATATTCCTCGTGAACCATTTTTTGATTGCACTGCTTTATTTCCCATAGTTTTAATTATCTGGATCATTTCTAGTTATTTACTTGTCGCGTATATTGTTTTAAGTCAGTCGTCCTAATGAGTTTCTTCTTATTCTTAAAAATTAAGTTTCTAGGTTACAATCCTACTAATTCCAGGATACACACCATTTGATCAGACTAGTGAATGAGGCCTCTAATTTCTAGATCTTGTACGAATTCCACTTTGCCAAACCCAGTTGCTTTTTTTATTCGGCATGATACAGGTGTACTCTCCGTTGTAGCCACTGGGCGTTTTTCCATTACCTAATTAAAACCGAAGTGTAGTAAACTCGACAGCAGTTTTGCTCTTTTATTGGAAATTTTGTCCTTTCATTTTCTTGATTGTTTTGGGTTATAGTTAATCTATGTGATTTCTTCACTATTTATATCATATCCCGTCAGAAGTGGGATCACATGTGATTATCATGTTGTTGAGTTCATCCGTGAAATCGCTGTTCTTCTCCTGTGTCCCAATACTTACTCGTTTTAACCTACTGGCATTGTATCATTTTAATGCAATTCCTTAAATTTTTATTGCCATAATTTAAGTGATTTTTGATATCCATTTTTTATTAGAATAGTTAAACCACCTTTCGGTCTGCCTTCTATTTGATCTTTGATGGCTTAAAGTTTAATAGTGTCATAATTATCTAATATTTTTTGTTGTTCGTCTATTGATTGCATTGTCCAGGTTTCTTAGGGCATAATATTTCATGTTTGAGTATCAATTCAAGTTCACTTTTGGTGAGTTTATACGGGTTGTTTAAAGCCGTTTCAATTCATTATTCTTAAAGTTTAACTGCAAAGACGCGTTATTTTTCTGTTTGTTCTATTTTTTGCCTTTTTCTCGCGATTTCAATTAAGAAATTCTAGAACGCATCTGCCAGCCGTTCCTACTGTAGTAGTGATTCAATTCTGAGTCTTTTATTAATGTTGCAATCTTCTGTTCTTTCTCTGATTTCCATTGTTCTCTTTGGTCCGCTCGGTTAATTAGCATTTCTTTTGGATAGTTCTGGTCAATTATATTTTATTTAATTGCTGATTGTTTTAAGCTCTTTCTATCAAGAAAATAATCATACTTTTCTGCCGTTGTGCCAAAATATCTACTATCACTGGTGTTGGGTATTCTTTTTCCGGATTTTT